>OX453070.1:15864918-17064918 GCA_949699795.1 Spicauda simplicius | reverse complement strand
TTCAAATCAAAAAAATAAAAATTAAAACTATCCGTATATAAGTGTGTCCTTATTTATTTACTTCCTCGGTATTTTTGTT
Organism: Spicauda simplicius; assembly: GCA_949699795.1. Classification (NCBI taxonomy): domain Eukaryota; kingdom Metazoa; phylum Arthropoda; class Insecta; order Lepidoptera; family Hesperiidae; genus Spicauda; species Spicauda simplicius. The sequence goes on along the minus strand of OX453070.1, from coordinate 17,064,839 downwards.
TCATTATGCGACCGCATTAAACCGAATACATTCAGATTTCATAAAAATTTAAAAATAAAACATAGCTATGAATATTTTCGGACATGTCATAGAGTCACTGATTGAAACATAATGAATAAAACAATAAACTAAAATCAGTAATTGTATATTTTAAGATCTTAAATAAATAATTCCCATATACGAGTATAACCGCATATTCCGTGGCCACGTTGCCCCACAAGCAGATCACTCTCCGAGAGAAATGATTCTGCGCCGTTTATTAACCGGGGTAATTCCTTGCAGTTTTATTGCAGTGCTACTTACGAAGTTTTGTGTTTGTTCATGGAATCGTTGCGTTAAGTATCCAATTGTAACACTTTTTACAGGAAAAAATATTTTAATTACTTAGTATCGGTATTATGAATACATAGTTATAAACATTAAATAAACTATTAAGGTCTATGCTTGGAATTTCCCTACGAAACATGATTCGCAATGATGAAATCCGTAGACGTACGAAGCCTATTGGCCCAGCGCTCAGAATTGACAAGCTGAAATGGCAATGGGTCGGGGAAAAGTGGCGGCCTTAGGGTGGCGAATGGGACAATCCCAAGCAAATAAAAAAAATATAGATTTTTTAACTATATTTTATTATTTGAGACTTTTAATTTTGATTCTTAATTATTTACTCCCGATATTTAAATAGCAGTTAATTAAATAAAGTCAGATAAATATTTGACTAATTTAAAACTGAACTGAACTTTACCTAATTGAAAAGCCGTAAACATTTTTTTTAACTAATATTTCAGTAGGTATTTGTCAATTTTGTAAATTTTTCAATGAAAAACATCTTAAAACTCAAACTTATTAATACTTATTTATTTATATAACTTTAGCGATTCTCGTCAAACATGGAAAATACGTAAACCAAACAACCAGACTTTCGTATCACAAAGGTTCTTTTCACGAGGGAAAAGGGGCCTCGCAAAGGCTTTCACGAAGGACAAAGGGCCTCGCAATGGCCGCCGCTGCCGAGGAATACTTGGGAAAAAAGTCTTCGAGTGGCGACCACGTTGTAGCATAAGGAGCACCGGTCGCCCTCGACTAGGCGGATTGATTACTTGAAGACGGCTAGAAACTGATGAATGCAGAAGGAATGGGACCGGTTGCATGGAAGCCACTTACGGGAGGCCTATGTTTAGCAGTGGACTTCAAAAGACTGATGGAAGCATGAATAAACGGTTAGTTACTTAGACATATTCAAATGAAAGAAGGAAATAATAGTATCGTGTATAATATAAAAGCATTTTCATCTTTTTATTAACATGGCTATAATTTTACACTCCGGTACCTGCAATGTCGTATTTTTGAAGTGAAACTTCTTTAGGCGCATGAGGGTAAAATTTTTACAGATGAAACGTCACGCCGGTATGCACCGGAAGTGTCGGAAAAGAGAGAGAGAGTGATCGAGACCGATTGAGAGAGAGTAAGACAGGGCGAACGTAGCATGAGCAACTAGCCGTGGAGTGAGAGTAGGGAGCAAGCGAGTGAGAAAGATTGAGAGAAAAAGTGAGACAGAGCGAACGTCGTATCACGCCTTTTTCCCTTCCTCTTAATCTTGGAAATTTAAAGTTTTAGATTTGTATAAATTTAAACAAGATTTATAAATTAGTTCGCCAAAGAAGTTTCACTTCTGACATGTGTACTTTGTACGCACGCATGTTTTTTTCCATCCTTAAAGTTTTAATGCGAATAAGCATTGAATAATTTGGGGCGCTGAATCACACACAATACAAGATGGTGTAGAATACTTAGAGCATTAATATGCCCAAAAATTAAACAAAAAGATATTTGTTATCTACATAATATATTTTTCCATTTCAGTCCAATTATTTCATTTCAGTTTTTTAAAACAGTAATTTACATAAGATTGAAGTAGCAAACGAGCAGACAGTCCACCTGATGGTAAGTGGTCCCTGCCGCCCATGGACGCAACTTCATATAATTATGGTGTTATGGTGTCTATCTATAAGTCAATCACAGATGTCCAGACTAGTCCAGAGTACTAAGGTGGTCGCCTCATATAAAATAACCACTCCCCTCCATCGAAAAGCAAAGACAGCTTCACGCTAGGAACAAGTGTGGCGGTGGTCCCCTGTCGAACTACACTGGTTCTACCATTTAGAACAAGTGGAGTTCACCCAGGGTTGCCAGACGTCCCGCTTTTGACGAGACCGTCCCGATTTGTCAATCAAAATTAAATGTCCCGCTTTTTGGGAAGGACTGAACTTTTGCAAAAAAAGGTCGCCAATTGCAAATATAAGTGCAGCAGTTTGTCAAAAAAAAACACAAAATTATACCAACTTAAGCACTTTGCACTTTGTGGATCAAAAAGAAGGCCGCCAATCGTCTGGCCCCCCTACATCAAGGAGAATTTTTCCTGTGTCCACGAGGCGCGAGGCTAGGCTTTTGACTACGGAAACCCGCCTTTTTCATACAAAAAGTTCCTAAATCCCGACTAAAAAAAACTGGCAACACTGAGTTCACCTATCTGTAATATTAGGGTTTCGACTTAATAAAATAAAAGCAGTTAATTCATAATACAATTTATTTATATTACTTTCCCTTTTATGTACACTATAACGTAAAGCTATATACACACAGTTTAGGTCCATATTACATTATCATTACATCCAAGCTCCGAACAATATAAAGTTCAATAAAATACAACAAGATCTAAAAAAACTAATGGGCTGTGGTTACATTTGTACAGAATTACATTAACTTTTAATAATTACCCATAAAAAAAATCCAAATCATAGTAGAAGATCATTCACAGATCAATATTTATTTATATAGAAACACTATTCATAAGTAAACTCATACAATGCTTCTTAAATAAAACTAAAAAACAACAAAACAAATCAGTAAAAGAAATCATAATAAAGTTTTCAACATTGTCGTGACATTTCGAAAGAGTGTTTGCATATGAAAAATGTGCAAAAAATATTATAGATATCATGCTTGCTTGTGCAAGTGTAACCTAGGCCTAACGTGCAACAGTCTACCACTCATTTAATTATAGACTAAATCACCATAACAAACGACTCTCGCAACGTACATCATCGAAACTGCAAAAACGTGTTTTTGGTTTTATTGCTCTAAAAATAACATAATAGCGTACTGTTTATATAACTTAAAGAAAAAAAAATTGACCAATATTTAGCCTAATTTCGAAATGAACATTATTGATTCTGCACTATTTAAGCACGGAATATAATCGAAAAATACAACTTCAAATCGTTCTCCTGGAAAGTAGTCAATTTGTAGATTTGATAGTTTACATTGCGAGAGTCGAAATATGTGATTAGAGTGCCTTCCCACCAGAGATTTGCGAGGTATATATGTGTACAAAACCAATATGATTTCTTAATTTTTGTACCTATATATCAATAAAGACGACATAAATTGGACCTACTTATGCAAAACAGTACAATCCACCAATTCGCACTCGGCCATTCTGAGTGGACCCGTGCCCAGCAGTGGGCCAATAATGTGTTGATGAGAGATGCATAACAGAATCAACCCACACAACGACAGTTTTGAGAAAAAGCTATTTTTGTCAAAACTTTGTAAACTGTATAATTTTGGGTTATTTTTAATAAAATCTATTTACAATGTTACACAAAATGATTTGGTCTATGTATACAAATATGATATTACTGTTATTATTTAAAATATTGAAAATGATCAATATTTTTAATAATAACAGTAGGAAAACTCGTTGGTTCCATTTTGCAAAAGTAGGTCCAATTAGTCGAAGTAAGTTCACTATCCTTAGTAAGAGTTTATTAATTGTACTCAAAACAATCATAGTTTGTTTCACCCGTAGTAAAGTACACTGCGAGGCCAAATTCGAAAACATAAGCGTGCAATGTTCAGTGCAAAGTATGGATGAAAACATAAACAACGTTTGTTTTGGAAACATAATTAACTCGTACTAAGTCTAGAAAATCGCTTCCGATGTAGCTATAGAATTCTTATAACATATCTTACTCGCTTAGCTTCAGCCTCGCTTATCTTTACTGGAAATGCACCCTAAGCCCTCTTACGCGCTAGCGGTTAACTGCGGGCACGGCAGACTTTTCCAGTTTAATATGAAATCTTCTCAAAATTTCAACCGCGGCGGTTTAAAATTTTGGGGCGGTTTCATAAGCGGCTAGCCACGCGGTTATCCGAGCCCGCGATTAACCGCTAGTGCATAAGGGGGCTAAGGAATAATAACATGAAAAAAACTACTTCTGAAATATGTTTCACAATAAAAAGTTTTACAAACTGTTTTGTCGGTCACTATATAAAACTGTATTTTAGGCCTTATTGTAATTTGTAGCACGGCATTAACTAACGAAGCTTACGTATTTACCAACCTAAAAGTAAAAAAGACACCATACTACTACACATAATTTAACTAAAATGAAAAAAAGGACATTGCATACGTAACTTAACATTAAGGTTTTAGTCATTATTATCTACAACATATCGCATAGTAAGAATAAAAGAAACCGAATGCGAAACTTGTATTTTGTGAACTAAAAAAATATTTATATTTTGGGGGATTTATTAAAGGAAACAGTTCAACAGACAAAAAAATATTTGTCTGTCCTGTCGTAGCATGAAATCGTTACTCTTTTAATTCACTGGACTAAAGACTATATTCTTATTACATTATTTGAAGCAGTTTTTAACAGACTTCCCAAAGGAAAGAGGTTATCTATTTATCAAGTATATGTTTTTTTGAGTATTTAATTCGAATTTCCGAAACTGTGACTTCGGTCCCTTTCGTGCTCACTATGCGATATTATTAGGTCAGAATTATTTATTATACCAGATTAACACTACTAGATTTCGAAATTAAAACTTTAACTACTACATAACATACACACAACATAAACTGGCCAACATGTAAAATAGATGGAGTGTTTGATAACATAGATATCCTATAGGTTTAAAGGTGTTCTTGGTTCGAGTTTCTTAAATCTCCCTATAACAATATTGTTTTCACCCATACTATGCAATGTAAATTGTACGTTTACGTTTTGTTTTGTAATGATGGGGGATTTTTTTTTAATTGAGGAAACTTAATAAAATGGTAAATGGTACGAATGGCACTAGCGCATTCAAACTTTAGAATAAAAAATAGAAAGTACATATTTTTTTATAATCAAAATTGGGAAAAATTGCTCGTCAGTAGAAAGTAATAAAAAAATCTGCTGAGAAACAAAACCGAAAAACTTGTTCAATGACGTTCAGTATAAATTATTGTTGAGCATAATGTATAATTTTAGTTATTATTATTACCGTTAGCTATTGTTAAGAGATTTAACAATTATAAAGATAGTTTTCCGAAAAGTACTAAAATAACCTAATTTATATTTGATGACTTTACTCATTTCACAAATTAATTAACCGAATTTGTTGATACTTTACAACACCGGGTTTTGTTATTTCAACTAATCAAGACGAGTTATTTAATTTTAAAAACTATGCACTAATCCAAATGCGGATTACATAACAATATCATAGTTAATTACTTTGGACAAATTGCTCGCGTAGTACTAAAAATGATAATATATTGCATTCATTTTTAATTTTAAAAAATACTTATCATGATACATAAGAAGATAACTTGATTCAATAAATGTTACGGACAAAATCTTCGACTTTTTATAGATTCTCGCTTACATATTGAGGAAAATGAGCGAGATTCAAATAAAATAGCCGCTATTGATTACATTTATAATTCAACCAAATTACCCATAAATTTTGTAAACAGGTTGCTTTTATAATATTTTAATAAATATTAATATCTCCACTGCTCTATTTAACATTTTTGGCAACCAACCTACTTAGCCGTAAAAACAAATAGAAATCATTTATTAAAAATATAAATATTCATAAGATAGTAGAGACAAAAAAGAACATAAAATTTTAACTGGATCAAATAAAAATAAAATAACATTAAATAATTTTGATACAAGTAATTTTAATCAAGTAATTAAATAATTATTCGAATCCTTTTATTCAATTAAAAAATGTTGATTTATTTTGTTTATTGGGTTCTTGGTATTTATACTAAGAATTATGTGTAACCTCATCCGACGTTATTTAAAATATCCACTTAAGTGATTTTACAAAAGTTACTTAACCTTTCGTAAAAAATAAGATAACTAAATATGTTGTTAATTTAAGAGATGTTAAGAACAAAACCTTGACGATCTAATATATATTTTTATCAATTATGCAATTTAATATATTATGATCGGGATTTCTAATAGCTTGTGCCCAGAAGGGGGACATAAAAAGTATTTCGATCGGCTATACATATATTAAAATAATAACACAAGATCAAAGCACCATTAACCGAGTATTAGGTATAAAATAATAATGTTTAAATAATTTTTTAATTGCATTAAAAATAAACTTTAAAACTTATTAATAAAATTAAAATAATATAAAATTAATATAATAAGAAATTAATATAATAAGAATAAGAAATTTTCTTGTCACCAATATAAAAAAAAAAAAAACATTTTTAAAAATACGGGCGTCCGTGCGCCCTTTTTCTTGACAATTTTTAAAAAGACTGCACAGATTTTGACGAGTTGTTCTCGGGATATAGTCAAATTAACTCTCTTTATAAAAAATACACAAGAAATAAATTAGGTATGTGGAAAAAGTACCATCGTGATTAACTATTATTAATACAACGAACATTATAACAAGTACATTAATACTTATTAATAATAAGATTAAATGCGATTCAGACATATACATAGGTACACTGGATATAAGGCAATTCTCCACACATTTGTAGGATCAGTAATTTATAACTCTAGAAATCTTAGACAATAAGTGATAATTGCACATGACTGTCTTCTACTTTATTATTGCGCGAAATAATATAGAATTGAGCCTTTTCCGACAGATGGCACAACTAGGCTCGATTTCTTTTTATTTTATTAGTACTAAGCGAATTATATCAGGAATAAATGTTTTGCTTGATTTAACCACTGACAATACAGATTTTTTTTATAATACAGAAGTAATAAATGAGGTAGCAGCGCATTTATCAGGCAGAAGGCTGTGGTACACCGGATTCAAACTACGAGGGTTGTGCCAACGTTAAAGATACTACAAATGTGTAAGATATACCTGCATTAAATAATTATATTAAAGAGCATATTTGGGAACAACATCCACACTAAAAAGGCAAACAGGTGAACATACAATTCTTCTTAATTCACTTACGGGCCTTTTTCCTGTCACGCTGTCATTGGGTTCATGTCTGTGTTTCTAACCGCATGAATAAATTGAAAAGGCAGAAAGCATCTACGAAACGGTGCGATGATATGATGCAAGTAAAACACATTATGTGCACTAGATCCACACATGATCACAAAAATGCGTGACAGGAAAGTACCTTAAGACTATATTTATAGCTTTTGTACATATTACATTTACTGTTGCGATTTCACCCTAATCCTTGGAAAATCTAAGATTTTTTCTAAGAACACAGTAGTTGTTGATAGGTTTTAAAAAATAATAATAATATTAATTAACAAGCGAAAAGTGTAAAACAATACCCCCTTTTAAGACAGTCGGAAGAACAATTTTGTATATGCCTGCATGATGTTGATGATGATGACTTGTGGATGGGCGACCGGATCACAAATTGTCCAACAAACTATATATTTCCATTTTTTACGACGAGACATACTGTTATCTCTAATGTTTTTTTTTTAGAAATAAAAAATCCAGGCATTCCTGATAGAAATCTGAGCACAAAATATTACTCATAGACAGTAAATGAGCCAAAATTCTTCATTTGAAATCAAAAAGCTTAACTCGATTAAAACAATATAATCACGTATTAAAATAATTCAATATTCATAGAACGACTCACTAAAATACAATTTATTTTTAATGTAAGACAAAGTGGCAATGGAATAGTATCATAATTTAAAGCAACTATCATATAACCTATACATATTTTTTTCTACAATTAAAATGTCAAATTAAGCATGTTAAAATATTTTAAGCAATTTTAAAGCAGGAGGTATCCATAAACTGCAATCCAAAACTATTACATTATAACCCATATTTGTATTTTCTGAAAGTTTTCCGATAAACATATCTAAAAAACTATTTCAAGTCTTAAAAAATCTCTAAAATTTGTGCTGTATAAGTCGTAAGGAATATATAAGCAACTAAGTTATTTCTCACTAAAACTATTTAAAGAAACGCTCTAAACTTTTTTTGAGTAGTGTCTGATCGTGCAAGTATATAATACCAGTTATTTATAGGGCATGTTTCAGAAGACGCTCACAAAGCCCCTAACGCCCAAAACGTCGTTCCACAAGACGACCGCGGTCGTTGTGGTCGCGGCGAATACATCATGAGTGACGTCATGACTTACGCCCACGCGACGCTCACGACGACTCATCTAATAAGGTGGGTCGAAGTGATCGTGCCAGTAGCGAATACGTCAGTAAAGCCCACAATCTAATGGAACAAGAAAAACTGCGGTCGTGTGCTTCGCGAACGTCTAATACAGCGCACCCATAGAGATCAATACATAAATAAATACATACAATGTGGAATGTGAATACATACAGACAGGACAATAAAAGAACAACACAGGACATTTAGGCCTTAACTATAATTCGTTATTTAAGTTTGCAAAATGTGACCAAATTGAAATGTAAATAATTTTCATACAATCGCTTTATTGCACATATCAACTTTATTTTATCGTGTTATACATAGGTCCAAAGACTGTTAATATTTTTTGTATGTAGAAAATCACTAAAATACAATGTTTTATAAGCTACCTTATTATTTTTTGACAGATCATTTAAATTATATTGGAAGCATATCAAAGTATCAATAAACAATTATATTACTAAGTTTATAACTGCCATAATATTGTTTAAATTTGTTTTTTTTACAAAATATTATATTAATGCCAATTTTATAGATGATTACACCAATATTTGACGATTTATAAATATTTTTAACGAAATTTTAACTATATAAAACGCAGATCTTGCACAGAACGTAATCATACAATATATCACTAAAATTGAACTAATAAGGTCCATAATTACAAGTCATAATCTACACTAATGTACAAAGATGCGTGAAGTAGGTAGGTTAAAATGGGTATAGGTGTTATATGGAATGTCTAGAGAAAAAAAAGAACTATTAATAAAAAACACTGAAGGCGTCGGATCTATGCTCAAAAACAACCACGTTAATAAAATAAGAGTCACAGTAAAAGTAAGGTTTACTCGACATTGGACAGATTGTACCTTGGACATCAAAGTCTAATATGGACAGATTTTATACAGGACAGATTTTGAAAAAAAAATGAGAATTGTATATAACTGTTTGGTAGTAAACACTATATATTTATTGAGATACGTTGTTAATCCATACTATACTCGGGGCAAATTTGATCTGGAATAAATCATTAACGTTTAAATGACACTTCGAGTCGGCCATGTTTGTTTACTACATAAATCAAGTCTTAAAAAATGCACTATACCAACTTGCACGAATTTGTACACAAATGCATTTTATATTAACCAAAGTACACATTCAATTTTCGCGGAGTAATTTAAGCCAACTGCAAAATAATATGCTAAAACTAGTCAAACAAAATTTACTTACCATTATCGTCATTGTATATCTAATGATGTTACAACCTTGATTCCATGAAGGAATTTGCAACCTATTATAAGTTACAGGTAAAAGTAAATAATAATTAACTTTTACCTGTAAATCTTATTGTTAAAAGTTAAAAAATAAAAAAAGTTGCATTTCCCTATCTGGCAGTGGTACCTTAGCCAACGCTTTGTTACTAAACATTCTATATCGAATTTGCCCCGAGTATAGACTGTGATGTCCAAAGTAGAATCTGCCAATGTAGCCTAATCCGTAAGTAAGAATTACAATGGTGCTTATTGCCAGTGGCGTAGTTAGTCTTGGGCGCAGTGGACCATCGCCCGTGGACACTTATAGGAGCCTCGCGAGGGGTCTTTGGAGGAGGCGAAAGCATTTTTAATGCCACCATCCAATGGAATCATGCAAAGGGGCCTCGTTTGCCACGTCCGCGCTACGCCACTGCTTATCGCCATTTATCTGAGACCATATTATTATTATTTGAAAATAAGTAAAAACATTATATAGCTGTAATCTAGAGAACAAAATTATTCGACTTTCAAAAATCATAAACCCTGAGTCTTAAACTTCACTCTTACTTTGTTAAATCAGTACATTACATGTTGTGCTAATGAGCATAGACAAAAATCATTTCATTTGAGCTTTTTAAAATAAAAACAACCATAGACTTAGTCAAAATGTTTGTATGCAAAGAAGTAATACAGACTAATAAGTCCAAATACTAAAATATAAACAACTCACTCAAATATATTCGGTACTCGCGACAAATATTTGTCTGTATTCTAAACAATGTGGGTATATATGTGCAAATGAAAGGTTTATGCGTCCGTTAAACTTATTCAAATGTACTCGCCACGAATTAATATCTCACGGTGTGGCATCTTATTCATGCGGCGTTTACATTATCGTCACTGTTTACATAATGAATTGTAAGCGAGTATGTGCAACATTGTAACATACTCACAGTCATTTACACTGTTTCCAAAAAGACCAGCACCACAGGCACCATTTAATGTAATTACATTAAAAATAATCGATACATCCTCTAATTAAAACCTATGTCACTGGATTTCATAACAAATTGATAGCGGTACTTCTCAATTAAAATCATCACATTTCTAAATTAAACAATGGTCTACCTTCCATAGCATAAACCGATTAAATGTTAATTGAAACAATATTTTTTAAAGTAAATATGTTTTGTATAAATTAATATTAATTTCTATGCGAACTGATTTATAATCAAAATAATCTCATTCATTCAAAATCAGATCGTTTATATTCAAATCAAATAGTAATCAAATTAATAAAAGAAATGAAGATTGCACAAATAAATTATAACTACTCAATAAAGTCCAAAATAATATTAAAATTATACATTTAATTAATTTCGTTAATGTTAATAACATAAAAATCGTATATCAAATGTTTAAAAATAATGGTCATAAATAAATTTTACTAAAATTTAGAAAAAGATCGAAAAAAAATTTATATATTTCATAAGATTACGTCAATAATAATCACAAAGAATAAACATATTAATCGGGTTCCACTGAATAACAATGACCATCAATGTTCTATCTAATACACAGATAATAAAGAGACTTAAATTAAAGTGATAGGTTTTGTTGTTTAGTGGAACATGTCACTGAATCTTTTTAATATATTGATAAAACTAAAAGTGTATGTCTAATTTTTAAGAATTGTTATTTTATAACAAATTTAATTGATGTAGAATGGTTTCAATTTATATTATCTTTATTCTATTAAACGAATTGTTACTTGTAACAACTAATTAAATTTAATATACATCAGTGAAAAATTGTATAAAGTTATGCCACACTATTTTAATTAAAACAAAATAAGTTATATTAGCCTATTAACGACAGTCACATTATTTACACATGCTAATGTTATATATTTAACAAACAAATTTAAAGAGATTCGTAATTTTGTTGGAGAATCCTTTTTGATTATTCGATACACAAATGTCTGCCGATTGAAACATAAATTATGTGGTACATGTGTTACTGCGCGCGCAACTCCACCATACTCAAAAAGTATGTTATATAAGTGTGCGCAACTAAAGTTTTACCCCATAAAAAACTAACATATATTACTTACAATTTCTTCTAATTTGCCAACTTTTTTCGTTATATTAAAAATATTTTAATATGATATTCATTTTTTTAGAATTCCATTCATTAAAACAATTCTACATCAAAAAGTAAAATATTAAAATTATAAACGACACATTCGTAGAATTCATTTAAGCTAATCTTGTACATAATTCGGTCTCATGAGAGTACACCGCACACTAGGAGTGATCTAGGGCGCGTTCCAGAAGACGCTCACAAAGCCCCAAACGCCCAAAACGTCGTTCCACAAGACGACGGTCGTTGTGGAACGGCGAATACGTCGCTCATGACGTCATGACTTACGCCCACGCGAAGCTCACGACAACCCATCTAATAAGATGGGTCGAAGTGATCGTTTCACTAGAGATTACGTCAGTAACGCTCACAAACTAGTGGAACGGGAAAAACTGCGGTCGAACGTGAGCTTTGTGAACATCTAAAGGAACGCACTCCTAGTGGTACACTCCGCAGTATACACACTATTAGCGCATAAAATGTACACGTCATTAATTTCATTTTTGTTATTTACCATTCCAAATATAAAATGTAAACAAAAATATATCAAGAAACGTTAAGAATCTTAAAACGTAAAAAAAAACATTTTATCTAAATTCAGGTAATAAAGCCAAAAAAGTATTTATTTTTTTGTTATTACGCAACAGTACAAAAAAAACAAAGAAACAAAACAATAAAATGTGGCAATACTTTTTATATCCATATTTTTTTTTTTGTTAAAACCATAAAATATGATATTTTTACAAAACACAGAATATAATCTTTTCAACGAAAAGTTTTTTCCAAAGTTTAAAAATTGTATTATATTAGATATCGATAATATTCTTGTTTACATTTCAACACGAATTTATAAAACATTTAATTACATCCATAACACATGAACCAATTCGGATAACTTCTAAGTCCGAACGCAAACGATAAAGTCAGAAATACCTATAACTCCTTTTGCCTCGTGTCGTACAAGGGAACTTGCTTGTATTCGGGGAATGGATATAGAACCAAGTGGTCAGCTGTCTTGTACCAGGGTATTAGGCCATTCTGGAACAAAAATAATATTTGATTTTAGACAAATATTGATCTCGGAATTGACTTTTTTTATCTGACCGAAGCAGCAAACATGCAGTCCACCAGATAGTAAGTGGCCACTGCCACCCTGCGACATCTGTAATCAACTTCATACAGAACATGGGTTCCATCTGACGTCAATCACAGACGCGTTGCTACTCCCGAGGACTATGATGGTCGCCTCATATTTAAGTGTGCTGGCAACCACACCCTTCTATCGAAACGCAAGAAATGCTTCACGCTAGAAATAGGTGTGGCGGTGGTACTTCCCCGGTCGAACTACACTGGTTCTGCCATCTTGAAAATGATATATTTATGACCACGATGAAACCATGAAACTGCGTCGAAATGTCGACCAAAGGATTAAAAGCCGCATGTCATGAATAACCGTTACATATTAAAATGTAAAAAAAAATAATAAGATATAAATTATCTCTACATAGTATAAAACAAGATCGCTTTTCGCTGTCTATCCTTATGTATGCTTAGATCTTTAAAACTACGCTACTTTACTGCAGTTTTTTTAAGACAGAGTGATTCAAGAGGAAGGTTTTTCTGTATAATTCATCCATGATTTAGTGGAGGAAAACTGATAACTTTAGATGTTTGACTTTTAGGCGGAACGAAGTTCGCCGGGTCGGCTAGTATCGGTATAAAAATAGTATTAGAATAGTTACAGTGTTTAGTGTACTTTAGTAATAATAGATTATTGATGATAACATCAAATAAAATATTCCTTTTTATATGATTGAAATAGCACACTTTCACATGAGGCGACCATCATAGTCCTCAGGAGTAGCAACGCATCTGTGATTGACTTCAGATGGAACCCATGTTCTGTATGAAGTTGATTACAGATGTCAATGGGCGGCAGTGACCACTTACCATCAGGTGGACTGCATGCTCGTTTGCTACTTCAGTCAAATAAAAAAATAAATAAAAAGCAAACCCAAAATATTGTGCACAAGTACAATTAGTGTTGACGTATAGTTGATAAATTAATCTACCACTAGTACGTGTCGAAAGTTGATGTTGAGTGCAGTGATAGCTCTAACTCGATCGGGAGGTCCGAGGTTCAAACACAGGCACATCAATGATTTTTCTAAATTTCTATTTGCGTATTAGAAATTAATTATCACTGCTTTTCGGGGAAGGAAAACATCGTGAGACATGATATTTAAAAAAAGTTCTCGGAGGTGTGTGAACTCCATCAATTGGCACTTGGCCAGCGCGATGGACTATGGCCTAAACTCTCTCATTCTGAGAGAAGACCCGAGCCCAGCAGTGGGACAATGATGGGTTGACGAGATACGAGAGAGTACTTGTTTCTCCCCAACACCGCAGTTTTGTCGTGATCACCATCAATGTACCACACCTATATCTAGTGTGAAGTATTTCTTGCGTTTCGAAAGAAGGGTGTGGTTGCCGGCACACTTTTACATGAGGCGACCATCATAGTCCTCGGAAGTAGCAACGCATCTGTGATTGACTTCAGATAGAACCCATGTTCTGTATGTAGTTGTTTACAGATGTCGCAGGGCGGCAGTGACCACTTACCATGAGTGGACTGCGCGCTCGTTTGCTACTTAAATCAAATAAAAAAATGTAACATAGTGGGTCAAAATATCGGAAAAAATAATTCAAAAACCACATTTCGTGAGTACCCGTTACATGTAAAAATTCTACCGCCTTGGTTTGTTTTAACCTTGCCTTATCTATGTGATCATAATAATAAAAGGTATTATAAATAATTACGACCACTGTTGTTCTACATTTAACTGTACCCATAATATGTTTATTCAGTTGTGTTGTTTGTTATGCAAATTAAAATGTATAAAGAATACATTAAGGCGTTTTCAATGCCAAATATTCACAGATGGTATTGATTAGATCAAATAATAGTATTGTTGCTAACAATCGAAATGATTAAAATAATTAAGACGGTATAAATTAGCGCAAGAATAAGTTTGTTGATTAAAGATTCTTTTATTCTAGGCGAACTTCGTTCAGCCTAAGAGACAAAAATCTAAAATTATCAGTGTTTCTCTACTATATTATACATGTATTATACATACAAACCTTCCTCTTGAATCACTCTATCTATTACAAAAAATCTGCATCAAAATCCGTAGCGTAGTTTAAAAGATCTAAGCATCCATAGGGACAGATGGCGTGAAGCAACTTTGTTTTATACTATGTGGTGAGGAAATTATTTCTATTTTGACTACACTCGCTATTTTTAATACAAAAAAGACTAAAAGATTATTTTCTGATATCGAACTATTTCATTATTTTTAACTAGAAGAAGTAAGAACTTACCATATTAGTGCGTTTATTTGTCCCTCGACCGTAGCCATTCCAGTGATTCCCCGCTACGCCTATTAAATCGCCCACCTGCGTAAAACATAATTTATATAAGACATATTGCTCATGATAATTATTTAATTGCTCATGATAATTGCAAAATTTCAAGAACACGTTCTAGAAGCGAAACTGAACACACAAAATGATTGTAACAGATAACAAAATATTGATGAATCTATAAAAAAGATAAGTATATTATTGTAACGTGACGGTGCTCCGGAACGTAACCATTTTTGCACTCAAAATCATAACTAAATTTCCCTCTTATTTTGTCATGCAGCATAAAGTTTCGGTTTAAAAACACTGTAACCTAAATGTCGTAATCAAATATTATCCTATGTTTTTGGTAAGATTACTAAACCTTGCCGAAAAAACTGTCAAACGAAATAAACCTTAACCTATCTTTACTTATCGTTACTTATGGTTACCTGTCGTTACCCATCTTAACCTATCGATACCTATCGTTACCTATCGTCACCTATCGCTGCCTATCGTTACCTATCGTTACATATCGATACCTATCGTTACCTATCGTCACCTATCGCTGCCTATCGTTACCTATCGATACCTATCGTTACATATCGTCACCTATCGCTGCCTATCGTTACCTATCGTTACATATCGATACCTATCGTTACCTATCGTCACCTATCGCTGCCTATCGTTACCTATCGTTACATATCGATACCTATCGTTACCTATCGTCACCTATCGCTGCCTATCGTTACCTATCGTTACATATCGATACCTATCGTTACCTATCGTCACCTATCGCTGCCTATCGTTACCTATCGTTACATATCGATACCTATCGTTACCTATGGTCACCTATCGCTGCCTATCGTTACCTATCGATACCTATCGTTACATATCGTCACCTATCGCTGCCTATCGTTACCTATCGTTACATATCGATACCTATCGATACCTATCGTTACCTATCGTCACCTATTGTTGCCTATCGTTACCTGTCGTTACATGTCGATACCTATCGTTACCTATCGTCACCTATCGCTGCCTATCGTTACCTATCGTTACATATCGATACCTATCGTTACCTATCGTTATCTATTGTTATCTTGCAACGGGCTCACCTGGAAGGATATCTCCTGGTTTCCGCGGGACGTGTGGGCCATGATGGCGCGGCGGTTGTGAGCGTTCTGCCCTCCGAAATAGTATATATCGTCCAGCGAGTAGAAACTGTCCGACGCGTCCACACGATTCGTTTGCATCATCTCGTATGCCACGCGACCGACCTGGTTGGTAATTACAGTGAAGTGTCACATGTATTATCCACGAAAATAAGCAATTAATGACGAAAATAAGTACTATTTAAATACATTAACACACTTAATTATTACGACTCCTTGGAAAAATAACATTGTTTTATCCGGCTGGGGTATTATGACTTGCTGCAATCCACTGATTGGTTACATTCGACCAATGACATCTGAAAGCCATTTCTTTTTTCATGATAATGAAATAACAAACGAACATGCAGTCCACCTGAAGATAAGTGGTCACTGCTGTCCTGCGATATGTGTAAGCAACTTCATATAGAACATGGGTTCAATCTGAGGACAATAACAGATGCGTTGCTACTCCTGAGGACTATGATGGTCGCCTCATATAAAACTGTGTGCAGGCAAACAGACCCTTCCATCTAAAAACAAGGATTGCCTCACGTCAATACGTGTGGCGGTGGACCCTCCCCGGTCGAACTACACTGGTTCTACCACCTTTAGATTTCATATGGAACAGGGAATCTTTCTGAAGTCAATTATAGATGCGTTGGTTGGATGGCGATCACCTTATTCTATCAAAGAGAGCGGACGAAACTAAAATAATATTTGATAAAGTAAATGGATTTCATTTCATTAAAGTACAATATACTCAATGAATAAATTAAGTTGTGTTGGTTTGATGTTATTTCAATTACACACAGAGACAGGTCATCAATAATTCTAAAAAAATATATCTCTATCCTACAAACTATTTTATTTTTGCTAAATAAATTATATTAATATGCAGGATACGCAAAATACTCTTTTTTAATGCGATGGCTTTTTTGCCACGTGCGGACTATATTTAATCTCTAAAATATCGTGTCGTCGTTGTGTTTGAGAAATTAATGACAAAACAGATTAGTTCGTTCTTTTGGTTCTCAAAAAAAGTAAAATATAAAAAGATTTAGACAACAAATGGAGTAACTCTGTTTTCTAAATTCTCAAAAATGCGATATATATAAAAAAACACCTTACCTGACTACTAAAAGTGCAAACAAGATAATCGCACATAGACAACATGTGCAGATCGACCAGTAGCCCGGTGAGAGACAGCGGCGTGTAGCGACGGTGAGTGGCCGCCGTCTTGGCTATAGAGGGGTCCCCCAGGAACTCGTAGTCCGGGTACTTATCCCTCGCGTCTTGGAGCACCTGGAAATAATTAATTCGTCGTCAACCCATTATTGTCCTGTCCTACTGCTGGGCACGGGTCTTCTCTCGGAATGAGAGAGTTATAGGCCATAGTCCACCGCGCTGGCCAAGTGCGAATTAGTGGACTTCACACACCCCCGAGAACTTTTTTTTTTTAAAAACTCTCGGGTGTGTAGGTTTCCTCACGATGTTTTTCTTTACCGAAAAGCAGTGATAATTAATGTCTAATACGCACATAACATAAATCAGGTGAATGCTTTTTTTTTTAAATGGCTAATCCTTATCACACCTTCCCATCGAAACGCAAGAAATGCTTCACGCTAGAAACAGGTGTGGCGGTGGCACTTCACCGGTCGAACTACACTGGTTCTACCACATTGAAAATAGCGTCGGGTATCCTTTCCAGGGTTTCTCCTTTGAAAAAAGAAAAAAAAATAGGGCACACTCACATTAGCGTCGTCCGTGGCGAGGTACACGCGTCGCTTGGCCACGGTTCTCGTGCGTTGCAACTGGGCGTAGTAGTCGTGCACCTGCGCCATGTACTCGTCGATGTGGTGGAACGCCGCCTCGGTACCCACTTTGTCCGTGCGGCGGATGTGTACGCTAACGGACAAACATACGATATGATCTAGGTGTTGTAGAAATTAATACAGTGTTTGTGTCTGGGATACAAAGGACCAAAAATTACTCGTATCATTAACTTTTCGAAACATAAGTACTTATTTAAAATATTTTGGTTAAAAATTGTGATAAAATATCGTCAATTAATCTACATGTCTAAGAATTCTAGGGTCTAAAGTTGTATTTAGTTTACCATTATACAAATTACATTGTTTATTAACTTGTCCATTACATAAAAGATGGTTCAATCTCTTTCATTTTAGCTGAAACAAAAACCTATAATAAATACTCTTATAAATAACTTATCCTCCTATCGGAAATTATTACTACATAAAAACTGTACAATTCATAGTCTCAGTAAACCACACGCTGTTCACACAAAAGTCTCATTAAACCACACGCTGTACACACAAAAGGTCTCATAAAAACCACACGCTGTACACACAAAAACTGACATTCGTGAATGCGAATTTTTTTTTTCAGTCATTAGTGTAGGGCGCTGGATGATTTAGATTTGACTTTCTTTAGGCCGATTCAATAATCACAAAACATTAACAATAGTGCTGCGAATAGGAATACCTACAAACATGTAAATATTCGCGACTGCGAGTATTTGTTACATCACTGTTATAAAAAGAAAGAAAGATCTTTATTTAGTCAATTTTTGGGTTACAATAATATTGATCACATAAGATGTTTGAAAAGGGCGCAAAAAATTTAATATACAATAGGTCTCAATAAAACCACACACTGTACACACAAAAGGTCTCACCCCACTATCGGCGTGTTGAAGTTCATCTTAGCGACGGTGTCGTTGATCGCCTTCTGCATCGCGGCGCGCGGCCTCAACACGTACTTCAGCATCTGGCCGATCCACCACGACGCCGGGTCACCGTTGAAACGAACTATCCTGGACAGTTCACACTATGTTCAATCTCAATATTTTCATTAATTGAAATTAAAAGAATTATTTGGGACTTTATTTTGTGTCTTTTTTTCTTTTTGGCTTACGGGGGCACTTACAAATTGTCAGTTAAACATTTTTTTCCTTACACCACCGGATTGGAACACGACCTCAACTGAGAAGATCCAGCAAGAAACTCAGCGGGCAAAAAAAATAATACAACATAACAAAAAGACAATTTTTCTTCTTGTATTTTTTATATTTTTTTTTTCAGTCATATTTTTTACATTGTAATAAAAGTTAGATGCAGTTTTATTATTTTATATCATTCAGTTATTTTATAATATATTTATTTATTTATTACTAGGTTTTTCCTGTGGCGTCGCCCGTATCAGCAACGTCTATCGCGTATGACTAACTTATGTATTGTGTTAGATGGCAACGTATACTGCAGCATCTGTCCGATCCACCACGACACCGGGTCACCGTTCAATTTCATTGCATATTTCATACAAAACAGTAGTTCTATCTAAAGGCAACCACAGACGCCTTGGTACTCACGAAGACTGAGATAGTCAACTTTTATAAATACTTTATTATTTTTATTATTATTTTTACGTACCTATGAGCAAGATCCTGCGGTATCGCCAGCGGTAGGAACTTCGGCTTCTGCGAGATGGAATCGATGAAGGGTAGCGACACTACCTTCGCATCGTAGGAACCTGGAATTAACGGAGACGACTATTTCAACCAAATACATCTAGCTAGCTTGTAGTTAGTCAGCATCTGTTCCTTCGTCTATCCATTATTGTCCCACTGCTGGGCACGGGTCTTCTCTCAGAATGAGAGAGTTTAGACCATAGGCCACCGCGCTGGCCAAGTGCGAATTGATGAACTTCACACACCTCCGAGGACTTTTTTTTTAAAATCAGTGGTGCGTGCCTGAGTTTGAACCTCGGAACTCCTGATCGAGAGGGCAAGTTTCAGCCATTAGGCTATCACTGTTCACAGATGTTCAATATCTTGAAAATCCGGGAAAATCTTCTGCGATTACGATTACAATAGTATGTAGGTTAAACCAAAAACAGAAGCATCCAACTACTGTCAAACGACAGAAATAAACGGGACAGCGTTGTCTCCACAAATACAATGGTTGCTTCATATGTGGGACAGCAACCACACCCTTCCAGTCGTACGAAGAAACCATTTGACGCTAGAAATAGTGATGGTAACTCCCTGTTCAACCCATAGTCGTTCTAGTACCTTAAAAAATGTTCTAGTAGTGTTCTACCATCTTAAAAACAACCGAAACCACTCACCAGGCCACTGCAGCACTTTGTCATCGTACGCGGTGGTGCAGCTGTCCGAGATGGGGTGGAACACGTACTCCCAACCCTTGTTATTGTACCTCCATCCCTTGGAATTGAGGATCAGCGTCCTTTCCGTCGCGTAGGCGAAGATCAGGCAGTAGACTATGTGGTGGAGTTGGCAGCCGAAACCACAACCCTGGAAATGATGAATGAAGATGACAAAATGTTGGTATTTTTTGACTTTGTATTGTGGTCAATTCACTAATTACTGTATTTGGATATAGGTCTTCTTCCAGAATGAGACGGACTTAGGTCAAAGTCTATCAAGTTAGCCAAGTTTAAATCGATTGTTACTTTAAGATTTTTTTCTAAATAACTCTCGAGGAACACGCCAGGATAATTTCTTTCATTTATAGAACTTATCCTGCATTGTACGTTCAAAGGTGGGTCTGGGGTTCAAACCTAGCATCTTTCATCGAGTAGGCAGAGTTTAAACCACTAGACTTCTACCTCTTTTGTCTTAGATAGTAAAGTACTAGCCAAATATGCTAGGTTTTTTTTTTCTGACTGAAGTAGGAAACGTGCATGCAGTCCACCTGATGGTAAGTGGTCAGTGCCGCCCATGCACATCTGTAATCAACTACATGCAGAACATGGGTTTCATCTGAAGTAAATCACAGATGCACGACTCCCGAGGACTATGATGGTCGCCTCATGTGAAAGTGTGCCGGCAACCACACCCTACTATCGAAACGCAAGAAATGCTTCACCCTAGAAATAAAACGTTTGGGTAACTTTCACACCTTCTGAAATCTATTGCATTCTTAAGAAAGATGTTTATTATAATATGGAAGTAGCTTTCAGTCTGAAACAACGACTACACTAAGGGATCACCATCAACATCATACGACATTTGTAAGCAACCGAGATAGTGTAAGAGTTCTACTCCCTACACTACTTCAATTACTTAAATTGGATATATTCTACACCAGCGGTTGACAACATTTTAGCAACGCGGATTACGCGTACCTGGCGTAAAGACAAGCCACATTCAAAAATAGTCCTTGAAATTTGATGGAAAAAAACCGCTATCCAATAAAACAAGAACGCCGGGTCGCAAGCAAAGTCGCGGGTCGCGGGTTGCCGACCGCTATTATACAAAAAATATATAATATGAATTTGGGCTAGTAGAGATTTGCTTCCATAATATAATAATCAGTTATCTGTCGATGCCAATGGACTGAAATAACCTCTTAACACTGCTGTAATAAACACACTTTTATGCTACGAATATAGGTACTAGGTTTTACCCGCAGCTTCGTTCGCTTTGAAGCAATTAAATAAGTATCAAAGATCATGTCATTCCAATTTAGCTGATAATAATCATTTGAATTGACAAAATATAACAAGAGAAACTATTTACAAAATTTAATATATAATTTGCTGTTTAAATGTGATTTCTGCATTTAAATATTAACACATAGAAAATATTAAAAAGCATCCTATATTTCTTCTAACACCTCTAAGAATATGTGTACAAAGTTTCATCATAATCGGTTGAGTAGTTTTGGCGTGGAAGGGTAACAAACAAACTTACGTTCACTCACTTACTACTTCACATTTATAATATGCGTAAGGATAAAATAAGCTTAAAAAGTAGAAAATTACATAATCCGAAAAATACGTAAGAACCTAAGAAACTTTATAAGACTAGATATAAGTAAAATTGTACGTAAATAAATATTAGCTCCTCCTTGCCCATTGCGGCAACCCTCAAACACCCCTTTTTTATACGTATCATAAAAACAGCAAAACAAGGTCACTAATTATGTTTGAGGAATGTTGTAAACCACAAGAAAATATATTTATTTATTAAGACACACCAACGGTATAACATATACGACATTCACAAATAATTCTTAAACATAAATCTTAAACACTAATATGTATGCCACTTACAGGCGTGTACAACATGTACTAAATCTATGTAAGATATACTATTACAGAAATATATAATTTAAATTTAGTGTGGTTTTAACTAATAATAACACAATAGGCAATAGAATTACATACTTGCAACATAACATCTAATTGGGAATTTTGTTAATGGAGAGTGCACGAAACTGGCTGAGTTTAAGGGAGAAAATATCTTTAGAATTATTTTATATTAGTAAGGATAAGGATGTTTAGCAGCTACGATACAAATATTGTTCGGTTTTGGTTTATATTTGTGTAAAACACTTGTATAATGTATATTATCAAATATTTAAACGCGGAAAATTATAATTTAAATCTATTTCACGTTTCCTTGTTCCGAGTTTAACCAATTATTATAACGAACCAACTTTAATTATATGGCTATAAAGTATTACTTGTGATAACAATAAATTTAATAATTTCAATAAGGACGTATTATTTATATAATTACTGTAATTAATAAGGTATAATAAGCTCGTATTTAATGTAAAACGTAACGAATTCAACTGCGGTCATCGTATGGATATTGTCTAGATATTTCTTTTTGTATGTGTTGATGGTAGCCACAACATCGTCCCTATAGTTCCGAGATTAGAATATGGCTACGGTATCCCCTGCCTGTCGTAAGAGAGTGCTTGAGTGGGAGTTCGAACCGTTCGGTCAGGCGATCCCGAGAAGGACGGCGGTATATGTGGTCGCATCGTAAAGACTAGACGGGGCGGTGGGCCCAGACTCGAAGAAAAAAAAAGAAAAAAAGAAAAAAAAAAAAAAAACCTACATAGGAACCGACAACGGGAAGCGACTTTGTTTTAGGGCCGGCGCACATATGACGGAGCGCAGCGCAGCGCAGCGCAGCGCATGCCCGCGAAATTTTCTTAACGAATCACACACTAGCCGAAATTCGCGCTAATTACTGAGAGAATGCGCGCGGATGCGCGCGAATGCGCGCGGATGCGCGAGCATGCGCTTCCATGCTCCTCAGAAATAAATTGCTGTTATTTAATTTTGGATATTATTTCTAAAGGGACAATGACGATAATAGTTTGACAGCAAAAAATGCGCTGCGCTGCGCTCCGTCATATGAGTGCCGGCCCTTATACTATGTAGTCATAATGTCTGTAAGTCGCTTTAAATTTAAATCTCTGAATTTATTTAAAGGATTAAAAATATATTTATTCAGAATTTATTTTTTCACTAATTAACATCCATCTGTACCATGTAAAAAAAATCAATTCTAATACACATTTTTTTGTAAACTTTGGTGACCTCGGTAACCTCTTGGCACAACTAGCAATGAAAAGACGTAAGTCAGACGAAAATTTAATAGTACCCAAAGCCAAAAGGTGTCATCGAACCTAGTTTGTTTGTCCGCGCGTGACAACCATGAAGTGCTTGCTTAGCTAATTATAATATCATCGTTAAGAAACTACTCCCGTGAATAAAAACGTTATGTATGAACGGAAGAGATTGTTTAGAGCGATTAGTTTACGTACCGTACAATATAATCGTATAATTATAATATATAATATTATAATATCGCGGCCAAACGTTGGCCTATAAGATAAAAAAATAAAAATAACAATAATAAAAAAAACACCAGCCGATAATGATTTTTTTAACATCGATAAAAGGTGGTAGAACCAGCGTAGTTCGACCGGGGAGGTACCACCACCACACTTATTTCCAACGTGAAGAATTTCTTGCGTTTCGATGGAAGGGTGCGGTTGCCGGCACACTTTTATATGTGGCGACCATCATAGTCCTCGGGAGTAGCAACGCATCTGTGATTGACTTCAGATGGAACCCATGTTCTGTATGTAGTTGATTACAGATGTCCATGAGCGGCAGTGACCACTTACCATCAGGTGGACTGCATGCTCGTTTACTACTTCAGTCAGATAACAAAAAAACGTTCCGTTCAATATATACACCAGCTGATAATGATTTTTTTGGCAACATCGATAAAACTAGTTTATTCCCGCAGCTTTGCTCGCTTCCGTCACGTTTTCGACGTCAATGAGTATCCCACATCTTAATCCAGGTCATAAAATATTTGTATGCCAAATTTCAGCGAAATCCGACCGGCAATTTTTGCGTGAAAGAGTTACAAACACAAATACGTCCTCACAAACTTATGCATTTTAATATTACGATATAATTCGAAGACGACCCGCGCGGCAGAGCGGTCACCATACCGTACTGACGCGCAATGGGTCCCGGGTTCGATTAGATGATGAGTTTAGATTCATGTTCTGGATCTGGGTGTTTGTATTCGTGTTGTGTATGTCCATGGTACCCACGACACAGGAGAAAATCCTAGTGTGGGGATATGAGTGTAGAAAGCGTTTATTTTTTAAATTAATGTGAGTTTTTAAGCCAGTATACCGAATTTTGACGTATTTATAAATGAAAAACATTCTTGTTTGCTTTAACCGTATAGTTGCCGTGTTAGAACTGAAAAACAGCGCAGGTTATTGACCTAAGCCAGCTGATGGTGTTGACTGATAACAAACAAACACGAACCAAACAGGGTGTTTATACTAACTACTGTACATATATGGATGGAGATTTTTCCAGAAAGGTGCAAAAACATCTGTTCCGGGAAGCAATTATTACCTTCCGCCAGGTGGTAGATCCAGTGTAGTTAGACCGGGGTAATATCACCGCCACACATATTTCTATCTTCAAACATTGAAAGGGTGTAGTTACCGGCTCACTTTAATATGAAATAACCAGTTTAGTCCTCAGGAGTAGCCACTCATCTATGGTCGACTTTAGATAAAACACTTGTTCTATATAAAGTTGCATATAGATACCCGTGGTCGGGAGCAACCACTTATAATCAGGTGGACTGCAAATTCGTCTGCTACTTTAATCGGATAAAAAAAGCGGGCGACGCATTAGCGATTACTCTGTTGATTCAAATGTCAACAGACGGCTATAACTACTTACATTAAAACAGCCCGTACATCTGCCCTTATTTTGAAAAGCAGTAAAATTGATTTTCTTTATGTGATTAATTAATAATTATGTAAGAAATATGTAACAGAAATGCTTAGCCACAAATTCGTATCTACCCCCGAGAGCTAAGTTGAAAATTCTTAAGATGTCTTCTTCAGCACAATTTTTCGACCAGAACGCAGCCGCGCTACGTTGCTTAAGCAAATATCGGTATGGCGTATACGGAGCCGAATCACAAAGAATTCTATGGTGGTAGAATTATTTATGTATATCAGTTATATTATTTTTGTAGTATGCATCATGTCACATTCGATGAACATATAGCGTGACATTATCTCAGGCACATCCAAACGCTTCCGTAATTACATGCTTGAATCGCGTTTGCGATATAATTATACACAATTGCATCAATTTTAAAACCACTAACCACAGACCGAATGTGGAATAGAAACAACTTTATTATTTAAAATAACGGTGGTCCGTTAAGGAAAGGATAAAACAGTAATTGTAATCTCTAAGTTTAAGTTTGTACCTACTTTGAATAAAATTATTAAATGAATACATAACGTTTACATTATATGCATAAATACTAAGTTATTCCAGCGATTTCGCTCGCTTTTGTCACGTTTATCGTAGCTAGTAGAGTTCCGTATGGTAATCCAAATCATAAACTGCGTTTCAAATCTCAGTATCATTATTGTCCCACTGCTGGGTATCAGTCTCTTTTTAGAGAGGGTTAAGGCTATCGTCCACCGCGTTGACTTTTTTGAGAGAACTGTCCGGTGTGTGTACGTTTCCTCACGATGTTTTGAGTCTCCAGTCATTAATTTAATATTTATTCTTCGCGAATTTATCTAATGCGAAGTTCACATGATTATAATTGTTACGTACTAATAACGTGATAACATATCATTTCTACATGACCCCAGTTCTGTGGTCCGAACAGACATTACTTTAAATATCTGTAATCTAACCGTGAACACGCTGTGACCGAGCATTCAGTATTTCCGGAGTTTTTTCTCTGTATATTTGAATCTGCATATAATAGCAAACAGTCCACATGATGGTAAGTGGTCACTGCCGCTTATGAACATCTGTAAGCAACAATCTATAACCGGCGTTGCCAGTTTTTGGGTAAAAAAGCGGGACTTCATAGTCAAAAGCGGGACAGAAGTCCTTGCGCTACAAAAGGGCCCTGCGCCTCTCCTTGGTGTAGGAGGGCCGAAGGATTTGGTGACCTTTTTTTTATGGTCGACAAACTGCATCCACTTAAATTTGTTTGGCGACCATTTTTTTGGCCGCAAATTTGCAATTGGCGACCTTTTTTGTAAATCAGCACGTCAGGTAACCCAGTCTATAACCTAGGTTCTACCTGAAGTCAATAACAGGTGCGTCGTTGTCCCCGATTACTGAGATGGGCGCCTCATATGAAAGAGATCCGGCAACCACAATAATCCAACGAAACCCAAGGACAGATTCACACTAGAAATACGTTATAGATAGGATTAAATTTTGAAACTTTAAAAATGGGCTCGGTACAGATACGGGGCCAGGTCAGAACATTCGTGGAATGACACGGTTAAGGGGATCTGAGTGACTTATCCGAGAGGTCAGTTGTGCAACTAATTACGACTACCTGTTAAAAAATTCGGCCTAAACTTAAAACTTAAAAACGCTTTCTAAACTCATAGCCCCACAGTAGGATTTTTTCCTGTATCGTGGGTGCCTTGGACACACACAAAGAATTCGTCTTTGTCAGAAACACCCAGACCCAGAACATGAATCTAAACTCATCATTCATATATCTATCGGCCGGGAGTCGAACCCAGGACTCACTGCGTGTCAGACCGGTATGGTAACCGCACCGCCACGCGGGTTGTCCCGTGTATTAGCCTAATGAGTTCAATAGATTTGAGTACTTTTGAGTCATCAACAAACAAGTCAACCGTGAAAAAATTTAACGCCACGGAAGTTAATTAACATCTCGACGTCAAAAAGTTTCTCACCAAACAAGGAAATACACGTCTAACTGTATTTAGCAGTTAAATAATAGTTTAGTTTATTTTAAGTTATAATTTTACCCAGACGACTGTCCTTGGTAAAATTATAACTTAGCCTATTCAAGCAAAGGAGCGGTCAAATGAGGAAGGTCTTCAAAGCAAAACGGCAGAGAGTCCCTCGCTCTAGGAATCTTTGAAAAAGCAGAGAAATTTGTGCTGAAATACGGTGAAGTCTGAAAGATGCGTCGGGACCCATTCCCAGGGAAATGCTTAAGCAATTTCAAAAAGTAAACGCTTGGACTATTCTCGTGAGTCGGACTCGTATGAAAACAGAATAAAGTTAAAATAATACAGTGTACCTAGTAAGATTTTTTTTTATTTAAAATAGTTTGATCTAGAATTTTGTAGCTATTAATGCAAATACGATATGTTAACTCCCACTCCCCAGGTCATCGGCTGGCGCCCTTGACAATTCGATTGCATCGGCTATTTGCCTAAAAAGTAATTACTGTTTATCACCAAAAGCATATTTACCTGGCCTTCGAAACTTCAAACTAGTTAAGGCAGTATCAACAACCAGTTGAAATAAATTTTATTGGCACAGGCAGTCCTCGAATTACGTCGTTTCGACTTACGTCGGTTCTCAAACATGCGTCAGCTGTTACAGCAACCAAATTTGACCACTGCTCGGCACGGGTCTCCTCTCGAAATGAGAGGGTTATAGGCCATAGTCCACCGCGCTGGCCAAGTGCGAATTGGTGGACTATTTGACAGCATACGTGAATTCATTTGTCGCGAGGTCGACATATGCTCGATACTTCAGTCAGATGAAAAAGAACAAAAAAAAATATGAAAAAATATGTCTCGACTTACGTCGTTTGGTCGTTTCGATTAACGTCGCGTGTTTCGAGAACCTAACATGCAGTAAGTACGAGGACTGCCAGTATTACGAATTTTATAGTCTTTAGATGTTACGATCGAGTAAAAAACGGTGCTATAGGAGCACTCAAGCGTAAGCGGTCATAGGAAGTGGGTTATAAAAAGGTATTACTATTACTTTTTGACAAAATCTTACGTAGTATAAATACTATATGTCCGGGCATTTTTTATTTTAAATCAGCTGTACCCCGCGGCTTTACTTGTATAAAAATTGACTGAACTATAAATTGTATCGATAATTTTAATGAATTTTATTGAAATACAGACTATTTTTTTCCTACAAATATAGACTAAAATTCAATTTACATTACATTCAATCTTTTATATTAAATTCAGTTTACTTTCATGCATTTTTAAAATACACAAACGTTAACCAAAAAAAAAATCACACGTCTGACGCCTTGTAAGCCAAAAATTACATTCTAAAATTATATTTTTATTACATTACTCGGAGTGTAGTAAACTTTGGAAACCACTGCAATCGCGTCAAATCTACTTACGTTTAGAATTAACAGCTAATTACGTTTTATGGACACTTAGTCTTATCGGCGGAAATGTGAACAAAAGAACACTTAAGTGTTTGAATAATAATCGCATCGATTTTATGCAACGTCTGTTGCAACATCAATGAAATAAATATTCCATCCATCCATCAATCCATCAGCCCTTTGATGTCCACTGCTGGACATAGGCCTCCCCTAAATGGCGCCACTCCAACCGGTCCTGTGCCCTCTGAATCCAACGGTTTCCCGCTGTCTTCTTTAGGTCATCGGTCCACCTGGTAAGGGGCGACCTGATAAATAAATATTGGCAGTAAAGAAATTGAAACCGCATACAATAAGTAGGGTTGTCAAGTCCTTACATCGACTAGCCAGACAGATTAGCCAGTTTGGGCGGACATTCGGATTATAAGGCCAGACATCCTAAATTTTATTTCGTATGTAAGAGGGTGAAAAACGGGTGCAAAGTTTGTATCGAACAACGTGGTTTCTTGGTCCGATCTACTTCAAATTGCGAATTAACATTATTTAACAGAATTGGTTCTAGACTTGTTTCGTATTTTATCAAAACTCGTCGCCTAACGGAGTAGAAAATGATTTTGGAGATTTTTGCATACATACTCCGCTTTTGAATTAAATTACATTTCCTTTTTGCCACATGATTGAAAACTAAATCTGACAGATCTAATCATTGACACATCAACACAGCCAAATTACTACGAATAAATGTGATAGCAGTTATGTATGAACTAACTTAATGAATCTTGGTATTTGTTTTTTGGATTACATATATAGGAAAATCTTTTGGAAAATTTACGCCTAAGAGATGGAAGAGAATAGTAAAATAGTCGTTGACAGTTTCGAAAATCTGCCCAACTTGATGCAAGCTCATTTAAATTTAGTATTGCGCTGTGGTGTAATATATATGTGTCTGTTCACAAAACAGAGGGAATGTCCAACGGTGGACTTCGAAAGTCTAATACATGGTAGGTATATGGTTCGCGCGAACGAAGTTGCAGGGGTCTGTTAGTTCTTAAATAAGAAAGTCATTGTTTGTTAAATTCTTAACTAAAAAACAAGGTTTTTTTATTGCAAATATATAACTATTTGCAATAAAAAAACCTTGCAAGCAAACTAGTCAACTAGTAGTTGACAACTGATAAAAACAGTTGCATATTTCTGGTAATAACAGTAATTTAATTATCAACTTGACAATGCAGCCGCTATCTTTTAATTTCATATCAACATCGATTTACTCCACTTATGAATAAATCAAGAGAGCTCGTTAACTATGTGGCCTCGTTAAATTATAACCAATAATATAAATATTATACGAGCAAGCGGTACACTTGATTACCATCAGGTACCCAGGTATACGAATACGAATAATAATAGAGGGGCAGACACCTGTAGTTATAAGTAACTTCAAAATAAAAAGTTAACTTTGGAATTCCACGTCTTATGGTTAAAACCACACACTGACTACAAACATTAATGTTCTGCATACATTACATGATGGGCTCGTCCTAAATGTAAGCGGTGATCAAGCTCACTTACAATAAGGTAAGAAAAATAATAATACTTAATTACACACTTTCACATGAGGCGACAATCGTAGTCCTCGGGAGTGGCAACGCATCTGTGATTGACTTCAGATCGAACCCATGTTCTGTATGAAGTTGATTACAGATGTCGCAGGGCGGCAGTGACCACTTACCACCAGGTGGACTGCATGCTCGTTTGCTACATCAGTCAGATAAAAAATAATAAAGGTGACCGACTTAATCCTCAGTAGTAGCAACGCTTCTGATAAGGGAGATGTCCCGCCAGGCTAGCCTGGGGAGCTGCCGTGCTCTGATAGTTCAAAACTCGTTCGAAAAAAACTACATAGGTACTTATTTGCTATGATTAAAACCGACAAAGTGCAAGTCGAACTCGCGAACGTACATCTATGCAAAACTGCAACAAAACTCGTATGTTGTGCTCCCGTACAACAAAAGTGTACGGGAGCACCCCTTTAAAATAAACTTTATTTTGTTTTTTGTTATCCATTATTACAGCAGCAACAGCAAAATTTCAACTTTAGCTATCACGGTTCATGAGATACAGGCTTGTAGTTACTTTCTACAGGGTGGCCAAAAAGTAGTGGATCAAACGCAACTAGTGGTTAGATGGGACGATCAGCAGCAAAAAAATGTTCTACGGGAGGTCCTTAAGTTCAACCCCTGCAGAGTTATAATTCATTTTGTGTTTTAATAAGAAAATTGACTTTTTTAACTAATTCTTATCAAAATTCGAAAAACAACATCCTGTATATTTTTCACTAGATTGGTACTAATGTGTCCTTGCGTTAGACATGCTATTTATGGTTGTTTATGGGGTTAATTAAAGATAATGTTAAGTTTTAGGATTAATTATTTTTTCAAATGATTACTTTCTATTTACTTCAGACCCCACTGTAAAAAAAAATACTAATAAATAAATAAAAGTAACCCTGTATTACAACTTTTGGCGCATTTAATAGGGATTCTGAAAAGGTATTACACATGGCTATGCGCGGCTTTTAGATATCAAATCCATGCATGGAATCGCAGTCATCGAAAGATATTTCGAGGACGATCATACGTAGCAAGGACAAAGTTAACCCAACCATAAAACTTGATTAGGCCTTTTTGACCACCCTGTATATAAGGGTCAATATTTTCTTCAAACTAACGGTGTGGCGATGGGTAGTCCGGTTGCCCCAGTAGTTGCTAACATATGGATGGAGTACTTTGGGAAAAAGCCATCACTACTGGCCCTAATTGTATTAAAATTTGGAGAAGATACGTGGATGATGTTTTTGCCATATTGACGGGAAGAAAGGGACAAGTCGAAACGTATTTATGTCACTTGAACTCTGTACACACTAGTATTAGATTTACTTATGAAATGGAAGACAATGGGAGCCTTCTTGGATGCTGCATTAAACACTCGCCCAGATGGTACATTTAGTCATACAGACTAGTGACAGATAGACAGCGGAGTCTTAGTAATACCACAGTACTATATCTACAGTATTCTAACTTCTTACAAACGCACGAAACGCAAGTTGTACCTACGCGCCTCGATATCGGTATGCACTCGGTATACAACAGCCAACGAATGTGCCGTTGTGACGAGCGGGCGGTGTGACGTTTTTTAAGCAGTGGATCTTTTAAGCAGTGGATCTTTTTATTTATATAATAATGTAGCGAAGAGCAGTTGTAAACTACATTAGGCTGTTTTTGATTGTTTTCATTGTGCATAAACACGTCCAGTGTTAATATTTTTTATTTTGTTGGTAAAATATTATTCAGTGTGAAATTTATAACTATTATTTGTGTACTATTTGTTATTAAGTCTCTCAAATATTAAAATAACGCGTTGTTGTAATACCTTAATCTACTGAATAAAATACATAATAAGTAATAAAGAAAGTCAAGTATGCAGATGTAATTAAAATACTTTAGACGGGTAGCCCTAACGCATGGTCTCGTCCAGCGCTTTTATAGGTATAAAATTCAAGGACAGGGCAGAGTTAAATTACTGTAGGATACTAATACTGTGGTAATACCCCATTACCTGTTTTTACCCTTTGGATATAGAATCCAAAAAATATTTACCTTATTCAAGTTGCAGATGACCTTCCTCGCCTCTCTGCAATCGGATGGGTTTTGCAAATACCGCAGCCTCCGCTGTATGAGGTCGCTAACGTTGGCCGCCTCGGCTTGCCGCCACTCGTGGTACCCATCCAACTCTGGCAGCTTTTGCTGGTCTGATAGGATGGTCCTGGAAACCGGTGGTTTGGTTACAATGTGTTGTCATCAACCCATTATTGACCCACAGCTTATACATCTTTTGGCGCGTTAGGGAAAAATTATAAGTGTAAATAAATACGATGCACGCGCACACCGTCACGAAAAACCGACACCTTGAAGTTAGCTGTAGTCAACATTTTAGTTTTTTTCTATTGTTAGTATCGTTTTCTACAAACGTAGAATAAGGCGAAAGATAAAATTTTTAAAAAAGTTTTTTATCTTGTTACGCAAAAGAAGTATATTTTCTAACGCATGTACATACTTATGTACACGCGTTAGACACACACACTCTATTTTTTGTAAGAACTCTCGGGTATAGGTTTCGTCACGATGTTTTCCTTCACCGTAAAACAGTGATAATTAGTTTCTAAAATATGTTACCTAATGAGAATTACTGACACTAATACACTACAGATAATGAGTCTGAACGAGGCTAAATAATATTAATTTATCAGTATTATAAATGTATAGGTTTTGAGGATTTGTGTATGACTGTTACTCTTTTGAGCAAAAGCTGCGAGTCGAACTTCACACACACACATAATTAACGGCCTGGATTAGCACATTGGATACTTCTTACCATAGTTGATATTTTATTCTTAGAGCTGGTTTCCTCGTTTGAAATTAAAGATAAAGAAAAAGATATTCATCTTTAAAGGTGAATCCACCGAAATTCTTGGAAGCTAGCTCTATTTACAACTTTATTCAACTCTTCGAATATCACCAACTTTTGTTTCAATTGTGTCTCAAAACAACGTCTCTACCGAAAAGTCTTGTCACCAACACGTGTTAACAACACAAAATTTGAGAACTTTTGTTCAGTGGAGACCCGGCTTAAGTTCTTGTTCTAATAAGCACATAGAAAATCTGGAACGAGCATCTGGTATTTATCCCTGGATCCCAAGCGTGAAAAATGTAATTCCAAACAATTAAGCTATCATATATCATTCATGTAATTACTAGTATAGCCCCATGATTTTCCTGACTCAATGTTATCTTAAGATATTATCTATATACATACATATAATAAATGTAATGATAAATTTTGAGTGTTAGCCCTCTTACGCACCAGCGGTTAATCGCGAGCGCGGCTAACCGCGCGGCTAGCCGCTTTTCCAGTTTAATATGAAACCGCCCCAAATTTCCTTACCAACATTTGCGAATGTAAATATGAAAGTAGGTTTATAAGCTATAGCATAGCTTTTATCGCGGTCTTTGAGCGCGGCGACCGAATCAAGAAATTCCGTAACGAAAAAACCTAACACCCTCTACTCCGCCTCTCATGTAGCGCGACCGAGCGTTCGCTTAACGTGTATATATATGGAACGACAGTACGAAGCTCGCACGGATCGAGACGAGCTGCTCGGAAATCGAACGAGTATGGTAGCTGCTGTTTGTTAGAAAGTACCTGCATATTGTCAAAGAAAAAAAATTGAATTAAAACCAAAGAAAAACAATATTCCTTAAATAAATAAATAATTATAATTGCATAAATTGATAAAATATGCTATAAAATAGCTTTACCGTGACGATTTTTTTCATGTGTTTGGTGTAGGGTGCCGGAAGATATACATTTTGGCGACCTTTTTATTTTGTTTCGACCAACTTTAGTAGAGTTACGATTTGTATAAATTTGGCAATCTTTTTTTTTGCAAAACACTGCAATTCAATATTCGCAAAACATTCGCTTTCTTTCCAAAAACATGCGAATATTCGTTACATCACTACCAAATAACATCGAAATTACTTTTAAACTCACACAAACAATCTTTTTTGCAAAGATATGCCACATTGAAATACGCAGATTTTACATTTTTATTATTTGAATCAATATTTCGTTTCTTACGCATCGTTATCAAACCATCTGTTTAAACTGCGTAATTCGCAATGTGATCAAAAATTTCACATTGCCAAGAGTAGTATACATTTTTATTACATGTATGAATATTTCGTTATAATTGCGAATTTCGTATTATGATCAGGAATTTAATACTGTCAGGAATAGTGTATCAAACTAATAATAATACGAGAAACAAAAAACTTGAACGTCTATTTAAAAAAAAACTCCGTCCTAGTCAGCCAGTCATAGTACTCTTAGGCAGCTTAGTCAATTAAACAACTCTTTTCCTTTATCGGGCGTTCTTCAAATAGATTGAAAAGTTAAATACAGCCATATTACATTTAAAAACTTTACAGTCCATCTGTAAAACTGTTTTTGAATTAATATGTTATCACATAAAATATTATTGAATTTCAGAACTATTCATTTTACACTTTAAATAATATCAAGTTTTTAGTTTTTGGTTTAAATTACGGTCTATTTTTGACCATTACAACGGTACCAGTGAAAGTTCCATCAATTACCTCTTTCTCTCGCCAACTTCGTCCAGAATAGCTTGTATCTTCTCCGGCTTCACCTCCTCTTTCAGCAGCTTGCTCAGCTCGTGGTTAACGTAGTACCATATTTCCTTCGTGTTGGAGAATATCCGCCTTCTAAGGTTCTCGTACTCCTCGGTTGGACCATGGCCTGATTCCAGGAGCAAGGCCCCCGTGTCTATGTCCTTTAGGTTCACGTTTAAGCTGCAAGAAAATGGGTAATTTAAAATTTCTACAAGGAGGTACTCTTGGACCTGTACTTTTAACCTTAATTGGTTTATCGACTTCATAACGTGTGTAGAGTGAAGGAATAAGGCTCGTTTTCCAATATTGCGTGTAAGGTAATCGTAGTTTTATTTGATACTAAGATCATTTTAGGTAAGTTAGTACAGAATAGTTAGTAGATTAGTACAGAAAAAAAACAACCCAGAAAAGAAAAAAAAACAGCCCAGTATTATCTAACATAATAGTTTCTAGTTAAAAATAATAGTAGATCATCCAATCTAAAAGCTATGAATTTTTAAATAGTTTTTGGCACTGATGTAAATTTGCGTTTTATTTGCATGCTACAAGATGGATTTCTGACATTAATATGTATGCCTCAATGTGTAGTAACTGTGTCAATTGGTTGTAAACCAATACTGAATTAACATATGTTAAAGGTGTTTCTTTCTGCCTATACTTATATTGTAATTGGTTAGTATCCAATAATGAATCCATATGCTTTGGCGGCGTTTTGTTAGTTAACATCTCAAATAATAATTGCTCACCCAGAAGACTTTCGTATCTGAGCAATGAGGTTGCTGTGCTGCTGCTTGAGAGATTCCAGTTGCGCAGAGACCGTCCTCAGTCTGTCCTGGAACTCCAGCACTTCATCCACTGCGTTGCCGCTACACCTGTAAAAGTTTTACATGCTGAAATGCTAGTTTTTTTACTATTTCTTGACATTTTTTCAAATAATTATCACAACATAGTATAAATCAAAATCGTTTCGCGCTGTATGTCCCTATGTATGCTTAGATCTTTAAAACTACGCTACGGATTGTAATGCAGTTTTTTTAATAGATAGAGTGATTCAAGAGGAAGGTTTTTATGTATAATACATAATATAGTGGAGGAACACTGATAATTTTAGATTTTTGATTTTTAGTAAGAACGAAGTTCGCCGGGTCAGCTAGTTTGCTATAAAACAATACTATAGCTCATCTACATATAACCACGAAGAAAAATCGATCGATAAATTGATGGAAAATAATTGATCTGTTCGGTCATAGTGGTCGTACATAAATTATGTCGCACAAAACGCGGAACGCAGAATGCAGGCGGAAGACAGAGGAAGGGTCAAAAACTCAAAAAGTGGTGTGATATTATTTATAGGGGGCAGGTGATTTATAGGTGGTATAAACTATTTATAGACACAGGCTGAATTCCCAGAACAAAAATACTACTAGTACTATATTTATGCCCAGTTATGAACCTCTCCAGTTATGTTTCGCTCCCTCGAAATTTTGAAATTAGGAACAATCATATACGCGGGAACATTATATATCTTAACAATGATTTTATATTAAATACCTCATGATAAACACACAAAGCCCGACTCATAAACTGAAAAGAGTAACATAAGTACCTACCTGCTACAATTATTATGAAATACATTTGAATTAAAATTATCCTTATAATGCAGTCGAGTAGAAATATGTTTACACGTTGTTAATTTACGCAGAAATAGTCGTGTATTTATTGTTCCTCAAAATCAATATTACGAACATACTACTCTACTATATTCATAACTAGTTGACCCGGCGAACTTCGTTCCGCCTAAATAATGTTAACTTTTTAATTAGTGATGACTGAGAGTGTCATAAACGTAATAGTAGACAAATATAATCAGAAAGCTTCGAACTGCTACAGTATCGGGAGTTACACGTGTTATTGTGAGTCAACCGTAAAAGATATTATATAATTTTAAGTAGAATATTTCCGTCATACATGATTTCTGTGTAGCTTTAACCATTAAGGTTGCACACGCGACGGAAGCTTAAAAAATGGAGTAACTTCTTCCGTTTTCCCAACAATTTTCTTTACTGCTCTGCTCCTAGTGATGTAGTGAGATGAAAAGTATACTATAACCAGCTCAGGAGTATGAAGAATAATCGTACCAAGTTTCGTTACAAACCGTCTAGTAGTTTTTTTTCTATAACGGTTATACAGCCAGATAGAAGGACAGACAGACAGACAAAAATTTTACAGATTGCATTTTTGGAATTAGTATCGATCCCTTATCACCCCCTGATAGTTATTTTGAATATATATTTTATGAGCAGAATTGACCTCTCTACAGATTTATTATAAGTATAAATATAGATAGTATTTAATGAACTTCTAGTAATTTTAATATTCATAATAGTTAGAAGTTGTAAACAAATCCATAATCCTAGAATAAAGTCTAGACTAGACAATCTTTAGCTAACGGCAATCCTTCGGAACGCAATCAATCCATTGATACAACGAAAGCCTTTGAGCCTAAATTGGAAAGCAATAGTGTTACAGAAATGTAATCCCAGATGAAATTAGATTCTGCTTGTGGGCTTTGCGCTATGATCATATTTGTCTCGAGAGACAAGGGGCCATATCCTATGAAGATAAAAACATCCTTGGTCTTTAACAAGGATGCTTTATCTTCATACATGTAATACAAGATACAGGCATATACGCGTATAGGAATAGCCCAGTAGACAGTGATATGGGGTCCAATTATTATATGAGGTGTTTTAGAGATTTTTCAGTCTAAAATCGCCGAACTATTTGCCTGCATTACACGTGTATACTTCTGTTCTACTAAATCTAATCTAGTTTTCAAGAATTTTTACATGGTTTTTAAACATTACATCATATAGCCCGAAGCCCTAATGTGAGATAGTATTATCCTCTGCACTTGCGTTGTATACTTAATCTCTGTGTAAAAGCCTTTTTACTTACAAAACACAAGTAATTTTCCTATTCACATCATTATGATATTTTTACATACCAGCACAATTTACAAAGTAATTGCGATGCAAATATTATTAATATTTCTTATTATATATTAAAAGTATAAATGAGAGACTGATGATGAGACTGATGAGTGTGACGATGATTATGTCCTACTTTTTCACCCAAAAACTATCGGTCGGATTACATTGGAATTTTTTTTGCACACGCAGTTTAGACGTAGAATACCCCATAAAATACTCATTACCGTGGTACACGTGACTGAAGCCAGCAAAACCACGAAAAGAACAACGTGGTAGAACCAGTGTAGTTCGACCGGGGAAGTACCACACCACACCTATTTCTAGCGTGAAGCGTTTCTTGCATTTCGACGAAAGGGTGTGGTTGGCGGCACACTTTCACATGAGACGATAATAGTCCTCGGGAGTAGCAACGCATCTGTGATTGACTTCAGATGGAACCCATGTTCTGTATGAAGTTGATTACAGATCTCCATGAGCGTCAGTGACCACTTACCATCAGGTGGACTGCAAGCTCGTTTGCTACTTCAGTCAGATAAAAAAAAACCTAGTCAAAAATAATTTTCTCTTTACATCTACCGGGCACAAACTTATTGCAATGTTAGTATTGTTCAAATACCTCTATCACTGCAGTACTAAACATGTACTATTTGTCTGGCAACTCGCGCTGCATTGTTGAACGCACGCCGCATCTTAGCGAGATTGCATCCTTTGTGTCTACGTATTGAAACATGTTGCCTGTCGCGAGGTCTAATACCATTTTCATATTAAAGTGAAGTCCGAGACATGTTTGCGTTCGTATTTCTAAGGAAATATTTGTTTGAGCTGATGAAAGAATCATGAAAGCTTTATACGATGTCTCTTATAGCACGCGAATTTTTATGATATTTTACTATTTAACTACTTTCAAAACCCAGTATTGCACTAAAATTCATACGATTGGTGGATAGTGGATAGTCAGTTTTCTCGTCTAAATTTCAAGATGGTAGAACCAGTGTAGTTCGACCGGGGAAGTACCACCGCCATACCTATTTCTAGCGTGAAGTATTTCTTGCGTTTCGATAGAAGGGTGTGGTTGCCGGCTCATTTTCACAAGAGGCGACCATCATAGTCCTCGGGAGTAGCAACACATCTGTGATTGACTTCAGATGGAACCCATGTTCTGTATGAAGTTGTTTACAGATGTCCATGGGCGGCAGTGACCACTTACCATCAGGTGGACTGCATGCTCGTTTGCTACTTCAGTCAAATAAAAAAAAATACAAAAAAACATAATTGTATTGAGTAATAAGATAAGTCGTAAGCATGACCAATAATACATTAGTTCACCTACAAACATAGGTGTCCCCCAAGGCACTCCACCGAGTCCGATCTTCAACCCTCTACGTTATCGTAAATACAGTCTCAGATTGTTTACAAAATAAAAAAGTATTCCTATTGACAAACGTCAAGTCAATTTTTTTCTAAGATTGATGTAGTAAACGAGCATAGTAAATGGTCGCTACCGCTTATGGAAATCTGTAAGCAACTTAATACAGAAAAAAAAGGTTTTATCTAAAGCAAATTAAAGATACGTTGCCGCTCCCGAGCTTTAAAATCAACCACACCCTTCCACTAAAACATAATAACCGCTCCAAGCTACAAAGAGATGTGCTAGTAATATTGCATGAAAACATACTTTGTGGGTGCTTATACCACTAAAAACGACGCAATGTGGATGAGAGAAGGCTCTATTGCAGATAACCGCTTCACGACGCGAGATGCGACATCTGAAGCACGCGTTCAAGTGACTATAAAGACTGATGGCAGATACTAGATATACTAGACTTATATATGTTTAACACCAAAATGAAAGATGTAAGAATAGAATCTACAAAATTAAATAAAATCGAAGTTTGTGATCTCAAAACAAAGATCGTTTACCTGCTAAATAGTAGTCTCAGAATTTTAGAAACTGACAGCAAAATTAAAAAGAGATGAATCAATTTTGATGGAATTCTTACACAATAGTAGATTATACATGTATCTGAAATTTAAAGAGTGGCTACCAATAAAATACTAGAGTAATTCTCCAATTAGCAAATCCTTCTTAGGTATATGTTATTTTAATAGTTCCTACTAATTTTATGACACAATTTTTATCATTTCATAAACTGTTATTGCGCTTAACAATAGTAAAACATCTAACACCCCTGTTAACTTATCACAAAGAACCATACCAACAACACAAACTACAGTTAGTGCGATTCGCGTAAATATTTTATCGTTCCGACAAGGTCCCCTTACCGATATCGATTATTATATTACTCAATACATGTAACTTGCGTACGCACGAAGTACATAACACAAGTACATAATAAACATAGTTATTCGTACTTTTTTATAGTAATTTACTAGCTAACTCGCGCGGCCCCGCCCGGCTCCATTGCGTTTACCACGGTAATGAGCTTCCCAGGTATTAATCCAGCTAACTCTATATGGAACAGGGATTCTAATTGTGGTCAATCACAGATGCGTTGCTATTACCAAACTTTTATACGACACTAACTGTACCCTGCGCGCGTTGCTACGCCAACCAAAAAAAATACACCAGAAACCTTCGCGTGCCCATGAGCTAAATATCATCATAAAATCAAATTAATAGTTTACGATTCTATAGAGGACATACAGGCAAACATTCATTTTTATTAAAAAAAAGAATAAGATTAACACTATTTTAACTGTATCGTAAATGAGACAAAACTTACAAAGTATGCAACTTATCCTCATGGGTTCTACCGCTTTGGCTTCTGGCGAAGGTGTGGCGCTAGCCGAATAATCGACCTTCGTTCGGGCACTTTAAACTTCTGAAAAAGGCTTACCTTAAGGGCGATATCACAAGATAGGTGACAACGATCCACACCAGCAAGAGCAGGACGGCGACACGCTTCCATTTCGTCAGGTACATCATGAAGCAGCCATCGACAGCGGTGTGGCTCTTCGGGAAGCCCTTCATCATGAGGCGCGCATCCTTGGGGTGATCACGCGCCGCTTATGAGGATCTGTATACAAAAAATATGTTACCTATTTTTTTTATTCTCGATGCCGCCATTTATACTCGCAGACTTTACCACAAAATAATACAAACGTTTCAGCCCTAAACCGCTGAGAACTATTTGAGTAATGTGGGCTCTTTGGTATTTCGTCAAAAGTAATAAAAGCAAAAGTATATAGATCCTTTCGGTTTTATATATAGCCTTAAATTAAATTCACATAATAGAACTGTAAACCTATTATCTAAGTTGGGAAATAATTTCGACTTCAACGGCGTAGGAACACATCGTGAAATAACGTAATATCCGAAAAGTTCTTCATAATGTTATAGCGTATAGCATCCAAAACACATACAGCCTACATGGTAGACTATAATTTCATATTTCGAATCCTAAATCATCATAATTTATAGTTATTACATACGAAACAAATCTGTATTGTGTTCTGTATTAAAAAGTAACTTATACTGCTTTACGGTGAACGAATACATCGCAAGGAAACGTTAGTTTCGTAAAAAAGTTCTCAAAAATGTGTCAAGTCTACCAATTCGCACTTGGCCAGCGCAATGGACTATGCCTTAAAACCCTCTCATAGTGAGAACCTGTGCCTAGCAATGGAACTATAATAGGTAGGTTGTTATAATCAGACATACATTTTGAACTCGACGCTGACGCTTACAGCAAATATTTTATATTCCTCAGGTTACCCTACCAATTCCAAGAAGACGCCCGTACTCGGATATAATACAGTAATAGGTAGATTTTAACCAAGTTTATGAAGAAGTCATATCAGCTATAATCAAATATAGGTGAAAACACTATTTTCCACATAACCGTTATCACTGCGAGCGTACCAAGAATTAGGTGTTAATTATACTAACACCGTTAACACACACGACATACTTAGACGTGGTAACGAGGTTATATTTTTAAATTTTACCCTCGGTACCCAAAGCTGAAATACAACACATTTATTCGAATATACCTAATTAAAAATTAGAAAGCTACACTATTCAGGAGTGTTATAGGCTATAATTTATTACGATTTCAAGGTGCGCGTTAGACGAAATGAGTTTGGGAGCCTCTGGTTTACGCGAACGAAGTCGCGAGGGTCCGTTAGTTTCTATATAATTTAGATATATTGCCCGTCTGTTTGGTAATTCATTTCACATCAAATCAAAAGTGAATAAATAGGTTAAATTATATTTATAATCCGTGTCTCGAAGTAATTAAATTTATTTCATTCATTTCCATCGAATCTAACAAGAATGATTACAATTTAAAGTTATGTTAACTTTATGATTAACGCGATTGAAACTGCGGGCAATAGCTAGTTATATGTGTAGTAGTGATGCAATGAATGTTTTATTTCAACTTTCGCGAATTCGAATCCGAATAGCCATAACGACATTCGCGAACACATTTTTTTTAATTTGACGGCAACATTGGCTCCGCTAGATTTATTTTCAGAGATTTTTAATGCAGATTTGACGAACTTTTTTTATACGCAACTAGTTGACCCGGCGAACTTGGTTCAACCTAAAAGCCAAAAATCCAAAATGATCAGTGTTTCTCCACTATATTATACATGTATTATACATAGAAACCTTACTCTTGATTCACTGTATCTATTAAAAAAACTGCATTAAAATCCGTAGCGTAGTTTTAAAGATCTAAGCGTACATAGGGACAGACAGCGGGAAGCGACTTTATTTTATACTATGTAGCGAACATTCGTTGTCACTAGTATGTAGGTTCGTACAATACGACACCGCGTCGTAAAAGTTTTGGACGTCCTGTCGGGAAATAATATTGTGACGTAGAAATGTCGTAAAAGAAACTATAACAACTACTATTTAAATAAGTTACTAATGTCATCGCGGTCGACAATTTTTTGTACATAACGGGTATTCACAATACGCTGTTCTTTAATTGAAGTTTGGAATTGAGATCTCTTTGATATTGAAAATTAAATTTTTTGGCGAAATTTCGACCCACACAGATCGTGTTCACTCCGAACTGTTCGTCCATAGTGGTCACGGTTTCAAAAAAAAAATTCAAATTTCAAAAACCCGCATATCACGAGTACCTGTTACATATGAAAATGAGTCACAAACAATCCACAAATGTTGGCCGCATGATTAATCGTTACCTCATACGGTAATGTGCGTAACTGTGTCAATTGAATTACATCAAACAAGAAAAACGTTCAATTGTTTTACAAAGTTGATTGTATTATAACGCGGGTTTTACGTTACAATTAGTTTCGTTGTCTCTTTCTTTCCCGTGGAATAGTAGTATTTCTGTCCGTTTCTAATGATTGCCAGTGAAATATTGTGAAATTTCGAAGTGTACATTGACGAGCACGTTATGCGTGGTCACGTCCCGGCTATTATTTCGAATTACGGTTTTACCCTCGTATCTATTTGTATAAGATGACCCTTCCTTCTTACCGCGGACGTGAAAGATGTGGAACAAACTCCTTTTAATCCTCGAAACGCTATGAAGTGAGGTTCCGTTAAATAGGTGCAAGAAGAGAACTTTTTTAAGGCCGGAGATGCATTGGCAAGGTGGTCCGACTGTCCTTATAGCTGGCAGCCTAACTAGTCTAACACGTAATGGGTTCCAGGTTCCTTCCCCGGCTCGACAAACTTCTGAATGATGAGTTCTATTCTAGATGTGGAATATAGTAGGTATATACACATATATCTACACACACAGGAAAACCATTTTAATTCAACCCATTATTGTCCCACAGCTGGGGACGGGTTTTCTCTCAAAATGAGAAAGTTTTAGGCCATAGTCCACCGCGCTAACCAAGTGCGAATTGGTGGACTTCACACACCTCCGAGAACTTTTTTTTAAGAACTCTCGGGTGTGTAGGTTTCCTCACGATGTTTTCCTTCACCGAAAATAGATTTAAATTATAGAACAAACAAATCTATTAACAGATAAAACAATACACCTGACATTTGCGGTCTTGTCCTCTATACATATTTATTATTTAACAAAGTGAAAAAAATAGAATACCTACCTATTTCTCTAGAGCGAATAGTATAAAGGAATATTCCTATAGAAAGGAAATCCATTCATATTGATTCACAAAGATGTCGTGAGGATTAGTGGGAATGAATATTTTAGCATAATAATTACAAGATCAGGCATAGATATTAGCATATTATGTCAAACCAGTCCTTTACACTATTTTACGTGCAAAACAGAGACATCGGATACTAAGTATCAGAGGAATCAAACTCAAAATTGCAGCAAATTGAGTTAAATATTTGAACCTACTACCAAATACTACTAATGGACTAAGTAGGTACATTCTCTAAAGTCTAAAAGATGAAAATGTAGTGCTAAAAAGGGACAAACAAATGTTACGTCCTCTTAATAACTGCGCTTCTCAAACTTTATTTTTATCTGATTGAAGTAGCAAACGAGCATGCTGATGGTAAGTGTTCACTGGCGACCACGGAAATCTGTAAGCAACTTCATATAGAACATGTTTCTATCTACTCAATGACAGATACATTGCTACTCCCGAGGACTATGATGGTCGCCTCATATAAAAGTGTGCCGGCAACCACACCCTTCCATCGAATCACAAGAAAAGCTTCACGCTAAAGATAGGTGGTGGTACTTCCCCGGTCGAACTACACTAGTCCTACCACCTGACGA
Source organism: Spicauda simplicius (assembly GCA_949699795.1). NCBI lineage: Eukaryota > Metazoa > Arthropoda > Insecta > Lepidoptera > Hesperiidae > Spicauda > Spicauda simplicius. The sequence goes on along the minus strand of OX453070.1, from coordinate 17,019,945 downwards.
AAACATCCACATAGAAATATCATGTAGATAATAGATATATATATATTTGAAAACCGTACAGAAAGGCAAACCTAGACTGATATGTAAATTGAAACTTGTTAGTATATGGAGAGACACATAATAACATTGTATTATTTGTGTTATTGGGTTATTACACAAAAGATCATATGGCTGCCATGTAACATGAAGTGTTTTATACACCATAATTATTATCTGGCATGAGGTCACAAGTATAATCTATTGACACATGACAGTAACAACAAAGTAAAGAGTTAGGGCCTATTCACAAGTAGAAAAACCACATTAGGCCCCTAGCACATGGCGTATCTTTAACGCACAGACGACGCACGCTTCAGTAGGCGCGTTTTCTACGGCGTAGATGCAGATTTTTGCGTTTTTAAAGATTCAAACGCGCGCAAAACGCGATACAAACGCGCGTGAGAAGCGCGTTGAAATCGCGTTTAATGTAATGACATTCGATACATTTACAATTTTTTTCCATCTTTTATGTGTATCTGTATAACTATAACTGCGCGTATACGCGCAGAAGACGCATGTTTCACGATCACCCCATGTGCTTAGGTTACAAAATTACGTTCAAATCTCGTTTCACGCGCGTAGACGTGCGTTACCAATGCATCGTCGGCGCGTTTAAAATACATCATGTGCTAGAGGCCTTAGGCATATCACTGCAGAGGGTGTTTTGTTAGAAAATGCATTTTAGATTCCCAGGGACTAAATTTCACTATCGTGAATAAACAACCAAAAAATTAAACGATCAAGTTGTTTGAATGAAATGAATGAAAAATGTTTATGCTGACAATAAAAACAATAATTAGAAGCTTCATGTTTCCAGCTTGATGAAAACTGTTACTTTTAGCAAAAAAAAATTAAAGCTTCACATTCAGCACAACATCAGGATGTAGCATGAGCAAACGAAATTGCATTTTTATTTTGTTTTTTTCAAGTCTAGCAGCTAGAAGAAATAAAATTATAGAGCAGTTCCGAAAACTGAAAAAAAAAACCTACAGTATTCTGTTACAATTGTTGATATTAATCTGATATAACAGGACAAACAGGGTAATCTATAGTTTTCAAGAACCAAATTTCAAATCTTCATGGATGAAATATTGTTGAGTGTGCATTTTATAGTCTAATACACCCCTAAAAGCCATACAATTTCATTAAGATTGGGTAAACCATTATCATGTTGCAAATGGTTAGTTTTGAAAAAAAATTCGAATACACTATAGCTATTCTTTAAAAGATCGAGGTCTTTCTTAACTTTTTACCACAGAGCAATAGTTACACAGGTAACTACTGCTCTGTAATACTTAAGTACTACTATAGTAAATATGAATGGACACTTATGTGAACTGCAATTAAATTTTACTCCCATCATAAACATTATAACGTATGTAAAAATACAAAACGACAAAGTTAAGAGCAATAAAATTTAATTAAAATTGAGATTCAATTTTAATAGTACTGAAAGAGATAGACGCTGATCATTTATGCCCTAATATGATGATATATGAAATTACATAAGCTGACACTGCTAGCCATCTCAGACAAAATCCAAGTTATAGGACATCCATAAGAATAAAGGTACTAGTGCTACTGAAGACCAATACCACACAATATCTTTTTTTTTTGTTATCGAGGGGGAAACCTTCAAAAGGTACCTGCCGCCGTGGGAGCAACGCCCGGTTATGTTGGATCTTTACCTCAGTAAAACCCCCGGTGGCTGTCCTCAGCGCTACATGCCTGACTCCGGGATCTCCAACGGAAGACAAACGGAGTGCCTCACAGTAACTAATGTTTACACTACCATCAAATAAGCTTTATATTCTGTTAGGAAATATCTTTTTTAATAATAATATTTGTCTCAGCATTTAAATATTTGTGCATACCTGACAATTTGAATCTTATTAGATACTGAGTTATCTTTGCTATTTGCTTATAAACATTCAACCTCAAGCAATTGTAAGTGTTGGTAAACACTATATTCAGTTATGCAAAGAATGTTTCACAAATAGCTAAGAGTTCCAGTAACTACTACAGGTCTGACACTCAGTAAGTTCCAGGTTTGATTTCCGGTCATTCATGTACCTGGATAATGATTTTTGTTTTAGATTTGAGTGTTTATATCTTCATGTGTATCTTATCTCAGCCACGAAACAGTAAAAATCATAGATTGAAGCCTCGAGTGTAGTGTATGTTAATATTTCTAATAATTATTATACAAATAAACATAAAACAGAAATTAATGTCTCATTTATAGTCATTTATAAGTTGAAGTAAGCGTCCATCTATTCTATTTATAGAGTTTACATTTTTTATGTGTTAAATACAAAGTGACTGCAATCTTTTTACTTCTTGCAGTGGGCACAGTTAGCTATACTTTTATATTCCTGGAGGCTTTTTCTCTCTACAATTATCTTTAAATCCCGATTGAGCTACATCAATTTGTTAAGATTCCTTCTGAATAAATTATGGAATGAGTTTGAATAAATTACTTTGTTTTAATTGTTATAAGTAGCTATCACACTCTTGTGAAAATTAAGACATCTTTTGAGCACTGCAGTCATACAGGGGCATTGAAGGGCCCAGTGGAGATTGATAACAATGCAGTGAAGCCTGTTATATCTCATTTAGCGGACTTAATGGACATCAAGAATATTTTGAAGATATGTTTGGTATGGATTTTTTTCCGGAATTCTTAAAAAGATAAAAAATGATAAAAAAAAATCAGGGGCGGTAAAACTTTGCAAAAGAGGGCGGTAGCCGAAATAAGTTTGAAAACATCGGATTCGTGGTAAAATAACAAAAGCTATGATAAGACATTTCATACAATTATACGCTTTTGTAGGACACCTTTAAAATATAATAAGTAGTAACGGGCATATTCCAGGCTCGAAGGGGTTCACAGACACACCAATATAAATCAAATCTTTATCCGGATACAGTTAATTTGAAACAGATCATTCTGTTATAGCTTGTGGCAGAAACCTGACGAATTTTATTCTACACCTTGTAATATTCCTTTCATATAGCAATAAATTATAGATAATAACACCAACAATTATTAAAAAAGAAAATGATAGGAGTTTCGATTAATACAAAAACCATCAACTTACCCAAATGATTTGAGTGACTTCTTGCTAAGTTCACTGCGTAAGTTATCACACTTATATGTTTTCCAATAACCCAACTATCAAACACACCACGGCACAGTTTATACGAATATCCTAATATAATCTCAATTCTACGTTACAATTACACGGCACACGAGAAAATAACAAGCGCCTATAAATCACTTACACATCTTCACATCACCACACGTACAACTTGACGGACCGACCGACAAGCCGACAGGCGACATGACAGTCGGAGTATTAAAAATTCGATATGTTATCTGTGATGCTGCCACAAGACTTGGTGGTGTTTGACAATACTGTACGTTTTTTTTTTTTTTTTTTTTTATATTAAGACCTAACGATAAGGCTGACGGGCCACCTGATGGAAAGCAGTCACCGTCGCCTATGGACATTTGCAACACCAGAGGAGTCGCCAATGCATCGCCGGCTTTGGAGGAGAGCTCTTTTTACACCTTTCTTGAAGAACCCCATGTCGTAGCGCTCCGGGAATACCTCAGGAGGAAGTTCATTCCACATCTTGCACGTCCGCGGCAGGAACGAGCGCGCAAACCGAACCGTGGAGGACCGCCACGAGTCCAGTTGATGCGGATGGAACCTCATCCGTCGGCGAGTGGTGCGATAAAGGAAGGGTGATGTGGGCACCAGATCAAACAGTTCCTCGGAACACTCACCATTATAAAGCCGGTAGAACACGCAAAGGGAACCTATGTCCCTCCGCAAGCTTAAGGGTTCTAACCGATCGGCGATCCTTGGGTCGTTGACGATTCGGACCGCTCGCTTCTGTACGGAGTCAAGTGGGGTAAGTTGGTACTGTGGCGCTCCAGCCCAGAGATGCGAGCAGTACTCCATGTGGGGCCTCACTTGTGCCTTATAAAGCAGAAGAAGATGCCCCCCAGTGAAGCACCGCTTGGCCCTGTTAAGAACGCCCAGTTTTTTAGACGCCAACTTGGCTTTGCCTTCCAAATGACTCCAGTACTGCACATCACACGAGATGTCAACTCCCAGGATCCCCAAGCTTTTATTAATGGTGAGCGGAATTTCCTGAAACTTTGGCGCTACAACAAATGGGGTTTTTTTAGCGGTAAACGCGCATACTTGTGTCTTCGTGGGGTTGAACTCAACAAGATTAAGTCGACCCCATGTCGAGACCCGCTCCAGAGAGTTCTCGATTTCAGACACAAGTCGGATTCTACTTTCTTCCACGAGTGTCCGAGAGGCGTTCGCACGGCCTGTGTATGCAACATCCCCCGTGCTGTCATCTGCATAGCAATGCATGTTGCTGATTTGTTGCAACATGTCATTGATATGCAGAATAAACAGTGTGGGAGAGAGGACGGAACCTTGAGGTACACCAGCATTAATGGGTTTCGTGTCTGAGCAGCACCCGTCGACTACGACCTTGATGTACCGCTCAGACAAGAAGCTAGCCGTCCACGTGCACAGCCTCTCGGGGAGACCGTAAGATGGAAGCTTCGCAAGAAGGGCCCTGTGCCAGACCCGGTCGAAAGCCTTGGCAATATCTAGGCTTACTGCCAATGCCTCTCCATTGCTCTCAATGGCTTGCGCCCAGCGGTGTGTGAGATATACCAGAAGATCACCAGTTGAACGGCCCTTGCGAAAACCGTATTGGTGGTCGCTGATCAACTGGTGGTCCTCGAGGTACCTGAGGAGCTGTGTGTTTATAACACGCTCCATTACCTTTGAGAGCAAGGAGGTTATTGCTATTGGCCTATAATTGGCCGGATCACTTTGGTCACCTTTTTTGGGTACAGGGTGAACAAGGGCTACCTTCCACGAAGACGGTACTTGTCCTGTGGTGTAAGAAAGCGAGAATAAGCGCGTTAAGATGGGAGTCAACTCGGGAGTACGTGTGTAGTTAATATATTTGTATCATTTTAAATTGGCCAATAGTGCCAGTATGGTTAATTTATCGTAAGTGATTAGCCTCGTAATGGAGAAATAAAATATAAGAACGGTGGCAATGGTCACATAGATCTCATTTAGTGTAACTTTAATCGTTTTCCTATATTAACTCTAATAGGAAGTAAATAAAACATGATGAACTATTCTTAAACTGTACCTTTTCACATCTTTGATACTTTTATATCAATGTAAACGTAATTAAATTGTTCTTGTCGCTTAAGAAAAAGTGATAATTAACAATATATGCGTTCCATTGCGATTTATGACAAATAGAAATTACAGGAGGTCTGTGTTTTTATACAAATCATTTTGTCTTACGTAATTGTAGAAATGCCAAAAGAAATTAATGTCAGATCAAATTTTTCGACATCTTTCAGATATATCTTAATATCACGACCTTATCAGGACCATATCCTCGCACCCACCTTTACCAAAGCACATATGAATCATCTCACGTAGCGCGGTTAAAAAAGGTATTGGGAATGACGTTATTGGTTTTCGGATTAATTTTGAATTCCGTGCAATAACCGTTCTGTTTAACTTAAATTCATTATTACTTACTATTTTCGTAAAAAATACTTGTTATTAAATTAGAATATTAAATCATTTAACATGATAATTTACTAATTCATAGGTCAGTAAGCTTTTTTCTATTTTACTTTTATGTTTATCATGAATAATTTTTATGAATATCGGTGGTGACAGATTTTATTACTATCAATTAGTGATTTAACGAATATTCGCATTCGCATGTTTTTAGAAATTCGTATTCGCATTTGCAAACGTAGCCAAATTTATGTTCTCCGGCACCCTATACCAAGAACTGAAAAAACCAACATTTGCATTCGTATTCGCGAATGTCAAATATTAACTTATCGAATGTTACTTCACTACTATCAGTGGATGAGGGCATGGATGCTTATTTACGTCAAAGTTATATGAAAGAGACCAACATTGTTCCTCATATGGACATATTTTATTAAAAATAAATGATATTATAGTTCCTTACTTGCGATTAACGCGATACACTACTACGGATTGTATGCGTTAGTTACTACTTACTTTACACGCTGCTCTTCGCATGTCCGCGTCTGGCTAAAATTTGACGCAAGACTGTGTTTGGTAAAGCTTTATTTTTATTTAACTTTTAACTTTTTAAATGTTTTAGCGTTTGGCAAATTGCTACAAACATTGTAAATCGAACATGTCAAGCACAGCGACTATTAGTATACTGAAAGCCAAGTCTAGACGCACCATTATTTAATTACTTGACGTTAATCTGTGGTTTATAGTTTATAAAAGTATTTCTCTGTTTCGTATTTTTCGTTTCATCAACCATTGGAATAAAAATATTGCTGTCAAACAGGATTTGATAGGAATTTTTGGCAAAAAATACAAGTAAAGTTATTAACAGGAGATTTGTTGGTATCTATATTTTATCTCAAAATAAGGGTCCCCACATAATTTATCAGTATAAATATAATTATTATGGTAATTGGCCCATAAAAAAAGTTAACACACAAGCTAAACTTAACCGCTGTAGTAGATCTAAGTAGTAGTAAAAGTAATAAACATGCCGAAGAAAGCACCGAGAAATGCTTTCTATTTTTTTATGGTTGACTTCAAAGAGGAACAGCGGAAGAAAGGAATCAACTACGGGAAAATGAATGAGGTTGCTGATGCCGCCGGACCATTTTGGAGGGTAAAATAAATTAGATATAATAACCGATTTGTTATCAATCTTGTTCAAACTAACTCGTATTCTGAGTCTGTTTCAGCTTCAATCGACACTTCTTATTTGTTGAAATAACATCTCTTTAGTTACTGTAGTAAAATATAGATTTTTAAAATATAATTATTTGTAAATCTATGTCCATACCTATGCCTCAGGAGGAAATCATATTATGGGGCTGTAAGCGTATAGAACTATAAATAAGAATAAGAAGAAACACATTAATTTTAATATGTAATGTTGTTTGGTAGTTTTTATGAACCATTTTACTTTGCTGAAATATGAACTCATGTTATCAAACTGCTATGTTTGCAGTGACATCGAACCATAGTTATAACTACTTGTATATTTTTTTATAATATTTCAGTCAAAAGCTATTCTCTAAAAAAAAAACACTTTCTACACTCATAGCCCAACAGTAGGATTTTCTCATGTCTTGTGGGTGCCATGGATACACTAAAAGACGAATACATAAACCCCCAGACCCAGAACAAAAATTTAAACTCATCATTCAGATACCTGTTCGGCCGGGAATCAAACCTGAGACCCAATGTGTGTCAGACCGTTATGGTAACTGCTGCACCACGCGGGTCATCAAATCAATTCGTCAATTCTTTGATTTAAAGAAAACAAGAAAGCTACTTAAAGCCATATGTTTATTTAACAGGATGCACCCCCAGCAACAAGAGCGAAGTATGAACAAATAGCAAAAAAAGAAAAGCAAAAGAATAACATACTGGACCAAAAGTACACGTCTACTGGAGTGCCGTTATCCGAGATCGAGAGACAGGAGAAGGAGATACGAGAAGCGGAGGAGGCTGAGCTGAAGGACATCAAGAATCTAGTCAAATTGAAGAGCTTTAATGGTGGTACGTAGACCTGACAAAATTCAGTCTTATGATTCTTCTTCTGAAGGAGGGCGTTCTTTGACATATCAAGAGATGGCGCCACTACATTCTAAATCATACAAAATTTCTGAATATCCTGCATATGTGTTCCTAAGTAGGACTTGTAGGATGGCCACTCCACAGGCATGATGACTGAGATTGCAAGAGTTCTGCAAGAGTCCTTGTTGGAAATTATTGTCCAAAACATGGTTAGAAGTACACATGTTACATATGACCTGAAAATAGAGGTGATCGTTATTTAACGTAATCAGTTTCAATATCTGCTTACGAGCCCATTATTCGCATACGTAGTTTCGTGCATAAGAACGTAACGATTATTTTTCGTAAGCAGTTTCATAGAATGTGATTTAACGGCCGGCGTAATCGTAACCGTTTTATTTAACAGATTATAACTAGTAACGCCACGAATACGCATATGCTATTGTAATACGTATATGCGTACGTATTGATGTAGTAGTATGGTACTATCGGCAGATCTTTCTCTTCGCAAATGCTCATGCGAATTTGTATGTTATCACATTGAGTTTAAGTTTATTTTATGGTAGACTTTTTCGTATATATGTAAACTTTGTAAATATGTTTTCGTAAATGCTTTTTTTTTGTTTTGTTGTTTTTCGTTTTTTTTTTGTAAACGCAACTAAACTGTAAGTATTAGATATAGAAAAAAATATGTACATAAATTCAAATGAACTTTTAAATAAGCATAGATAGATAATGAAGGAAAGTTAATTGGATTTTATAATATGTATTGTCTAACTGTTTCTTAATTAACGATGTAGCTAGTTTTAACGTCATTGTTCGTATCGTATCGTATCATGATACAAAAAACGTAATATTATAACTAGTTCCAAAAATAATCGGTTTCGAAACACGTTACGTGTATCCACGAAACTACGTATAACCGATTACACGCAAAAGGAGTTACGACCCACGACTACCTGAAAACATTGAACCTTCCTAAAATTCATATTACAGATTGAATTACAATACTTCTGAATGCACCTAGCTGGCTAAGCGATTTTTAGTTACAATAAGTTTGTACTAAAAATTTGCTGAATTCTAGTTTTGATTTCAACTTTGTGTGAATGATCTCACCTGTATTTATGTCTATAAGCTAACATATAGTATTGAGTGTATCTATATACATTCCAATAGATGTATTTGATACTTGATTATGGCTTGCTTAGTTTGTTTATTTATTTTATTTATTTACATATTTATTGCACCTTTAAAAGTTACAATAGGGCAAACTTAATGCCTGATGGCATTCCCTGCCAGTCAACCTTGGTTGGCTGGAAAATTTGCGGCAGGTGTTTTAAACACAAAGATTATAGATATTTTGTTGTTATATGTATGTAGGGAGCTGTTGGGTGTTTTGTTGTTTTTATGTAACCACTAGCTGACCTGACAAATATTGTTCCACCTAAAAGTCAAAAATAGAAAATTATCAGTGTTCCTCCACTATATTTTGCATGCATTATACATAAATACCTCTTGATTCACTCTATCTACCCACCCACCCTTTCATTATCCACCCACATTTCATTATTTTTTTAGAGAACTCTTAGGTGTGTACATTCTTTCAACACAATGTTTTCCTTAACTATATAGCAGTGGTAATTATTATCTAATAAGTACTTTCATCATTATGGAAAATCAGTGATTTGTGCCTGGGATTTAAACCTGGAACCCTCAAATAAAATCAAAGGTGGTAGAAGCAGTGTAGTTCGACGGAGGAAGTACCACCCCCAAACCTATTTCTAGCGTGAAACATTTCTTGTGTTTCAATAGTAGGGACCATCATAGTCCTTGGGAGTAGCAACGCATCTGTGATTGAATTCAGATGGACCCATGTTTTGTATGTAGTTGATTACAGATGTCCATGGATGGCAGTGACTACTTACCATCAGGTGAACTGCATGCTCGTTTGCTACTTCAGTCAGATAAGAAAAAAAAAGTTGAGTTTTAACTATATGACTTATTAGCCTGTTAGCTTGTTGGCCTTCTCAGGGTATATGTATTTTGTATTTTTTTTTTTAATTGCTTTTTCAGAATGTATATGGGTTTATATCATGCATTTTCAGAAATTATTAATGAGGATTTCTACATTATGGACGTGAACTACTACTGCAAAGTGGGCTCAGGATATCTGATTGGTGAAAGCACCATCTTACGCTTCAATCTACAAGACGGCATTCATGAGATCTATCATGAGATTGTGAATCCTGGTAAGTTCAGTATTATTTTGTTATTTGAATATGTTTTCATTCAAATATAATATGGATAGATGAAGAAAGCAAATATGGATATAATTGTATACACACTAAAATTCTTTTTTTTTTTTATCTATCGTCAACCCATTATTGTCCCACTGCTGGGCACGAGATTTCTCTCTAAATGAGAAAGTTTTTTTTAGGCCATAGTCCATCACGCTGGCCAAGTGCCAATTGGTGGATTTCACACACCTCCGAGAACTTTTTTTAAGAACTTTCGGGTGTGTAGGTTTCTTCACAATATTTTCCTTTACCGAAAAGCAGTGATAATTAATTTCTCATATACACAGTGCACATAGATCAGTGGTTCGTGCCTGGTTTTGAACCTCAGACCTCCCGATTTAGAGAGGAAGTTTCAATCATCAAGCTATCACGTTTTTTTTTCTTGAATTACACACCTACTGTATAATATACAAAGCAGAGAATTTATTTCCAATACAAATCATTATCTCATTATAAATCTCAATACAGGTTATACACCAATTGGATATGCATCAGACGTGAAATACTACAGTGATGAGCTGGGTCTAGACATGCCGGACGAGTCCTCTCGAAGCAATTTCATGCAAATTCTGGCCAACACCATTGATTACCTGAAGAAGAAGGATCGGAACGCCAAAATCCTGCCACCTATCTTTGTGATGCCAGAGAAAATTCTGCCCGTCCAGGACTTTATTCAGCAAATGTGTTGCAGAGCAGGTAATTCTTGTTTTGAAAATTTTAATGTGGCAAAGTAATTGTAATAAGTCATCAAAGACGCAAAGTGATAAGACATATATGTTTCAATCAGGGAGGTATCTATTTCTAGCGTAAAGCAGTTCCTGCGTTTCGGTGGCAGGGTGTGGTTGCCAGCTCACTGATATAAGAGACTATACTTTCATTACCATGTAAAAAAACATGATTGTAATTATAATTAAAAAAAAATGGATATAAATAAGAAAAAAGAAAAACCCGCCGAGTTTCTTGCCGGATCTTCTCAGTTGAGGTCGTATTCCGATCTGGTGGTAGTGTAAGAAAAAAATGTAACTGACAATTTGTAAGTGCCCCCATAGGCCTATACAAAATAAAGACATTTCATTTCGTTTCATTTCATTATAACAACGATAAAAAGTTGTTTGTTATTGAGACGTGTAACAGGTGGTAGAACCAGTGTAGTTCGACCGGGGAGGTACCATCGCCACACCTATTTCTAGCGTGAAGCATTTTTTGCGTTTCGATGGAAGGGTGTGGTTGCCGGTACACTTTTATATGAGGCGACCATCTTAGTCCTCGGGAGTAGCAACACATCTGTGATTGACTTCAAATAGAACCCATGTTCTGTATGAAGTTGATTACAGATGTCCATGGGCGGCAGTGACCACTTACCATCAGGTGAACTGCATGCTCGTTTGCTACTTCAGTGAAATAAAAAAAAAAAAAAAAAGACGTCAGAGAACTTTAATAGGTAAGAAAAGGAGCTAGTGAACTAGATAATAAATATTGTACAGACGCCATGTTTTTTTTTTGTTTACCTTTCACATTGCATAATTTACGTCACATTATTTTGCATACATTTCTCAGGTGAAGACATAGCTCTATTCAGAGTGTACAGATTGGATTCATTGTTCTTCACTTTGATCAACGCGATCAAGACTCGTTCGGACGAGGGGTTCCCGAGGGAATCCCTGGCGTCTCAGCAGTTGAAGAAGGATCTCTTCAAGTATACGCCAGGAATTGGGTGTTCTGTGAGTATACTTTTGTTCTGCTACATGATACATATAATGCAGCAGTGATAATCTCATGAGTGACGTTTTCGCCGCGACCACTACGACCACGGTCGTCTTGTGGAACGACGTTTTGGGTGTTTGGGGCTTTGTGAGTGTCTTTTGGAACGCGCCCTTAATGTCTTACTATGAAAACACATAATGCCAGAAATGTCAGTGTCTTTGTCATAATACCCGCTAATACTTTTAAATGCAGTTTAGCAAATTAAACCTCTTTTTATATTTAACGGGTGCGTTCAAAATTACTTGAAAATTATTACATTTTATTTGAATTTGTGAAATATTACTACTTTGGACAATATGAAGTTTAGTTTTTGAATTTAAATTACGGTCGAATTTCGACCGATGTGACGGGTGACTATAAATATAGTATAGATTTTGACAAAGGGAGATGTCCCGCCAAGCTTGGTGATCATGCCTGGGGAGCGGCCGTGTTCCGACAGTCGTTGTTCGGAACTTGTATATATGCGAGGAAATTGAGAATACTTCGATAGCGTGTTTCAGAATATTAGTAGCGCCATTTCTTGATGCGTTGCAGGAGGTCGCCACATAGATAATAGATAATAATAAAGTGGATATATTTCAATTTGTCTTCCCAGCATCACGAAGAAGCCGACAAGTCAGTGGAGTGTACGGCGTCCCGCGTGAAGCGGCAGGCCTTCACTATCCTGGACAGTTGTTGCCCCGTGGCGGGCGTCGACATGCGGCCCGGGAAGCACCTGCCCGCCGACTACGATATGGAGGTACGTTACCGACGTTGCCAGATTTTTATCAAGTCGGTATTTAGCTCGATACGACGGACCTAGTGAGTAATCAAACAGGGTTATATGGGAGTTTTACCGCACTAACAAGTGACCATCCTCGGCGCTAAAAAGGAGGACTCCGGGATCTCGAAACGACTTTAACCGGAATCCTCCGAGCGCGTTGCCCCATCGGGCTCCTCCCAGATGGGTGGCTGGGCCCACCGCTCCGTCTAGTCTTTACGACGGTATGCGACCACACATACTCACTAGTCTCATTTCTCCCGCACAAGAACTCAGGGAGAAGGAAATGACTGAAAAACAGCGCTCTATGAGATAAAAATCTTATGGCAGCATAAGCTGAGCCATTTCCTTCTGCCTTATATCTAATATACATTTAAATTTGAAATTTTTGGTATGTATTTATATTGTATTTCCTTTATGTTTCTTGTTTTACCTGTTGTCATTATTAATGTTTTAAGGCAATAAACGAGTTTATTATTATTATTATTATTATTATACCGCCGTCCTTCCCGGGATTGCCTGACCGAACGGTTCGAGCTCCCACTCTAGACGTCTGCAACCCCGGAAGCCCCTTTTAGTCGCCTCTTACGACAGGCAGGGGATGCCGTAGCCCTATTCTGATCCCGGAACTACAGGGACGAAGCCCTTTGAGCTAGTGATATAACATAGTGTAATGTTAGTGAAATAGTGATTTAATTAAATCATAGACTACGAGAACAATGTGTCTACCCCTTCATGTTAGAACAAAGAAGTGCAGTGTCAATGGACGCCTCCTTCGATAAATAATTATTTAGCAGTTTAAGTTGGATGAGAATTGTAATACCCTATTACTCATTCGGAACTTTATATAAAACATAAAAAAGTCGGAATTTAGAAACTTAGATTGAAAAAAAGCGGAATTTTTTAGTCAAAAGCGGGACACGGCGGACGGGGCCCGGAGGACCTATATTTGGTGACTTTTTGGTCGAAAAACTGCCAATCGAGTTAAGTTTGTATAGATTTGGCTACCTCTTTTTTTGTGCGACAAACTACAGTTCGACTTAAATTAAATTTGTATAGATTTATAGATTTGACGACCTTTTTTTTGCAAAAGTCCAGTCCTTCCCGAAAACCAGGACTGAGCCTGTTCCGCGCGGGGCATTTAATTTTGGTCAAAAAATCGGAACGTCCCAGCAAAATCGGGATATCTGACAACGCTATTGTCCTGCTGAGTTAGGGTCTCAAACTCTTACCCACAAACTTTGATATGATTTTTGTTGTTATGAGCAAGTTACTGAAAGTTATTTCTTTAAGGGTTATACTTGAAGGTGTTCTTGTTATAAATTTGAAAAGGAATGTAAGTTAAAATATCGCTAACTATACTTGGGGCAAATTCGATATGGAATGTTTAATAACAAAGCGTTGCCTAGCAACCACTGACAGGCAGGGGAATGCAACTGTTTGTTGTTTTATCAGCCATCTTTTACCTATTATTAACTTTTACCTGTAACTTATAATAGGTTGCAAATCTCTTCATTGAATTAAGATTGTAACATCATTAGTTATACAATGACGATAATGTTAAACAAATTTTGTTTGGCTGGTTTTAGCATATTATCTTGCAGTTGGTAGTTATTAGTTTATCAACTTCTAAATTAAATTACTTCGCGAGACTTTAATGCATACCTTGGTTGAATACAACATGCATTTGCGTACAAATTCGTGCAAGTTGATAGGATACCTACATAGGATTTTTTATGGTTTGTTTACATTTATTCCAGATCGAATTGGCCCCGAGTATAAATACTAAAATAATACGGCGGAGAACACGGATAGGGCGACTGTGGAGATTGCGTGCGCGGAAACATACATTTGCAAATTATAATAGCGTTTTCAGCCACTTCTCTACATTCTCTCTCTGGGTCCCCTCTTCAAATGAAGGAATTTTAAACCCTAGTATACCCTATAGGTCAGATGTAAATAGGGAGACTTGAGAACTATTTTCTTTAAATCAACTAAATGTTGTAATATTTATTTTTGTATTTACAGAGCATTCACATCTACAAAGAGCAGAAACAAGGACGGCTGGCGCCCTCGGTTGCTAACGCTAGGGTAAACTTAAAACTTAATTTCAATTACCTTAGTGACAGATGACCTCATTTAACTTACTTTTTGAAGTGAAACTTCTTTATCGGGGTTGGAAAAAAAAATAGTGTAACATTTTTTCGTTACGCGCCATCTTGCCATCTTTTTCTGTTACGCACCATCTTTTTCTTATCCCTACCACGCGTGATATTAGATAGATTATTATAGATTAGATTATTAGATAAAGTTTAATAAAAGCCTTTTATTAAACTTTATCTAATTTAACTTTATTTAACCAATTTCTGTAAAGTTGCATATAGTAAATTATTTTTAGAAAAATAACGTCATAAAGAGGTTTCACTTCTTACGAGTGTACGCTAGTACACGCACACATTTTTTTTTATCTAAATGAAGTAGCAAATGAGCATGCAGTCCACCTGATGGTAAATGGTCGCTGCTGCACATGGACGTCTGTAATCAACTTCATGCAGAACGTAGGTTTCATCTGAAGTCAATCTTAGATGCGTTGCCACTCCCGAGGACTATGATGGTCGCCTAATGTGAAAGTGTGCCTGCAACCACACCCTTCTATCGGAACGCAAGAAATGCTTCACGCTATAAATAAGTCTGGGGGTGGTACTTCCCCGGTCGAACTACACTGGTTCTATCACCTTCAAAATGCACTAAGTACAAAATGTTGGACAATGTCGTTGATCATAGATGTTTTTAATGTTATGGATGCATGAAAAGAGCATTCAACGTTCTAATCACAGGTGGCCACTGCCGCCACAGATAAGATTAATTTTACCAGAGGTTCGTCACAAGTGCGTTGCTGCTTGGGCTGTGTGGTGTCGGTCTTGAATAGCACCACTCCCTCTCTTCCCGTGGATGTCGTACGAGGCGACTAAGGGATAAAACATCCAGGAGATGGGCAGCAGCATCTCCTGTGAAATTCTAACATTTACTGCGGTCACCAACACGCTTGCCAGGCGCGGTGACTACTGGCAAAACCCCCGTATGACAGGTGCAGAAAAGCCACGGCCCCCAGTCCCCGGCGGCCCCGCTATTCCGGGCTACGGTAGGGCCTAGGTAACGGCGGGGCAGGGGGTGCTAAGAATCTCCGGCAGAGATCCGGCTACCACAACCGACGACTTCTGCACCTGGCAACATACAACACCAGGACACTGAGGACCGACGAGAAGATACAGGAGCTGGAAGAAGAGATAGACAAGTTAAACTGGAGTGTTTTGGGATTGTCTGAAGTCCGAAGACAGGGGGAGGACACGATAATCCTCAAATCTGGAAACTTGCTCTATCACCGGGAGGGCGATCACCTGTCCCGGGGTGGTGTCGGGTTCCTCGTCCACAAATCCCTCGTGAACAACGTTGTAACAGTCGACAGTGTGTCGTCAAGGGTAGCGTACCTTATACTCAGAATATCTAAACGGTATTCGCTGAAGGTCATACAGGTATATGCGCCGACTTCGACACACCCAGACGATGAGGTTGAGGTCATGTATGAGGACATAAGTAGAGCCATACATACCTCAAAAACCCATTTTACCGTTGTCATGGGGGATTTTAATGCAAGACTAGGCGTGCGAAATGGTGACGAACGGAGGGTGGGGCCCTTTGGAATTGGACAACGTAACCACCGAGGTCACTTGCTTGCCAACTTCTTGGAGAGGGAAGACTTCTTTATGATGAACTCTTTCTTCAAGAAGAAGGCACAGCGAAAGTGGACTTGGATAAGTCCTGATGGTTCCACTAAGAACGAGATAGACTTCATTTTGGCAGACAAACGGCATATATTTAATGATGTCTCAGTGATCAACAGGGTGAAAACCGGAAGTGATCACCGGATGGTAAGAGGCACATTAAATATCAATGTAAAGCTGGAACGGTCACGCCTGATGAAGTCTACGCTCCGACCAACACCTGTCCAAATCCAGGGCTCCGAAGAGTTCCAGCTACAGCTCCGAAACCGTTTCGCGTGTCTCGATTCTTGCGTTTCTGTGGACGAAATTAACACCAAGGTAGTAACAACTGTCCACGAGGTGGGGTCTAAGTACTTTAAGACCCACTCCAGTGGTGGCTCTCAGGTTCTCTCAGAGCATACTCTCGGTCTTATGAGGGAAAGGCGAGAACTATGTGTGCAGTATCCAACCTCAATGTCGAGATACAGACTGCTCAATAAACAGATCTCTCAGAGTAGGCGACGCGATTGGCGTGCTCACAACACCCGACGCGTAAAAGACGCTATTGAGCGAAACCGGGGCTCAAGAGTGTTCGCCAGGGATCTGTGCGTTGGGCAGAGCCTGCTGACGAGGTTGAAGACCGAATCGGGCACCGTAGTTTCGTCTCAGCCCGATGTTCTGAGAGAAATTGAGAAATACTACGGACAGTTGTATGCTTCCGCACGAGTTCCCGCCCGTAACAAGGCGGACGACAAACGTGCCAAACTGACCCGACACTATACTGAGGACCTCCCGGACGTCAGCCTGTACGAGATTAGAGAGGCTCTCAAACAGCTGAAAAACCACAAGGCACCGGGCGATGACGGAATCACAACAGAGCTGCTAAAAGCTGGCGGTAAACCCGTACTAGTGGCGCTCCAAAAGTTGTTCGATTCCGTCATTACTAGCGGGACAACCCCGGAAGCGTGGAGCAGAAGCGTAGTGGTGCTGTTCTTCAAAAAGGGCGATAAAACCCTGCTGAAGAACTACAGGCCCATTGCGCTTCTGAGCCACGTGTATAAGTTGTTTTCGAGAGTCCTCACTAACCGTATTGCACGCAGGCTTGACGACTTCCAGCCTCCCGAACAAGCCGGATTCCGAAAAGGCTACAGCACCATGGACCACATACACACGCTTCGGCAGATTATACAGAAGACCGAGGAGTATAATCTGCCGTTATGTGTTGCTTATGTGGACTATGAGAAAGCCTTCGATTCTATCGAGCACTGGGCGGTGCTGGAGTCCCTTCAGCGATGCCAGATCGACTATAGGTACATCGAGGTGTTGAAGTGTGTATACACAGCCGCCACCATGTCAGTCCGAGTACACGACCAAAGCACGAACCCCATCCAACTGCAGCGGGGAGTCAGGCAAGGCGATGTCATATCGCCGAAACTGTTCACCGCTGCGTTGGAAGATGTGTTCAAGCTGATGGAGTGGAAAGGTCTTGGCATCAACATCAATGGTGAACACGTCACACACCTTCGATTTGCCGACGATATAGTCATCTTGGCAGGTTCGCTGACGGACCTTAGCACAATGCTAGGCGACCTCAACAGTGCCTCACAACGGGTGGGTCTTAAGATGAACATGGACAAGACGAAAATCATGTCTAATGTCCATGTCACACCCGTACCGGTAGTTGTTGACGGCACTCCTCTCGAAGTTGTTGACGAGTACATTTACCTGGGACAAACGATCCGGATGGGTAAGTCCAACTTTGAGAGGGAGGTCACTCGAAGAATCCAACTCGGCTGGGCTGCGTTCGGGAAATTTCGTAGTATCTTTTCGTCCACAATTCCTCAGTGCCTGAAGTCGAAATTGTTCGAGCAATGTGTGTTGCCAGTGATGACCTATGGCGCCGAAACGTGGGCCTTCACTAAAGGCCTCATTCGAAGGCTCAGAGTCGCTCAGCGTGCTATGGAGAGGGCTATGCTCGGAATTTCGCTACGAGACATGATTCGCAACGATGAAATCCGTAGACGAACGAAGGTTACCGACATAGCTCTCAAAATCAGCAAGCTGAAGTGGCAGTGGGCCGGCCATATCGCTCGAAGGACCGATAACCGATGGGGAAGAAAGGTCCTCGAGTGGCGACCACGTTTAGGCAAAAGGAGTACAGGTCGCCCCCCTACCAGGTGGACCGATGACCTGAAGAAGACAGCGGGAAACCGTTGGATTCAGAGGGCACAGGACCGGTTGGAGTGGCGCCATTTAGGGGAGGCCTATGTCCAGCAGTGGACATCAAAGGGCTGATGGATGGATGGATGGCGTTGCTGCTACCTCTGAGGACTAGGCTGGAATGCCACGGAAAGGTATATCACCTTTACCACACCTTTTAATTACGCGGCAGTAACTACCACTGACCATTTTTCCACGCCTATGTGTGTTATCTCCGGAATCAAATCGTAAAAGGTTGTACTACCTTTATGATGTGTTAAGGTTGAATCTCGACCTAATCTCAGTGAAAAAACAGTAATGGATATTAGTTTAGCACGCTGATGAGTATGTATTAATAAAGGTGGGGTACAACCCATAATTGTCCCACTGCTGGGCACGGGTCTCCTCTCAGAATTAGAGAATTTTAGGCCTTTTTTTTTAAGAACTCTCCGCTGTGTAGGCTTAATCACGATGTTTTCCTTCACCGAAAAGCAGTGATAATTAATTTCTAATACGTACAGTCAGAAGCAATAAGATGTGACTATGGAAGATTGGCAAAAGTATCTGACTCAAGAAGGAATGTAGATGAACGTCAAATAACATAATTCTGACGCTACTGCATTATGCTGCCTATCAATATCAGTTATTTTTGCTGCGTTCGTGTAGTCGGATATTATTGAACTCCTTCTTGGGTCAGATACTTTTGCTAATCTGTTCGTAGTCACATCTTATTGCTCGTGACTGTACATAAATCAGTGGTACGGGTTTAAACCTTTGACCTCCCGATTGTAAGGGCAATTTTAAGCGGAATCCGAACCTTTTTTTTTGCTTAATAGTGTAACAAACATATACATCCACACAAACTTTTGCATATATAATATTAATGTGATTCCAGGACGCGGCGTGCGGCAGCTCCATAGCCAGTGACAGTTTCATGGACAGTTCCTTGCTCAATTCAACTACAGATAGTGAGTATATATTTTCTCTGTATTGACCGGTATTAAATGAATTTATTATATAGCTTATAGACTCTACTGCTACCCCGAGGATTAGTCCTCGGGGGTTTGAATTCCTTCGATATGTATTAGTTATGTAACGTAATATTCGCAAGGTTTTAGATATACGCATTCGCAAGAATGTTTTGCTAATAATGAATTAAAATAGTTTGCAAAAAAAAGGTTGCAAAAAAATCTATCAAAAGTGAAATCGAACTTCAATTTGAAGACCAAAAGAAGGTCGCCAAATCTTACGGTGCCCCTTATGACGTCAAATTAAGAAAAACTGAATATTCGCGAATGTCGACATTTGCATTGGCATTCGCGAATGTTCAGATAGCAACATTCGTTACATCTTTAATATGTATACTTTACCACTCCCTTCTGATCATATCACAGCAGTGCATTGCTGGTATGATTGGTGGTGTGCATTGGAGCAGTGCAGAAGCAGGTCAGACAGTGGTGCTTCTGACGCCCCTGTACTTGTGGGATCAGAATAGGGCTACGGCTTCCCTCGCTGTCGTAAGAGGCGACTAAAAGGGGCTTCCGGGATTGCGGGCGGCTAGAGTGGGAGCTCGAACCGTTCGATCAGACGACCCCGGGGAGGACGGCGGTATGTATGGCCGCATACCGTCGTCAAGACTAGACGAGGCGATGTGCCCAGCCACCCATCTGCAAGGAGCGCGATGGGGCAACGCGCTCAGAGGATTCCGGTTGTGTTCCTTTGGAGATCCCGGAGTCCTCTTTGTAGCGCCGAGGGCGGCCACCGGGGGAGTTTAGTGCGGTAAACATCCCACATAACCCTGCGTCGCTCCCACGGCGTCGGGTACCTTTTGAAGGTTTCCCCCTCGAGAACAAAAAAAAGGTGGTGTCTTCTGAAGTCGACCCACAAAGATTTCTCCCACCTTTTGAAAGTTGACTTGATGGCTATGAAAATTACGTTAAAAGAATACATCCCTTAATGTAATCTCGATGTAACGAATATTCACATATTCTTAGATGTTTGCGAGTATTTGTGCGTATGTTTTGCGAATATTGAATTTTCAATACTTCGCAAGTGAGGGTCACCAAATATATCCAAATTGAAATAAAACTGTAGTTTGGGGGCGAAAAAAAGGTCGCTAAAACAGATCCTCTAGCCCCTTACGCCAAAAATTGAAAAAAAAAAACGTGCGGCACTGCCGCGATAGAGCTACTGCCTAGCATTTTTTATCAACTTATGCAATTATATTTTTTATTTATTTATGCAGTATTTTTTTTCCTTGATATTAATTCAAGTTGTTCTCTTTGATACTATATACTTTCTAACAACAGCTGCTTACATATTCGTCCCATTTCCGAGCAGCTTGTCTCGATCCGTGCGAGCTTCGTATTGTCGTACCATATACTTACACGTTAAGCGAACGCTCGGCCGCGCTGCAAGGTAGGCGGAGTGGGGGTGTAAGGTTTTTTCGTTACGGAATTTCTTGATTCGTCGCCGCGCTGAAAGCCCGCGATAAAAGCTATGCAATAGCTCAAAACATTACCAATACATACAAATACATACCGGTTAAGCCAACATAAAAGGCATAAAAAATAAATTTTCTGCATCAATTACGGTACAGTTTGACCACCGAAAGAGAACTAGTCGTATTAAATATTTTAAACACAGACAGAAACCAAATGAAGCCATATATTTTCTTTCACAGGTGTGAAGAAGGAGCAAAGGACATACACTCCGCTTCGAATGCCCAAGACTGATTGTGAGTAAATATTTGAAGAGTAGACTAAAGTAGTTAATTTTAAAATGTGGTGAATAATGTATAATTAATTGTAAATTGACATTATTTATTTGCTTTTTGCTAAATTTTATATACTTGTTAGATTTTTTTTTCTAAAATGGTGTATGATTCCGCCCATTTATATTAATTACAGAGCAAAAATGAAGCAAATCTATTTTTCTTGCAATTTTTGATTTTTTTTTACGTATTTAAAGGAAAGGGTTCTCCCTTTAGAAATTCAGATAAATAAATAAAAATACTTTAAGGTTACAGTAGAGAGGTTATCAATATTTTAAGTGTTTTTTTTTTCAAAATATTGTTATTAAATTTTCAGATTCGTTAAAGTTGCGCCAAGCTCCGGAGTTGACTGACAGCAACTTCCCCATACTGACGGCTGGCCACGGCAGAGGTAATGGCTACATTATACATTTTTTTGTAACAAATTACAATATTTTTAATTGCAACATTGATTTCGAAAAAATTTAAAAAGTATATATTAGAAAAATGTCATTAATGCAAACAGATTAGGCAACGGTAACCTTAACTAACCGTTTAACTAACGGTTAACTAACCGTTTTATTCCTGGCTAGACAGGTATCTGAATGATAAATTTAGTTTTCTGTTCTCGGTCTGAGTGTTTGTATATTCTTATTTGTGTATATATCCATGGCAACCATAGCAGTGGAGGTTTTTAGTAAGGGGTTATGAGTATATAATAGGTTATTTTGACGACTCGCGTGGCCGGGCGGATACCATACCGGTCTGACGCGCATTGGGTTCCGGGTTCGATTCCCGGCTAGACAGATATAAGTATGATGAGTTTAAATTCCTGCTCCGGGTCTGGGTATTCGTGTATTCGTCTTTGTGTGGGTCCACGGTACCCACGACACAGGAGAAAATTCTATGAGCGTAGAAAGCGTGTGTATTTATTTTATTTATTTATCCTATTGCCATTTTAATAAGTGTTATATAAATAATAGTTGATAATAATAGTAATATTTTATCCACAGGACGCGGTTTAGCGGGCAGCTTCAACAAACTGAACATGAATAAGTAATTGGACGTACTTCCCGAGTATATTTACTGACATGTACTAAAATTAACAATATTTTCTTTGAATGACTACAAAAATTACTATTTTGAGATGTGTAAAATTTGTAGTCTTACTATTTTTACGTGTCAAATTTGTACTCACATCTGACGATTGTGGGATGTCATATCACTTGTTTATTATGCTTAAATTTGTTATTATAATTATGTACATAATTGTTTTTATATTATATTAAGTATATAGTGGATTCGCGTTAGTTCTGTGCCCCTAGTGACCGGATATAAGTCTGAACTAAAGTACGACTAAACTAATATTTACAATATTATAAATTGTGAACTTCATTAGGACTTACGTAAAGGACTAGCACACATAACTAACACATAGGGCGCGTTCCAGAAGACGCTCACAAAGCCCAAAACGTCCAAAACGTCGTTCCACAAGACGACCGCGGTCGTTGTGGTCGCGGCGAATGCGTCACTCATGACGTCATGACTTACGCCCACACGACGCTCACGACGACCCATCTAATAAGGTGGGTCGAAGTGATCGTTCCACTAAAGATTATGTCAGTAAGGCTCACAAGCTAGTAAAACGAGAAAACCTGCGGTCGTGAGCGTGAACTTTGTGAACGTTTAATGGAACGCACTCATAGGATACTCATTAGGTCGAGTTTTAGTATTACGTAACTAAGTTTGGGGGGAGGTTACAGGAAAGGAAGAATGGGGGTTTGAACAACGTATTATGTAACTAGTTTGTTTTTATTTAAGCATAAAACTTTAAGTTTAAGTAAAATACGACCACAGGGCTTTGCTATCAAAGGCCTGGGAGGAAGAACGGGTGCAACAAAACGTTACCGTGCGTTACATGGGGGCGTTACATTGCGTTGCGTAGTACTTGAACGCTCCCTCACCGTGATAAACGTGTCCGAATCGCGAATAGCCTAGTAACTTATAATCTAAACGGATATAAGACTACCCGTTCCGTTATAGTCACGTTTTGCCAATTTGCAATACTGACTTATTCACTAGGGGCACGGAATTCTGCACTTGTCAAAGATGGTTTACGACAAGTCGAGTCTGAGCACAACGGATAACATATTCTAAAAATGCTACACCTGTCGCAGTTCTTTTGTATCCGATGGAAGTAGCAAACGATCACGCAGTCCAGATGGTAAGTTGTGACTGCCGCCCTGCAACATCTGTAATCAACTCATAAGATCAGAGTCTTATCTGAGTTGGAATGCCTTGGATAAGTATATAAGTCTCTTACCACACCTTTCGGATCTAAACACAGTATTAGTGGTGTAACGAATATTCACATGTTTTTAGATATTAGCATTCTTATTCGCAAGAATTAATGCGAATGTTTTGTGATTGTAGAATTACAATGCTTCGCAAAACAAGGTCACCAAACCTATCTGAACTAAATCGCTGCTGTTCGATTTCGACAATCTAAAAAAAAGGTCACCGAATCTATCCAAACTGAAATCGAACAGCAGTTCAACGATCTAGAAAAAAGGTCACCACATCTAAAT
Organism: Spicauda simplicius; assembly: GCA_949699795.1. NCBI lineage: Eukaryota > Metazoa > Arthropoda > Insecta > Lepidoptera > Hesperiidae > Spicauda > Spicauda simplicius. The sequence continues at coordinate 16,996,121 of OX453070.1, read as the reverse complement.
CCTCCGGCCCTTTATACCAGAAACTGAAAAAAATTAACATTCGCATTCGCATTTGCATTCGCAAATGTTCAAATAACAACATTCGTTACATCACTACACAGTAGCGATTAATATTGATGTTTTAATACTCACGCTATGGGGCCGTTCAAATATCCATGCTTACGTAAACATTTTTCAATTAAAAATGTAATTTTTGTTCAGTATTGTAAAAAAGTAAATAACTAGCGATGACGTAATCATCATCTAGACCCCTACCCCCCATGTCATCCAAAATAAGCAAAACAAAGACCCCCCCCCCCCAATAGTGCTTACGTAACACTTGAACGGCCCCAATACAGTGTTTGAATCCTTTTCGAATTCTTATTGTCGATGTTGTGAGTACCCGTTATGTATTAAAATGTGTCAATTACGCGATAATATTAGTCTAAAATCAATATTGATGTTATTAGTCAGATTCAAGTATGACGGTGGTGTTTCCGGAATTGTTCACAATTATTTACCACTTTCACCAACTAAAAGACGAATAAACATAAATATGAGTATGTAATCGTTTTATGCTATAATATAAAATTTTATACTATAATATATTACCACGAGGCTCCGCGACTTTCACCGGTACAAACATTTTTTGTTGATTTAAGTCATATTACATCTGTGTGTCATTTCTTATAAGTAGTTTTTTGTGACAGTAACGAATGCAAATACTTAAGTACAGTACCCAAGTTTACGGGGACAGCAAAATTCTAAAAACAAGAGGACCTACCCCTCTACCTATTGCTTTCAGATATATAATACAGGGTAGTTGCATAGACTTTTGATGAAGGAAGTTAATATTAATTTAATAAACTTTCTTCAGTTGGTCAATTAAAAAGCTTTGAAAACATTTTATAGAGACTACGGAATATTGGTAATTTAACATCAAATAAGTTGCAGGCTCATTTGTTTTTATATTAAAAAAATGGAAATAACTTTACTAACTTAGCTACTTAACTTAGCTTTTTATACCTGATCTGATTAAATGTGATTGTTATAAATGGATATAATCTGTTTCTGAGGTCAATGTTTAGTGAGAAAAAACGAATAGAAGGTTCTTTAAGTTCATTTACTTATTATTTCGTAACATATTTTTGTTATATAAAAAAAATATATAAAAATAAGTCTATTTGTAAAATAGACTTATTTTTATATATCAATATAATTTAATCATTTTTTTGCTTACCAAGTATTTCAGTTTTTGGAGGTGTTCCTAAGCTGGGTTCACACGGCGTATACTGCGTGTTTGCCTTGACGGGCGAATCGAATAATTCTGAACGTATTCGGTTTGCGGTAACGCTAAATATTACAGTGTCTATCACACGCGATGCTGTTTTAGCTATTAATTATCTTTGATACCAACATAAAAAACAAGAAACTAAATTTTCATTAATTTATTCAATAGATTAAATTTACCGTGTACTCATCTGTTTCACTGTAATATGACAAAAACGTGCAGTACGCTGAACCCAGCCGTACTTTAGTGACCAAACAATATCAGCTTATTTTTAAGGAAAATATCTAATAGGATTAAAATAATTTAGGCGTCTAACATGAATGTGATCGACAAATAAATCTCATCATTCTTATTTTTGCAATGTTGCGTTTTATTTATAAAATTTGTTTTTCCTACTTTTGGCTTTTTTTTTGCTAAATATATTTAGCTGTATTGTATTTGCGTAGAATAAATGTCACATACCATGGGCGTAGTAGACAGATTTTGGTTTTTGGGGAGGGGGGGGGGGGGGTCTAAAAAATTAAATAGGTGTGGCACACCTACCTAATAGGTAATATTTTAATAATATATTAATTTTTCAATATTTTAAATTTTATTTGAACCCCAAAATCCGTAACAGTACGGTCACTAGCTTTGGCGATTGGTTGATAAGAGAGATTCATTGATAAGAGAGCGACACAGTAACTTGGTGGCAATAAAACGCTCTCTTCCAGCGCCATTTGCATCTGCATAGATTTTTATAATACGAATGTTTTGTGAAATAGAATGTTCCCAGCTTTTTATATGAAATTGAATAGGTGAATAGTGATAGAAATGTAGCGGAGGGACCTCTCCGGTCAAATTTTCTCTTGTCAACCCATTATTGTCCTACTGCTGGGCACAGGTCTTCTCTCAGAATGAGAGAGTTATAGGCCATAGTCCACCGCACTGGCAAGTGCGAATTGGTAGACGTCACACGCCTCCGAGAACTTTTTTTTTAAAGAACTCTCGGGTCTGTAGGTTTCCTCACGATGTTTTCCATAACCGAAATGCAGTGATAATTTATTAATGATACGCACATAATTTCAGAAAAATCTGTGGTGTGTGCCTGGGTTTGAACCTCGGACCTCCCGATCGAGAGGGCAAGTTTCAACCATCGTTCCTTATTACCGTACGTAATTATGCATGTATGAAAAAAGTCATTTAATATATCATTTAGAACGTATGAAAAAAACATTACACATTATTATTTATCATTTTATTATTTGATATACAGCTACAACAGTCGCGATGGGTTCATACGCTTTTATTTGACATAAAAATAACATTCACACGACGTTTATATTTTCTTTCTTACTTTCATTAATGGTCTCCAATTTCGGTAGTTCGTCTTTTTTGGGTTCCAGGTGAGGTATTTCGTCTTTTGAGTCTTCGGATTCGTCTTCAGATTTGACGTCAGCTTCTACATCATTTTCGGCTTTCGTCTCTTTCATCGGTAGCTCGTCTGACTTTTGGACCATTGAATGTAAAATTACTAATCCGTTCTTTTCTAAAATCTTACTTTGCTTGATTTCAACAATAGCACTACGCACCAAAAGAATCAGGTACCATAGAAATACTGAAAACAATCGTAATTTAGTTGTAATAAAAAACGTTAGCATACATACTGATCCGAGATATTCTAACTTAGTCCTCTGGATTAGCAAAGCATCTGTAGCCATCATCAGGTAAGAGTTAGCTGGTGTTGATTACAGATGTCTATGTCCATTTACAATCAGGTAGACTGATTGGTCGTTTGCCACTTCCATAATATAATACCTTCGGCCAACTAAGGCTGGTATCGAGAACCTGGTACAACGATATTTTAACACAATATCAAAGCGAAAGATCATGACATTATTTAAGAATGTGGTGGAAAATATTCTCAAAGTTTCTCATGCGACCACACATGCCGCCGTCCTTCTCGGGGTCGCTAGGCCGGACGGACCAAGCTCCCACTCTACCCGCCCGCAACCTCGATAGCCCCTTCTAGTCGCCTCTTACAACATGCAGAAAGTATGGCAGTAAGGTCCTGGAACTACAGGGACTAGTTTTATCACCTAATATATAAAATACTGCTTACCCCAGTCAATTACAATAACCAACTGGATGAGCACCGGGATGGCTGCGATGACGACGGAGTAGACTAGCAGCGAGGCGATGATCGACACAAACAAGAAGTACATGTACACATTCAGCAATACTACGTCCTTCTGTAAATTATGCAATTAAAATAAGCAGGTATTAGGTATTAAGTAAGCACCATAAACCATAAAAAATACACATAAAAAATAGACATAGATGGTAAAATGATCTAGATCATAGAACACGGAGACGGTGTACATAGTGGTTCAAACAGATGAAAAAAAGATCCAAAAACATATACCTATTACACAATAAGTAGGTATATATTTTTTGGAAAAAAACAATATTATTGAAACAGGTTGAGTTTCGACCTATGTATATAAGTGTATTTTGCACCTATTTTAGTGGTGTAACGAATGTTAGTATTTGGCGTTTGCGAATGCGAATATTCCTTACCGATACTTGAAGCGAATGCGATTGTTAGTTTTTCTCAGTTCTTAGCTTAGAGTAGGGTGCCGGAGGATATAGGCGACCATTTTGGTCGACATACCTACTGCAGTTTGAATTAATTCTGTATAATTTTGGCTACCTTTTTTGTAAAGCACTGAAAATCAATATTCGCAAAACATTCGCACAATTGTTGCGATTAAAAACATGCTAATATTTCCAAATACGAATGCAAATATTCGTTACACTACTAATGCCTATGTATTTATTTTAATACTTCAAAATGAGCCTTCGTAGTTATTAAAATATTATATTAAAAAGAGCTTATATAATAAAAAGAGCTTTTTAGGACCGTTTTATAAACATAAGAGGCACATGGCGTATTTTAAACGCGCAGACGACGCGGTGGTAACGCACGTCAACACGCTTCAAACGAGATTTGAACGTAACTTTTTACCTGATACCCCGGGTGATCGTAAAACGTGCGTCTACTGCGCGTATACACGCTAATATAGTGATACAGATATACATAGAAGATGGGAAAAAATCTAAATGTTATCGTATCAAACGAGTTTCGAAAGCGTTTCACACGCGCGTTTGTATCATGTTTTACGGGTTTAATCTGTGAAAATGCAAAAACTGACGACCCGCGTGGCGAAGCGGTTACCATACCGGTCTGACATACAATTTTTTATTTATTTATTTAATCTTCATGTACCTTATAAGTATCGTACAAAGGTGGACTTAATGCTATAAGCATTCTCTGCCAGTCAACCTTCAGGTAGTCAGAGATACAACTAAGGCGGTATACAAAGATAAAAAGAGGTAAAATGGGTCCCGGGTTCGATTCCCGGCCAGACAAGTATCTGAATGATGAGTTTAGGTTCCTGTTCTGGGTCTGGGTGTTGGTGTATCCGTCTTGTGTGTGTCCATTGTATCCCCGGCACAGAAGAAAAACCTATTGTGGTACCTATGCCATGTCCTAGGGGTGTTACTAACTCATTTCTACGGCTCCGCCTTGACGACGTTTGCTATGTTAATGAGTATCCCATGTGTTAGTCAGGTCATAAACTATCTGTGAGCCATATTGCAGCGTAAAGCTATCAGTAGTTTTAGCGTGAAAAATTAACAAACACACACATATCCTCATAAATTTTACATTTATAATAAGACTTCTATAGTACCTATTGATATAAGAGTAAATATTATATAAATCTAAATGGAATGTAGTTGTTGCTAGTTCCTAATGTAACGCACCCGATATAGCCCACACAGCAGCAGAGTGTTGAACGCCAGCTCAGTGGAGTATGCCAGGATTCCAAGCGGTTTTGAAATGGTGTCCTCGTTAATTTTTGCCTGGGCGGCCATTAATGGTGGCGTCATAACATCGTCCGCGACACTCACTAAGAATAATAGCTGAAAATTCACATTTTATTACAGTAATAGCACCTTAGCGTTCAATTATTACCTATGTAACGCAATTTTAAAGATTTTAGACCCCCTCTCCCCCATGTAACGCAAGGTAACGTATTGCTGCACTCCTTTCTCCCTGCTTGAACTTTGGAACTTGCTGTGGCCGCATTTTACTTAGATAAGGTATTATACTTGAAGGTGGTAGAACCAGTGTAGTTCGACCGGGGAAGTACCACCGCCACACCTATTTCTAGCGAGAAGCATTTCATGCGTTTCGATAGAAGTGCTTACAGAGGTCCATGGGCGGCAGTGACCACTTACCATCAGGTGGACTGCATGCTACTTCAATTTCTAAAAAAAAAACGGTTTTCATAGACAATATAAAAATCACTTACCGCCATAAATACATTAAAATATCCAATCACAAGCAAACCTATCCTTATAGGAGCCAGACAGCAACACAGTTCTAATTTGTAATTGAGGACACTTTTTTTAACCGATTCGTACAACTCCATATTTCTATTCATGATTAAATACAAATCATGCACATTTAAATAAAATAGTCAAAGTTACGTTCAAAAATGTGTGCGCGGCGCCAGAGCTGTCCCAAAAATAAACGTGAAAATTATTCCCCGTAATTAGGAAGTAGTTTAATGAAAAGGTCAGATACAATTTTATTTGTCGTTTGTAATGACTCCTCTATTAGGTGTAAAGCATGTATGATGTGTAAACTGGACACTATCATATTACTGTTCCTATCCAATACATTAAACAACAAAAAGGTCAAAAACTTACCATAGGTGCCATGATACCACGAACGTTCAAGATGGGGAATGAGCTTCCTCCTAAGGTATTCCCGGAGCGCTATGACATGGGGCTCTTCAAGAAAGGTGCAGAAAGAGTTCTCCTTCAAAGCCGGCGATATTGGCGACTCCACTGGTGTTGGAAATGTTCATAGGCGTCGGTAACCACTTTTCATCAGGTGGCCCATCTGCCTTATCGTTAGGTACAAAAATTAAAAATGGTAGGGGATACTGTAGCTCTATTCTAGTCCCGGGACTACAGGGACATAGTAAGGGGGACTAACTACATAATAAACTATTATATTCTATTGATTAGAACTGGTACAAAGTGCCCAATGAAAGTAGTGTTTTAAACTTATTGGTAGAACTTTTTCTAATTCGACTGAAGACACCACCGCCACGCGTTAGCGTCAGGACCCCTGGACCAAGTGCGATATTTTGTTTTGAGACTATTAAAATTTAGTACCCTTTTGGTACTATTTGGTACCTAAATTAAAATATTTAGTACCTTGACGAGCAGTGAAATAAAATGAAAAAAATGTGGTCCAGACAACCTGACGTCAGATGTCTGGACCACTTTCTTGGTCTTGGCTTGATAAGTACATTGCTGTGCGTTTATTTCAGTCGCTAAACGCTTTGCCGTTCGCACGGCACGAATATTTATTTGTATATTAACTTAATGCCTGATGGCATTCTCTACCAGTCAACCCTGGGTGGCTGGAAAATTATGGAAAATATTCGCAGCGGCCAATGTTCCGTGGCCAGACTGTTAGTCTTCGGGAGCACGACGGATCTGAAATCGACTTAAATGGAATCCTATTTGTACATGCACTTACATGCGGTCCATGGACGGCAGTGATCAAATTAATATCAGGAAGACTGTATGCTCGTAGCATCGTATGCTACTTCTATTTTGTTTTAAATAAAAAGGACGTATCGAGGTTAAAGTTTTCACATACAAAAGAAAAATATCTTGTTAGAATTTTTCTAACTAACCGCAGAGTAAGAAAAATAAAACTGGCATGCATTACTTAAGAGTACAAAAATAATACCATTTCCGTGAAATAATCATTTTATTAACATAACTTCAGACATTGTGAAAAAGGCCCTAAATATTTTCGAAGTTTATACACATAATTGCCTAAATATACATTGTAAAGTTAAAGTTTTTATTAATATTCCATTATTTTTTGTTGATAGATGCAGTACATATATTTATTAAGAACCAACTAAGATACTACAGTTCAGAAAACAAAACGGATAAAAAATAGACACTATTTTAACAAATAATATGGCAATACTACACAAATTGACAGCCAATTAAGACAATTAAATGTAACTTGTTTCAATAAAAATGATTTACAGAATTTCTTTCGTTTGTACCTCGTTCTAAATAATGCACTAAATAAATCATCCAACTTCTCTGAGACATTTCTTAGATAAAATTATTTTTGGAAGTAGTATTTTTCTTTTTTTTTTATATATCTGATTTAAGTAGCAAACCAGCACGCAGTCCACCTGATGTTAAGAGGTCACTGCCGCCCGTAGACATCTGTAATAAACTTCATACAGAACATGGGATCCATCTGAAGTCAATCACAGATGCGTTGCTAATCCTGAGGACTACGATGGTCGCCTCATATAAAAGTATTGTTTCTGATAATAATCCTAATAGATGATATTGCCACGATTTTTACCTGATGATTAATTAACTTTCGTATATGATAGAATTTGTGATAGATTATTAACTATAATATAATTTATTTACTTAATTAGAAATATAATACATGAAATAAATTTATTATACAAAAGTTTCAAATCAATTTTCGGAATACTTTAAAGTTTTTCAATAACAAACATACAAAATCTGATTTAAATATAAAAATGAGCGAGATACGAATATAAAAGCCAATTTGATCCACTTTTTATTGAAACAAGTTATAACATTGTGACAAATCCCAACCAACAAACCCCTGGAACGCATAAGAAAATAAAATTATATAAAAATAAACATTTATCCTTTCATAATTAAGATAACCGTTACCATTCCATATTCTATGAATAATATTTTCAACATACATAATATTTTCTTACAAGTCATATTAAAAATTATTCATATCCCGTTAACAATTATATATTGGGTTATAGAAATTATATATTTATCTAGACTACTTTCCGCTCAGTGCAATTTGACTATAATCACAATATTAATTATCAATGTCCGTATTGGTAAAACAAAATCGTTAATGGCCATTAAAAAGTATTGGTACAGCAGTACCCTTAGGACAAGTTTATGTTGCGTTAAAACAACCATTGATAACTTTTTCGCCCATCATTGCAAAGTGCATTGCAAGGTTTAACCAAAAACAAATCGTAAGCGTGTAATGTGCAGACATTGTTTTGAGACATTGTAATAAACTTGTCATAAGGGTACAGAAATGTTTTAGAGTGCGTTCTATTAAGCGTTCACAACGTTCACGCTCACGACCGCAGTTTTTCGCGTTCCACTAGTTAGGAAGAGCCCGATAGGGCAACGCGCTCAGAGGATTCCAGTTACGGTCGTTTCGAGATCCCGGAGTCTTCTTTATAGCGCCGAGGACATACATGTGGGGGTTTTGGTGCGGTAAAAATCCCACATAACCCTGCGTCACTCTCACGGCGTCGGGTACCTTTTAAAGGTTTCCCCCTCAAGAACAAAATAAAGGTTGTGAGCGTTACGCGTAATTTCTGGTGGAACGATCACTTCGACCCACCTTATTAGAAAGGTCGTCGTGAGCTTCGCGTGGGAGTAAGTCATGACATCATGTATTCGCTGCGACCACAACGGCCAAAGTCGTCTTGTGGAACGACTAAAGGAACGTTTTAAGCGTTGTGAGCGCCTTCTGGAATGCACCCTTATACTATTTAAATAATACATACTCCACATGTTATGCGAAAGATCAAATTTATTGATGTGTGCGTTTTGTATGGCCAATAATTTTGTAGGGAAGTACTATGTTTACTACATTTATTATTATCCCTTTAATCAGACTTGCAATTATCCAAATTATAGATAAACATGCGAAAAATAAGTAAAATGCCTGTACAAAAAAAAAACACAAATGGTACGTACCATTTGTGTTTCGGAGTCAATATTTTGTATAATGTAAATAAATTGAATATTTAGTCAGATAAAGTATCAAAATGATATTTATTAATTATACAGATAAATGGTGATCGGTTTAGAGAAATGAGCCACGTGACTAAGACTATTGAAACAAGAGAAGGTTAATCATATTTAATTATTTTTTATGTACATATCTGCATAAATAGCATACTTTGTATTTGTGATCGCGGGCAAGGCTTGAGTTATATAAAAAATTAAGTAAAGTTTCTATTAACGAGGAAAGAAGGATTAACGTGAGATATCACTTTAGCAAGTATTTCGTGTTTAATTGATGAAATTGATGGGGAAGATTTATCTGGATCATCTTTATAAAAATAATCCTTAACAACTCTTGAATTGCTTGAAATTCATAATTGAAAGTGTGGCAAAGGTATACAAAAATGGGGGTCGCGCCGAGTGTGACGTCACATTAACATTTTTACTGCATTACTATCCTCTAGTAAGAAGTGGCAATGGGTAGGCCACATCGCTCGTAGGACAGTCAACCGATGGGGTAGAAGAGTCCTCGAATGAAGACCATGTCTAGGAAAAAGGAGTGCAAGCCACCCCCCGACCAGGTGGACTGAGGACCTGAAGAAGACGGCGGGTAACCGCTGGATTCAGATGGCTCAGGACCGGTCGAAGTGGCGCAGATTATGGGAAGCCTATGTCCTGCAGTGGACTTTCAAAGGTTGATGGATGGATGTATGGACTATCCATTATCACAACAGCAGCTGTGATAGCCTAATGTTTGAAACTCGGCTATTCAAGGCTACACCACAGATTTTTCTAAAATTATGTGCGTATTAGAAAATAATTATCACTGCTTTACGGTGAAGGAAAACATACACGAGGGAACCCACACATCCGAGAGTACTTCTAAAAGTTCTCAAAGGTATGCACAGTTTATCTATTAAAAGACTATTCAAAGAAAAACTTACTGAGTTTCTTGCCGGATCTTCTCAGTTGAGGTCGTGTTTCGATCCGGTAGTAATGGAAAAAGATATATATGTAGGCCTATGCAAAAAAAAGACCTTTCGACATTGGCAGTCAGCCAGCGCGGTGGAATGACCTCAATCCCTCTCATTCTAACTGTTCTCAGTGAGACAATAATGGGTTGACCATACAGACAGAATAGTACACGCATGATGATTGGTAGTCGAGATATTTACTACACTTGTGACATCACACCCACATACTTTTACACGCGTGATGGTTGGTGGGGGAGTTGCTATATTTACTACACCTGTGACATATGATTTTAGACTAGTATTATCGCGGAATTGATACATTAGAATACTTAACGGGTACTCACGATATGCGGTTTATGAATTCTTATTGCCGATATTTCGACCCAATTGCATGGATCGTGGTCACGGCCAAACTTTTTGTCCGTGTTTGGCCGCGAATTTCAAAAGAATTCAAAAACCGCATATCGTGAGTACCTGTTAAGTATTATAATACACCTGTGACGTCACACTACTTCATCAACGCATGAACCACCGCATTTGCATTAAGCGCCTTCAAATCCGTATACGTCTGTCCCGTGCCCACGAACACTATGGGTTGCCCAGTGATGTAGGTCATGGAGATAGCAGCGCCCACTTTATCATCTATGGTGTCAAACTTGGTGAGCACTATGCCATCGATCATGTGAGGGTTGGAAGATGAGCTGTGGTCAGCCAGCGCCTGGTTGAACTTCACCAGTTGGTCCACAGCCTCGTTGCCGACTAACGCCTCGCCTACGAAGAGAACTAGGTCTGGCTCATTCACCTGAAATATTAGAATAAAATTGATATTAGACTTTGGTTCTTCGCTGTCTAGCTAGTTCATCTGCAATATGTCAGGATATATAAGTAGATATTAGACGTAGAATAAGGCCGGGTTAAATATCTATCCTGTGTGTCCTATGTGTCTATCCTATGTGTTAATTTATTTATGATGATTAACTATCGTTGCACCAACTTTCAGTGAAATGTGATCAGTACTATTTGGGTGAAAAACTTACGAATACACAGATATACTTCGAAATAATAGCACTACATGAAAACAGAGAGATTTTTTTTTATCTGATTGAAGTAGCAAACGAGCACGCAGTCCATCTGATGGAAAGTGGTCACTGCTGCCCATAGACATTTGTAAGCAAATTCGTATAGAACATGGGTTCTATCTGAAGTCAATCATAGATGCGTTGCTAATCCCGAGGACTATGATGGTCGCCTCATATAAAAGTGTGCCGGCAACCATGCCCTTCCATCGAAACGCAAGAAATGCTTCACGCTGAAAAAGAAATGCTTCACGCTGAAAATAGGTGTGGCGGGGATACTTCTCCGGTCGAACTGACCTTAATCAGCTTAGCGAGTGCCCGCATGAGGGGTTCGTTGTCCTGCATTCTTCCAGCGGTGTCCACCAACACCACGTCCAGCTTGGCCTCCGCCGCGTAGCGGATCGCCTCCATTGCTATACCCGCTGCGTCCTTGCCTGCAATAATAAAAATACTTTAACGACCCTCTTAATACTAGTATTACAAAATACTTCAATTTATAACTGTTAAAATTAAAAAAAACATTATAGTTGTACTACTCGACCAAAACATGCGCCTAGCATGACAGTTAAAACGTTATTAGAACTAGCGATTTCCCATCCCGATACTCCCATTTAATGCATTTTCATGTGTTTTATATATTCGCAGACATGGTTTTTTTTTTTAATTTTTATAAGAGACTGATAGTTGTTGCAGCACACACTCGATTTTCGACTTAGGAGACAGGAATGCATCTTCTCTTGTTAAAAAAATGCATATTTTGAATGTAAGAGTCCTTTTTCCTCAACGAATAGTCTTTTTACTACCTATTTTGAGATTTATTGACGAACAATCAACTAATTTAATAATAATCTTAAAAATTCAACAATTACTCATTAAACTAACATTATAACGAAATAACATTAAACACGTGCTGGCTAACGTAAACACCTAGTCGATACACGACTGCACGTCACTAGGGGATGCGCGGGGACAGAAGCGCGGTGCGGGGGACGGAACCGCTTTTGTTTTATGCGCCTAATTGTTCTGGTCACGTAATACATTTCCCCTATAAACCCATTCTAATATTGGTATATGATGATTGGTTTATGGTGATTCTATGTGTATAACCTAAATTCTTATTTTCCCAAGATACAAGATCTCTATTTTGACATGTACTTCTAAAAGTGTTAAATTAAATAAAAAGCAAACAAACAAAAAATTTTTAACAGCAATTTTTTTTTTTTGGTTTTCATATTATATTTTTACTGACTCTCGTAACCAGTAGATTGTACCAACTCCGTCCCTGTAGCCTCGGGGTCAGAATAGGGCTACGGTATCCCCTGCCTGTCATAAGAGGCGACTAAAAGGGGCTTCCGGGGTTGCAGACGGCTAGAGTGGGAGCTGGAACCGTTCGGTCAGGCAATCCCTGGAAGGACGGCGGTATGTGTGGTCGCATACCGTCGTAAAGACTAGACGGAGCGGTGGGCCCAGCCGCCCATCTGGGAGGAGCCCGATGGGGCAGCGCGCTCGGAGGATTCCGGTTGAAGTCGTTTCGAGATCCCGGAGTCCTCCTTTTCAGCGCCGAGGACGGCCACCGGGGGGGTTTTAGTGCGGTAAAATCCCACATAACCCTGCGTCGCTCCCACGGCGTCGGGTACCTTTGGAAGGTTTCCCCCTCGAAAACAAAAAAAAAAAAGATTGTACCAACTCACCATATCCCTTCTCGTACAGGTGCACCATCTTCCTTCCCCCGTGGGCGGAGGGGGGATGCATGGCGTCCAGCCGGCGCGCGTGCGTCCGCAGTTGCTCCACGGCGCCCGCGCGGAACGTGTCGCACGCCGCCACCAGCACCGACAGGTCGTTCTCGATCAGCCAGAAGCAGATCTTGGCCAGGTTCGTCGACTTGCCTACGCCGTTCACCTGGAAATGTTATTATGGAATGGTTACGGAATGTTATTGTGGACTGGTTACGAAATGTTATTATGGACTGCTTACGAAATGGTATTAAGGACTGGTTATGGTCTTCATCTGTAACTGGGTGGATTGTTGATGGCTTGCAGCTGAGGGAGACGTGAAGAATACGTTGTTTCAATGTGTATAAGTAGAAAATGGCATAGTTGAAATTAAGTTTATGAACTAAAGAAAATTTCAGAAAGTCCGGATTTAGTTTAGAAAGCATGTAACATATATTATAGCAATAAAACAATGGCGAAATTAATTATCACTGCTTTGAAGAAAATGATCGGTGGAGAAAAACATCTTGAGGAAAACTATATACTTGAGAGTTATTTAAAAAAGATCTCAAAAGTATGTGAAGTCTACTAATTTTCACTTGGCCAGCTAGGTAGGCTATAGCCTCTCTCTCTCTCTCTCTCTCTCTCTCTAACTCTCTCATTCTGATAGATAACCCTTGCCCAACAGTGTGACAATCATGAGTTGACGACAAAAACTGGAGATAGATATATTTTTTTTCAATCAATTCGTTATTTAGTTCAGGTATTGTTTTTGAAATGTTATTAAATTGGTCTGATTTTTACATTAAAAAGTCGAATCTAATACACAATTTCATTAGAATAATCAGAGCAATGACATAACTCTACTACTACTCTCTTAGTGTACCGAACGTTTTTTTCTTCATTTTTTTTTCATAATCATTGTTTTGCTGACGCTACCACATAAACGACGTTACGTCGTCAGCATAGCTCGAACGTAGTACTGACCCCGCAGAAGGTCATTTTGCTCACGCTACCTCATAAATCACGTTACATCGTCAGCATATCTCGAATGTAGTACTCACCCCGCAGATGGTCATTTTGCTGACGCTACCTTATAAACGACGTTACGTCGTTAGCATAGGTTGAAATAAAATAACTCTACTACTACTCTCTAAGTACACCGAACTTTTTTTTTCAATTTATTTTCAAAATGATTGTTTTGCTGACGCTACCTCATAAACGACGTTACGTCGTCAGCATAGGTTGAAATGAAATAACTCTACTACTACTCTCTAAGTATACCGAACTTTTTTTTTCATTTTTTTTCAAAATTATTGTTTTGCTGACGCTACCTCATAAACGACGTTACGTCGTCAGCATAGATTGAAATGAAATAACTCACTAATACTCTCTAAGTACACAGAACGTTTTTTTTTCAAAATGTTTGTTTTGTTGACGCTACCTCATAACCGACGTTACGTCGTCAGAACGCAGTACTCACCCCGCAGAAGGTCATGACGTAGGGCCGGCCCTGCTGCTTGGCGTGCAGGCAGTCCCGCAGGATGTCGACGCGCCGCCGCGGGGACAGGATGCGCACGAGCGACTCCGTCAGCGTCGCGCGGACCGTCTTCGCCACGCTCTCGAATGTCCCCAGCACCTGCGTATGGACGCTTTTTATTAATTTTAATTGAATTTGAACGGTAATTAGATTAAAATTATTATTTTTTTTATAAGTTTTAAGTAGCAAACGAGCATGCAGTCCAGAACCAGTGTAGTTCAAACGGGGAAGTACCACCGCCACACCTATTTCTAGCTTGAAGCAGTTCAATAGAAGGGTGTGGCTGCCGGCACACGTTCACATGAGGCTACCATCATAGTCCTCGGGAGTGGCAACGCATCTGTGATTGTCTTCAGATAGAACCCATTTTCTGTATGAAGTTGATTACAGATGTCCATGGACGGCAGTGACCACATACCTTCAGGTGGACTGCATGCTCGTTTGCTACTTCAGACAGATATAAAAAAAAACTTAAGAGAATTGTTACCATATTGATTTGACTCAAATTTAAATATGAATAAACAATAAATTTCTCTTCCGGGTTATGTCCATAGCAATCTTAACAACCAAATGTAGCGTATGTATACACAAACATTATTGCACACACACCTATGTACAAAAGTATGTGTGCAATATATAATATAGGTATGAAATCGTTTTAAACGTTTCCTTTCACCCTATATTATCATTTTTAATAAACCAATACCTATCGAATATTAACCATCCATTAAACAGATCGGTGAAGGTCGATATCATATTCTTAGATATGGTCTAAGAATACAATATCGACCTTCACCGATCTCTTCAAAATCTATGACATTTCAATGATACAAACTTACCTTGCCGTCTAGCTTAGTAGCAACAGATTCACACAGCTTGTTAGCGATGTCGGCAGCTACGTTCTTGGCGATCAGATGGTCTCTCAGCTGGTCCAGCACAGGCCGCATGGTTTCTTCAGTGAGTGCCTTAGACCCCACCAGTCCTGTATCAAACAATACTATTTGTTAAAAATCTTTATATATATCTGTACTAATTTCTTTTCGTCGCGTCTTGGTAGAGTCGTGTAGTCAGCCGAGGTTGGCATAGACAATCATAGTTTACGTCACTCGGAAAATGGCGGGAACACGGAACTGTCACTCAGTTTCTTTCTTTAGAAATTAATTACCATTTGAGAGTACTGGTTGTATTTTTCTTAGAAAAGATTTTGTGATAATTATATCAAGCGAATTAACCCCTAGATTTGTTATTTTGCACGAGATCCATAGTCGCCCACACCACCTCTGAAAATATTGATGTCGAGTAAAACAAAAGCCGACATATAAAATGAAGGTTTGTCTGTATGTTTGTCTCTCTACACTTGGTACAAAACTCTTAGACTGAAATTGTACCACCGCCATCGCTTATATGATACGAACCGAGTGACAGAGTCGTCATCATACCGATTTTATATGCAGTGGGCTCCGGGTTCCATCCCCGGTCAGACAGCACTCTACTATAAATTTAGATATGTGTTGTTTTGTTGTATTTGTGTCTATGTAAATCACAACACTAGAGAAGATTCTAATGAAATTTTAGAAGGGATTCATAGACTGGATATAACAGTTTTAGTTTCGAATTCAAAATTTTTCGACATATTAGTAGACATCTAATTTAAATTGTTTTTTAGCTCTGGTGTAAACATTTCCTCTAGATACATTACGTTTCTTTCCCGCGTCGATATGTAATTTATCGCAGATTTATATAGATTTATATATTATATACTAGCCTTTGCCCGCGGCTTCGCTCGCGTGGAATTTAGTCTGCCACATTAAGTTTGCAAGGTGATAGAGCAATGGTTCAACCAGGGAGGCATCACCCCCCCTCGCAGGGATCTCCACCTTGTCGTGGTAAGGGGGCTCAGTAACCGTGGCTGGGGGCGCCGCGGTGAAGCCAAGAGAGATGCGAGGGAGGGGACGCTCCGAGCGGGCTTGGCTGAGGGCCCGCTCCGGACGCATCCGAGGGGGCTGTAGAGGTCGGTGTTTTCTGGCCTCTGCAGCCAGGAGGGGTCGCGGGAGGAGAGGTGTCTCGGTGTGTCGTTGCCGTGCACCCTATCTCCCACGACCGAACGGGGGCGCACCGTCAGATGCGTTGGCGGTGGGGCCGCAGAGGAAGAGGAGATGCGGTGTGTCGTTGCCGTCCTCCCTATCCTCTGCGGCCGTTTGGTGGTTTGCGGCGGAACCAAAGAACGGATCCGCCGCTGGGTGTGGTTGGTCGATGCCTGTAGGGATGCCTTGCAGGTGTCGGCTTGCCATGCCCACGGCCCCTGGGTGGCGGTCTCGGGGTTGGACCGTCGCCCTGCGGATGGGGCCTTGGAGGTAAGGCGCGCCTTTGTGTTTTCTGGCGTGCCTTGCTGTTGGAGGGGAGCTTTATGCTCCACGCGAGGAGGGGCTGCGGGAGCGGCCAGGCACCGGCGGGTTCGCGGATGACTGCGAAAGCTTACCCGTGTTCCCGCCGTACGGTGCGAGGAGAAAACACAGTGGGGGTTTAGCCGGTAAGAGTCCGGCATAACCCAGCTGCCGCCCTGGGTGGCTGGGTATCCATGAGGATTATCCACTTAAAAAAAAAAAGGGAGGCATCACCGCCGCACCTATTTCTGCCGTGAAGCAGTTCTTGTGTTTCATCTGAAGGGTGTGCCTGCCGGCTCACTTTTATATGAGGCGATCATCATAGTCCTCGGGAGTAGCATCAGTGATTTACTTCAGATTGAACCCTTGCCCTACGTCCTAAGGCGATTAACATACGGTCCTGCCACGGTAGGCGGTGAAGCGGATCTCATGTTGTATTAGGGTCTAATAAATCCGTTGATGCCTCACAAACGTACACCGACTGGCCGCGCGGTCCAGCGGTGTTCTCATCACCACCGTGTCTCCGCGCGAACGACAGTGCGGGGGGTCGGCGCCTCCCACACGGGCTGGCGCCTAACCGCGCGGATCATCGTTGAAGCAAAAATGCATTCCGATGTCGAAAAGTTTATTTTGATGATCAGTCCATCCGCGCGTATAGGTGCGTAAACCGCCTTACCGCGCGGGGCACCGCTATTCGCTGCGGTGCGCGGTGCCGTGTGTTAATCGCCTAAATCAGTGTGTTCAAATTTCAAATCACGGGCACGTATATTAATTTGAATTAGTTTTGTCGGCAACAGATATTAATGCTTACTCTGGTTAACTACGACCTAAACTACTGCTAATCTGACATATGTGCCGAGTTGTGTTACATTAAAAGTTCGATGACGATTGAATAACATATTTAACGTTTCCGCTGTTTCAATCTCATTGACTTTTATTCTTTTTTGTCGAGGGAGAAACCTTCAAAAGGTACGCCGTGGGAGCGACGCAGGGTTATCTGGGATTCTTATAGCACCAGGACTCCGGGATCTTCAAAGGAACGCAACAGGAGTCCTCTGAGAGCATTGCCCCATCGGGCTCCTCCCAAGTGAGCGGCTGGGCCCACCACTCCATCTGGTCTTTACCACGATATGCGACCACACGTATGCCACCGTCCTTCCCGGGATCGCCTGGCTGGACGGTTCAAGCTCCGTCCATACTGACTCTCACGATAGCATGCGACCACACATGCTGACATCTTTCACGAAGTTGCTGACTGGGTGTTTGGAGCTCTCTGTCTAGCCGCCCACAACCTTTTAGTTGCCTCTTACCACAGACAGGGGATACTGTAGCCTTATTCCCGGAATTACAGAGACGTCATTGACCTTATATTCAAATATTAATATCATACAACTTCGTTGTATACGGCAGCGGCGCACGGCGCGTACTGCCGGTCAATCAATTGACTACGCAATATGTTATACTCGTAATATCTTCTAAACTACTTATCCAATTTACATGGTGTAAAAGGCAGATTCAATCTTTATTAGATGCTTGATTTTTTGAAATCATTTATTTTGATGAGGATTAATATTTAGTTTGTATAAAACCCATGGAAACATCAACTTCATATTTTCAAAATTTTCAAAGTATAAAAAGAGTTATTGTGGGTTATACATAAAATATAGACATATGCAGTCGCGGACTTTTATTTAGATCTATGTGAGCCAAACAATCCCACCATACATTATATTTGGATATCTCCAACGGTTTAGGCAGCGTACGCGAAGATAGCTCTCAGAGCACAACTTTTTTTCCGACTAACCTGATATTTCACGTTATATTATAACCTTATAAAAAAAAATCATTAAAAATTATAGCCCATGTGTTATTCTGATGTATAACCTATACTACTGTAAAGTTTCAACCTAATCCGTTGAGTAGTTTTTGCGTGAAAGAATAATAAATACACATACATCCTCACAAACTTTCGCATTTATAATATTAGTAGGATAGGATTTATATAGATTTATATAGCGACAGTGACGACATTACTTTAACTTGATCCTCGTTTGCGACTTTACTCTTATAAAATATAACAAAAATAAGCTCATAAACCAGCTACGAAGTTAAATAGTCAGCGTACTTCAGAAAGGGTAATCTAGTTGTAGCGCCGACAACAACTTAGTAACTCATTTTTATTTCATCCAGTTACAAATCATAGTGATTTAAAGAGGTTTTGGTTACAAAAAGTTTTAAAGGTGGTAGAACCAGTGTAGTTCGACCGGGGAAGTACCACGGCCACTTATTATTTCTAGCGTGAGGCATTTCTTGCGTTCTAGCGTGAGGCACATCTTGCGTTTCGATAGAAGGGTGTGGCTGCCGGCACACTTTCACATGAGGCGACCATCATAGTCCTCGGGAGTAGCAACGCATCTGTGATTGACTTCAAATGGAACCCATGTTCTGTATGAAGTTGATTACAGATGTTCATGGGCGGCAGTGACCATCAGGTAGACTGCGTGCTCGTTTGCTACTTTAGTCAGATAGAATAAAAACAAACCCAGGAAACTGCCACAGGTATTGGTAAAAATTAGGTGGAACCACAAACCTTTGAATATGCTGAACATGCCCCCAGTTTTCTTCGGGCTGGGCGCGGCGCTGTGCTCAGCTTCTTCCTCGCTGCTGCTCTCCTCGGACTCCACTTCCAAGTCCCTGATGGCCCCTGTCATTTGCCCGATTAACTGTAAAAAAAGTGCTTTCATGGTACACAAGGTTTTGTAACAACATTAAACTAGCAAACTAGCATGTAGTCCATCTGATAGTAAGTGATCAATACCGCTGATGAATTCAAATTTAAATTCTTTATTGGTATAACAAGTTGTACACAAACATAAATTGTTGTCGGGACATTCTTTTAAGTAAGAAAAATACTTGTACAATGATGCCCCGCTCTTCCGTATCATAAATAAGCTAGTACATTTGCTTAATAATAAGGAAAATGTAGTGTTGAGTGATAGCATAGCATACTGCATGCTAGCAGATATGCATGTGAATGTCTTTGTGTGTGTGTGTGTGTGTGTGTGTGTGTGTGTGTGTGTGTGTGTGTGTGTGCGTGCGTGTGCGTGTGTGTGTATGTGTGAGTGTGTATCTGTAATCCGGTTTGGTCCGTAACGCGTACCAAATAAATGGGCATATGTACATGCATACATATGTTAAAAAAACAGTACCCTCCTTCTGATGCAGTCAGGTAAAAATTGACATGGACACAGCCTAAGTGGATTGTACTCTGAGCCTTTTGTATAATACAGAAACAGTTAATAAATACGCGCTTTCTATTCACGCTTTCTACACTCATAGCTCCACACTAGAATTTTCTCCTCTGTCGTGGGTGGTCATGTCATACGAATACACAAACACCCAGACCCAGAACATGAATCCAAACTCATCATTCAGATACCTGTCTGGCCGGGAATCGAACCCGGGACCCATTGCGCGTCAGACCGATATGGTAACCGCTCTGC
Source organism: Spicauda simplicius (assembly GCA_949699795.1). Lineage (NCBI taxonomy): Eukaryota > Metazoa > Arthropoda > Insecta > Lepidoptera > Hesperiidae > Spicauda > Spicauda simplicius. The sequence goes on along the minus strand of OX453070.1, from coordinate 16,975,754 downwards.
CACGCGGGCCGTCGTCGTCGCATGAACATTAACAGTAAATAATTAACAGTAATTCAAAGTTCCATACTCCATACCTGAGTGTCCGGAGCAACTTCCACATCTCCCTCCTTATCGGTGCCGAAGTCCAAGGACGGTAGGTCGCGGGTTCCACCACCCAGCTCCCACACGCGAGGCTTCTTCGTGCGATCCACTACCTTGGGGCTCTTTGGTGATTTCCTACAACATTACAATATTTTGTTTTAAATATTTTAATGTAAGGTTTTTGTTTGTCACTAATTTAACAACGTAAAAACACAACGCTTAAAAAAATGAATACACACATGAATAAGTAACAAATGAGCATATAATCCCAGATAAGATTGAACTGTAGAAGTACTGTGAAGTTAAAATTTGTACGAATTTTAAATTGACCTGCAGTTGGGACGCAAAATCTGCATTCTACCCTACTATATTTCCCTCTACACAACTTCTATATTTTATACTGGTTAATAATATGTCTCAAATGAAAATAGCTAGCCTAGCAGCGCCCATGGTGGCGTCAAATTAAAAATACTGAATATTCGATATCACGCATGTCGTTCTTTTTTGTGCGCCAGTATCTGCAATCAGTCGCCGGACTATGAGTAAATTTACTTACCTTATCTACTCTATATATGGCAAATATAAAAAAGATACAAAGAAAAAGAACAAACCCACTGAGTTTCTTAACGGATCTTCTCATTTGAGGGCATGTTCAGATCCGGTGGTAGTGCAAAAAAAAAATATCTATATGTAACGGACAATTTGTAAGCGCCCCCGGAGGCCTATGCAAATGCATTTCATTTCATATCATTTGTTGATTACGAATGAAACGCATGTCGATAGCGGATATTCGCGAATATTCTAATAATAATATTCGTTCCATCACTCATACATACTTAGGTTCCTTCTTGCTCTTTGAAGCAATTTTCTGCGCGAGCTTAGCTCGGTTAGCTGCGTACATGTCATCCTCTGGCTCGGGATACTCCTCCACACCATTAGGCACATTCTTGGTTTCCACTATTTTTACTGTAATCATATAAATTAGATTGTTTTTCATTACTATAATTTTAATAGTGCAGTGCACTAAAAGGTAAACAGCCCTATGGTAAACAGCCCTATTAACAAAAATATAAGTGGTATAAACGCCTACCAATTCGTATTTGGCCAAAGTGATGGACCATGGCGTAAAACTTCCTAGAGACTTGTGCTCTGACATGGAATAGTAAGGGACTAATAGATATAATAATGCTGATAATTTACTTTTTATTTCATTGAATTTAAGACAAATTTGTTAAGACAAATTTGACAAATTAACCATAAGTAAAATCAGCTAACAATTAATGTTAGCTGATTTTACTTATGGTTAATTATACACATTGCTCCAGCACAATTATTTATTAAGATTATTGTTTCACATGAAACAAGATATCACTGAAAGGTACTAAGAAATAACGCCGATAGTTTCAAAGTTCTGTAAAATTTTAATATAAATCTTACCTGACTTTTTACTCTTTTCCTCTCCTTTCCTTTCAATCATAGATGCTACTGTTTTTTTAGACTTTAGAGAGTCCTCAAATGTCCTCATTTGTTTTGGTATTTTCGCTTGTGACTTCGCTAAAAATAAATACGAAAATATTAAAATATATTGTTGTCAGTACCACCTTTAGTATACAACATCGTTGAAATAGACTCAAGATTTGTATTATCTGTTTCTTGAATAGTTACTTTATTGTGTAATCTAAGAATGAGAACATTTTCTAACATTTTAACAATTTTTTATTTGTCTTGATTAGAATGAAATCAGAACATTTAAATTTCCTGTCTTTTGCTTATTAGGAATGTAATGAATAATTTATTATTATGAGATTCGACCCAATTAAGTGGTCAGGACTCGAAATTAGAAGAAAAATTCAAGTTACAATAGTAGCTGTTTCTATGTTGATGTACCTTGTAGTGACCTAAATGTATTAGTCTCCATAATTAAACTTTTCATAGGTAAAACTTAAATAAACCAGGTAGAGACAAATGGACAAATAAAAACTCGAAATTAAAGTTTTTTTATATACATATTGTCAGTGAAAAGGAAATAATACTAAAATGCCAAAATAGCATTTGTGGGAAATGAGGTTTGAAGTTGTTTTTTTACAGAAAAAAAAACATGTCGCCTTTATTTTTGGCGGGATCTTGTTGTTGGAAGTTCATACTACTCAACATGATACCACCAAAAATAAAGGTGACATGTTTCAGAAAAAACACATGATACCACCAAAAATAAAGGTGACATGTTTCAGAAAAAACACATGATACCACCAAAAATAAAGGTGACATGTTTCAGAAAAAACACATGATACCACCAAAAATAAAGGTGACATGTTTCAGAAAAAACACATGATACCACCAAAAATAAAGGTGACATGTTTCAGAAAAAACACATGATACCACCAAAAATAAAGGTGACATGTTTCAGAAAAAACACATGATACCACCAAAAATAAAGGTGACATGTTTCAGAAAAAACACATGATACCACCAAAAATAAAGGTGACATGTTTCAGAAAAAACACATGATACCACCAAAAATAAAGGTGACATGTTTCAGAAAAAACACATGATACCACCAAAAATAAAGGTGACATGTTTCAGAAAAAACACATGATACCACCAAAAATAAAGGTGACATGTTTCAGAAAAAACACATGATACCACCAAAAATAAAGGTGACATGTTTCAGAAAAAACACATGATACCACCAAAAATAAAGGTGGCATGATTTTTTTTCTGTAAAAAACAACTTTAAAACGACATTTCCCACAAATGCTACTTTGGCTCTTTACCATTTTTTCCTTTCCACTGATGATATGCTATATTTAGATATGAGATGCTTTCAAATTTTATTATATAACAGTATATGGAGGGCTAGTATAGTTGTTATGAATAAATATTTGTCATAATACTAGTGACTAATATATTACTAAGTAATGACTTTGCTAAAACACTTTGAGTTATATTTTACAATAATATTTCTCTGGCTTATATTGCTAATCCAAAGCATCCAGGAATTTCACCTTATTATGCCACTGCATAAAGGGAAATCAGATATCCTCTTGTCACATATATTGTAATCATACAATAATATGTATTGTCTTGTCTGTCTGCCTTTGTGTTACAGAATAAAACACTTCAATTTCCACTTATGATAAGTAATAGCAGTAGGATCAATAAATTGTTATCAAAGTGTAGGACAGTGTAGGACAGAGAAAATAATATCACAATTTCAAAGGGACAAAAAGGGACAACACTTATCTATTTCCTTGAAGGCTAAATGCCAGCATTATCAAGTTAATACTTGCATTACTTATTTATTATGCAAAACAAGTATTTGTATCAACCTTATGGCACTAAAACCTATGAAATGTATGTATATAAGGTAAGTATTAAATTGTGTAGGAATTGTAAAGTACTAGCCTTGAGCAATAAATAAAACTCTGAGTGAAATATCATAATGGAATATTTCTAATATGTAAAGACAAAACTATGAAAAATGTTTATTTGGCTCCAAGGAGTTATCATTTTATTAATCTTAATATGACTATTTAGAACATCAGAGCACTGCTGAGGTGCTATATACCATGCATATGTAAAATATTTGTTAGTTGTACATAATTGTGTAATACAAACTGAAGTGTTTATTACACAATTACAAGTATTTCTCACTTACCCCATTGTTCACACAACCTCAGTACATTGTCGTACGATGTTTTGAAGTCGAAATCCATGATATGCCGGCCGCTTTGCAGCTCGTTCTTGTATTTATCCCGGAATTCCAAGTGGACGTCATTGAGGAATTTGTCCACGTACGATAACTGCAGAATACGCTGGTATGCCACCACAAACACCAGCTCGAACTCATTGTCTAGCTTGTACTGCAGCGTCAGTGAGTTATGGTTGAAGGAATTGTTCCCGGAACGCTCCTGGAAGCAGATATACAGCATAACATATGGATGTACCTAAGTTGGATTTTCGATTTCTTTTCAGGTGTTACGTATCTTATTTATAGAGTAACCTTAGGTTAAGGTCTCGTGGATGACATTTCCACGTTTTGCTAACCATAATCCGATTATAAAGGCCATCAATCTGACAATGAACTTACTTGTAGAATAACACTCCGTATCAAAGCGTTCACGGACGGCGAAAAAATCTCGCTCGTGCTTTGAAAACACCACAACACGATCCCTCCTTTGCTGAAGATGCTAAAAAGATCCAACATTTTGATAAATTTTAATAAAACGATTAACTACGGCAATAATCAGCAGTTTCCTACTACGTAGCTACCAACTTGACTTATTTATTTGACACAAAATTGACAACTCACAAGTTTTTGAAGTTTTACGTCACAACTAAACTCATCACACGGGACGTTCAAATATTTCTATCAGTTCTAGAATTTCGATTGTTTGATAATAAAAAATAGTAAAAACTGAATTAATTGTTCACGAATACGTTCACGTTTTTAATAACAACTTAATATGAATGAAAACCAATGTTGAAGTACAAATTTATAGATTAAAAGTTATTTTATATGAATAATAATTTATAAACATTCCACATTCAATATTAAATTTGTTTCTTAAACACATTTTGTTGCTTATGGTTTATAGAGTTAGGTGTGCTTTAGTTTATGAGATGTGAAGTCTAATAACCTCGTTTTGGCCAATTATAAATGACATGAAACAAATTTCCATATGTTGATTGGTTTAAATATTCAAACAAAGAAACATCTAAGTTTCATGAAGCACACTTATTTCTTGCTTGCTTATGGTCAAAACAAATTTGTCAAATCATCGTGAACTCCGAGTTGTACGTTTTGAACTTGTTCCACAAAGAATATATCTGACTTAAAATCTCCGAGAATACACAGTTTTTATTTAAAGTAGCGTTAAATCCAGCAAAATGAATATCACATCAGCCGCAGGGATAATATCCCTGCTGGATGAGCCGATGCACGAAGTGAAGGAGTTCGCTCTGAAGCGGCTAGACAACATCGTAGACCAGTTCTGGCCAGAAATATCGGAATCCATCGAGAAGATCGAGATCTTGCATGAAGATAAGGTATTCTCGCAGCACCAGTTGGCCGCTTTGGTCGCGAGTAAGGTATACTATCATTTGGGTGCGTTTGAAGACTCGTTGACGTACGCACTAGGAGCTGGTGATTTGTTCGACGTGAACGCGAGAAACGAGTATGTGGACACGACGATTGCGAAAGCTATCGACTTCTACACGGAGAAGCGCAAGGCTCTCTTCCTTGACCACTCGTCGGAGGCTATCGACCCTCGGCTGGAGGCGATCGTGAACCGGATGTTCCAGCGATGCCTGGAAGATGGGCAGTACAGACAAGCGCTGGGGCTAGCGCTCGAGACCCGCCGCATGGACATTTTCGAGGAGTCCATCATGAAATCTGATGATATACCAGGTAAGCATATATCGAAGTCAGTATTAGGGTAAAATTAATGTTTAACACAAAACTTGCCTGATATTGGTTATGTAAATAGACACTATGTCTAAGAAAACTTATGACATCTTTTGTCTTCTAATGTCGTTGTGTTAGTATGAAAGCTATCAACTAATAATAAAATCAAATAATGTATTGTCAAGTATGATCGCTGAATAATCTATCTTTGTTGCACAGGTTTATTGAAATTTGTGAATTATTGAATATGCGAATTGAAATTAACATTTTACAGCATTTAATATGGTAGTATTCAACTAACCTGTCAATAATAGCATATAATAACACTCAGTGCAACTGACCGTGGCTTAAAACTCTCATTCTGAGAGAATACCCCTGCCCAGCATTGGGACATCATTGATGTTGATTCAAATAGCCTATTAGTATGTAGAATAGAGTAGCAGGAATTAGGAACTGCTAAAATTTGTCTAACAGTAACTTAGGAAGGTGTTCTTGGCAATTTTGAACTAATAATAATTGCTGCCAGAGAAAACAGGTATAAGTCCGATCGTAGCCATTGTCATAATCAGACTATAATGGGACTTAAATAAGTCACATTTTAGGCAGTGGTGAAAGTCAGACATACTTGACTCCTCTAGGGCACTGAACTAAGGTAGACTATCTTAAATTTATATTGATCTTAATGACATAGCACTTTTATTATGTTTGTTTGTTGGAGGTTAAGTACTAGTAGGACCTGGGAATCAATTCCTGATTTTATTATATTATAGAAGTAGTTAACTGTAGCTGTAGTAAGCTGTAGTCACTTACCACCAGAAGCACTGCATTCTTTATTTAGATACACCATCGACTTATCACTACACATTGTTCAATAGTTTTCTACAATTTGTTTGGTTTAGTGTGAATCGCCATTACAGGCATATACAACTCTCATCATTTATACAATGTGTAATTGTGAGTGAACTCTAAGTCTAAGAATAACAAAACAAGAAAAAAATACAACTTGTTTCATAAACGATAAATAAAGAAATTCAGATGGTAAGTGATTAATTTCCACCCATGGACATCTGCAATGTAAATAGAAATGATTCTTACCTGAGTGGCCAACAATAGGTAAGAATCATAGATGATGACCCGAATGGCGGAGCAGTTACTATACCGGTCTAACGCGCAATGGATCCCGGGTTCGATTCCCGGCCAGACTGGATTCTGAATGATGAGTTTAGATTCATGTTCTGTGTCAGGGTGTTTGTGTATTCGTCTTGTGTGTATCCATAATACCCACAACACAGGAGAAAATCGTAGTGTGGGGCTATGAGTGTAGAAAGTGTGCGTGTGTGTGTATAGATATGGTATCTCTAAAGACTAAGTTGGAATATCTCTCGTCAATCCAATATTGGCCCACTGCTGGGCTCGGTTCTTCTCTAGATTGAGAGCTATTTAGGCTATAGTGCACCGCACTGGCCAAGTGCGAATTGGTGGAACGAGTTCCTAACCACATTTTCAAAATTAGAATACAACATTGTTCACCAGTTCAGAAATTGATACTATAATGGTGCTGTCAGGATTAAACAACAAAATGCCCTACTGAATACCCTAATGAATCACAAGGTATTCTTTTCTGTTCAGCTGTTCTCCGATGCAACAATGCTTGATTAAGATACTTTTCCGTTTTATTAATTATTAATTAATTTCTATACAATTTGATATTGGCCATATCTACCCACAATACTAATTACTATACGTGAGTAGACATAATGAGTAGTAGTATGCTGGGTAAGTAAGGTTATAGGTCAGTATCTATTTATCACAGTAAAATAGGAATTTAGTTAGTAAGATTTTTTTGAGATTTTATTTTTATTTATGTCAATATTTTCTTTGTTTCAGGAATGCTTCAGTATGCATTTACAGTTGCAATGAGCCTTCTACAAAACCGAGGATTCCGCAGTACTGTGCTGAGGTCCTTGGTGGGTCTATACAGAGGACTCAATGTCCCAGATTATGTTAATATGTGTCAATGCCTCATATTCCTTGAAGACCCGCTCTCTGTCGCAGAAATTCTTGATAAATTAACAAATGGACCACAAGAATCGGTTCTCATGGCTTACCAAATCGCCTTTGACTTGTATGATTCAGCAACTCAACAGTTCTTAGGTAGAATTTTACAGGCCCTGAGGATAACGGCGCCAATACCAAGTGCTTTGGGTGGCAAACCCCAACCCCAAGGGGGACCGTTCCCTGAATCTTCTATGGAAGTAGATCAAACTGCCCCTGAAGAAACTAAGAAACCTGAAAGAGATATAGAAAGTCTTAATGATGAAGAAAAGGAGCATCAAAAAAGGGTGGAAAAGTTAATATCAATCCTAGGAGGTGATGTTTCAATAGGTTTACAACTACAATTCCTAATCAGATCAAACCATGCTGATATGCTAATTTTGAAAAATACTAAGGATGCAATTAGAGTGTCCATTTGCCACACTGCCACAGTTATTGCAAATGCTTTTATGCATGCAGGAACCACTAGTGATCAGTTTTTGAGAGACAATTTGGAATGGTTAGCGAGAGCTACTAATTGGGCGAAATTGACGGTAACAGCTTCACTCGGTGTGATACACAGGGGCCACGAAAATGAATCCTTGGCTCTCATGCAATCTTACTTGCCTAAGGAAGCAGGACCATCATCTGGTTACTCTGAGGGAGGTGGCCTCTATGCTCTAGGCTTAATCCACGCAAACCATGGCGCCAACATCATTGACTATCTTCTAACACAGTTAAAAGATGCTCAAAATGAGATGGTGCGTCACGGCGGATGTCTAGGCCTGGGGTTGGCCGCGATGGGTTCCCACAGGCAAGATGTTTATGATCAACTTAAATTCAACTTGTATCAGGATGATGCCGTCACTGGCGAAGCGGCCGGAATTGCAATGGGTATGGTCATGTTGGGGTCTAGACATGCGGCCGCCATAGAAGACATGGTCGCGTACGCTCAAGAGACTCAGCACGAGAAAATCTTGCGAGGCTTAGCTGTCGGTATTGCTTTCACCATGTACGGAAGACTTGAAGAAGCCGATGTGCTTGTTCAGCAATTATTGAGAGACAAGGATCCTTTGTTGCGGCGCGCTGGTTGTTATACCATTGCTACGGCGTACTGCGGTACGGGTAACAATGACTCCATTCGTACTCTGCTCCACGTCGCCGTTTCTGACGTCAACGATGATGTGCGTCGGGCGGCTGTTACCGCTCTCGGATTCTTATTGTTCCGAACCCCAGAACAATGTCCAAGTGTGGTTTCTTTGTTGGCTGAATCGTACAATCCTCATGTACGATACGGTGCGGCTATGGCCCTCGGCATAGCATGTGCCGGCACAGGAAACCGCGAAGCTATCGGTCTATTGGAGCCGATGGTCAAGTTCGACCCAGTTAATTTTGTGAGACAAGGAGCTCTGATCGCATCTGCTATGATCTTGATCCAGCAAACTGAAGCACTTTGCCCGAAAGTTACATATTTCCGTCAACTGTATGCTCAAGTAATATCAAACAAACATGAGGATGTTATGGCAAAATTCGGTGCCATATTAGCGCAGGGTATCATTGATGCTGGTGGTAGAAACGTAACGGTTTCTCTCCAAAACAGAACTGGCCACATGAATATGCTTGCAGTTGTCGGCATGTTGGTATTCACCCAATACTGGTACTGGTTCCCGCTCGCGCATTGTCTGTCACTTGCCTTTACGCCAACATGCATTATTGCACTGAACTCTGACTTAAAAATGCCTCAGCTAGACATTAAATCCAATTCAAAGCCATCCTTGTATGCTTACCCCGCACCGTTGGAAGAAAAGAAACGCGAAGAGAGGGAGCGAGTTACTACTGCCGTTCTCAGTATTGCCGCGGCTCGTGCGCGGAGGCGCGCTCACGGTACCGACGGATCGGCAAGCAGCGTACTCTCGGCATTGACATCTAAAATGGATGTTGATGAAGAAGAGAAAAAGCCATCTAAATCTCCAAATCCGAACATTACAGTTCATGGAAAGTCTGACAAAGATGCAGGATCATCAAAGGATGGCAAGAAGGAAGAAAAAGAAGGCGAGGCTGAAAAAGAAACTAAGGAAAAGAAAGAACCTGAGCCAAACTTCGAAACTCTGAGCAATCCTGCTAGAGTAATGAGGCAACAACTTAAGAACATTATCATTGCAGATGGTTCTGGATTTACACCGCTGAAAGACATCACAATTGGTGGGATAGTGATGCTTAATCATTCAGGAGAGGATGAACAGGTTCTTGTTGAACCTGTCGCTGCGTTTGGGCCGAAAACTGAAGAAGAAAAAGAACCGGAACCCCCAGAACCTTTTGAATACTTGGATGATTGATGTACATTCGCATAAATGTCCCAGTAGCATTAGGACCATTATGAATCACTAAATGTATTGATCAAGAAACTAGAATTAAATGTTGAAGTACACATTACTAACTTGAAATTAATGTTTCTTTATGTAATAAATAATTACAATTATAAAATGGATGTTTCTCTTCGGTGCCTTCTTGTAATATAATTAGCTCTTTTAGATTATAGTAGTAGCTAATAAGCATTCAGTCCATCTTAGTAAGTGGCCACTGCCGCCTATGAAAAACTATGAACAGCTCTAGCGGAGATATACCATACCAGATATGCGTTGATATTTATATAGATTGTAAGATTTAATAAAGAGTTTGTGGCATTGACATATAATCGACCTTTTGATTTTATGGGTATGGCGTACTTAAAATTTAAAACAGAAACATGAAGATTTTACAGCGACTTAAAATATTCTGATATATTAATATGTAGTAGAGATGTAACAAATGCTATTGTTACTTTTTTTAGTTTTTGGTGTAGGGAACCGGAGGATGTAGACTTGGCGAACTGTAACTGTAACACAAACTGGTTTCAATCATTTTCTTTTCCGAACGTTCGGGAGCATTAAAAAGGTTATCGATGTCATTTCTGACACTTGACATCGACAGCACATCCCACAATATAAATTTGGAGAAGCGCGGGAAATCTTGAAAACGGCGGGTGCATTTCTTAGCGTAAAATTTAATTATTTCTCATTGATCAGTGGAGTTTGTATAATTTTCTATTTAAAACACTTCTATTAGTAATTTAGTTTCTTTTCTTATATTATATTCCTCGGTAAGTCATTATAATTTAAGTTTTTACAAATATCACTATGGACGAACCCCCGGACCCCGGGGGTTCCGTTCCTCCGGTCGCGTATAATGTAACAATATCCAATAATGATTCTAGCATGGATACAGACGCTTCTACAAATATTACTCACCGCAAACGTCCTAAACATAAGAAAATTTGTAAAACGTGTAATAAGAAAAGGAAGAGTAGTCATAGTTCACACACGAAAAATGATTGTAATTGTGACAGTGACGAAAATCAATCTCTGGCTAATAAAAATGAACCTGTCTCCGATAATAAAGCAACTCCACTAAATTCAGATTTACCTCAGCCCACTCCAGTATCTCGTCAAACTTTCCTCCACACAGACATTTCTCCTTATGTTATTCATGTTCAACGTAATCTTTTATCCCCCAATGATCCAAGCACTTTCCATCCCATAGCATTTGGTAGATTATTAAAAAAATACTCATTTAAAAACATAGTCAATGGTAGTATTAAAAAGATTGGTAGAAATAAGATCTCATTAGCCTTCTCAAATTATCTTGACGCTAACCTATTTTTAAATCATGAAGGTTTATGTAATAATAATTTAAAAGCATTCATACCAACCTTCACTATTACTAGAATGGGGTTAATAAGAGGTGTACCTACTGAATGGTCACCAGATGAAATTAAAGAATCAATTACAGTACCATTTGGTTGTGGAGAAATAATAAAGATAAGACGGCTCAATTATAAAGTTATGGTTGATGGTTCTCCAGTGTGGAAACCGTCACAAACAGTAGTCTTAACTTTTGATGGTCAAATTTTGCCAAAAAATGTATATATATATTACAATGCTCTTTCTGTAGAATTGTACACATACCCTACAATCCAGTGCTATCAGTGCTGTAGATATGGTCACACCAAGACACAGTGTCGCTCCAAGCCCCGCTGTTTTAAGTGTGGTGAGGGCCATACTGGTAGTACATGTAATATTGACGATGATTGTGCTGTATGTTGTGTATGTAGTGGTACTCATTTGGCAACAAATAAGTCTTGCCCAGAATTTGTAAGACAGAAACAGATAAAATTAACGATGGCTCAAAGTTGCATATCATATGCAGAAGCATCGAAATTACATCCTCAAATATCTAAGTCATATTCAGAGGCTCTAAGAACATCACAAAAGCAATATGTCAATCAGAATCATAATGGGTCAAATAACACCAACCATTCTCCGGTGCATCATGGCAATACTTCATATAAAAAAACAGTGTTCTTAAAACCTCGATCTCCTACGAAAGTACAAAAAGGATATGACCAGGCAACCCATAGATCTATAATTAGGGAGTATGACATTCCATTGCCTAGTAACGGCAGTTTAGTTAATGTAAATAATGAAGTTAATGAAAAACAGTGTGATATGAATGAAATTATAATGTCTCTTATAAATCTTTTGTTACAAAATAATATAGGTTCACCGAACAACGCTGCTACTCTTGTTGAAATATTAAAGCAAATAACCTCACGTAATGGATCACAAATCCAAAATCCTGCAGTGGAACTGCAGAAGCTTGATTAGCAAGAAAAGTGATCTTGCTTATTTAATTAATAAATACAACCCATTACTTATCTCCCTTTCGGAGACATGGTTATCGCCGGGTGTTCCTTTTAAGATACCTGGGTACACATGTCTTCGAAAGGACAGATCAGATGGCTATGGTGGTATTGCCACCCTTGTAAATAACTCTGTACATATTTCTCCTGTCCCTCTTCCTAATAATATTGATATTCCAGTTCTTGCTGTATCTATTGATAATATATGTTATGTGACAGTGTACATTGCTCATCCATCTGTAATAGTTTATGATGAAATTAAAAAAATAATATCGTATCTTCCCCAGCCAATGTTAATTTTAGGTGATTTTAATTGTCATCATCAGTCTTGGGGTAGTACATTAAGTAACCTTTATGGTGAAATTATGTTAGAAATAATTGATAACAATAGTCTGTGTATTTTGAATACGGGTAAACCTACACGTCGTACTGGGCCTCATGAGAATGTAAGTGCTGTTGATTTATCCATTTGTTCGCCAAACCTTGCCTCTCTATTATCTTGGGATACACTCCCTCTTACATATGGCAGCGATCATTATCCGATTTTAATTAACTTTCTTTCACAAATTCATAACTTTACACAAGATAAACAGATTCGGCCAAGATACAGACTAAATAAAACAAATTTGACAGATTACCAGAATTATATTGACTCAAAGTTCATGTCACTTCCTAAATTAAGCTGCAATAACGAAACTTTCTGCAATGATGCTTTTGTAAGCACATTGCAAGATGCTGCTAAAAAGATATTTCCCGGGGCAAACAATAGTAAAAAAAATCACCATATTTCTTCACCGCCATGGTGGGACGAAGAATGTACAAAGGCAGTTAAAAAGCGAAAGGAAGCTGAAAAGCATTATAATTGTAACATGACGCCTGAAAATTTTAAGACATTATCTGAAACTATTGTTCTCACACGTAAATTTTTAAAGAAAAAGAAGTGTAATGGTTGGAAAAATTTTTGTTCATTGGTTTCACCCGACACCCACACTTCTGTTGTTTGGAAAAATATTAAACGCTTTCGTTCAGTTTACAAAGATCCTAGTTATACACGTCTTTCTCCTAATCTTGCTTACAAATTTATGGATATATTAGCTCCACCTTACGTTCCGGAACAATCAGAATATTTTCAACAATCTAATATGGATAATAGAGCAACCAATGAACGACTTGGTCTTAATTCTCCATTCACATTGTCTGAATTAAAAGACGTTTTATCTAATCTTAATGACTCTGCTCCAGGTGAAGATCTTATACCTTATTCCTTTATTGTAAATCTTAATGAATCCATGCATAGGTATTATTTAAATATAGTTAATTCTTTAATGATTTCTGGATCAATTCCTTCATTATGGAAGTCACAAATAGTTATTCCTCTATTAAAACCTGGCAAACCCCATGAACTCCCTACGTCATACAGACCTATAGCATTGTCGTCCGTTTTAACAAAAATTGCAGAACATTTAATAAAAAATCGCTTAGAATGGTTCATTGAACATTATAATTTAATTTCTAACACTCAATTTGGTTTCAGAAAAGGGAAAAGCACAATAGATAATATCGCTGTCTTTTGTACAGATATCCGTCTTGCATTTACGAATAGTGAATCAGTAGCTGCCACATTTTTAGATATTCAATCTGCATACGATAGTGTTCTGCTGCCTATATTGCGCTATAAAATGTATAGTTTAGGTTTACCAGAGCTGCTCACAAACTTTGTTTTGAATCTTCTCACTGAGAGGAAAATTAAATTATTGCTCAATGATGGCCTTTGCATTGAAAGACTTGTGTGGAAGGGACTACCACAAGGGTCAGTTCTAAGTCCACTATTGTACAATATTTACACATATGACATTATTCATTCAATCCATAACCCTATAAAAATATTACAATATGCAGATGATCTTGTTTTATATACAGTTAATATTTCGATACCCGTTGCTTGTGATTTGCTAACATCTTCCCTTGGTTCATTGAAATCCTGGTTAACTTTAAATAATTTAAACATATCTGCGCCTAAAAGTACTGCAATAGTTTTTTCAAGAAAACGAAACATTCCCTTAGTAAAAATTCTTATTGACAACGAAGAAATTCCTTTAAAATCTGAAACCAAATTTCTTGGTTTAATATTAGATTCCAAGCTTACCGGGCTTTCACATTGTGAATACATCACTGCAAAATGTGAACGTAACATTAATATTTTAAGGTGTCTTACTGGCGTTTGGTGGGGAGCCCATCCTTATTCATTGAAGCTATTATACAATGCTTTAATTAGAAGCATACTCGATTATGGTACATTTTTATTAGAGCCCGGCTGTTCATCCGGTTGGAAAAAATTAGACTGTATTCAATCAAAATGTCTTCGAATCATAACGGGATGCATGAAGTCGAGTCCATTAAATGCTTTGCAAGTTGAATGCACTGATCCTCCCTTGCGTTTAAGACGTCAGTACTTGTCAGATCGTTTTATATATAAATCGTTACAATTTAATAATCACCCTTTATTTCCTGCTTTACAATTGTTGACCCAAAATGTTAGTAAATCTACTTTTTGGAAATACAAAACCTGTACCGTTAACAGTTATTTAAAATTTAAAGCCATAACATCTCCCACATACCAATCAATTAGTTTACCTGTATATAAATATGAATATGAGTGTTTAACCATATCTCCCAATATATATTTTAATATCGATGTAAATAGAAATGATAAAGAAATAAATGTACAGTTTAATAATATTCTTTTAAGTAAGTGGAATGGTTGGCATTTTATATATACGGATGCTTCAAAAAAGACAAATACTGGATGTGTTGGGGTGGGTGTGTATCATTCACAGTATGGCATTGTACAAAAGATTAAATTACCACCCGAATCATCTGTTTTTACTGGCGAGTGTTTTGGTTTAATAAAAGCTTTGGAGTATGTATTACTCATGAAGTTAAGGAGTGCCGTCATATTTACAGATTCTCTAAGTTCATTACAAGCTGTAGCAAAATTTCCACTTAAAGCTAAAAATTACCCTCCAATTATGGAAATAAGAAAACTACTTTTAACTTGTTCTGCAAATCAAAATAAGGTGTCATTTGCATGGATACCTAGTCATTGTGGCATCAAAGGAAATGTGAAGGCTGACGAGATTGCTTCTGATGCTATAGAATGTGGAGATATGCATCCATATATGAATTATTCTTATGATTTGCTCGCTTTGCCTAAAGTTCACCTTAAGGAATCATGGAATCAAATTTGGTATGAAAGTTCTAAATTAAAAGGCAAATTTTATGCACTAATTCAGCCTAATTTACCAACGAAACCATGGTTCTTTAAAGCTAAGCTTGGAAAATCAGTAACATCAATTTTAATACGTTCACGATTGGGTCATGTTTGTACTCCTAAACATCTAGCTAGACTTAAGATAGTTAATGATTCTATGTGTTCGTGTGGTGCAGATGAGGCAGATTTGAATCACATATTTTTCTCCTGTCCATTATATGACCGTTCTTCCTTATTACAAAACCTTACTTCCCTCGGTGTTCCTTTTCCGCTTTGTATTTCTTCCTTATTAATATTTGACAAACCTCAAATATATTCAGTCCTGGCTTCATATTTAACCACAAACCATATCAACCTGTAGTATTCATATTTATTTTCCTTTCTTATTTATCTATCCCTTACCGAACTCCTCTGATCCTTGTCCTTTTCCAAATTTATCGATGTTTATTTTTTGTAACTTGAATTTCCCCGCTTCTGTCCGTACAGAACTTGTCATTGGCAAAATGGTCATAAGACCGAGAAGCCATCGCGTAAAACAAAAAAAAAAAAAAATATATAAATTTGACATTCCATCGGTCAATGGCTGCTTGCTATTCGGTAACGTTATTGCAACTTATTATTTACACATAAAAATGAGGTGACGTGGATCTTTTAGACGTATATTCACCTATGCATTCCAATTTATATCCATACATAATTAATAATAGTTTAAAAATATAAAAATGGCCAGCGGTTCAGTTAAATTAGGCACGATATTGTCGTTTTGCGTAGTGTTTTACGCGATGTATTATCGTAAAAATGAAATGGAAGATGTGAGACTTTCATCTGTGAAGGACCACCTGCTGTTCCTCGAGAACGATAATAGGGTGGGTTTGGGAAGTCTGCAGCCCAGAGTGGCGCTTGGCTATGGCGCTTGTCAGGACTTATTCGTGAATGCAACCTCCCTTCTGGACTACCGGGACTTGAAAGGTAACCCAGAACATTTCAATGAGATAACCAGTATGGAGGAGTTCTTGAAGAGTTTTGCATATTTCTTTAAACACGGTGCGGCGGCAGAGTAAGTACCTAATTAACATATAATTTGAATATTCAATTAAAACTGACTAGCGAAATGTAAGCACATAAATTTGTTCGATACTTAGTTCTTTTACATATCAATGACATTGCATATTCTCAAAAATTGTATAACAAAATGTTATTTTTTTTGATAATTTTTGTTTCTTGCTATCTTTTAAAATAAATTGACACTTATGAATGCAAATCAATGCCAGCAGAGCTATGTGTATGTTCTCTAATTGGTTTATTAAATCCTCCCTTTTAAACGGATCCCTTTTGAATTCAGTGCTAAGTCATTTATTACCAAGTAAGTTATTTATTACCAATCTGTCTTTATATATTTTCAATATAATGAAGAAAATACATTTATAATTTCAGGCGATTCATGTCTAACAGCAAACTCTATGATGAATTAGTAGCAAAAGCTATAGATCTAGATGACACAAGATGGGCTATTGGAGGCAATGCACCACTGATGGCACGGCGGTTCTTTACCGAGGGCTGGAAGGTTCTGTTAGCCGCTAAAATGAGTGAAAAGCTGAAAGGAGAGCTTCCTAAAGGCATAGATATTGTTGGTGTTGACGAGAATGAGAGTGTAAGAGATGATGTCCATATGATATTAGAATATAAGGCTGATTCGACATTTGGTATATACAAAGCACCCAGAGCCAACAGATATATAATGCACAATGATGAGAACAACCCATTGCTCAGTTCACTGGAGAAGCTCGGGGAAAACTTGCACATTTTCAATCCTCACTTGCTAGTCATTAGTGGATTACAGATGATGGACAATTTTCCATTTAAACAAAATGGCAAAGGTAATGTATATTATCTTTTACATGAAACTGTATTGACAAGCCCCTAGAACAAAATCGCACATGCAAATTACCAATTTACAGTATGAAGCTTAGAAGTTCTGTGGACATACAAACATTGATTACTTACACGTAAAAATACGATCTATGGAAAATCATTGTTATAACTATTTAGGAACCTATTAAATAAGTTCCTAAGTAGCTATTACAATCAACAAAGCTTCATACTGTAAATTGGTAATTATACATATAATTATGATTTTGTTCTAGGGCGCCGTCGATATGTTTTAAGTAGCAATGTCTCTCTCCTGTTATAAAATATGGGACCAAGACATAGGGTAAAAGAGTATTGAAATGCAGACCACATCTGGTCAAAGGAGTGAGGTTGATCCTGGTCAGGTGGACTAATGACTTGAAGACAGTGGATAAGCAAAGGATTTAGGCAGATTTTTTTTATTTTTTTATTTGACTGAAGTAGCAAACGAGCATGCAGTCCACATGATGGTAAGTGGTAACTGCCGCCCATGGACATCTGTAATCAACTTCATACAGAACATGGGTTCTATCTGAAGTCAATCACAGATGCGTCGCTACTCCCGAGGACTATGATGGTCGCCTCATGTGAAAGTGTGCCGGCAACCACACCCTTCTATCAAAACGCAAGAACTGCTTCACGCTAGAAATAGGTGTGGCGGTGGTACTTCCCCGGTCGAACTACACTGGTTCTACCACCTTGAAAAATCGATCAGAATAGTGCGGGTTACAGGAGGTCTATGTCCAGCAGTGGACATATCTTTCCCTAACCTGCATGCAGCAATCTGCATCTGCAAGTGTGGCAGATAGAAATTCTTAATGATCTGTCTAGTTGTACTTCTTCATACAATAATATGATAGCTCAAGAATTATCCAAGAACAATCTTCATGACAGTTAATAAGTATCACGTTTAACTCCCTACATCTCCTAGTTAAACCCTCTATTGAACCTTAGACTAAAGCAAAGTTAGAATGTAGAAATATCTGAATACATAAATTAGGTTTAAAGTATAACATTTAAAGCATTAGTACTGACATGCTATTTAAAATTTCCATAATATTGCAAAACGTTTTGTTCAAACAATACATTTCATGCCTTAATATTACACGGATGTTAAGTATTCACTGTTATCAGCTATTATTTATATTGCATGTTATAAAGTCACATACTCACATCATATTAAAACTCGAGATAAAGAAGTTTAAATAGACTCAATTCATTGCAATTCTCAAAGTAAAATTTATTAACATGTCTTTATCTATATATATTCAGTTAATGCTCCTTTTTTATTCATGTTATCTGCATTCGCAATTCCAGTAATTGTGGAAAAAAAATATTTAAATTCCGAATTTAGTCAATACGCTCAGTACAAATAAAAAAAAAGATTCAGCCTTTTCTGTTTACGCGTCAATTTCCTTTGATGCAATTTTTCCTGCTAGTCATTTATGGTTTCTGTATTCGCGGCCCTGCGGATAAGGAGCTTTATAGTATTTTATTCAATTACCTATACAAGAACTTTGTTTAATTTCAGACTTGAGAGCCGAAAGACTAGACTTAGTAAAAGAACAAATTTTATCACTGCCTGAAAATACGTTAGCACACTTTGAAATGGCGAGCTACGTAGATTTAGAATTACTGCTTCATCTCACCACTAAAGTTCTACCATACGTAGACTCCGTAGGCATGAATGAGCAAGAACTTTCCAACCTTAACAGTGTCCTAGAACATGGAAAGGTTGTAGTAGTAGCAGATTCGAATCCGAGGATCGCTACAGCATTAGATCAGATGCGTAGCGTGTTTAGACTGATAAGAGACAAGAACGAACAACACGGAAGCAAAAGAAAGCTAACTCGTATTCATGTTCACACGTTGGCTTATCAAGCCATTTTGACGGTCAAGAAGTCTGATTGGAAAAGAACGGCAGCTGCAGCGGCAAAGGCTTCTCTAACAGCATATAGATATGTATGCGATAGTAAGAATATTGAGTTGGAACGCGCAAAATTACTGCTGGATGATAGTTTCTCAACAACAACAGATAATGAAAATAACAGTAGAGTATTCTTTGAGCCAACAAAACCAGTGGCCTGTTGGAACGAGGTGTTGGACGGGGATGATGTGGAGTTCTGCGTCGCTCCGGTACTGATCTGCACGGAAGCCCAGTTGACCGCCGGTGCCGGTGATAATATTTCTGCAGCGGGATTGGTTTTACAAGTCGAACTATGAATCTAAGTCAAAGGGCAGCTAACCTTTTTGTCATACCTACTGTACAAGTTCCGGCATTTTGAAAAATAATATCCCAGTTAATTACTTGTCTTACATGATTTCGGACTAGTATTATCGCAATTGATACACTTTAATTCGTAAAGAGCACTTAGGATACATCGTGGCTATGGCGTGGTTTTGCCGCGACGACTTTCCATGTAACTAGGACGGAAAATCGGCAAAAAAATTTAAAAAACTGCATATCGCGAGTTTCTGGTACTTGTCTCAATCGATAGCCAGATTGACCACTATCAAAGTGTTCAGTGGTGAAATGTCGTCACTGCATTTTACATCATTGACCTCTGAAATAGGATTTTTCAAAATGTTGCAGCATGTAGGTGTGCCAGTACCCATACAAAAATGTTTATGCACCCTTCACTGAACAATTACGTATGGTATTACATACAAAAACATAATAATTATTTATTATTTATATTTTGGATTTAGTATTTTTAATGATATTCTTGCCTTGTCTGTTTTCTACTTTTACATCTGTGGCGTTGATCCATGAGGCTACTGTTAATGTTAAAAATGGAGACTGTTGTATGAAATATTCTGGTGAGTACAAACAGAATATAATCTGTACTTATAAAATATTGCATTTTTGAAGATGACTACTGATAATGACTGTGAGTATGTGACTAAATAAACATTTAAGTGCATAGTGCCATTATGAAGCAATATTATCTTAAGCATGTATCAACACAGTATTTTAACAGTACACAATCAAGGTGCTTATGACACTTGAAAATTAGCAATATTTGTATGAATCTACCAGAATTGTAATATGTAAGAACAAAGGTGACTTATTGAATATAAATTTTAGAAATGATATTGTTATGTATTTTTTATAACATGTTACATGTAATAATTCGAATTCAATATTATATGAATTGTTCATAATAATCTATGTTGTTAAAATAATAAAATGTATGTTAGGGTCTTATTTTGAAAAATCATTATCCGTTATATAAACCGAACATTCCTGTATCTGTGAAGTAATATATAAAATTTGACAGAATGTTAATTATTTAATTTTACGTCTGAATAAAATATCTTATTGTAATATAATATGTTTTATTGATATATATATTAGTCATACTTCTATATTTACAGTTTGTATATTAATACATAATTTTGTTAGTAATTACAATTCATAAACAAGTTGTGAAAAGACATGCTCTGCATAAAAAAAAAACATTTTATTACTTTCGACTCGATAAAATCATAGAAAAACATTATTGGCCAATGTAATTACACTTCATAAATTAACGAAACTTAATGTCTTCCAATATACTTCTCTGTTTAGCAAGAACTATCCAATCCATTTCCAGTGATAGCTTGATGGTTGAAACTTGCCTTGATCGGGAGGTCCAAGGTTTCGAACCCAGGCATGCACCACTATTTTTTCAAAAATTATGTGCATATTAGAAATTAGTTACCACTGCTTTCCGGTGTAAACATCCTGAGGAAACCTACACACCCAAAATGTATGAGCGACAAGAAGAATGCTTTTTTTCAGGAAACCATAAACTTCACATTTACTGATGAGCTATCAGAAATGATGAATTATCAGTAGGGTCCATCCTCCTTAGTAATTATTTAACAGGGTTTTTTACCATAATCAGCTGTAATGGACCTTAAGACAGCATAAATGTAATAAAGCACTCATATTAACAGTTCATGATTGAAGAGGTTGCCCTACCAGATAAGACTTGGGTATCTCTTACATAACTTAATTTTGATAATATACAAATAGTATAAACATTCTCACAAAGTTGAATTAAAGTTAGGTTTGTTTTGATTAAACTAAAAATAAATTATACACTATTCAATAAGAAATATACATTAAATAATCATGCCTTCATAATTCCTATCTGTAATGAGCATTTAATATGAAGAAAAAAAGGTACCTATGTTAGTAAATTCATTTTCTAAACTCACATAAATAACAACTGGGACTTGGTTGTCAGAAAATATAACTAATTTTAGAAATTTACATAAGAACTGGCAAAAGTGACCAAAAATTGATCTAGAAGAGAGACCAAGAACTAACTAAATTCTAATGCATAAAACAAAAAAATAACTTATAAATATATCATACATAAATTTATATTTTTTTGGCAGTATATATTTTTTGGAGATTAGAACATAAATGTAAAGTTTATTTCGGCAATTTAAATGATCTCAAATTGCAAAGCTAAAAAAAATTCATTTTGACCAGACTACAATCTAACTTTAACACAGCAGAGGGTTTGGATAGGTCAAAACACATGGTAAACTATACTGCCATTTACTTTTTTATCATCTTACCTAGGCTTATATTTAGTAGGAGTAGCAATGTAGATCTAGTTATTAATAAACATTGTTTATAATCAGATTTTTTTCATATTGCATTAACATGGAAACTCCAATTGAAATCAAATGTGGCTAGTTTTTTTGAAACTACTCAGGTGAGGTCATGATTCAGAAGTAGTGTAAGGAGACATATTGTATGTCAGTTACAATATGTCTCCTCTAGTAAGTGCCTTTAGAGGCTTAAAAGTTACAAGTGATATTACTCTGTATTCTGTACTTAACTGGGCTGTATTAACATAACTAATGTCATTATAATTCTATGGACCCCTGGATATTATAAGTAGTGCTACATAATTACTCCATAATTTTTCATGAGATTTATACAAATCTTAAAACCTAACCTTATACTAATGATAAGGATGCCACAAATCTAATGCACATAAAACATTTAAAGTATGGTTTATGTGTGCAGGAGCACTTCTAACATTTTCATGTTACATTAGATTTGTGGTTGAAAATACAGTAAGAATAACAAACACTACAAATATGTTGATTCCACATGTGGATAACAATTACCAAGAACATGGCTGTATCAGTAAGCTCAGTCTTATGAAACTTAAAATTACCCCTGCACCTTTAGTATAAGTTAAATTTATTTCTTCCAAAGAAGCATTGAATTTGTTTTATGCCCATCATTTCTAAGTACATTGCATTTTTTTTTTATAAGATTGAAGTAGCAAACGATCATACAGTTCATCTGATGGTAAGCACTCACTGCCACCCATGGACATCTGTATGCAACTTCATATAGAACATGGGGTTCTATCTGAAGTCAATCACAGATGCCTTGCTACTCCCAAGAACTGAGATGGTTGTCTCATATAAAAGTATGCTGGCAACCATACCCACCGAAATACAAGAACTGCTTCATGCTAGAAATAGGTGTGGTGTTGGTACTCAAGTTATGGTTGTAAACAAAATTATAAGCGTGCAATGTATGAGGAATGCTTGCTTTGGGAAATACATTAAACTCATACTAAGTATACTCATACACATCATATACATAGCAAAAAGGGAGGGAGCCAAGACTCGAAGAATTTGTTACAATATGTTATTGTATAATGTTTGAGTGAAAGTTCAATATATGGCATTGGTTTTATAAATTATATTACATTACCCAAATATAAAACATCTGTTCCTGTATTCATACACACAATTCATGTCAAAAACCACTTAATGAATGAAATTATATGTATAGTAACACAAACTTGAAAGATTAGTTTTGAATCTGGTAAGTAATGGTGTTAAATAAAATATATACATACTAACAGGTGGATAAATGGTTTTATAGGTTTTTCGAGCTTTTTCATAACCACCTTATGATGACACAGGGCCACATTAACTTCTAAATTGTTCAATAATGCACCTTAAAATTACATAAAACACTTTCACATAAAATCGTTCTTACCACAACAAAAATGTATACACAGGCAGACAATGTTTGCAGGGTTCAGCCAGAAAAGAAAAATATATGAGTAATCTAGAGTTCTAGACAGTAGTATTGCATTATTCTTTAAATCTTACCTATGAATATAAATGAATCATACAACTTTGTGAAGATTTGTGTTGTAGTTGGTTATGAATCTTGCCCCTCCAGTAAATGCTAAGTCCATAATTTGGGTCGGGTCTAGAATCGTGCCACCTCGATCGGAACTTCTGACTATGTGGGAAGGCTAGAAGGGATCAAGGCGAACCCCCTAATATAATTTTTTTTTGCCGGAAATAATAAATAATTTTTTTTTTTTAATTTTTTAAAGTCCGAAATTTCCGATTATATCGATTTCGTGTCGAGTGTAGAATCGTGAAATCTTGATTGGGAATATGTTGGAAGGCTAGAAGGGGTCAAGGCGATAGCCCTGACACCTTTTTTTTTGTCGGAAATGTTGAGCAAAATTTTTTTTTACTAAAATAAAAGTCGAAATTCTCGATTATATCGATTTTTGGTCGAGTGTAGAATCGTGTCACTTCGATTGGAATTTTGACTATGTTGGGAGGCTAGAAATGGTCACAGACCTTTTTTCCAGAAGAAATTAATATAGATCTATTTTTTTGATTTTTGAAAAATTATGAAATTCCCGATTTTGTCAATTTCTTATTTGTTATTTCCTATTTTTATGAGATGAGATAGATTGAGTCCCATTGGCGAAAAGATTAAAAAAAATTGAAGTTCAAAAGAAAATTTAGGTTGGGTTAGGTTAGGTTAGGCTTTTTTTATTAAACAGAAAAAGGAACCCCGCGAAGCGGGGTTCCGTCGACTTCGGAGACAAAGCCCGATAAATTGTTACAAGAAAAATAATTACGTTCCAAATTATAGATTAAGCATATCATAAGTTAGGCTGCTTTTAACAAAATACACAGAAGAAAAACAATATGTGGGTTATTATTCTATAATTTAGTACTAGTGAGGTAATATTTTCAAAATTTGATAAAAGAAATACTTGCCTTTGGCTAGGGTTTGTGGGAGGAGTAAGTACTAATACCTACTACCCTACCTACCATTTCAACAACCCCTTCCCCCCTCTTAAGGTGGTACGTCTCAAAACCACTGCTCAAATTTGTCTTCCTGTCACCCTATTCTAGATAAAAAGATGCAAAAGAGTAGGAGGGGGGCTCGGGGGGCGAAGCCCCCCGTTAAGACAAAGAATTATAGCTCAAAAATTAATTTAGGGTAGGTTAAACCTAACCTAACCAGGTTAGACTTTTTTAATAAACACACTAAAGGAACCCCGCGAAGCGGGGTTTCGTCGACTTTTTAGGCAATGCCCCCTAAAATTAAAAGAAAAATGATGTTTCCAACTATAAAACAAGCATGTCCTAGGTTAGATTAAACTGTTTAAATAAAAATATACAGTAAATAAACACTATTAGCACTTTTTTTTTTAATTTTGCACTATTGAGGTTATCAATTTCGAAATTCGATAAAAAAAAAACTACTCGTCTCCGGCAAGCGGGGATTGCGGGAGGGGGTAGTACTAACCCCTCCCTACCGCCTCCACCCCCCCTCATCCCCCCCTTAAGGTGGCACGATTCTAGACCGCTGCCCATAATTTCACCTTAATCTTTTTCGCTCAATAACATTTTCTTGTTCGGCGGTTCGCCCTCACTGCTCCGGTATCGGTCGTACAAACCGCTTCGGATGAATCTCTTAGCGGCTTCGATGTTAACTGTAGGTCGTTTGTCCCGCGATTTATACTCCTGCCACTTAGACATCGCCGCTCTTATTCTCTGAAGCTCGTCTTTTACCGGATGTGTCGTCGGATCCTTACCTTGTATTCGCAAATTAACCCATTGCAGAGAATTCAAAGTAAACGCGAAAAACAGATCCAATTCGATCTGCGCCGGAAGGCACATCTTGTCGTATTGCGCCTTAAGTGGCAGCAATTTGTCCAACATCTGCTGGATTTCATTAAAACCCTCCTTGAGATTGTCGCATATGTTTACAAATTCGGCATTTTGTTTCAACTCTCCGTACTCTATTTCCAAGCTCATTTTGGTCTTTCAACGTAGATTAATTCGACGCTATTGAAGTACAATACGTTTTAACCCGCCTATGCCACTGAGCCGACAATTTAATTGGCGAATATCACGTTTTATTGCAATAAATAACCTACAATGTTATAAATTTGATATCAACTTAAAAATTAAACATTTGACACTTGACATTGACATTCTAGAGACGAGAGTAGGCTTTTCATTTTGACAATCATTGATAATGTTTCCAACATTATTGAGGCATGTACTTTTTAGTTACCGACAACTCGATATTTATCGATTTAATTTGAAATATCATATCACATTTTTCTTGTTTGTGTTAGGTTTTCTCTTTTAAAATATATTAATACTGTACAGTTTCACATACCTTTTAGAACATTCTTTTTTTTTACCAAAAACAGGCATATCCTACTTAAATAGGTTTTCGACTATTTCGTTGTCCAATAAAACATGGGTGAATAAAATAAGAAATAGAGTTTTAAATTCAAAACCCCGCTCCTCGTGAGATAGATAGAATTTTAAACTACTGTTGTTTATTAATGGATTGTATTATATAAAAACTGCCTTATTGTTAAATTTAAAAGCTTGATATAAAGTATACAATCATGTATATAAATCATAAGTTTTTTTAGTAGTAGTAAACGAGCAGAAAAGTAGCAAACGAGCATGCAGTCCACCTGATGGTAAGGGGTCACTGCCGCCCATGGACATCTGTAAACAACTTCTTAAAGAACATGGGTTCTTTAATGAATCTATCACAGATGCGTTGCTACTCCCGAGGTCTAAGATAGTTGCCTCATTTAAAATTGTACCGACAACCACACCCTTGTAACGAATGCTTTACGCTAGAAATAGGTGTGACGGTGTAGCTTCCCCAGTCGAACTACATCGGTTCTACAACCTGCAAAAGTTAATGTTAATTTATATATCTACAAAGTAACAGCCCCTATTAAATTGTATTGAGTTACTACAAAGGATAATCATGTGTAGGTAATGTGACATTAAATGTTATATGTATCTAGAACCTTTTGTGGCTTTGGAGGCGCCAAACTGCTTATTTAAAGGGTCTGATAAAGTTACATATATAGGTAGGATTAAGGTAGGATTGTAATTACTATATCTAGGGTTGATTATGATGTTTGTATGGTGCAATTACCACATACAATTAGGTAGATAGCATGTTAGCGTTGAATAGAGATATTCAGGGGCAGTTAAGTGACAGAATCCAGGAGATTGGCAGCAACGTTTTCCTGTATATCATTACTACCTACTGCGGTAACCAACACGCCTGCAAATCGTAATGACTATTGGCAAATTCCCCCAATAGAGGAAGCCTGAGTCCAGCTGTGGACCTTGATATGATGAATTATGATGTTGGATAGAATAGTCATAATGAAAATATACAAAAATATTTCAAAGGTTTACATTTTTTTTATCTGACTTAAGTAGCAAACGAACATACAGTCCACCTGATGGTAAGTAGTCACTGCCGCTAATGGACACCTGTAATCAACTTCATACAGAACATGGGTTTTATTTGAAGTCAATCACAGATGCGTTGCTACTTCCGAGGACTATGATGGTCGCCTCATATAAAAGTGTGCCGTTGTCTACACAAGCAGCAATGCGTATATTATGTATAGCATGATAAAAAGTACCGTGCGTTGTACTCGTTGCTTGCAAATGATTTCGAAAGCCAAAATCTTTCTCGAAAAGGTAGGACCGGTCATCCGACGCCCGATATGGAAGGACGAGAGATGCTAAGGTTTAGGCGTAAATTGGTCATGTATGTGGTGTCTACGAGTATGTTGTAATTAATTTCATGTGGTACATCGTTAGCTTTTAAATAAACTTTATGATTTTTATTTTTAAGCTCACATTTATTACACAAGACTAACAGCACGTATTTATGCAAATACGGTTACTTATTTTATTTTTGCATTGCAATGCATAAACTACACAGGTTATGCACTAAAACAATAAGTTTAATCTTTAATCTTCGCCTTCTTTAGAATAAAGTTAAAGACTAGAATAGGTACTTTTTATTTGTTCATATGCATCGTTCAGTTGGATTATAATAAAGCGTTATCGTTTGTCTATCTAGGCTCGGGTAGTTCGAGAAGGACCTAGTTCGGAACAGTTTCGTTTGCTTGACGACCTTTTTTTTGGTCATCACAGTGGAAGCTTTTATGCTCAACACTATTGTTTAATAGAGTAGGAACTACGGGACCCTTATGTGCCCAGTGGCAAAGAGGGGCCGGATAATGGTTAATTCACCGGCAGACTAATTGCATGGGTTGTCGTATATATAAGGGTGTTGCTCGGTCCTCCTTCTTAGCATAGTAAAAAAAAAGAAATTTCTGAAACTAGCCGACATTTTTCAATTTGAATCCAACCTTATCAAATATATACTTATAAACCTATGTGTCTAATAGGTACCTACATACTAGCGTATTTGGGCAGCCGGACGGAGCTGCCCAAATACTTCGGTTAAGTTCATCAATAAGTACCCTATCCAGCACATAGAATCCAAGTCGTAAACTTTCTGTTTTAATTACACTGAAATACGATCGTTAATTTTTGTGTGAAGGAGCAACATAGGTGCATACATCGTTATAAACTGTCGCTTTTATAATATCAGTAAGAATATTTAAATAAGAAATTACTTTGCATAAATTTATCCGTGATGTGATTCATGTGAAAATCCTAAGCACGAAGTCTCACACATCTCTTAAGTAAACTCTATTTAAATGGTTGTTAATGAAAGATGGTTAAAACTATGAGCTATATAATTATTATGCTACTAGACACGGTAAACGCGGCTGCAACCGCGAGGCAAGTCTAATTTTGGAATATTTAAAATAAAAATCATGGATCAATCTCGTTAAATTTTCAATTTAAATGTAACTGACTAGCAAGTAGTAAAATGGTAGATGTATGCCCGTTCTTAGTGTTAATTAGTCGGCGGGCAATAAGGTGTTGTAATTATTGTCTCAGTGACCCTTTAACCCAGCTACTTGATTTCGAACGTCACAACTTACTTTTTCTTATTACACCTGTCAATGATAATTTCTAAAGTAATTATCACTTATTTTTGTTGGCAACAAAAATGTATAATTACGCGGTGTGAATATGTAATCAACTTTCCTTTCTGTAGTCGATAATGAATGCCAGAGGATCAGTAATATTGTTTACTGTACTAGGTTATTCCCGCAGCTTTGGTAGCCATTACGGTATTTACCCTGGATGTTAATGTAGGTCATAACTATGTCGTCCCTGTAGTTCCGGGATCAGAATAGGGCTACGGTATCCCCGGCCTTTCGTAAGAGGCGGCTAAAAGGGGCTTTCGGGGTTGCAGGCGGTAAGAGTGGAAACTCGAGCCCATCTAGCCAAACGACCCCGGGTAGGACGACGGCATGTGTGGCCGCACGCCGTCGTAAACACTAGGTGGCGCAGTGAGTACAAATGCTCACTGGGAAGAGCCCAATTGGGGCATCGCGCTTGGAGGATTCTGGTTGCGTTCGTTTTGAGATCCTGGAGTCTTCTTTTTAGCGCCGAGGACGGCAACAATTCATCCGTGATTGACTTCAGACAGAACCCGTATTTTTATTTTGAATATAGTTGCTATCAGTTGTCCGTTGATGATGATGATGAAAGTTATATTAGACTAGCTGTACCCGCGGCTTCGCCCGCGTAAAAATGAGTGTATCGCAAAGTTGTTCCCGCACAAATCTCGACCCCGTTGAAATTATATGATAAAAAGTAGTCTATAATTATGTTATTCCACAACCTTTTCTATAGTGCAAGTCCTATCCAAATGAGTTTAGCGGCTCAGGCGATTACCCGGACATACAAAGAGTGAAGAAACGAATTTAAAGTATGTATTTGTGGTTAGGATCATAATTGTTATGTAAAAATATTTTAAAAATTAGACCAATTAGAATTTTAAAATTAGACGACTATAAACCGCCTTTCCTTGAATTAAATAACAATCTTATTGGTCACACAATACCAAGAAGCACCTTGTAAACCATATCCTCCTCCACATTTAAACCAAAACGCATCGATTACAAAGATTGATTTTAACTTTTCCGCAGTATGTTTAAAAGTTCTTAGGGTGCTGCTGCAGGGTGAAGTGCAATGTTTGTACTGGTCTAGTATAAAAAGACGCTACTCTTACAAACACATTTAACATTCATTTCCTACTCAACACTGGACACTATCAAGTGGTCAGATTACTCTAATAATGCACACGCATCGGCGGCCGGCATGTATTAGCATGCGCGAGCGAGACGGTTACCTACCCCTGCCGAGAGACACATCTTTATTATTTTAAATCTCTAATATCTTTAAAAGTATTTATTTGATGCATATAGTGTAAAAGCTAACGAATGCATTTATTTATATAAGGATTAATACCGAACAGAAGAAAACACACTCGAAATTAACGTAATATTTTTAGTTGAAATATGGAACATAAAAAAAATATTGTGACTTAACCATAAGTTATAGAGATATACTATCGCGGATTGATTTTATATTTAAGGTTGCAATCCAGTGTGACGGAATTATTAGTATTCAACATTAACATTTAATTTATCGATAGACTTCGTAGTTGTTTTGTAAATAACGCCACCTATCGCATTCAATGTAATTCAACATAGTAGTGGATAGATATCGCAAGTATACCTGATATATTATTTAACTCATCGGTAATTCCTCGTAATTTTATGTTGTGGGTAAATTAAATCAAATTTATATGACATTTATTTGTATGATAATTAATTGTTATCGATTTATAGGTATGTATTATTTCATAATGAACTAAGGATCAGGATGACATCAGGGCAAAATGGCTAATATGGCGATAGTTGGAATTTGGAATTAAACAAAAGTCGCGAAATACCGAGTTTTACAGATATATGTATGTTGTCGACTCAAAATCAATATTTTTTAATGTTTTATTATTGAGATAAGTTTTCAATCAAGTCTATCTTGCCCCTTGACGGAATTTTATTATCATACCCTTTGAAGGAAATTATATAATTTGATATCTCTAATAACTTTAAACGTATTTATTTGATGCATACAGTGTAAAAGATAATTTTATTCTTTATTAAAATTACAAAACTAACGAATGCATTTATTTAGTTAAGGATTAATACTGAACAAAATCGAAAATAACATATTTTTAGTTAAATATGGAACATAAAAATAATTATTGTGAGTTAACCTTAAGAGATATAGATATGCTATCGTGGATTTATTTTATATTTAAGTTTGCAAACCAGTGTTTCGTAGCCCTTGACGGAATTATTAGTAATTCAACATCAACATTTAATTTATCGATATTACTTCGAAGTTGTATTGTAGATAACGCCATCTATCAAATGTTCATTCAACGTAATTCAACAGAACAGTGATAGATAGCGCAAGTATACCTAATATTTAACTCATCGGGAATTCCTCGTAATTATAATCGTATAGGTATTTCGCAATTAAAATACATTTTCATAGTATAAACCCATATTATGGACAGTTTAAATCAAAGAACAATGCCCACTTCCCATACATTTGAAAACCTGGTATATTGTCTCATAATCATTTTTAAGATTTGAACATAGCGAAGTTAAAAAAATATGAATATGTCTATTATAGCTCTCATGTCGTGATCCTTAGAATAAGGAACTCTTCTAAACATCCATGTCGTGATCAATGTCGATTAACTCCGCGGAACTGACAGTGTCAAACGTCAAAAGAATAAAAACCGTTTCAGTTGTGTACTCAGTTCATACTACATACATGCGATTTGATTTTGATTGATTCGAGATTTGAATGGATTTAAGAATGTCAATACTTTTTTTATTCTAGATAGCATGCATATAAACTGTTATAGAAAATCTTTAAAAAAGTAAAAAAACATGTAAAGAATTACTTGAGAGAATAATGAAATAAATAATTATTCAAGTAGCAATGCGTTAAATGGAACGTAGTGACGTGAAGTGATAGTTGAGTTGCGTTCAAAACACGTAATTCGTTAAACTTTTTCCTTGTTTAGCATATACAAATATTCAAATTACTTTATTTCCTGCGTTCCTTTAAATTTAGTAGCTGCATTTTAAGATTTTTACATCACTATACACGATCGGGTGAAAAATGGACATCCTTCTTTATATCACATCTATTTGAATTATAACTAATTGTTACCAATTTATATGTATTATCTGAACGTACTCACGATGACGTCCAGGCGAAATTGCCAATATGGTGATTGTCATTTGCATTGGAATTTAACAAAATTCGCAACATACCGAGTTTTACGGATATATGTTGTCGACTCAAAATCAATATTTTTTAATGTTTTATTATTCACTTATGTTTTTAATCAAATCTATCATACCCCTTGACGGAATTATTAGTACAGCTCTTTGTCAAAAACGAACTACCATACAAACATTTATGCTCGATTTTAACATTTTCAACCTATTTTTTGAAATAAAAAGTAGCCTATAATGGATCCCAAGGTCACCACTGTCTGTGTACACAATTTCATAAAAATCGGTTCAGTAGTTTTGGCGTGAAAGAGTAACAGACAGACAGACAGACAGAGTTACTTTCGCATTTATAATATTAGTAGGGATTGATGGTAGGTAGGTAGATAGGTATTGATTAAGAGAACATAGGTAAGTTATTAGGATTATGAGACTTTTAGGGCGAAAACTCACGTTCTTTAAAATGTATTTCAATTTTATCCTAAAATTACCATGAATATATAAAATAGAAGCCCATTACTAAGCCTCCGTCGTTTATTCGTTTGCTGTATCAGGTCTCTATCTCTAAACCGAAATAGACAAACATTTGAAAGTTTACAGAATGTGATTACCATAGCGTCAGTGATAACGTTTATATTTCAAAAAAAAAACGTGGGTACTTCAAAAAGAATTAAACGCCAACATCGATATAGTTTTTTTATATCGATGAACACCAAGCATATTTTTTGTTTCTGTATACCATAGTACCTCCTACTCGAAATTACTTGACTGAAGATAAGTATCGAGTTTTGTCCAAATCGATATTTTTCATATTTAGACATGTTACTAGGTTCTAAAATTATTATATGGAAAACTAGCAAGTTAAAAAACTTCCGAATTGTAGATATTTATTTTGATGTGTTTGACACTCTATTAGCCGGGAGTTTGTAAACTTCCATTTATTTTCAGAACTATTTCCACACACGGTGAACGTAAAAATAGATGGACGTAGACCTACTACATTAGTATCTTAAATTAATCCAGCTAATTTTACCATATTGTGTGATACAGACACTTTATATTTGTCTCAAAATTTTAACGTTGAAAACTTCGTTTCATAGAAAACATTGAATTTAATGTCTGTTATACTGTGTAAAATAATAACGAAAAGTATTTACAGACTTTATTCAATAAGGTGCGAAAAGAGCTCTCCTCAGCCGGCGATGCATTGGCGACTCCTCTGGTGTTGCGAATGTCCACAGACGACGGTGACTACTTTCCATCAGGTAGCCTGTCTGCCTTATCGTTAGGTAAAAGTATAAAAAAACATATATTGATGATCGTGATTATATGTCGTATCATTAAGTAAGGGACTTAATGAAACATTGACTGATAGCTTCTCTACGTAATGATATTAAGATAACTAGGTATAAAACTTTAAATATAACATGCTTAAGTGAACTTTGGCATGAATATGTAAAAGTACCTACATTACTTACATACATTATTTATTCCCACTTTATGTTTTAGGCAAGCAATATTGTTTTATTGTCGTCAATATTCTTGTAAATATATGTTTCAGTGTATATTTAAGTAGTTCGTGCTGATAAAATTGTTACCGAAAAGGGTAGCAACCTTCCATAACTTATTATATCAGTGCCTTTTTTGTGGCAGGTCGTATTTGGCCAAACAAAAGACAATTAATGTTACTGTATTATAAGATAAAGAATTTTTAAAGTGAAAAGCAAGTGAAAAAGCATAAAGTGCTTCCAAATATGGTAGTCACGTATTGTTACCGCCAAAATAACCGGCGGCCGGCGCAGATGAAATCTGTGTGGTGTAACTGGCTGGCGCCGGAGGATCTGGTCGGAGCGCCTCGGTAAACTGTGAACTTGGCAGGATATAACACTATTGTGAAGCGCTGCCGTGTTCGGGTTTGAAGGGTTGAGAGCGATCTATCATACTTCATATTTTACTAATATTAAAAAGGCGAAAGTTTGCGAGTGTGTGTATGTTTGTTACTTCTTCACGTCTAACCGTCTGGAGCGATTTTCATTCAGTTTGGTAGGGAGCTGACACTCTGGATTAACATATAAGTAGGTTACTTTTACTGGGGGAAAATATTTTATTCTCACGGGACAATCGATACATCAATTCCTTGACGCGAGCGAAGCTGCAGGGTTCAGCTAGTATATTATACAAAGAAAAAAAACAAGGCCGCTGAATTATGACTGTCATTAAATGTTAGTTTCCATGTTCCTTCATGGTTGTTACTTCATGGTTGTTTGCTATTTTTGTAATATAAAAAAATATTTTACATGTAAGAAGAAAAAAAATATGGGGTTGATTAAAGGCGATTGGCAGTGTTCCGTACCCCATCAGATAGAAGTTACTTCTACTATATTTAAATGCTATCTAAATCGTAGTATATTTTCTGTCATAATTATACCTACAACAGAATGAAGGTACAAGTTCGTAGTATACGGAGCTCTATTGCATCAGGTCGTATGATTCACTCTGGGGTCAAGACAAATGATTAAGTAAAGTATACAGAGCAACGACTTACTATAACATTAAAATAAATATTTTATTGTAGCCAACATAAGTATTCATTTGAATTAGGGTTACGAGTAATAATACGATATTGGTTCCAGGGAAACCTTCGGTTGGAGCTCCGCCGGGTTATGTGAGATTTTTATTCATTAAAACACCATGGATGACTTCCTCAGCTTTCCGTAAAAGACTGGAAGGTCTCCATTCGAACGCAACCGAGTCCTCGGAGTGCAATCTCTTTGTCGGGTTAGGACCTACTGCCTGTAAGAACGCCACTCTTTTCACACCCTCGGTATATAGTCTTCATCTTTCTATGGCTCGCTGACGTAGAGCTTCAACTCCTGCTGCCCGCAACCCAGGAAGATTCTTTCCTCCAGAGAATCCGCTCCTTTCCGTCGCCTTCTTCCAGAGAATCCGCTCCTTGCTGTCGCCGCTTACGACAGCAGAGAATACCGTAATGTTACCATAAGGCAGGTATACCCGCGGTAAAATAATTATATGCTGGGGCAAAATATTTAATTTTGACGACTTCTTTTTTTTTGGTCCTCAATTTGCAGAGAGGTGAAAAGAGTAAAGTAAGGTTCTTTTTTTTTTAACTGACAAAATCAATTAACACTTGAAAGTTGATGAACGCTAAACTCCGCCCTGGGCGGTATGAACGCTACGCCACTGCATCCTTCTGAAGCAGACAGGTAAAAAGGATTACCACCAAAAGTATGATATTGACCATCTGTACGGATCTATTTGATGTGGTCGGGATGTAATCCGGGGAAATGAATGAGTGACGGCGCGCTACCATCGATTGCGCATGAAACATCACCTCTCGGCATTATCACTGTGCCCTTAATACTTTTAAAGGCTTTTTTAAAGGGTTTTCTCTCAAAATGTTATCAATCTTAAATATATTGTTGGATTTTTTTTTGAGGACACCGTTTATTATTTTATTTCAACCTGTATAAAAGTCTTTAAAAGAGTCTTTAATTCTACAAAAACTATTTTAAAATGTTTAAGAAATAAATCAATGTTTATTGATTCAATGTTTGCAGGATGCCCATAAAAAAAGAATTTTTAAAATTCATTTTACGGCTTTGACTTCTAGCATTTTAACCTGACTTTAATAGAAGCTCAAGTCTGTCTCGTAGATAATATATTTTTTTTTATATTTTAATCTAACGATAAGGCAGATGTGCTACCTGATGGAAATAGAGCAAGATCCCAGAGCTGCCAGACGTCACGTATTTTCTGACGGATGAAATGTGGACGATTGAGTAGTGTTAGTATGTACTATGATCGTATGCCTACCTGCTAGCTTGGTCAAACGGCCAATTTCCAGGTATCAGGTAATCAAGGTATGTAAAAATATTACTTACTTCACGTAAATTCTCATGGCTGATTTTCATATATGTTTTCGAGTGTATAGTTAAAAATAAATTGTCAATACTCCCAGACACTTTCCGTCGGCCATATTGCTTGGGAGACGCCTTAAGGGTCTCAAAATAATTAGTTAACTTCACGTAAATTCTGACGCTCCATTTTTATATATGTTCATCCGACAACTATTTTAAAACCTTTGACAAGAAGACAGACCGATCCAAGGGGCCAATCATCCCCTAAACTAAATTTTAATATCTTTGTGAGTGGGAGCGCGAGAGCATTATCTACGCGCATGAGACTGAGTGAGACCGACTGCGCTGTTAAGGGCATGAAAATTACTTAAACAGATATTTTATAATTTTTAGAACTTTTGTTGACAAGTAAATTATGGCAACAAAAATAAAAAAAATGACATATAATAAATAATACTAAAGTTAGCCGACATTTTTTTTCTATTTATTTATTAGAAATAAAAAATATTTTTTAAAAATAACACATAGTTTTTCAAATTTTTACAATTGAATTTTTTTTTTAATAATTTTATCAATTAAAAAAAATTCTAAAAATTTTTAGATGTCGGCTAATTTACTTTCATTTTTTTTACTAATTATTTTTAATTAATATAATTTTTAAATAAAATAATAAATTGGTCAGGTGACAGCTAACTTTATTGTAATTTATAGGCCCTCTTGAGGCCAACAGGTAAAGTCACTCCCAAATAAGTATTCAGTGTTCTGTCGTGTCTGTAGAGTGCATCAGCTGTGACTATAGTAGCAACGTGTGTAAAAAAAAATAAAAATATTTGCAGTGTTTTGAAAAATATAATGGCTTCTCTAGTGAATTAATGAAAAATAAAAATAATAATAAGGATAATGCTGATGATGAAGATCACGATATAGATATTCAATTTCAAGATTGTCTAGATGATGAATTATCTAATTTCGACGATGATGATAATGAAGATTAAAAGCCACTGATAAGAAATATTAAAGGATTAATGTTTTTCTATTTTGTTTCCAAATTTCGAATAAATAATTCATTAAAAATAATTGCTCTTAT
The DNA here is from genome assembly GCA_949699795.1 of Spicauda simplicius. Classification (NCBI taxonomy): domain Eukaryota; kingdom Metazoa; phylum Arthropoda; class Insecta; order Lepidoptera; family Hesperiidae; genus Spicauda; species Spicauda simplicius. The sequence continues at coordinate 16,938,966 of OX453070.1, read as the reverse complement.
TTTAATATAAGAGGTATTTTTAAAAATATTTTTTATTTCTAATAAATAAATAGAAAAAAATTAAAAATGTCGGCTAACTTTAGTATTATTTATTATATGTAATTTTTTAAAATTTTTGTTGCCATAATTTACTTGTCAACAAAAGTTCTAAAAATTATAAAATATCTGTTTAAGTAATTTTCATGCCCTTATCAGCGCAGTCGGTCTCACTCAGTCGCATGCGCGTAGATAATGCTCTCGCGCTCCCATTCACAGAGATATTAAAATTTAGTTTAGGGGATGATTGGCCCCTTGGATTGGTCTGTCTTCTTGTCAAAGGTTTTAAAATAGTTGTCGGATGAACATATATAAAAATGGAGCGTCAGAATTTACGTGAAGTTAACTAATTATTTTGAGACCCTTAAGGCGTCTCCCAAGCAATATGGCCGACGGAAAGTGTCTGGGAGTATTGACAATTTATTTTTAACTATACACTCGAAAACATATATGAAAATCAGCCATGAGAATTTACGTGAAGTAAGTAATATTTTTACGTACCTTGATTACCTGATACCTGGAAATTGGCCGTTTGACCAAGCTAGCAGGTAGGCATACGATCATAGTACATACTAACACTACTCAATCGTCCACATTTCATCCGTCAGAAAATACGTGACGTCTGGCAGCCCCGGGATCTTGGACTAAAAGTAGTCACCGTCGCCTATGGACATTCGCAACACCAGAGGAGTCGCCAATTCATCGCCGGCTTTGAAGGAGAGCTCTTTTCACACCTTTCTTGAAGAACCCCATGTCGTAGCGCTCCGGGAATACCTCGGGAGGAAGCTCATTCCACAACTTGCACAATATTATAATTAAATCGAATTATTTTGATGAAAACATGCAAACGGCACTTAGGTTATGTTCCGTTTTATTTTTTATGCCTGTCCACTTATGTATTTGTGGGCAATTCTTAATGAATTGTTTTTTTCATAACATGCATTCAAACATTTATAGAGACTTTAGTGAGCTATTTATAGTGTCCTATACTGACTTGATGGAACGCGAGATGTACTCCCTTAAATCCCTTAATTTTTTTGAAAAATATACTACTCAAACAATTTTCTAATATTAGTGTCTCTCTATAGTGAGATAGAGCCGATGAAAAAAATATTTATTCATCGACTTGCCACAATAGAGTCAATAGACTACAGTTTTAACCATAATTTACGAATCTTACGATCGCGATCGCCTACTCCGGATTAAGAGTTTCTTTTACGTTTTTCGTTACTCTTTACTTCTTGTGTGAAAAATACCTACAAATACGGCCGCTATGCGAATCTCAATTAAAATAATCTCGATTTCAATAAAGGAGAAGACGTATACTTCTAGTAGTGGTATTGAATTTATTGAAATATTAAATCACCTGTTATTGATTACTAACTTTTTGACCTGGTGCCTACGTCACCTTTCCTCCACCGCACCACTCGCCGAAGGATGAGGTTCCATCCACATCAACTGGACCCGTGGCGGTCCTCCACGGTTCGGTTTGCACGCTCGTTTCTGCCACGGACGTGCAAGATGTGGAACGAGCTTCCTTCTGAGGTATTCCCGGGGCGTTATGACATGGGGCTCTTCAAAAAAGGTGCGAAAAAAGCTCTCCTTCAAAGCCGGCGATGCATTGGCGACTCCTCGGGTGTTGCAAGTGTCCATAGGCGACGGTGACTACTTTCAATCAGGTAGCCCGTCTGCCTTATCGTTAGGTTTACGTATAAAAAAAAATACTAATTTATTATCTTCTATATAGTTTCGCATTAATAACCGCACATTTCCAAATTTAACTTAAACCGTAAAGTTAAAGATAACAGTTCATACATTTTACATCATATTCTTATTATTTTAATTGCCTTGAAGAAATAATAAATCAAAAATATTTTTATTTTTACCTGACTGAAATTAGCATTTTGTGTGTTGTACTATTTACATTATGTAGCGTTATATTATATGGGACCCAATACATCTATCTTTAATATGTAATCAAGTACCTAAAGTCTTGTTTAATTCACCTGACATTAAAATTTTCCTGATATTTATGGTGTATTGCCATAAATTTGCGCTTTTTATTTTTTCCCCGCGTTTTAAATCACCCAGAGACAAGTCACTTAAAATTATAATTTATCAAAGTGATTGACGCGTTTCCTGCGTTGTGATAAGGGCCATTATTGCGTATCTGTCGTGTTGCACAGATAATTATGCGGTAAATGACGCCATCACGACGCTTTGGCGCCATGTCACTTGTTTAGAAATTCCGATAAATTCTCGTTGAAACGTTCAGAAATTTAAAATAAATCGGACTCGTATTAAGCCTTGTAATTTTAACTTAATTGATTGATTTCGCAATGTTTACCTACATCTATAATATTCCTATCAACGTTGGTGTTCCTAGCTTAAATGCATAATGCACACGATTCATACATAATTATTATCCATATAATCAGTAAAGTATACCTAATTTCTAATATTATTGACGTTGAGCTCGAAGTCTAATCAAAGAGTGTTCTATCGTTTGCAGTTAGACCTCGGAGCCAGAATCACTACACCTATTTCTAATTAATAACAGTAATGACAACAGAGGGGATCCATATTATCCATCCGGTTAGCAACGCATCGCGGGCTGACGCGACAGCCGACAGTGACCCATCACAATAAGTCGTCCTATGCTGCTCACTCCTATCCTGGTTCTTTGGCGAAAGCAGGACTACATTAGAACTGTTTGACATAATCTCATCTTGACCTAAATGTATCCCTGACGACTAATGCGGCATGGCTGATACATGTATGTAGATCACTTATCACACCCTTTAACCCTGAATACAGCTGTTCTTAGCGTTCTTATAAGACTGAAGTCGGTGGGGAACCCGGAGGCACCACCGCTAGGTGATGGATAAATGTTGGATTTATTCTAGAGTAACGGTAACGCTGGTATGATAGTAATAATAGTAAAAAAAGTAGTAGACCGAAAATGTTCAACTATATTTTACTCCTATTATTGTTTGTTGCCCTTGAGCATGAGGTACTGAGCGCACGTGCACATTATTAAAAATGTTAAATCATAAATTGAAGGATAAATAAGGCGCGACACCAGTCAGGTCTAAGGAAGCTGAAGAATGGGGTTAATTAGTTTACAGAGTTCAACTATTAGTTTTAACGACTAAATTGGAAAGCTCGGGCTGTTCGGTAATACGACTATAATTATTTAATTGAGATCAACTAATGGGAGATGCCAAGATAAGCGTGGGAATTGAACGGCATTTGAGTCTGGATAGTAAAATAAATACCGAATATCCATCTCTGACAATCAAGGTCCTTTTTAAAAATCGTTAACGAATTTCAACAGAAATGTCACATTATGTCATATATTCTGATTGGGAAGGTAAAAAGCCTCCATGATCATAATATCATTTTTTTTCAATAATCAAGAATAACAGTTACAGTGAGGATACATGGATTGTACATAAAACTGCCATTATCATCACTTCTTTATCCATACATATAATAAAATAGAAACTTTCACGTGTCTGTACATAATCTGGTTAAGTGTATAAAAATATTGCAACTGACAATTTGTAAATTCCCTCTTAGGCCTACATAAAATAAGTACCCTGTAGTTCCGGGACCAGAATAGGGCTACGACATTCCCTACCTGTCGTAAGAGGCGACTAAAAGGGGCATCCGGAGTTGCGGGCGGCTAGAGTGGGAGCTCGAACCGTTCAGTCAGGTGATCCCGGGAAGGACGTCGATGGGGCAACGCCCTCAGAGGATTCCGGCAGCGGTCCTGTGGAGGGTCCAGCGTCGGGTTCCCCTCGACAAACAAAAAATAAAATAAAAAAAGGCCTACGTAAAATAAAGACATTAATTTAATTTCATGTTTTTGAAGGACTGAAAATAAGATTTAAAGAAATCCCTACTAATATTATAAACTAGCTGTGCCCGCGACTTCGTCCGCGTGGAATAGTTATTTTGGGCATAATTTATTTTTGCAAACAACCTCCTCAGCTTTATAAATTATAGCTGTTACCCACGACTTTGTCCGTTTCATTTTCTATTATTATTTTAGACAATTTAGTTTTGAAAAGAACATAGCTAACTCATATAGCTCTTAATAAAAAATAATTGTGAAATTATTAGAACCTAAAACAAAATATCCTTAAAACAAAATCAAATAGTATTTAAAAAGTATTATTACACGACGATAAAACGACGCAAGATCTCTAAGATCTATATCTTCTAAGATAATCATTGAAATTAAGTGATGTCAAAGACAATTTTGTTCACAATTAAATACTCTTAATCAACAACACATTTATTTGGACAAATATTAATATTATTACGTTGATACAACTCTTAACTAATTTCGACCGAATTTGATTACCATGAAAACGGTTCTAGTGAGTTAATCTTAAAAGATAGACATATACTGTCGCGGACATTTTTTTAGATCATTTCAAGAGAAATAATTCTTTCATACATACATTTTTGGTATCTTGTACCGTTTTCGCACCGCACGCAACGGAAGCCCTCAAGGATGAATAATTTTCCCCGTTTTTTTCACATTTTCCATTATTTCTTCGCTCCTAATAGTTGCAGCGTGATGTTATATAACCTAAAGCCTTCCTCGATAAATGGTCTATTCAATACAAAAAGAATTTTTAAATTCGAACCAGTAGTTCCTGAGATTAGCGCGTTCAAACAAACAAACTCTTCAGCTTTATATATTAGTATAGATATCGGGATATACTTTTTCAACCAACTCCTCCGCATTTGAACGAAGACGTATCGATATAAAGATTAAAATTGATTTTGACTTTTCCGGGTAACAAAGCACTATTATCTACTTAAATCTTTAGAAAATTGGAATATCACTGAACAGCGACATATATTCTAAGTTCATATTTTGTTTCATGTGGTCAAAGATAAGATCTTTTAAGAGGTGCATCGGGCTATTTGTGCGCGTAAATTGTTCTTTGTAAAGCAGAAGACAGAATCAAAACACTTTTACAATTCATATGAACAGGGCGCACCCGCTCGCAGGGCGCTGCCGCACCCTGCTCGCTTATTTTTTATGTTTTCTTTTATGTTCCAACCTAACCTAACCCATCCTGTTGAAAAAGCTACAGCTAAATCCAACTCTTAATAATAACATGACAATACTCCTGCATTTTCAGGAGTTAGGTATTCAAAGTGACTCTTTTCATCATAATGTTCTCTCAGGAACGGGTCGTAATGTATTGTAATCAATAAGTACCAAACTCATACGGCTTAAGTAGGTTATGTACTTAGATTATCAGGGTTGATGAATTGAAGTTTAATTTATTAATCACATTTCAGTTTAATGAGCTGTCATTAAACTCATAATATATACTAAAAACAACCGTAAGCATTATGTGACTACCTTTTATAATTTAGGCTTGCACTATCCCGCATCATCAGGGAGGAGTTGAAGGTAAAAAAATATCCCGCGTCTTTGTTTAGTATTCTTATTACCTATACGTAAGCACTTGCGAGCCAACTTCTATAGCTTGGGCTTGCAGTATCCTGCATCATCAGGGCTGAGGAGCTTATGGTCGAAATTGTCATCATGTGTCTTTGCTTAGTAATTACCCGAAAGCATTAAATGGCCAACTCCTATGGCTTAGGCTTGCAGTACCCTGCATCATCAGGCTTGAGGAGTTGAAGATCGAAATTTTCATCTGGTGTCTTTGCTTAGTAATTATATTACATACCCGAAAGCACTAAATAGCTAACTTCTATGGCTTAGACTTGAAGCACCCCTGTATCATCAGGGTTCAGGAGATGATGGTCAAAATTTTCATCTTGTGTCTTTGCTTAGTAATTATATTACATACCCGAAAGCATTAAATGGCCAACTCCTATGGCTTAGGCTTGCAGTACCCTGCATCATCAGGCTAGAGGAGTTGAAGATCAAAATTTTCATCTTGTGTTTTTGCTTAGTAATTATATTACATACCCGAAAGCACTAAATAACTAACTTCTACGGCTTAGGCTTGAAGCACCCGTGCATAATCAGGGTTGAGGAGTTAGAGGTCAAAATTTTCATCATTTGTCTTTGCTTAGTAATTATATTAAATACCTGAAAGCACCAAATGCCCATCTCGTATAGTTTAGGCTAGCAGCACCCTGCATCATCAGGGGTGAGGAGTTGAAGGTCGAAATTTTCATTTTGTGTCTTTGCTTAGTAATCATATTACATACCCGAAAGCATTAAATGGCCATCTCCTATGGCTATGGCTTGAAATAACCCTTCATCATCAGGGTTGAGGAGTTGAAGGTCAAAATTTTTACCGTTCATCTTTGCTTGGTATTTTTATTACATAACCGTTAGTACCAAATAGCCAACTCTTACGGTTTAGTCTTGAAATACCCTTACATCATCAGGGTTGAGGAGTTGAAGATCAAATTTTTGTCCCACGAATTTGTTTAACAATCTTATTATACACCCATAAAAACAAATTGACTTACTTCTACGGTTCAGGCTAGCAGTACCCCTGCATCATCAGGATTGAAGAGTTGAAGGTCAATTTTTTTAGGAAAAAAGTTGACCTTCTTTTTGCTTAGTAATCTCATTCTACATTCAACCCAATTGGACTCCTACAGCTTAGGTTTGGCCGAGTATCGCTAATTTCGTTAATTTGCTTCATGGAAATGGATCCTGTGATCAGAACCGTATCAAACTCATCAAAGTACCCTTGAAGTACATTCTTTCAAATAAAAGAAAAATCATCAAAATCGGTTGGCGGGAAATTGAGTTATTCATCTATTTATCGCGCACATCGTTAATGCAAATATCAGACTTATGCGCTTTTCTTATGGATGCCACTGTCAAAAGTGAACTAAAAATAAATGGGACCCGACGACATGCACTACCTTTCAAATGAAAAAAAAATCATCCAAATCCGTTCACCCAGTGCGGAGAAATCGAGTAACAAATATAAAATTAAAAAAAAATAATAAAAAAAATACAGACGAATTGATAACCTCCTCCTTTTTGGAAGTCGGTTTAAAACTATGTTTTAACATAAAAATCAAAGCGAAATAATAAATTTTATTGAGGTGGCCTCCCTCAAAATTGACTGACTTTCATACAACTTACATCTCCTATTTGGGTTAACTTGGGGGGGGGGGGATCAGAAAATTCATTCTTAACTGACGTCTACGTCATAAAAGGAACCCTTAGTAAAAATTAAATTCGTATCTTTACCAGTTTAGGCTCTACGATGTTTATTCAAAAGATGAGTGAGAGAGCATCCTTTCGTTTTTATATAAGTATATATAGATATAGAGATATAGATTTGTATAGTATCAAATAACATAGGTACACACATAACCAATAAAAAATACATAACAAAGGAATACATTTTACAGACCATAACATGTTTAGTTTCAACCAATTCAACTATGCAGTTACATATCTTGTTAACACTCATCGAACACAGAATAAATACTGCGTAGTTTTAAATTGACATAACTTTTTTATTTATAAACCGATTTACATAAAATAAACACTAAATGTTAAGTGAAGTTTCCCACAACACATCAGTGAAAATTATATTCAAATTGGATAAGCCGTTTCTGAGATTAGCGTTTTCAAACACACAGACAAACAGACAAACAGACAAACAGACAAACAGACAAACAGACAAACAGACAAACAGACAAACAGATAAACAGACAAACAGACAAACAGACAAACAGAAAAGATTTCTAAAAACCATTATTTTGGGTTCTATATCGTATTAAAGACCTCTAGAAATGGTTTTTACCTAAATTTATTCCATGTACAGACAGCGACCTCTTACAGATTTATTATAGTATAGAAGAAGAAGATAGAAGAAGATGCGAAAGTAACTCTGTCTGTCTGTCTGTCTGTCTGTCTGTATTCTTTCACGCCAAAACTACTGAACCGATTTATATGAAATTGTGTACACAGATAGTGGTGACCTTGGGATCCATTATAGGCTACTTTTTATTTCAAAAAATGGGTTGAAAATGTTAAAATCGAGCATAAATGTTTGTATGGTAGTTCGTTTTTGACAAAGAGGTGAACTAATAATTCCGTCAATGGGTATCATAGATTTGATTAAAAACTTATGTGAATAATAAAACATTAAAAAATATTGATTTTGAGTCGACAACATATATCCGTAAAACTCGGTATGTTGTGAATTTTATTATATTCCAATGCAAATGACAATCTCCATATTGATTTTTGACAAAGAGGTGTACTAATATTTCCGTCAAGGGGTATGATAGATTTGATTAAAAAGTTATGTGAATAATAAAACATTAAACAATATTGATTTTGAGTCGACAACATATATCCGTAAAACTCGGTATGTCGCGAAATTTGTTAAATTCCAATGCAAATGACAATCGCCATATTGGCCATTTCGCCTGGACGTCATCGTGAGTTCGTTCAAAAACAATACATATAAATTGGTAACAATTAATTATCATTCAAATAGATGTGACATAAATTTGATTTAATTTACCCATAATATGGGTTTATAATATGAAAATGTATTTATAATGCGAAAGATACGATTATAATTACGAGGAATTCCCGATGCGTTAAATATTAGGTATACTTGCGCTATCTATCACTGTTCTGTTGAATTAGGTTGAATGAACATTTGATAGATGGCGTCATCTACAATACAACTTCGAAGTAATCGAAGTAATATCGGTAAATTAAAAGTTGATGTTGAATTACTAATAATTCCGTCAAGGGCTACGAAACACTGGTTTGCAAACTTAAATATAAAATAAATCCACGATAGCATATCTATATCTCTTAAGGTTAACTCACAATAATAATTTTTTGTTCCATATTTTAACTAAAAATAATACGTTATTTTCGAGTCTGTTGTCTTTTGTTCAGTATTAATCCTTATGTAAATAAATGCATTCGTTAGCTTCGTAATTTTAATAAAGATCAAAATTGTCTTTTACACTGTATGCATCAAATAAATACGTTTAAAGTTATTAGATATATCAAATTATATAATTTCTTTCAAAGGGTACGATAATAAAATTCCGTCAAGGGGCAAGATAGACTTGATTGAAAACTTAACTCAATAATAAAACATTATAAAATATTGATTTTGAGTCGACAACAATACATAGGTATATCTGTAAAACTCGGTATATCGCGACTTTTGTTTAATTCCTAATTCCAACTATCGCCATATTAGCCATTTTGCCCTGATGTCATCCTGATCCTTAGTTCATTAAGAAATAATACATACCTATAAATCGATAACAATTAATGATATAAATTTGATTTAATTTACCCACAATATAAAATTACGAGGAATTACCGATGAGTTATATAATAGGTATACTTGCGCCATCTATCCACTACTATGTTGAATTACATTGAATGCGATAAGTGGCGTTATTCACAAAGCAACTACGAAGTCTATCGATAAATTAAATGTTGATGTTGAATACTAATAATTCCGTCAAGGGCTACGAAACACGGGATTGCAACCATAAATATAAATTCAATTCACGATAGTATATCTCTTTATCTTATGTTTAAGTAACAATATTTTTTTTTATGTTCCATATTTCAACTAAAAATATTACGTTAATTTCGAGTGTGTTTTCTTCTGTTCGGTATTAATCCTTATATAAATAAATGAATTCGTTAGCTTTTACACTATATGCATCAAATAAATACTTTTTTAATAAAGATCGCGATGTGTCTCTCGGCAGGGGTAGGTAACCGTCTCGCTCGCGCATGCTAATACAAGCCGGCCGCCGATGCGTATGCATTAATAGAGTAATCTGACCACTTGATAGTGTCCAGTGTTGAGTAGGATACGAATGTTAAATGAGTTTGTAAGAGTAGCGCCTTTTTGTACTAGACCAGTACAAACATTGCACTTCACCCTGCAGCATCACCCTGAGAATTTTTAAATATACCTACTGCGGAAAAGTTAAAATCGATCTTTGTAATCGATGCGTTTTAGTTTAAATGTGGAGGAGGATTTGGTTTACAAGGTGCTTCTTGGTATTGTGTGACCACTAAGATTGTCAATTAATTCAAAGAAAGGCGGTTTACAATCGTCTAATTTAAAATTCTAATTTTAATTTGTCTAATTTTTAATATATTTTTACATAACAATTATGATCCTAACCACAAATACATACTTTAAATTCGTTTCTTCACTCTTTGTATGTCCGGGTAATCGCCTGAGCGGCTAAACTCATTGGGATAGGACTTGCACTATAGAAAAGGTTGTGGAATAACATAATTATAGACTACTTTTTATCATATAATTTCAACGGGGTCGACATTAGTGCGGGAAAAACTTTGCGATACACTCATTTTTACGCGGGCGAAGCCGCGGGTACAGCTAGTTTTCTATAATTTTAGAATATTTGTCTGTTTATCCTGTAAGCCTGAAATCGCATCAAAATGAAAACTATAGAATTTAAATCAAAAATATTGACATTTATATATGTGTTTATAGTATATATTATATCTCCGGATAAAATAGTTTATTTAGTTTAATTAATACAAATCCATAAACTTTGTCAAAAGTTATTGCAATTTTAAGTACTGTTGTATTTTAAGCGCGGGTGGAATCGAGAGGCACTACTACTTCGCTGCAAGTGTTTATTGCTAATCCATCATCAAACTAAGATCTAGGTCTACTGTCGTGTTTAAGAAATCATATGAAATATGAAATAAAACATACTTTTTCGGCAGTAGTCATCCATCTCTCGCACAGACAGATTACAGGCGCCGCCGTGCGTATCGTATAGGTACTTTTATTTAATTAACGCTAAGGCTGTGTCCCCAGTGGGCACACTTTTAGCGGCGTACAGAATTTGCGACGTATCGGTTTAGTACACCCTTCCATAAATTCGAAATGGAGTGTACAAAGTTTGCTAGTTTGCGCTCACTTAACGCAGTTTGGCTGTGTCCCCAGTAGGCAAACTGTTAGCGGTGTACTCAATTTGCGAGGTATCGGTTTAGTACGCTCTTCCATATATTTGAAATGAAGTGTCAAAAGTTTGCTTGTTTGCGCTCACTATAAACAATTTGCAGCGTTACAGCGCACAGTGAGCACAAACTAGCAAACTTCTTCATGGTGGTAGAGCCAGTGTAATTCGATCAGGAAAGTAAGTACCACTGCCTCATCTATTTCTAGCGTGAACTATTTCTTGCGTTTCGATAGAAAGGTGTGGTTGTACACTTTCACATGATGCGACCATCATAGTCTTTGGGAGTAGCAATGCATCTGTGATTGACTTGAGATGGACCCATGTTCTGTATGAAGTTGATTACAGATGTCCATGGGCGGCAGTGACCACTTACCATCAGTGCATGCTCGTTTGCTACTTCAGTTATGGAAGGGCGTACTAAACTGATACGTCGCAAATTCAGTCGGCCGCAAACAGTTTGCCTACTGGGGACACAGCCTAAGTATTTTTTACGCGGAATCTAGATTATAAAATATCCATCTCTCAGCCGTTTGACGTAGGCCCCCGTAATGGAGATTTTGCCAACAGTAACCGCGCCTGGCATGAATGCTGGTAACAGCAGTGGATGTTGATGTTATACAGAAAGGCACTGCTGTCTATCTCCTGGAGTTTGCTTTTTTATACATTTGAAGTAGCAAACGAGTAAGCAGTCCATGTTATAAGAGGTGATCAGTACCGTCTATGGACATTTGTAAGCAAAGGCGTAGCGCGGACGAAGTAGACGTGGGCAAACTCCCTTGATAATGCCTCCACCTCCACCCGCAAAGAGGCCTCGCGAGGCCCCTTTAAGCGCGAGGCCGTGGACGATGGCCCACTGCGCCCACGCCTAGCTACGCCACTGTTTGTAAGCATCTTCCTACAAGGGGTTCTATTTATAGTTGATCACAGATGCGTTGCTGCCCTCAAGAAAAGGGCATGGCACAGGTGAATATTTACCTACGTAAAAGGATGATAGTTTGTATAATGTACTTGTTTTTCGAGAAATAAACAAATTTCTAATCTATTTCCATAAAGTATTTTTTTTTATGGAATATATTTCTATTTTCAAAGTGAGCCAGCAACCACCCACCGAAAGGCAATAACTGCTTTAAGATAGAAAAAGGCGTGGCGGTGATACATTTCCAGTTCAACATTATTAGATACCGACTTCCTTGCATGATTTAAGATGGTTTTATTCATTACATACAATTCTATGTTTTCTCTAAGTATTTAAGCATTTATCGATATCGAGTTTTTACCGATTAGAATTAGGTACTAAACACACAATTTGTTTCACTTACAAAAGGCACAGGCAAGTCTTGTTGACCGACTGCTCGAATCAATCAGTGCCACCTTAATTAAGAGTGATACAAAAAACCCAACGTCTGCACGAATCCAGTACAAGAATGCATTATAAACTGTTTTCTGAGTTAATCACATCATTAGAACTCAAGAAAATATGATATATTGGCTATAGTGCTCGTCTAAGCGCCAGTGGTTCCAGTTTTTGCAGGGATTTTCTGAATTACTCATGTTCTCCTGAAGGCAATTTTTAACAATGATACATTTTGCTTTGTTCAAGGGAATATGTATCGTATTTCTGAGTAAATTCAGCGGAAGATCCCTCCAGCCAGTCTAGATCAATCACTTCCCATGAGTCTTTGCTAATACCCAATTAGCGTGGTCTGTATTTTCTTCGATTAAAGAAGATTTTGTTGTGTTTCCTGTATGCTTTATAAAAAAAGCTATTCAAGACAAGCTGTTCCTCGCGGCTTCACTTATATTAACTGTCCTATGCATGGCTAGAAATTAAAAACCATTTAATTAAATTCCTTTAGTAAAATTCAGTAGTTTTAGTTTATTGGGATAGCCAACACACAGACAGATAAAAATTCAACATATAGAAATTTCCCTTATTGCTTATGATTTTAGTCCCGCAAACTATCGTTATTTTGTAAATGACTACATGCGATGTAGAGAGAGAGACACACGGACCTGCCCTTCAATCATATTTATTGAAAAGCAAAACGTTGAAATAACTTTAATATATGAGAGGATTAAGGAGACACTTTAATATTATTTAACATACAAACGCTGCGTGATTTGAATAACAATAATAACACAATTCGAAGACTCAAATTTTACCGGAGAGCTTATAATATTTAAAATGCTGTTTTGTCTTTTAAAATAAGTGAAAATAATAAAAAATAGGTATGCATTAAAAATCGTACTAGACACATCAAAACAAAATCTCTTTCGGTAAAGATGTATCTTTAACTTAAAATATTGTTAAATGTTATATTGTAAAGCTTTTTGTTTTCGAGGGGGAATCCTTCCAAAGGTACCCGACGCCGTGGGAGCGACGCAGGGTTATGTGGGATTTTTACCGCACTAAAACCCCCCCGGTGGCCGTCCTCGGTGCTGAAAAGGAGGACTCCAGGATCTCGAAACGACTTCAACCGGAATCCTCCGAGCGCGCTGCCCCATCGGGCTCCTCCCAGATGGGCGGCTGGGCCCACCGCTCCGTCTAGTCTTTACGACGCCGCTTTACGACTCCGTCTAGCCTGACCGAGTTCGAGCTCCCACTCTAGCCGTCTGCAACCCCGGAAGCCCCTTTTAGTCGCCTCTTACGACAGGCAGGGGATACCGTAGCCCTATTCTGACCCCTACAGGCTACAGGGATGATATTGTAAAGCTACGATCCGTAATTAAATATTGCCAGCATTGTCGCAAAAGACTTTATTTTATGTATTTTTGTAACATTTGATGGGTTACTAAATAAGTTGAATTATTATTAAGAATTGTACTGATTTCGTTTATAGATATAGACCTCAAAATCCTAAACAAATTACGAATGTTTTACGATTACGTCCAATGAGGTGTTAAGTGCCATATTCGATTTGAAAGAATCCAGCAAATCAGCTCCCAAGATACTTATCACACGATCCCTATCTAATCTTCAATCATTCGTTAAAATACAAGCACTAACTAGGCTTCACCTTCTAGTAAACTATGCATTTTTACTCGATTCTTTATTAAGTACACGTCAACAAACACTTTGGATTACACCATCGATCAATTCCGACCCCTATCACCTGTTGTCAACGTTAAAAGTCGCTGGCACGATTTAATTCAGTCGTTAATTTTAATGTAAACAGTATCTTAGCTAATACGGGGTCTAGTCTTGGTAACAACTTTAAAAATACACCTCCTTTTTTACTTATAACTCTTGTTGCAATGTCTTTAAGTTGTAATTTAGATTGGTTTTCGTTTACCAGGCGCAGAGATAAGTTGGTACTATGTAGGTTGGTTTGTTCCTTTAAAAGGTAATTCAGCATCATTCACATGCACGGGAGATGTAAGGTAGGCACAACTTAGCCCTATTAATGATTGAGAACCTAGTTCGAAGGTTTTGTTATGGTTTACTGTTCGATAGACATATTTATACCCCGCATTGCGTCATGGCTCTAATATATCACATAGCGGCTCTCAGAAGTATCATAATAAGTTATTGTTGCCAAGGCTCAGTTAGTCGTTTATCAGTTGGAGATTTTATCAAAATACTATTAACTCTGTTGGGTTTATTTGGTTTCCATTTAAAAAGTAATTGTATTGACAATTTTATCTGTAAACGACTATAGTGAACTTCTGTTCCGCTTCAACTTTGGAGTGTCTATTTATGTGTTATTAATCATTATGTTATTAAGAATGTAATTTTATATTGTAAAATTATTACCTACTTTAACACAACCAAAAGGTATTGAACTCTTTTAAAGTTAAGATTTCTGTGGCTTCATTTTCCTTAAGCATTAACTGTGCAACTTAGGTATACGTTAAGATCTGAAATCACTGACACAGACAGTATTCTCCCATCAATCCATCAGCCTTTCCAGATCCACTCCTGAACATATTCAACTCCTAATTCGAGCTTTTGCCTATATTAATTTCGTCTATTTTGCGTGTTGGTAACCGGAGTAGGTATTAATAGTACTTACATACAGTAGAAGACATAGAAGATAGTATCACAGTACTAGTATCCATCTCCTGGATTATGTTCCTTAGTTACATTTTGCCACTTCCAATAGAGATCTTCCAAATGAAAAGAGAGAGAGTCGTGCTATTGAAGGTTGATAGTAGTTTCATCATATATGTTAGGCATTTGTTACCAGTGACTGTGGACAAAAAATAGACTTAAAATTTACGTGTTGCCATGCCCGTCCATATTCTACAATAGTTAAAATACCTACGCACATAGTTAACAAAAAAAATGTTTATCATATTTATATTAAAGTCCTAACAGAAGTTTACAAGTGAAATACATTTATCTATCTGCAAAAAGCATTTTAATTACCACAATGTTGGGGTTTTTACTACTATCGCATATTATAATTAGAGGCGAGATCTTTGAAACTATTCTAATTGCAGGTTAATAACCCGAAATATTAGCTAGGTACATAATTAAGAAAAAGTACGTCACGGCTATATTCTTTTTATTGTTCTCGCTAGTTTATTTATTCTATGATCAAAGGAAACAAGTAGGTAGGTACCTTCTGTAACCACTTGTAGATTAGTAGTCATTACACAGCGAATATAACTTTTTGTAGTAAATTTAATCAGGTGGCAGAACCAGTGTAGTTCGACGGGGGAAGTTCCACCGCCACACCTATTTCTAGCGTAAAGCATTTCTTGCGTTTCGATGGAAGGGTGTGGTAGCTGGCACACTTTTATATGAGGCGACCATCATAGTCCTCGGGAGTAAAAACGCATCTTTGATTGACTTCAGATGGAACCATGTTCTGCATGAAGTTGAATACAAATGTCCATGGGCGGCAGTGACCACTTACCATCAGATGGACTGCATGCTTGTTTGCTTTTTCGGTTACATAAAAAAAATCAACATAGTACATTTCTGTATCAATGTTGGGCATAGGTCTTCCTTAAAATAGGAATGTCTTAGGTGACAGGCGTTGCCAAGTCAGGCAGGCGGGAAGGCGGCAGGGAAGCCGTCCTGCCATAGAGATTAAAAAAACGTTTTACACATTGTTTAGTATTGTCAGAGAGCAAGTGTCCCCCATAAAAATGTACCTAATAATCAATGTTCCGTAAATGTCAATCTTCTGAAACCCGACTTTTTTTTGTGTTCTCGAGGGGGAAACCTTCAAAAGGTACCCAACGCCGTGGGAGCGACGCAGGATTTTCACCGCATTAAACCCCCCCCCCCCCGTGGCTGTCCTCGGCGCTATAAAGAGGACTCCGGGATCTCGAAACGACCTCAACCGGAATCCTCTGAGCGCGCTGCCCCATCGGGCTCCTCCCAGATGGGCGGCTGGGCCCACCGCTCCGTCTAGTCTTTACGACGGTATGCGACCACACATACCGCCGTGCTTCCCGGCACACCTGACCGAACGGTTCGAGCTCCCACTCTAGCCGTCTGCAACGCCGGCAGCCTCTTTTAGTCGCCTCTTACGACAGGCAGGAGATGCCGTAGCCCTATTCTGATCCCGTAACTACAGGGACTCTGAAACCTGACTGCCAACCCCATTGCTGAGGCCGCCGCGTTAGTCAAGCGATTCCGTTACTTTCAAACTCTTCAGCTTTTTTTCTGAAAGGACGTTTAAGTGGTACTCACGATGTTTGTCTAATCGTTAAATCAAGTAACATTTAATTTAAAAACGTCTACCTATTACCTATTTCGTAGGATGTAAAACGTACAAATCGAACCCAAAGCTACAACGTGGAGTGAAATTTGTGGCACTGAGTTATCATATAACATTGGAATACCAGATAAAAGTATCTACATTGATGAAGGTCAAAGACATGACTAAGTTTTGACACGAATCGCTGCCCACATTTAAATTAATAAAACAACTAAGAATGATTGTTTAAAACTATGATACATTTATTCTTAGAAATCTATATACGGAGAGCTGTTTAAAATTAGCAACTTTGACCATTGAGACAAATTAATTAATTCTGATGGACTAGATTATTACTTCTGTTTTTTTTGTTATTTCTCAAGTTCCGTACCTTAAGAAAAAAACGGAAACTTATTTAATAATAACATTCCGTTTTTAAGCAATGTATTGTAAAGTACGCTGCTTGTGAAAAAATATAAACCTTTAATTTTTAGTCCATAAATTTACGGAGATCATTTCGCAACAATTTAATCTTTAAGCTTTTTCGCTGACTCTACAACCCACTGAACTAAATTAGAAGAAGTATTTATTCTTTACTAGTTAACCCGGTGAACTTCATTCCGCCTAAAAGTCAAAAATCTTTCTATACTATATTATACATAAAAACCTTCCTCTTGAATCACTCTATCCATTAAATCCATAACGTAGTTACATAGGGACAGACAGTGAGAAGCGACTTTGTTTTATACTATGTACTTAGTGATAGTTTTTGTGTAACTTTTGAGTAGCAAACGGACGTGCAGCCCATTTGATAAATAATAAGTGGTCACTACCGCCAAATGATAGGGGTTCTATCTGAAGGCATGACTTCAGATAGATCTTGTGCCACAAATTTATATCAGGCGAACATCTTAGTCCTCAGGAGTAGTAACTCATCAGTGATTAACTGCAGATAGAACCCCTATTATATGTGAAGTTACTTACAGATGCTCATGGGCGACAGTGACCACTTACCATCAGGTGGAAGGTATGCTCGTTTGCTACTTCAATCTTATAAAAAAATATAACCCCTATTTTAAATGATTTGCCTCCCAAGAATTAAAATGATCTCCTAATAATAAAATAACCGGCAACTACAACTAGCCAGTTCACGATCGATTTTCTTTTCAGAAAATAATTTTAATGAGAGCTATTAAGAATTAAATTGAGTTTATTATTTATTATTGCATTGTGTTTCAAGAGTTCAGTACGAAACTCATTATTATTTTTGGCGGCATGAGGTCACTTTGTTGACATTTATGAAGCACTCGGCCGATGATCACTCGAACTGCGTAATCATCGGCAATGTCGGATCAGAAATTAATGTAAAAACGATTCATCTTGCCACACAATATAGTTTCTTAAGAATTCGAGAATAATTGATATTAATGATGGTACACATAAGTCAAAAGAATTTTAAGAGTAGGTCAGTAAGTGTACGTATATTTCGTTAATTGTCTTTTTGTCGATATATTAAAGTTCATTATGATTAAATATTATACATATAAGTTATGAAATGATTGTTGTTAAAATATTTAAACGCGTATATTTAATTATAATATACATAGATATTAAATTAAAAATTACAGTAATTCTCTAATTCATTTCTTGATAGTTGTGTTCCATTGTTTCACTCTTTAATAAAGGTAATACACTAATAATAACTGTTGTACACTATCACAACTTAACACAGATTTTAAAGAAATAAAGACAAGATTTTATTTCAATATATTCACTACAAATAATCAATTAAATTTAGTACTTTTGGGTAGATGCGATTTTAAAAACACAGCCAGACAGATATCTGTTATTACTTATGTGTAGTCCTTCAAACTTTCTTTTTCCAAATTTAATATAGGTATGCACTATGCATTGTATAGAGCCGAGGATCTTTTATTTTGATTGCATTACATCAGATACTAGGTAAATAGAAAACTGTGCCTCAAATGATACCTACCTATCTCATAAGGAGGTACCAGATTCACCAAAGTAAACCAACTAAACGTTATTTTTAAATATATATCGTCAACCCATTATTGTCCCACTGCTGGGCACGGGCAGTTTTTAGGCCATAGTGCACCGCGCAGACCAAGTGCGAATAGGTGGACAAAACAAACAAAAACAAATATATAATTCGATAGAATTATTTATCAATTTCTGGACATCGTAAAAGGAATTAAATTGCATTGACAATAAAACATAAATTACGCGCTGTCTTCCACCGTAACACTGACGTAACAGGCTTAAGGTCTTCGAAAATAAACCCAGGAGTCAGCTATCAATCAATCTCAGGCTCTTAAGGTAATCAGAAGAATTGTTGTCAGAAGATTATATATGTATAAACTTAAATTTAATGCCGTCTGTAACGTTTTCGTGCCAATGGAGATGAACTTAATTTTTAGCAAGTAAGTTTATTAAAAGTAAGTTAAGTATAAGGTGGCACAGACCTTTATAACTCGGAAATACGTTGCCCTGAACTAACGACGGAATCAGTATTGAGCGTTGTACTGGTATGAATATGGATATTCAGAAGCGTTCTAGCTTAGTTTTCAGAGGTAGTTTGAGATCTGAGATGAACAAGTAGGTTTATTTTATCTTCTATACTATAATAAATCTGTAAGAGGTCGCTGTCTGTACATGGAATAAATTTAGGTGAAAACCATTTCTAGAGGTCTTTAATACGATATAGAACCCAAAATAATGGTTTTTAGAAATCTTTTCTGTTTGTCTGTTTGTCTGTTTGTCTGTTTATCTGTTTGTCTGTTTGTCTGTTTGTCTGTGTGTTTGAAAACGCTAATCTCAGAAACGGCTTATCCAATTTGAATATAATTTTCACGGATGTGTTGTGGGAAACTTCACTTAACATTTAGTG
This sequence comes from Spicauda simplicius, assembly GCA_949699795.1. Lineage (NCBI taxonomy): Eukaryota > Metazoa > Arthropoda > Insecta > Lepidoptera > Hesperiidae > Spicauda > Spicauda simplicius. The sequence goes on along the minus strand of OX453070.1, from coordinate 16,919,388 downwards.
TTTATTTTATGTAAATCGGTTTATAAATAAAAAAGTTATGGCAATTTAAAACTACGCAGTATTTATTCTGTGTTCGATAAGTGTTAATAAGTTAAGTAACTGCATGGTTGAATTGGTTGAAACTAAACATGTTATAGTCTGTAAAATGTATTCCTTTGTTATGTATTTTTTATTGGTTATGTGTGTATCTATGTTATTTGATACTATACAAATCTATATCTCTATATCTATATAGAGATGCTCGAAAGGATGCTCTCTCACTCATCTATTGAATAAACATCGTAGAGTCCAAACTGCTAAAGATACGAATATGATTTTTACCAGGGGTTCCTTTTATGACGTAGACGTAAGTTAAGAATGAATTTTCTGACCCCCCCCCCCCCAATTTAACCCAAATAGGAGATGTAAGTTTGTATGAAAGTCAGTCAATTTTGAAGCCACCCAATAAAATTTAGTATTTCGCTTTGATTTTTATGTTAATACATAGTTTTTAACCGACTTCCAAAAAGGAAGAGGTTATTAATTCGTCTGTATTTTTTTTTTTTATATTTGTTACTCGATTTCTCCGCACTGGGTGAACGGATTTGGATGATTTTTTCTTTCATTTGAAAGGTAGTGCGTGTCATGGGGTCCCATTTATTTTTAGTTCACTTTTGACTGTGGCATCTATAAGAAAAGCGCATAAGTCTGATATTTGCATTTACGATGTGCGCGATAAATAGATGAATAACTCAATTTCTCGCCAACCGAGTTTGATGATTTTTCTTTTATTTGAAAGAATATACTCCAAGGGTACTCTGATGAGTTTGATACGGTTCTGATCATAGGATCCATTTCTTTGAAGCAAATTAACGAAATTAGCAATACTCGGCCAAACCTAAGCTGTAAGAGTCCAATTGGGTTGAATGTAGAATGAGATTACTAAGCAGATATTTCCTAAAAAAATTTACCTTCAACTCTTCAATCCTGATGATGCAGGGGTACTGCTAGCCTGAACCGTAGAAGTAAGTCAATTTGTTTTTACGGATATATAATAAGATTGTTAAACAAATTCATGGGACAAAAATTTGATCTTCAACTCCTCAACCCTGATGATGTAAGGGTATTTCAAGACTAAACCGTAAGAGTTGGGCTATTTGGTACTTACGGTTATGTAATAAAAATACCAAGCAAAGATACACGGTAAAAATTTCGACCTTCAACTCCTCACCCCTGATGATGCAGGATACTGTTAGCCTAGACTATACGAGATGGGCATTTGGTGCTTTCAGGTATGTAATATAATTACTAAGCAAAGACACATGATGAAAATTTTGACCTTTAACTCCTCAACCCTGATGATGCAGGGGTACTTCAAGCCTAAGCCATAGAAGTTAGCTATTTAGTGCTTTCGGGTATGTAATATAATTACTAAGCAAAGACACATGATGAAAATTTTGACCTTTAACTCCTCAACCCTGATGATGCAGGGGTACTTCATGCCTAAGCCACTGAAGTTAGCTATTTAGTGCTTTCGGGTATGTAATATAATTACTAAGCAAAGACACAAGATGAAAATTTCGATCTTCAACTCCTCAAGCCTGATGATGCAGGGTACTGCAAGCCTAAGCCATAGGAGTTGGCCATTTAATGCTTTCGGGTATGTAATATAATTACTAAGCAAAGACATATGATGACAATTTCGACCTTAAGCTCTTCAGTCCTGATGATGCAGGGTACTGCAAGCCCAAGCTATAGAAGTTGGCTCGCAAGTGCTTACGTATAAGTAATAAGAATACTAAGCAAAGACATGGAATTTTTTTTTACCTTCAACTCCTCCCTGATGATGCGGGATAGTGCAATCCTAAATTATAAAAGGTAGTCACATAATGCTTACGGTTGTTTTTAGTATATAAGTTTAATGACAGCTCATTAAACTGAAATGTGATTAATAAATTAACTTCAATTCATCAACCCTGATAATCTAAGTACGCAACCTACTTAAGCCGTATGAGTTTGGTACTTATTGATTACAATACATTACAACCCGTTGAGAGAACATTATGATGAAAAGTGTCACTTTGAATACCTAAATCCTGAAAATGCAGGAGTATTGTCATGTTATTGTTAAGAGTTGGATTTAGCTGTAGCTTTTTAAACAGGATGGGTTAGGTTATTTTGGAACATAAAAGAAAACATAAAAAATAAGCGGGCAGGGTGCGGCAGCACCCTGCGAGCGGGTGCACCCTGTTCGTATGAATTGTAAAAGTGTTTTGATTATGTCTTCTGCTTTACAAAGAACAATGCGGGATTTACGCACACGAATAGCCCGATTCACCTCTTAAAAGATCTTAACTTAGAATATATGTCGCTGTTCAGTGATATTCCAATTTTCTAATGATTTCTTTGTTATCCGGAAAAGTTAAAATCAATCTTTATATCGATACGTCTTCGTTTAAATGTGGAGGAGTTGGTTGAAAAAGTATATCCCGATATTCTTAATACAACCAATAACACTATAAATTGGTTCCAAAAGACGGCTATATACCCACTCACCAATGAACGTGTCGATAAAATAAATGGTTTTTTTTTTTTCAAAATTTAAAGCAGCGTCACCGATCTACTATTCGGTAGACACAGTCATTGAGATGGAGGAAGCAGTACATTATCCAACAGAATTTTTGAATTCCTTAATGCCTTCCGAAAATCCTGAACAAAAATTAATAATAAAAGTAAGTTTACCTATAATCTTACTTAAAAATTTGAATCCGCCAAAATTACTTCAAATAGTATTTTCCAATTCGGAAAAATTCAAATCAATCTTTATAATCGATACGTTTTGGTTCAAATGTGGATTAGTTGATTGAAAAAAAGTATCCTGATATTGTGAATTAGACCACTAAGAATGTAAATTGGTTAAAAAAAGCGGTTTACAATATTAGAATTCGTCTAATTTAAAAAAAAAATACATAACAATACGTTCCTGCCCATAAATACACACTTTAAATTCGTTTTTTCACTCTGTGTTTGACCAGGTAATCCTTGAGCGGCCAAACCGATTTTAATGTTACTACTTTTTATCATAGAATTCCCACTGTGTCGAGATTTGCGCGGGAAAAACTTTGTGATACGTTGATTTGCACGCGGGCAAAGCCGCGGGTACAGCTAGTTACTCAATAATTTTATTAGATTGTCTGGAATGTTATCTTCAATTAATGTCATTAGTTTCATCTCATTTTTAGTTGAGCAAATTTAGGAAAGAAAAAAATACTTAGATTTAAGTACTTAAAAAATGATAGGAAAGTGATTTAATCATTTAATTCTGCATTTGATTTATTATTATAAGCAATATTTTTAAAATGAAACCTTTAGACCAAGTTTATATTAAAGAATAAACATATAAAACTCAGCGAATCATAAAATCCTTACATGTTGACGTCTTACATGACTAGTCATGATTTATTATCATCATCTGATGACTAAATATTGCAGGAGCAGAAAACTATAATAAAATCCGCGTGGGCGAATCCATAACCCGAGACTAGTGATCAATATTTTCGCGGCATCTATAAATAGTCAATGGCCATACTTGGCCTAGTCGGTTACTGTGACACGTACGGGGTGACCACTTATTTTGTGCTTAAAACGGTACAAGATTTGTTATAATCTTTTAATGGTTTTCAGAAGGTACACTAATTTTTACTGGCTTTTCTGTTTAGGACATTGTCATGAAGAAAAAAAGGTTTTTGTGAGGTAAAAATCCCACATAACTCAGCGTTGCTCCCTCGGCGTCGGGTAACTTTCTAAGGTTTCCCCCTCAATATCAAAAAGGCATTGTCATGAGTTGATGTTCTCCAGGAAATAAATTGATACATAATAAAAATAATAGAATGTAGAAAGAAATGATGAGTATATAATATTGAATAAAAAAGTTATTCTTATTGACAAAGAAAATTATAGATTTCAGCGATAATCCAAAAAATATACTTAGTCCAAAATCCATTAAAAATATACAATATTATTCAATTATTATTGCACCTCTCTATAAAATAAAAGAGGGCAAACTTATTGCCTGATTGCAGTCTAACAGTGAACTGGGCACAAATAGGGGGCTGGAAAATTCACAGCGGGTGTTAATTGTACAATATTATTATTTCACATTTTACTGGCACGTGTTACATGGATCGTGGTCACGGCGCAACTCCACCGCCGCGTTGCGCCGCGGTCACGATCCATGTAAAAGGGTCGAAATATCGAATATAAAAGAATTCTTAAAGAATTCAAAACCATCATATCATATCGTGAGCGTTAAGTATTAAAATGTATCAATTCCGCGATAATATTAGTTTAAAATCATATTTTACTGACAATTTAGAAAATAATATCATGGTTGACCATATCCTAAAATAAGTTCAAAAATTAATTCTATAATACCAATACATCGATATTTGCCCAAATTAAGACCGTTATGTATTATTCATCAGTAAATTATTCTTAATTATTAATAAGTTTCGATAACCTCTTTATTTCAATGAACACAAGATATTTTTTACAAGTGTAAACATACAATTCATGCAAATACTTCAGTAACGTATTTTACTACATTGTTAAAGTCAGCTTTGTTAGTTTGCATGAAAATAGGATGTATATTTTACTAAGGGTTAAAAATCCTACAAAATAAGTTAGTTCAAATCAAAACGCATGGTCACCTCACAGCTACGACCAGTAGCAGCCACTCGTGCTAAGTAGCTACACTACCTACGTGTGACTCATGCGTATCAATATTTATATTCTAAACTTTATCTCTAGCGCCGATAGTTAGTCAACACTTCTGGGTCAATTAAAAGTAGTAAATTAGTATCTGAAGTGGCTCTACTGCTCCATAATTTACTAAGAAATACTGTTGCGTTTATAGTTCATTCTTATCATCTGTAGATAGTGTAGAGCTAGGAATTTTAGTCTCCTACCTTCAAATTCTTTTATTAAAAAAAAATTGTTTATGCATGTAATAAAAATGAAAGTTAGACGAGCTTGTAAGCCCGTATATTTGCAAAAATGATTATTTAGAGGACTGAATAATAAGTTTTTATCTAATCATAGACATTTCTATAATTCCTAGACCAGTTTTCTATGTTTTTAAAATTGCTTCAAACCTGAATCACCATAGCTTTTCCAGAGACGGAGTTCGGTACTTATATACCGTATTTTGATATTATTGAGTGTTTATTTCATTATACCTATCAAAATCCTTAGTCCTAGTTTGAATCAGTTCTTGGGTTTCGATGGAAGGGTGTGGTTGCCACACTTTTATATGAGGCACCCATCTTCCCTAGTCCCCAGAAAGAGCAACGCATCTGTGATTGACTTCATGATAAAACCCGTGTTCTATGAAGTTTCTTATGTCCACCAGGATACCTGCTTTTCTGCTACTTCAGATAAAAAACAATCAAAAGTAAGTACAATTTAAAGATATGTTACTTTTATTTCAGCCCGGGTGAAACCACACTACACAGCTCGTCTTAAAATATGGTCTGTCTGTTTGTCTTTTTTCCGTCCTCAGTTATATCACAGTATTAATATCATACAGTAGTCTAACTCTGCAGTGTCCTTGAATTTTATACCTACAGTCGCGCTGGACGAGAGTTCGCGTTAGGGCTACCCGCCTAAAGTATTTTAATACATCTGTATACTTGACTTTCTTTCTTACCTACTTATTATGTATTTTATTCAATAGATTAAGGTAAAAAACAACGCATTCTTTTAATATTTAAGAGAGTTAATTATAAATCGTACACAAATAATAGTTATAAATTTACACTGAATAATATTTTACCAACCAAAATAAAAATTATTAACAACGTGTTTATGCACAATTAAGCAATCAAAAACAGCCTAATATAGTTTACAACTGATCTTCGCTACATTATTATTTAAATAAAAAGATACACTGCTTAAAAAACGTCACATCGCCCGCTCGCCACTACGGCACATTCGCTAGCTGTTGGGTGCTGAGTGCATACCGAAATCGTGGCGCGTAGGTACAACTTGCGTTTGGTGCGTTTGTAAGAAGTTAGAATACTGTAGATACTAGTACTGTGGTTATATCCTACTAAGTGTTTATATTAACTTGCGATAAGATTTCTGCCGAGATAACTTTGTTAAGTGATACCGGATGATGCCCCCATATCAGTATATTCCTAATTAAGTATGGTAATTAATTGGAATCATAGTATGGCAAATGATTTAGTCTTGATATAAGTGCAGCAACTTTATTAGTTACATGGCTGCTAGTTAAGTGAGGCTTGAGGAATTGAGCTATTTTATCTATGCAAATAAAATTTATGAAGGTTTTAAGTTAATTAGTAACTTTAATAACGGCCATTTTCTACGGTCGAGTACTTATTTCCATCCAAGATATCCTACAGCCTTCTTAGGTACACTGCTGGGCATAGTCACCGCCTGAAATGCATGTAATAGACCTCAAATAGTTTAGAAGTTGCTCAGAATTACACTGATACCCATCTTTTGGGTTTTTATTCCTTTGTCGTGTCCTATTACATCAACAACAAAAGATAGAATGGAGCAAACCCTCACCAAACGGCACTTTAACCCATGGACGGCACCCATGGACATCTGTAACTTTAAAATCCATATATGAAAATCAATAGGTAGAGTTCTACACTTGAGTATAACGATATAATAAAATTTTATTTTAATTACTTCCTTTATGGTAATTTTATAAGGTTGTAAGTGGTCTACAATCTCTTATAATTTGTTATTTTAAATTTTCACGAAAAAAATATAAATTAAATATATGTAAGCTATCGTTCTGTTTTCAAATCAAACGTTGTAATATCGTATGGAAATACCAGAAAAGCTTTTGTTTAACATTAAATTCCAAATCAAGTCAACCAAAAGTCAAATGAAATCAAATTAGTGATGCGAGTTCTAAACATTCGAAGGACTAAGAAATGAAGTGTAAATTTTAGATTTAATTATAAAATTCAGATTAATACTGATTAGAAATTAGTATTTATCGTTTAATTTTTATTCAACGGTTCTGTATTGCCAGTACATCACACACTACATACTCCACTTGTTAGTGTCGTTCCGGACCCGGATTTTGTCAACCCTTTATGGTCCCACAGGTCCCACTGCGGGACACGGGTCTTTTCTCAGAATGAAAGAGCTTCAGGCCATAGTCCACCGCGATGGCCAAGTCCAAATTGGTAGACTTTACCGCCAGAATTTATTAACATAATTTATTCTACTAGCCACCCGTCGCAACGGTCGAAATTCGATCGTAATTTAAATTAAAAAACTAAACTTCAGATTGTCCAAAGTAGCACGAATATATCTGAAATTCAAATAAATTGTAATAATGTTCAAGTTATTTTGAACGCAACCGTTAACGGTAATAAAAACTTTTTAACAAAAAATATCTACCGACTTCCATGTCACAAAAAAGTAAAAAATAATTTCAATTATTTTTGAATTCCGAAGTCGGCGCTCAATATATTTCTATGGTGACGGTGACGGGTGATGAAACTTTGCCCTGTATGAGAATTGAATGTTTATTTCGTTTATTATGTATGTGTTTGTGTCAATTGCAAGGTAGTGAGTGTAATATGTTTTTAGTTGAATTTATGCATTATTTGAAAAAAAATATTAGCATAGCGTAATCCTGCTCTATATGAATTATAGCCGTGCGTAACTTCATACTCCTCCGTATGCGGCAAGTATCTTAAAAACGAATCACAAGTTTTTGCTTTACGTACTATTATATAGATTTAGGTATGTATAAAGGTAAAAGGTATAAGGTATCAAAAGTCAGATACATAAATTTCTTGTAATCTTCACTGTCTCACCTTTAGAGGACACAATAAACGACAATTTAAGTAAATTAATAGGCTTATAGAAAGTCAATGTCAGTAGAATTGCATTGAACTATCTGCTTCATGAAATGATTGTATAATGACCAGAGCTTGCATATTGTGTACTTTATGGGCATTATTTGATTCGTTCATGGTTATTTCAACTTCCAAAGAAACATCACAAGTTTCTGAGGCTGAACAACTCAATTTATAAAGATCTAGACTTGTTTTTTATTTTTATCTGTCTGAAGTAGCAAACGAGCATGCAGTCCACCTGATGGTAAGTGGTTAATGCCACCCATGGACATTTGTAACCAACTACATACAGAACATGGGTTCCTTCTGAAGACAATCACAGATGGGTTGCTACTCCCGAGGACTATGATGGTCGCCTCATGTGAAAGTGTGCCGACTTCATTAGGAGATCTAGAAATTAATTTTCACTTCAAGTAAATTTAACACTATCTCTTGATGAATGTTTCATCAGAGGTGCAGTTAAAATTTTGTGAAGTTTTGTCCCTTGGACCCTGTGAAAAATTGTAACCAAATATTAAAACGGTTACTAAGCGAAGGGTTCTACATTACTTGTTACACCTGAATACTAAGTTTGTAGGTACAACTCCTATTTCTTACATAAACTCTTTATACTGGAAAGTTGTGTGTCCAAACAGAGAGAAAGAAATGAAGGACCTCTGGCCAATTTTCTACAGTTTTTACATTTATTTGGTCATCAAATAAATGAATGTCTTCTTCGTAACGATTCATAAGGCTCCCTAGGCTCCGGGCAAGGTTGTTTACGATAGGATTTGAATTGTCAGTCACACAATTAGGCTTTGGGTCTAGGCCTCTTTCCCAATCACACGTTCACCATTCCTAATATGACAATGTCAGGTGGACAAACCCTGTGTTTTACCAAGATAAAACTTTTGTATCCGAAGAAGATGCTCAAGTAATATCAGCCTTTTAACCAGAAAAATAAGGAGTACATGACATTTGTCGAACAGAAAAGCAAACTTTGTTTTATGACACGTCGTGCTAAAGCTCACGATCAATAGATCATATTGTATTTCTTTATAAACGCTTACAAAAATGAGCGCATGACCATATTCTGGGATATAGGCTATTGCTTTGACAGTCGACATGTATGCTACGTGATTTTAATGGAATTAGAAATCTGCTGCCGTGGGAATATTAGCTTCGACTGTGTAGTGGTACTACACTTGTAGAGAGAAGGTTAAAGATTTTTCTTGTAAGGAAGGTATCTTATTATATGGGTTCTAATTGCGATGGATAAAAAAATACTTCTTTGTGTCTAGGGTTAATAACACCAGCACTCAGTTTACGATTGCGCGTTTTTTCTGTACAAGAAATATACCTAAATACTTAATTATGTTTGGAATAAAGATCTTATGTTAATTCTGGTGAAAGGCTTTTGTTGTTTTTTCCGTACAAGTATCACATACAAAGAAGGATAGTAAATAAAAGAAAGAAATATTTTCATAAATCACGGACGTGATGTTCAGTTTTTTTTGAGTAGATTCATAACTTATCTGACAAGATTGGAAGCACAAGTACTTTATAAAGGACACCCTTAAAAGAGAGAGGTACCCGTGTTGAAAAGTGGCCATCTATCACTTGTTAGACACAGTGTGGGTTGGTGGTGCCAATGATATTCAGCATGCCAATTGCTTAAGAATTCAATTTACATTTTTATGTTTACGCAACGATGAATTGCAAGCTAGATTTAGTTGTACTTTAAATTCTGTACCAATTCCAGTGACATTTGAATTACAATGTGCTCTTCCTACGCAAAAGGCATCCGTCGTCTCGAGATAGACGAATAAACAAAGGAAGTTTAAGGGAAACTGGTCGATTCACGTAATAGAATAAGAAATTGGCTCCATATAAGGTAGACGGAGAACTAGCCTAGCTTGAGGCTACATACTGCAATATATCCGTTAAAAATGGAATTCGCGATAGTTACAATAATTGCCCGAAGATTTTAATATTCTCGGGTCAGAGTCGGTCTCAAGGATGAACATGAAGTGACCAGGGAACCTCCTAAGTAATTAATGATTTGAACCCCGGATCTACCACAGTAATGATTATCCTGTGTGTTAATCTAGATCATAAATCAAAAAAACATATGTGTGTGCCTTTCAGTAAAAACCGACCGGTAGGCTTAAGTGTCGCTGTCCCTGTAGTTCCGGAACCAGAATAGGGCTACGGTATCCCCTGCCTGTCGTAAGAGGCGACTAAAAGGGGCTTCCGGGGTTGCGGGTAAAGTGGGAGTTCGAACCGTCTGGCCAAGCGACCCCGGGAAGGGCGGCGGCATGTGTGGTCGCATGCCACCATAAAGACCAGTAGGTGCGGTGAGCGTTTACGCCCACCAGACAAGAGTCTTAAAGGAGCATCGCACTCGGTGGACTCCGGTTGTGTTCCGTTGGAGATCACAGAGTCCTCCACGCATTATAGTTGGACCTAACGATAAGGCAAACGGGCCTGGTGGAAAGCAGCCCCGTTGCCTATAAACATTTGCAACACCAGAGGAGTCGCCAATGTATCGCCGGCTTTGAAGGACGGCTCTTTTTACACCTTTCTTGAAGAGCCCCATGTCATAGCGCTCCGGGAATACCTCAGGAGGAAGCTTATTCCACATCTTGCACGTCCTCGACAGAAACAACAGCGCAAACCGAACCGTGGAGAACCGCCATGAGTCCAGTTGATGTGGATGGAACTTCATCCGTCGGCGAGTGGTGCGCTAAAGGAAGGGTGAAAAACCTTTTAAAACATAAATCCGCACAAACATTTGCAAACAATTCCACATAGAACAGGTGTTCTACCTACAACCGATCATAGGTGTGTGTGTGGCTACTTCTGAGAACTAACTTTCTCACCTCATACCTAAGTCTGACTTGGAGATAGAGACATGGAGAAGGACTCCGATCTCCATCAAGATTAATGACAAATAGAGTTTAATACTTATCAATAATCCGTTGGCTAACACGTTCAGATCAAAGATGTTTTCGAGCTCAATTTCGGCAATGGTTTCGTTTAGTTTAAGGGGGCAAAAGGTAACTAAAACTATCCGAATTTAACAAACATTCCAAAATAATGACATATTTGTAACCATGTCCGAAACTCCTATTATATTATTCTTATATCCGTATACAGATCCGAAACATATCCGTAACATGCTTAATTCTGGATGCACCAAAAGTAAACGCCACGAATTGGACCTACATTTGCAAAAAGGAACCAACAAGTTTTCCTCCTGTATTGATAAGAAGAACATTGATGATTTTCAATATGATATATATTTGTATACATTGATCAAATTATTTTGTGCAACATTGTAGTAAATATTTTTTATTAGAAATAACCTAAAATTATACGGTAAACAAAATTTTGACACAAAAGGATTTTTCTCAAAACTTTCGTTGTGTGGGTTGATTCTGTTTTGCATAAGTGGGTCCAATTATGCACTTCAAAGTTACTTTGTTATGTAGGAGTAATAGAGATCGTGACATTAATTTTCAATTAAATTAATTCACTGGAAGTTCCACATGAGATTAAATAAGTGCGTTACAAACACGCACCTCGCATGTAGCGCGTATTATTAAATGCGAGTATAAAAATATATAAATAAATTATTTTTACTAGTCTAGTAGGTATATGTCTAATTGTGTTTACTAGTAGACTTAGTATATAACACTATTTACGTACATGTACTTGGAAATATTAACATTTAGTAATAATCATATAACTATATAAAACTACCTACTTATGTTTATATTTTGTGTGGTACAAGTCGATACTGAAAACAATATGGATCACAGCATTAAATGAAATGAAATGAAATGAAATGTCTTTATTTTGTATAGGCCTGCGGGGGCACTTACAAATTGTCAGTTACATTTTTTTTTCTTACACTACCACCGGATCGGAATACGACCTCAACTGAGAAGATCCGGCAAGAAACTCAGCGGGTTTGTCTTTTTTTCTTATTTATATTCATTTTTTTTAATATTATTACAATCATGTTTTTTTTTACATGGTAATAAAAGTTAGCTCCAGTATCTTGCCTTGCAGTTCAGTAAAAGAGAGCCCTGTTTGGTAAGATACGCTACACTTTGACATTTATTTAATATACTATAGTAATGCATATTATTGCTCAGTCCCAAGCTGTTTTGTCTTCTATGTAATCAGAAATTTTATAATACGCTTTACGGCAAAGTTTAATCTTAATCAATGCTTTGAACTTATTCATTGACAAATTTCTGATTTCAACAGGAAGTTTATTATAAAAGCGTATACATTGACCCATAAAAGAATTATTAATTTTGTGAAGACGAGTAACATGTGCAGAGAGATTGTGCTTGTTCCTTGTATTTATGTTATGCGTATCACAATGTTTAGCAAAATTATTAATATTTTTCTTAACATACATCAAATTTTCGTATATAAATTGGGATACAACAGTAAGTATATTTATTTCTTTAAATAATTCTTTTAGTGAACATTTCGGACTTACTCGTAGGTTATAAATGGCTCGTACAGCCCTCTTCTGCAGTATAAAGACAGTATTGAGGTCTGAAGAGCACCCCCACAGCAGTATGCCGTATGACATAATGCTATGAAAGTAACTAAAATAAACTATTCTAGCTGTTTCTACATCGGTGAAATGTCTGATTTTTTTTACAGCATAAACCGCTGAACTGAGTCTACCCGATAATTTTTCAATATGGGGACCCCATTGCAATTTGGCATCTAAAGTAACGCCTAGGAAGACAGTTGACTCCACAAGGTCCAAAACCGTTCCATTGAGTTGTACATTGGTTTCGACCTGCCTAACGTTGGGCAGTGAGAATTTTATGCATTTAGTTTTTTTCTCGTTAAGAAGTAAGTTATTTACGTTGAACCAATGTACGACCCTCGAGAGAGCATTGTTTACTTCGTCAAACTTGCTTAATTGTCTTTTAATTTTAAATAGTAATGAGGTATCATCTGCAAACAATACGATCTCGTGATTATTTGCTACATAGTAGGGTAGGTCATTGATATATATTAATTATTACGACACTGGATTTAAAAATACATAGGTATAATTGATATGTTCCGTTTACCAATTAGTTTTTTCTTAATACACTAAAGTAGCAATCGAGCATGCAGTTCATCTAAAATGTAGGTAAATGGTATCTGTCGCACATGGGCATCTGTAATAAGTTTTATGCTAAGCAAGGCTTCAACCTGGAGTAAATCTCAGATGTGTTAACACTTCTGAAGACTAAGATGTTCGCCTCATGTGAAACGGCAACCACACCCTTCTATCGAAACGCAAGAAATGCTTCATGCTAGCTTTTAGTTGCTTTTATGTATGTTATATGAATTATTTGAAAAAAATATTAGCATTCCATACTCCTTCTCTACATCTACTATAACCGTGCAAAATTTCATACTCCTCCGTCCGCTGCAAGTATGATAATAACGTACCCCAAGTTCTTGCTTCACGTAATAATATATAAATTCGATTACTTTAAAAAAATCTGATTAAGTAATTTTGAGCATTTTCACTTCCCCTTAAAATCAGATTTGGCCGTCGAAGACCGTGTGACGTTCACTTTGTATATCTTCAATGAAAAGTTTGAAATTGGCGTTACAATCATTGCTAATTAAAACTCATTAACCAGTCCTCTGCACAGGTGAACCCGCGGCGCGCGCCAGCATGAGTCGACAAGTATCTAGGTGAGGGTTAGGTTATATACAATTTAATAAGTGTACAAGGAAAGCTATGGAAATGGCATCTAAATTTAGCAATCATAATGATTGCTAAATTTAGAAGGTAGAGCGCATCGTGGTTTAACTGAGGAGCCACCGCCGCCACTTATTCCTGTCTTATAACAGCAGTGTAAAGTGCTTCTGTGTCTGGTTTAAAGGGTGTAGTAAGGAGATAATATTTTATTTCGTTCCAGGTATAATCCCATCTTGGTCAGTGGCTCTCTACCACTAGGAGCATTATGAGAACTACATGTATGAATTTATCATAATTAATGTACACGACCGACTTCTGATAATTCTTCGATCCTATCTGTGCTTTTATTTTAAGTTTATTATGAACAAAACAACAAATCGACGATACATGACAATGGTATCATTCACATCCTTATAAGGGTGGCATCGTAGACACATTTAGGTTTTTTTCAAGCTTATCTTGCAAATTTAATCGCAATATTAGGCGAAATCGGAAACACTGATAGAGGATACGTTATAAAATCGTTCTAAGGGCACCAATTACATGTAGGTACTTCTGTACCTTTCCTTTGCTATTCCGAAGAAGGATTCCTTTGCTATTTTTGTACTTAAAAGCAAACTAAACCTCATTAGCCAGAAACCCTGCGGATAGAGTGAACCCGCGGCGCGCGTCAGCAGTCGTCTCGTATCTAGGTGAGGGTTAGGATATTTTTCTCACACTACATGCGGAGCGCAGCCAGGCGCAGGCGCCTGCTGAGGTTCGGCGACGTTCACACCTGCACTTCATACTTGAATAAGGAAGTTTATTTTTCGAAATAAAATACATATTAATCATATCAATAGTTGAAGGTGGTAGAACCAGTGTAGTTCGACCAGGAAAGACCACCGCCACACCTATTTCTAGCGTGAAGCATTTGCGTTTCGATGGAAGGGTGTGGTTGCCGGCACACTTTCACATGAGGTGACTATCAAAGTCCTTGGGAGTAGCAACGCATCTGTGATTGACTTCGGATGGAACCCATGTTCTGTATGAAGTTGATTACAGACGTCCATGGGCGGCATTGACCACTTACCATCAGGTGGACTGCATGCTTGTTGGCTACTTTAGTTAAATAAAAAAAAAATACCACGACCCGCATGGCAGCGGTTACCAAACTGGTCTGAAACGCAGTGGGTTCTGGGTTTATTCCCGGCCAGGCATGTATCTGAATGATAAACTTAGCTTCTTGTTCTGGGTCCAGGTGTTTCTGTATTCGTCTTTGCATGTGTCCATAGCATAGTACGACACAGGAGCAAATTAAAGCTCGTAAGTCAGAAAACCTGACAGAGTGAACCCGCGGCGCGCGTCAGCAATCATCTCGTATCTAGGTGAGGGTTAGATTAGTTTCGACATAAAATACATATACGCTCGTAAACAATAAACTCTTGTCGCAGTCGGGTAAAAGCCGTGAAGATCCACTTGGCTGAGTGGTCACCACTTACCATGCCGATCTGACGCACACTGGGTTTCTGGTTCGGTTCCCAATCAGATAGATTATTGTCCGACGCTATTTAGAACTCTATATTATTAATTCCAATTTTTATTATACTTGATAGTGTCTTTGGACTCATAGGAAAGTCTAGGTGACTCGGTTGAAAGGGGTTTCCGGGGTCGCGAGCAGCTAGATTGTGAGCTCGAATCTTTCGATCAGGCGAGTCGTAAAGACCACACGATGAGGCAACACGTTCCGAGCACTCCGGTTGCGTTCCTTTGGAGATCCCAGAGTCCTTTTTGTAGAGCTAAAGACGGCCACCGGGGAGGTTTTAGTGCGGTAAAAATCCCACATAACCCTGCGTTGCTCCCAAAGCGTCGGGAAGGTTCCCAACTCTTAAACAAAAAAAGGTTGTGACTCAGTGTAGAAGGTGGATCATATAATTTAGTCTAATAATGATAGGGTTAAATGTTGTTCTGATTTTAAAGGGTAAGTGAGACTCTTGTACGAGACGTTTCAATAGTTCGCCGTAACGCTTCTGGTAGGTAGTACTATAATCCTGGTATAAATCTTGTGTTAACCACAAGTGTATGGGCGGCAGTAGCCACCTACCACCGAGCCCAAAATTAACTGTAAGTTCTTTGAGTGTTTCAAAAAAATACCATGAAAGCGAAAATGTATCTCGTGTACCCACGACTTTACTGGACAGAAACAAACAGGTATCATTTCATGGTTATACAGCCTAACACCGAACGTTATCGGTAATTGATCGCCCTCTCAGGATTCCTTCCGATAAAAACCTCGCCATATCCTTCGCTTAAGGAGGCCCTACTGAATACTTTATGCTCCTTTTAGATGTTATTAGATGCCTAATGGTTTTAAACATGGTGTCTATTTATTAGATTTGCGGCTAATGTAAGTCTATCGGGTGAATGGAAAAAAACAAATTAAGTACGAGTGAGAAACCAAAGGTTCCGTACCGTTTCGTTCTGTTGTCTATGATTAAGCAAAACAGAGAAAATCTCAAATTATTCTTACTTTTTCAATTTTTCATAATTTTGTTTGTTGTTATGATTGAGGTTTAGTTATATCCTTTCGTTATTTTAATTATTTACCTATTACGTTTAAAAGATGAACCATGTACATTCAGACAGGCGAAGGAGTCTCAATAATAGGGTTCCATAGACACGCTCTGTGTACGGACCCCAAATATACCGATAAATGTGAATTACTTGCGTTGGTCATTGTCTTGTATTTTCATGTTTTCTGCGGAGTTAACGGCCATTTTAATGGCGTCTATCCAAGAAGTAGCTTGCTTTCTATTGCAGAAATGCAATTATGTTTTATTATCTCTAGGAAGAACAAATTAACGATACATTTCATTGGAGAATTATAGATTTTATTCTGTCTCAAACGCTCTACCACTTTTTATAAGATTGAATTATCAAACTAACATGTAGTCCAGCTGATCTGTCTGACGTCAATCATAGATGCGTTACCTACTACCATAGCGTAACAGGGTTAGCCAGTGCCGGATTAGCCACATAGCAAATGCTACGGACCCCGCCACAAGAGGAACCCCGCGGCCCAACATCTATTAATATTTTACTGTCTTTGCTATCCTAAAAATTTTAAACTGACAGAAGATACAGAAAGTGTCATCTCTAAGTTTACTCAGATTAAATCCAGAAAAGTTTACTAGTAATAGTTTTGTTTTATTTAATACCCCTACTTAAGTCAAACTACGTGCCTCCTGTCAGAATTTGCTACAGGTCCCCGCGCTGGCTTAGTCTGGCACTGAGGGTGGCAAGTAGGCAAAATGCTACGGGCCCCCACCCAACCGGAAGGGGCCACCGGTCAGAGGAGAGTCCCAACTCCCAAGATTTATTATTTATCATACATGTTTAGTAAAAAAAGTTTTGACTTTGATTTAGTCTTGTTACCTACTCAGTTGCATACACAACTAAAAAAATGTATTGAAATTCAAAGCATTTGTAACAAAAGTTGTAATCAAGTTTTAGAACTGGGTTACAATTATTTTTTATCGACTTTTATATTGGGGGGAGGGGGCCCATCCGCTGAATAAGCCATGGGCCTCGAACAGTATTGTTACACAACTGGTTACTACACCTGAGAACTAAAAAGCTCGCCTCATACTAGTATGTAAATTATTGGGCACCTCTTACACCGAAATGTAAAAACAGCTTCACGCTAAAAACCAGTGGTAACAACTTTAAACAATGTATTCCCCTAAAGCTTCCAAAATAAACCCCTAAAATAATCTTTGGTTTTCGGATGACGTTTTTTTTGCTCTGCATATACGAGTATATAAGCTCCGACCAGGCGTAATCAGCCTGGCATAATATACAAAACACAAGTTGCCTTAAAATAAGGTTTAAAGACTAAGATTATTTTGACGCGATATAACATAATGTACCTACTAGGTATTTAAAAGAGATTGATAGAATCACTTGTGAACAACTAAAAACACAAAAACTTTGTGTAACAGATACTTTGTGTTGAGAAACAAGTAACAAATGACCCAAGTAAGAAACTTTACAGTTATAATCAGAAGTAAGGAAACACACAAACCATTTGACCTATTTTTGACATGCGTCTCCCCTCCCTTCCCGTGGTGACCATTCCTAGTATACTTATTAGTTGACCTTCCCTCCCCCCGTAGATCCCGTAGTAAATATTTCAATATTTTTTTCAGTTAAAAATATTGACTTAGCTCATAATTAACACCGTATGTGCCGCGTGGTGCCAATAATACCTACATTTGTATTTCTATAAATGAAATATTTGAAAATAGGTTGAAAAAATGGAGATTTGCTTTGACTACGTGACGAAAATCTAAGCCCCATCTTCTCCTTTGGACCATGCGTAGAATTTTGAATAACCCCCTCCTCTCCTTGAAATGGTTACGTGGTTTGAGTACCTACATTCCCTAAACTCACGTTAGCCATTTTAAGAAATGTATTTTTTTTTCGAGGGTCAAACCTTCAATAGGTACCCGACGCCGTGGGAGCGACGCAGGGTTATGTGGCATTTCCACACTAACGGCCACCGGGGGGGTTCCCCGGTGGCCGTCCTCGGCGCTAAAAAGAGGACTTCGGGATCTCCAAACGAACGCAACCGGAAATATGACATGTAGTAATTGTACCGTCTGATAACAGTGACCCAAAATAATATTCATACTGAAATAAGAAAAAAAAAACAAACACAATGCCGCGCGATTATTTTCAATATGTTGAGTAAATTTTGATGAAAACAAGAAATATACTATTTACATGATGACAAATGTTTGCGTTTTTTGAAGACTATTTCCGTGTTTTCCAAGTATTTAGTATTTTAGCAGAATCACGGATGACTCTTTATCTTATATTAACAAGATAACGACTCATCCGTGATTCTGCTTTTTACTAAAGGATTTGGCATGATTTGCACTTTATTCAATGCCGTTTTGATTATTCCAGTATTTTCTTAGAGATGTTTAGTATTCTTCTCTAAAGATGTTTAGTCTTCTCTCTCTATCTTTTTCAGTTTGGACTTAATTTGATGTGTTTTTATGATGTTATCTATCGGTCTTGAATTATATCATTTCCACATGACTTAGTGACAAAACTCAGGAAATGGGGTATAGCTTTTTCCTATTTCACAGTAACAACTGCGGAAACCAACACGCATGCAAGGCACTATACCTTTTGGCAAAAACCTCCAAATTGGGGAAGGCAAATACCAAATAGTGAACCTAAAAAGCTGTTGGAGGGGGCCTTTCGTGTCTTTGTTAATATCGAGTGCAAGGCCTATGCCCTCGTTCCTGTAGCTCCGGGATTAAAATAGGGCTACGGCATCCCCTGCCTGTCGTAAGAGGCTACTAAAAGGGGCTTCCGGTATTGCGGACGGCTAGAGTGTGAGCTCGAACCATTCGGACAGGCGACCCCGGGAAGGACAGCGGTATGTGTGGTCCTTGGTCCTATTTCCTTTGGAGATCCCGGAGTCCTATTTGTAGCCCTGAAGACGGCCACTGGGGGAATTTAAGTGCGGTAAAAATCCCACAAAAAAAGGCCCATGCCCTAAAGAGGATCTAAAAAACTGATACATGAATAGCCTCTCTTGTCATTGTTAAGATCAAATCGTTCAATGTTGCAAAAACATATTAGTAGCAAGTGATTACAAATCTCAATCACGTACCGGCCTTACACAGCTCCACCCATCACTAAACAGTCGAGAGCACCAATAAATTATCCAACAATATTTTCTAGCGAGAATTTCCGTACATGGCACTGAATATTATCTCATAAGCAATTAACGGGTATACGGCGTCACTAGTACGGTGCGATTACATGTATGGTAAGATTGACATACTAATGCATGTTAGTGCGAATATTGTGAGTACTTATGAAGTTATATTTGTTAGTTATGAGTTGCAGTAGCAATAACAAGTGTCGATTTTGCATTATGGAGTTAGCTTTATGGGTACTGTATAGTAAAAATATCTGAGTGTATGGTCCAGGTACCTACGCGTTCTTCGTTAGCGTTGTTTATTATTCTTTTGTTCCATTTATAAATTTTTGCAAATATTATGCTTTTTAATACGATATCAAGTTTTTTTGTGAATTTAATTGAATCGCAAGTTATTTCATATATTCACACTTGTTTGTTTGCACGTATTTACTCTCACTTTTTTCTGTGGGAATGTGATGTACGAGTATAGAAACATTGCGTTCCTCCCTGTAGTTCCGGGATCAGAATAGGGCTACGGCATCCCCTGAATGTCGTAAGAGGCGACTAAAAGGGGTTTCTGGGGTTGCAGACGGCTAGAGTGGGAGCTCGAACCGTTCGGTCAGGCAATCCCGGGAAGGGAGCAACGCGCTCGGAGGATTCCGGTTGAAGTCGTTTCGCGATCCCGGAGTCCTCATTTTTAGCGCCGAGGACGGCTACCGGGGGGGTTTTAGTGCGGTAAAAATCCCACATAACCTGCGTCGCTCTCACGGCGTCGGGTACCTTTTGAAGGTTTCCCCCTCGAGAAAAAAAAGAAACATTGCGTTGATATTGCATATTAGACAGCGATTTGTTGAGGTGCATCGAATCTTCCCCGAATATATTAACTTAGTTTATAGTTTATGAAACTTCGCTTGCGATTGAGCATATCATGACACACATAAATGCACAATTCTAATCTTCCTGCTAAACCACCTGTAAAGAATGAAAACCACAAAGAACAAGTATGTATAACGTTTTACAAGGAACACAATACCAAGTTACCTAAATGTATAAGATAAAAAATGTTTTATAATGCTGTAAGGATCTTTTTCTCGTCACACGGGTGTGTGTCTGCGTTTAGATCGAACCACGCGTGTCGCGAAAAGATTGGATATTATTATTAAATTCGATATTTAGGGTGGGATGCATTTGCAGGCGTAGACCGTTCTACGGATTCATCTTAAATATTACAGGGGAAATGGGAAGTCAACTAATGTATACCTCAATTAAATCTTGTGGTTTTCCCAATTAGCTTGTCAATTGTAAAATAAAATACGCTTTAAGTATGTAGGTAGGTACGCTAGAAACATCGTAGGTATATTCATATCATTTAAAGTTGGTCTCTGAAAAGTAGTTTCAAGATTTATCTTTCGAATTCGATTTCGAATTGATAGTGTAGTATTATCTTCGTTTTTAAATTACACAATTTTGTGTCTTATGTTTATTATCGGTGCCGAATTACTCACGCATGTGGCCTTGTACTTATCCCATACAATGAACTGTATATCATAGGGCTGGATTGTCATTTTTTGATGCAGCGGTAATTTTATATGTTTGTTCAGTCTGATGGATCTAATCAATCTGACTGAACGTGCCCATTGTCGCAAATGGATATGTGTGATCCCAGATGATTCCAAATGCGGTGACATCCCTGAGGGCCTGACTCAACCAACCTAACTGACGCAATTAGCTAACTCTGGATTCTGGATCATGAATACCCTGGACGTAAATATTGGCGAGTACACAAACACCCAGATATTTAAAATTTACTTGTAGTCTGAGCTGGGTTCCAAATTGGCACCAGGGTGCCAATTTGAAACCCACCAGAACACCAGGGTGGTTCCAATGCCGGGTAACAGGTTACCCGGCATTGGAACCACTAATCTAGTGAAGAAACCTACTAAAGTCATTATACAACACAAGCTTTGCCCCCTTTTTTCACTTACCTTAGGGGGCGAATTTCAAGAAAATTCTTCTTAGTGAGCACTGACGTCATGAAAGGATCCCCTGTGCCAAATTTTGTTTCTAGGTAGGTTCAGTAATTTCGGCTGTGCGTTGATATGTCGTAGTTAAGTCAGTCTTCCCTTTTATGATACTTATATACATATATTTAAAAGATATCAAACTCTCAATAAAATATTACATTCTATAAATTATTACAATCATTTTCAGCCCTACCATTAAACAATGTTTTAAACAGTTTATCAAACATATAAATCGGAACTGTTTTATCAAGTTCACATTTTTATCACTTAATCCTCAGTTTTGTTCCCATAGTTTTCATCAATTATCTTCCTATTTATTGATGTTAGAGAAGTGCAGATTTCTGTGATAAGCCTCTGACAGTTTTCTCTATCGGATGACATAAATTCTAAAAGGATCCTATTATATTTTTAGGTGTGTAGCGTACTATCGAAGGTCGTACTATGAGCCATGTTTATAAGAAGATGTGATTTATCTATAGATATGGCACAATATAAGCAACTGATAAAAATACAATTTTCCGAGGAGCTGTTATCGTGTTATCGCCCGTGATCAATGTACATCACATTAATCCCCTTGTTCCCTGAGATTTTCTCAAAAATCTCATAACGTATCAAAGTTACGTAAGCCTCTGTCAGGCCGATAAGGTTTTTTCAAAATTGCCCATCCCATGTTGTAAAAACCAAGTCGACCGGAAATATTTTGGAAACGATGTGACGTAATTTACTATAATAACAATGAATACTTGTAACAGTGGATTTCTTATCTGATAACAAATAGGACATATTATTCTTTTTTTTATAAACGTGTTGTCAAATACACATTGTCGTCCAACACATATGAGTAGGTACCTATGTCCCTACATATCTATGTACTACTAGCTTTTGCCCGCGGCTTCGCTCGCGTGGAATTTAGTCTGCCACATAAAGTTTGCAAGGTGCAATGGTTCAACCAGGGAGTTATCACCGCCGCACCTATTTCTACCGTGAAGCAGTTCTTGTGTTTCATTAGAAGGGTGTGGCTGCCGGCTCGCTTTTATATGAGGCGATCATCAAAGTCCTCGAGAGTAGCAACGCATCTGTGATTGACTTCAGATTGAACCCTTGCCCTTCTTCCTAAATCTGTGTGTTCAAATTTCAAATCACAGGCACGTATATTAATTTGAATTAGTTTTGTCGACAACGGATATTAATACTTATTCTGAAATTAAAAGTTTTAAGAAAGGGTCTCAAAACGCGTGACGGTTACCAACGCGCAGTTGGCTAGCGTGGTTAACAACGACCTAAACTACTGCTAATCTGACTTATGTGCCGAGTTGTGTAACATTAAAAGTTCGATGACGATTGAATGACATATCTAACCTTTTCCACTGTTTCATTCTTATTGACCTTTTTTTTGTCGAGGGGGAAACCTTCAAAAGGTACCATACGCCGTGGGAGCGACGCAGGGTTATGTGGGATTCTTATCGCACCAGGACTCCGGGATCTTCAAAGGAACATCACTGGAGTCATCTGAGTGCATTGCCAGCCCAAGTGATTGGCTGGGCCCACCACTCTATCTAGTCTTTACCACGATATGCGACCACACGTATACCACCATCCTTCCCGGGATCGGCTGGCTGGACTGTTCAAGCTCCTTGCATCCTGGCTCTCACGACAGCATGCAACCACACATGCTGACATCTTTCCCGAAGTTGCTGACTGGGTGTTTCGAGCTCCCAGTCTAGCCGCCCGCAACCCCGAAAGCCCCCTTTTAGTCGCCTCTTACTACAGACAGGGGATACCGTAGCCTTATTCTGATCCCGGAACTACAGGGACGTCATTCACATCGACCTTTCCCATTTTGCTCCGTGATTTATAACCATTTAAATATTAATTTCATAGAACTTCGTTGTATACGGCAACGGCGCACGGCGCGTACTGCCGGTCAATCAATTGAGTACGCAATATGTTATACTCGTAATATCTTCACAACTACTTATCCAATTTACATGGTGTAAAAAGCAGATTTAATCTGTATTAGATGCTTGATTTTTTGAAATCATTTATTTTGATAAGGATTAATATTTAGTTTGTATAAAACCCATGGAAACATCAACTTCATATTTTTTAAATTTTCAAAGTATAAAAAGAGTTATTGTGGGTTATACATAAAATATAGATATATGCTGTCGCGGACTTTTATTTAGATCTATGTGAGCCAAACAATCCCACCATACATTATATTTGGATATCTCCAACGGTTTAGGCAGCGTACGCGAAGATAGCTCTCAGAGGACAACTTTTTTGCAACTAATCTGATATTTCTCGTTATAGTATAACCTTATTACAAAAAAATCGGTATAAATTATAGTCCATGTGTTATTCTGATGTATAACCTGTACTACTGTAAAGTTTCAACCAAATCCGTTCAGTAGTTTTTGCGTGAAAGAATAACAAACACACATACATCCTCACAAACTTTCGCATTTATAATATTAGTAGGATAGGATGTAGCAAATACAATATTTTTACTTACAGCATAATCGGCCGGTCACGTTTTCAAAAAAATAGTGAGGAACAAAAAAGATGATATTTAATAGTTTTCAGGGTGCGGGGGAGGCTTGGATTCCTCGATTTCGGAAATTTTGAAGGCGATTTAGTACGACAAATCGGATCTTTCCGAGTCTAACAAGATTTAAACATTCGCAATGTTACTTATTTATGTATAACCAATGAATCTTATTTTTTTTTTACCGTCGACTCATTTGACTTTTTTTTTTATCTGACTGAAGTAGAAAGCGAACATGCAATCCACCTGATGGTAAGTTGTCACTGTCGCTCATGGACATCTGTAATCAACTTCATACAGAACATGGGTTCCATCTGCAGTCAATTACAGATGCGTTGCTACTCCCGAGGACTAAGATGGTCGCCTCATGTGAAAGTGTGCCGGCAACAACACCCTTCGATCGAAACGCAAGAAATGCTTCACGCTAGAAATAGGTGTGGCGGTGGTACCTACTTCCCCGGGTGAACTACACTGGTTCTACCACCTTGTACTTCTTGTAAAATAGATCAAAATTCGACGACCCACCCACCTACTCAACCTCTAACTAGCTTCAAGCTTCAATTCACGTTGATCCAAATAATCAAATTTAGCCGTAAGCCCGTTTGCTTATTTCATGTGCATATATGTACATAGGTCCATTACGATTGTTCCGAATAAGTAAAAAAACAGACAGGTAGCGTCAGAATTTAAGCGGTCATAACAGCTTCAATTTGTTGCGCCCGCGCAGTTGTCCAATTTCGACGAAAAATGTCATACCTGTGATGTCATACGCATACGACCTTGCCGATGCCGGTACATGAGGCGTCCTACGTTTTCTCACTTGAATTTATCGAGCTCCGAGTGGGTGGCGTTCGCAACAGCTTTCTTCGATTGTCGGAAGTAGGTGGTATGTTGTGTTATGTTGGAACGTTTTTTTATGACTTTTAAATAAGAACAGAAGAGGATAAAAGGAGTTAATATGCAATAATACGAGTTATACTCCACATAACATACATCTATGTATATGTTCAATTATTTTTTTATTTCGCCAATATGTCTTACAAAAAGGCGACGAAGGTATAATACCTTACATATAACGCGGTTTCTGTATTTTTTAGTATCCGTCGTCTAAAGCCTGATTCAAATTAAGCACATTATTTTGCAGGCATTTAAAGGAATCAAGATAAGTAATCAAGTACGAAGCAAATAAAAACATTAATCTAACAGCTAAGCAACATTGAATGCCAATTTTGTTTATAATTAACTGAGTTTATTTTAAGCTTTACGGTTAATTATTAATCATCATGTTTATTTGCCCTTAATTGAGTAATCACTAGCTGTTAATAATTATGTACAATTTTCCTTACAAATTCCGTTTAACTTGATGACTATTACTGAAATGTATGAACGAAATGTTTTTGATACAGTTCTTTTTTTGTTTGAGTCAGGATTACGCAAACGAGCATAACGTCCACTTGAAGATAAGAAGGTAATTGCATTTTATAAATAAAAATCAAAATTGGTATATTTTTGTACACAGTTTACATAATTTATTTATTTTATAGTTCATAGAAATAAAATAGCATAGGCATATCTATATTGCATCTATCTGTTCTATCTAGCCCTTTGAGGTGTACTGCTGGACATAGACCTCTCCTAAATGATGTCGCGTGCCTTCTAAATTCAGCGGTTCCCGCTGTTTTCTTCAAGTCATCGGCCCATCGGGTCGGGGGCAAATAGACAACAATATTATGTTTTATTATTGTGCTGTAATTTGAACATTTAAAGATAACGTTATGTTATACACAAACCTTTCAAGATTTAATTAAGTTTAATATACTTAGGTAGGTAGGTACGTAGGTACTATTATCCTTCAGATTAGGTGGCAGTGCCAGCGGTTCTTCTGTTACCACTATACCATCATAACTGGGATTGGTTTAGCATTAGTTAAATCAAATTTGGGTATTACCTTGTTCCTGTGACTTTTGTTAAAAAATCTCTATTGGAAAGGCCTTTGTTCAACAGCGTGCTTTAAACGACTAGTGGATGGAACGTCACAATGCTTTATATGATATAATATTTACCAGATATTGTAAAGTTGATATAAGATTTCTGATGATGCATAATCATAATTATCTGTAACGCAAAGGGTTTCCCAGCTTGCCAGACTTTAAATGGTTTTAGATCTTTGCCTTGGGTCTGGGTGTTTAAGTATTCATCTTTATGTATCGACGATGTAAAGGCGAATTTGCCTTTGTTTGCAGAGTAAGAGTATCAAACATAAAAAAGTTTTTGAACTAAACTGAGTGCTTTATTTTTCCTAGCTAATAGAGTTAGCATAATTCCGCAAAAAACACTAAGTAAGTACATACTTAAGCATTAGGATTAAACGTATGTATAAATATTCTCGCACGTTTATTTATGCCCATGTTCTAAATACTTCGCTAAACGTAGCAATGACTCAAAGTCAACATTGTATTAATGAAACTTGGACATTTTTAACCAATCTTCCACTCTATGCTTGTTAATTATTTATTGGTACTAGGAATTATAAATTAATTATCACTGCTTTTCGGTGAAGGAAAACATCGTGAGGAAACCTATACACCCGAGAGTTCTTAAAAAAAAAAAAGTTCTCGGAGGTGTGTGAAGTCCACCAATTCGCACTTGGCCAGCGCGGTGGACTATGGCCTAAACTCTCTCATTCTGAGAGAAGACCCGTGCCCAGCAGTGGGACAATAATGGGTTGATGGGACTAGGAATTAATAATCATAATGAAAATGTAAGATTAACATGCCAATACAGGTTTAATTAGGCAAGGCACTTAGGAAAGGGAGAAGGGGAGAGTCAAATCTTATCAAATCTCATGCAGGGTCGTGGCTTAAATCACCTTTTTTTCTGCGAGATGCAGTGTGAAATTTTTGAAAAGTGAATTAAATTAAATAAAACATGTTGCTCTCGTAACTTTAATTAGTATCTCGTGCGATTATCAAAGGGGAAGAGGGAGTCGAAAAGTTGCAAAAATCTCATAATAATTGTTTCTCCTACTTTATTAACATAGGTTTAAATAGTTTACGTTTATATCTATTTTGCATTAAATCTATTTTTTACTTTTAAAATACCTCAGTATTTACTTCCCGTGGATTTTAAATACTAAAAGTATTTGAGAAATCCAAAGAAAATATTATAAAATCCTTTATTTAAGTCAAATTAAGAAAAATCGAGGATTAAAAACCGTTCAGTTTTTCACAATCAGTTAAATCTTATAATTTATGGGGTCATAATTTGATTGTCTCCCAAGACTATCCGTTTCGAATAAAAATGAAAACATATACAAAAACAGTAAACGTAAAATCAAGACTTATTTTTTGTAAATAAAATTATGTACTTTCTTTTCTGAACGCACCTCATACGTTTTCCTGACATGGCGTCTGCGCTGACCCGCGCGAATCATTACTTTTTGCGCGCCAAATCGGTATCGGTACAGACAAGAGAGTTCATTTTGTGAATTTTGTAACTGTTTTGTATTTTATCTCACAATGCACATTCTTAATGTGAAGTTCTGCGGACATAAAACGACTGCTAAAGTACAAATTGAATTATAACCATGTTTTTCATACGTGTGAAGGGTTTATTACTTTATTTAAGTAGAGGTACCTAAGTACTTAAGTGTCGGGTGTGTATGAGACATTATCACCTACGAAACTAATGAATTCAAGTTATACGGTTATTATTATTCAAGGGTTAATAAAAAAAAAAAATTGAAAAGAAACTGAATTCTCAATCTCTAACACTAAACTCAGTAAAGTTGCGGCATAAAATATCATTTACCTAATTCACGAAAAAAATTATGTTATTCTTTTTCTATTATAAAATAAGTTTTATTATTAAATCTTATTATATTTGTAAATACACAAAGTACTTTTATGATGAAATCCTAGTCATCATTTAGCTTTACGAATACTATTGCAGAAAATTTAAGAAACACTAGGTATAATTTTAAGCAAGCTTATAAGACACCTTTTAAAGTCCAAACATTAATAGTTTAATCAATGCTAGATTTACCAATGGATTGATGGACAGTATCATGCATAACTGTCTACACAGCCAAAATCATAATAAAATGTGAACAAGTATCGATGCCATTTTAGTCATGTGTCATGTCATTTAATCACATAATTCAATGAACTGTCATGGCGGCCGTATTTGGCGGGAAAGCAATCCGCTTAAACCGAAATGGTCATGAGCCGGGATACCGCTCGTTGGATCTTTATTGCATGACACGATCATTGCATAAGTAAATTTTGCATTTTTATTCAAAGACAGGAATGTGCAATAACTTTTAATGATTTAAGAACTAAATTGACGTTTAATGTCGTAGTAATAACCATCTAAAGTAGTATAGTAGGACAGTGGGTTAAGGTTACAGACACACAAATAATTAATACCTTATTTCCAAAAACGAACTTAGTAAGCCCTTACTAGGTAAACTGACGTTTAAAATATGTTCATAAGTTATTAATATCTACAAAACTATTCGCAAATGAAATATTTTTATGTATGTAAATATTTCGTTGTAGGTAGGTACCTATAATATCCGTTTGCTCTTCACTACATGGCATAAAACAAAGTCGTTTCTCGCTGTCTGTCCCTTTGTATACTTAAATCTTTAAACCTACGCTTTTAATGCAGTTTTTAATAGATAGACTGATTCAAGGGGAAGGTTTTTATGAATAATACATGTATAGGTAGTATAGTTGAAAAAACACTGATCATTTTAGATTTTTGACTTTTAGGCGGAATGAAGTTCGCCGGGTCAACTACTTTTAAATAAAAACAAACCACCAACGAGTAGGTAGTTAAGTAAGTACTCGTAGGTAAGTAAAAACTCGCGACATGATAAGAATCTTTTACGGATCATAATCGTATTAAAATGTACTTAATGAATTATAATAGCATTATACTTAATGTATGAATCATGACGATACTCAAGTGTCTGATGGTGTAAAGTTGAACAAAATGTTAAGGCTTTATTTTAACAGTATCATTATCCTCCCACGGACGATCAGATTGCCAATAGGTACAGTTTTCACAACGCCCACGACAAAGTTTAAAAGTCTAATTGCTTTCTTAACTAAAATTAATGGCTTACAGGGAATCACTCGTTCAATAAATCACAAATAGCAAAAAGCTAACTGCGTTCATTGTCATATAATTTTGACTTGTCTTGAAACAATGAGAGAGATCAATGCGTAGGCAACATACTGAGTTGCGGTAATAACGACAAGGTTCCATCATCCGTGACGTTTATTGCCAGGTGGGACTGTGTGGCAGTGAATCAATGGGCCTACGCTTCCTCGTTGTTTAGGCATCTGTAATAGGTGATCCGCATCAACAGTTAAGTCGGTTATTGGGAAATATCTCGTCTAATCTGCTCCGAAGACTCGGTGAACAGCGTTTGGGTGGGACGTTTGCTATATTCATAACAAGGCATATTGACTCCTTCCGTGTTGAAATTGTTTGACAATAATTTATCTAAATTCAGAGGCTTGGCTATGCAACGAATACATCATTACTACAATCATAGATAGTAACTTTACGTTTGTAATAACTTTCACATTATATTTAATCCTACAAAGATAATTTCTTTGATATAAAGACTAGATAGACACATGCCGTGTTATTTATAAATGGTAAACATACATTTTAGTTTGAGAAGCTATTCATAGAAGCGAGGACCAAGTCGAAACGCCCGATTAAACCTTAGGGATCAACATTTCCTACTTCGAGGTAGAGCGCTACAACACCGTGCAGAGTAGAACATTTATAATTTCAGATACATAAGAAAAAAACTTAATTATTACATAACATTGTAAAGAAATATATTAGAGTCTGTCGTTGCATTTCCAAATGTAATTTGGGTACACAACGGCCGTTCCTCTCAATGAATAAATGCAGACTGATTTCTAGTAGTTTAAAAAATAAATATGTACTTATAAGTCTGGTAATTATTTTGCTATTAGCACCACATAGAATTTACCAGGTGATAGAATCAGTGTAATTTAACCGGGGAGGTGCCACCGTCAAGCCTGTAAGAGTGAAGCAGTTTTTGCGTTTCAGTGGTAGGTTGTGGATGTCGACTCATTTTCATATGGCGACCATCTTACCTCGGGGGTAGCAACGCATCTGAAATTGACTTTAGAAAGAACCTCTGCTTTATATACAGTTGTTTACTTAAACTTCATGATCAGTTCATTGGCAGCAAGGATGACTTACCATCAGTTGGACTGCATATTCGTTTACTACTTCAATCAGATGAAAAAAAATGAGATAGTGCTATCCTTGTACTCTTTGGGAAAGATGCTTAAAGCCTCTATCACTTTCTGTTGGGTGGTATTTAGTAGTTTCCTTGTTACTGTTATTGTAGAGACAAAACTAGGCAAGCATTTTTAAGTCCCTTTAATCTCGGGACTAAAATAGGGCTACGGAATTCCTTGTTTACCGAAAGAAGTGACATTTAGTCACTTCTTTCGGTTTGGCCGGCCCCATTGTTTTTCGTATTTGCGGGCAGCAATAATGAGTGCTTCAATCGCTCAACTATCTAGCCAGCAAGTCAGCAACCCTGAGAAGGACGGCGGTAAGTGTGACCGCATAACCTAGAGGAACATCGCTCTCTGTGGCCGCAACAAACTGGGAAGAGCGCTCCGAGGACTCTTTTTTGATAGAAATCCCGGAGTCCTATACGTAGCGATCAGGATGGCCACTGAGGGGTATCTGTAATCAAGAATCTGAAATAACTTGACGAAGCACTCATGGCACGAAGTAAATTTTGAAGGTACCTCCCGTTACAAAAGAGGCAGATCTCGTAATTATGTTTGTAGCGTTCATAACAACCACCGACAGCGTATTCGTGGTCCTCACGTAATCGGATGACGCTCATATGGCACCAGTACCCATTTAATATTCCTCTCTTTACATAGAAGTACATTTATTGTATTGAGTCAACTTTCAGATAGGATTCAGTCGGTATTTAGGTTTGGTTATAGATCTATGGTTTTTTTGAATCCACATCATAAGAACCATTGCTTTGCTACACAGTCGTCGCTTCAGTAAGACTTTGAAGCCTGTAAAATGTTTATTGAATGTTGATCTTATACCCTACTTCCTAAAACTTTTTACATTATGGTAATTGTGTGTTTATTTATTCTTTTGAAACATATTAAACTAAGGGTTGCAAAAGTGAACTTAATGCCTAATGGCATTCTCTGCCAGTCAGCCCCGGGCGATGGCAACAATTTGTGGTACGTAGTGGTACTTCTACATAATGTTGAATGAATTTGCTCTAATTACAATTTTATTAAAATGTGGAAGTTAACATTTGGAATATTCAATCGTTCTAAACAATTCACAAGTCATTATTTTGTGTTAAATAAAAGAACAAATCTCTTTAAATATTGTTAAGGTGTTTATATAGAGATCCTTGAGGTAGTAATTGTATAGGATATAGGTACAATGATTATTAAACTTTATTGTGTACCGTGTTAGTACCCCTAATAATTTGCAAAAGGGCTTACATTTTTTATCGACTAGTTGACCCAGCGAACTTCGTTAAGCCCAAAAGTCAAAAATCTAGAAATAACAGTGTTACACCATTATATTATGCAAGTATTATATATAAAAGCCTTCCTCTTGAATCACTCTATCTATTAAGAAAAACTGCATTAAAATTCGTAGCGTACTTTTAAAGATCTAAGAAGATGTGAAGTTGACAACAATTTTAAATATATTTTACAATAGTTTTATAAAATTCAAGTAATTTCGGGAATAAGTAGCTACCTTAAATTTATTATTACGTTTTATCGCTAAAGTATAAAGTAAAGATCATTTTAAAATGAAGAAGTTTTTGTTATGGTTGACCTATTTTTACATCAAATGTAATCCAAATAATTGTGTATTAATTTGCGATTGCGCTAACTCAATTTTACTCAAAATTTGCGATTTTGCAAAGTACGAGTGGGTAACTTAAAAATGACTTATGCACTGTCTTGCTACTAGTACCCTTGGCCAAATTAAGAGTAGGTAACTTATTAGTAGAATAAGTAGTTAACCTTTCAAACTGTCAAATAAGAAAATTTATTACAAGCAAATTTCAGCGAAATCCAGTGTAAGGATCAAGGTAGTCATTTTTGGCTCTATAATTAGGTACTTATTTATTTTTGCTAATCAAAGACTTTAACTATGTATCTTTATTTTTTCACAATCCTAAAACATTGCCAAATAAATATTTCAATTTTTAAACTGATTTCATATTTTTATACGAGTGTGTTTGGAAAAATTGTATTTACTTAGCGGCGCAAATAATAATAAAAATAAATAACAACGTAAAACACTTTATTATTAAAATACAACAAATAAATAAAATCTGTAAAAATATCTCTCACGCATAAACTATAATACAATTAAATAATAGTATGGCAATTAAGAATTACGAGATACCTAATGAAGGCAGTCCGACACAACACTGTCACGCGAATGTCCTGTCTATGTACTCATAGTCGAACTCTGCAAGGAACGAGTCGAAGGGCGACAAGGAGTCCTCGGCGAATTCGGACGGCGTCTCCTGTTCCGTCGAGAACTCCGACAGATCCGAACAAAGAGGCGACGGCCAGCGCTCGGGCCGCACCCCAGACTCGGGCTCCGGGCTGCTGTCTCTCAGAGCAGCCGACAGAGCTGATATATAACGCATGGCGAGTCGTAAAGTTGTGATTTTTGTTAGTTTTTCGCAAGGAACAGGGTTTCCGGTGATCGCCGATGCGGGGACCGCGCGCCGCAGGGTTTCGAAGGCGCGGTTTATTTCGCGCATTCGGCTCCTCTCCCTGGCGTTGGCGGTTTTCCTCCGATACTTGCTAAGCGGCTGCGGCGTTCGGCGCGCGCGCGGTTCGCGAGAGCGCGCAGCGCGCGGACGCAACTGGTACTTGTCGTGATCCGGCATCGAATGCGCGTTGAACCCCACGCAGCGCGAAGCCGCCCGCGCCCGAATTCCGCTTGAAAAATACGCTCACTCCGCCCACTTGCCCCGCGCCGTTCATGTAAGCTCGCGCGCTAAACTGCTTGGAACGGAGGCAGCGCTGACGATTTTATTCAACTGATGAACCGAGACGGATAATGTACAGACGCATACATACATTGTCACCTTCATTTCATACATAATGTAAGCAAATAAATATAAGTAACATCATAAATATCATTTTTGAATGGGTATTTTGAAACAAGTTATGTAACTTGAATAAGTAAGCATCTTTTGTTAAATATTTCGAAAGCTGACAAAAAAGAAAGTTTAACGATATTAACGTCGGAAGAGTTGACAATGGCTTACATCAGTTGGATAATTAATACTCATGATGACTTAGGGTTGAATCATTTTTTTAATATATGCAAATTAGTTTAATTGTTATTCCTAAGAAATGAATGGTACTGGTACTTGCTACCCCCTGAATGAAGAGATCTTAAATATTAGAATTGAATCTTTGGGATGTAGATAGTTTAAATAACAGCATATCTATAATGTATTATGTAACCTAATGATATAATACTGGGTTCTTTTTTTCGTTTAATAACTAACAACTACTTTGAGGAAATGAAGCACTTTGTATGCGCATGAGTCTGATTTCCGAACATAAACTTACTGATGATTTAAATACAATTACTTACGCTAGGAATCCCCTATGAGGACGTGCTTGTATTGTACAATCTTTTTGGTACTGTATAAGTGTCGCGTTTTCCTGTAAGAATTGTATTATTTGTTATAAGGAGACAAAAATATTTACTAGAGCCAGTTTCAAATAGGTTGTCATCTTAGCTTGAGCAAATAACAGCAAATAGTAAAACTAGCATTTATTACACGACTGTACTTGGTTACAATGAATGAACAACCGGGCGGTAAGGCATAAGTATTGGGTTGTAATAGTTTTCGATCTTATTAGCATATTGCTTCGACATTTCCGTTCCAACCGCAAAGACGTTTGCCTAATTATTTTGATGACCTTGAAAGGGAACACTGTTTCCTCATAAAGTGTGGGCAAAGGCTAAAGTATTAAGCATGTGTGGGCGCATTATCTGCATTTATGTCGCAAAACAACGATTATGTAATAAATTTGAAACTTTACCGCTGTCCCGGCTTGATTATATTTCTTATGGACTATTTCGGTTTAAGCTTAGGTGCAATTATGTGTGATTAATCACGTATTTACCAACTTTTATTTTATTTTATATCAATAAGGAAACTTCTTTGGTCTTTGTAAATATTTTTACATAGATTTAAAATTAATTTAAACGATGTAAGTAGTGCAAAAAGCAATGGTTATCTAGAATATCTCAATGAATAAATAGATGTATGAGTAGGTATAAAAATTCGGTGAAAATTAATTTCTTATGTTGACAGGAAATGCCAATCACTAAGTAGGTAGAACTTTAAGCGCTCATTGGGCGACTTATTTTAAAAAAAGAAACGATTATATTTAAATCCGAACGACATTTTTTTACCGGACAGCATCAGAAGAAGAGTAATGTTTTCCCGGCATACCTATGTATTTTTATATATGATTTTATATAATTATGTCAATTTCTTTTCAATTTCAAAACAGCTTAACGTATAAAAAAGAATAGGATACTTTCATTTATCATATCAAAATGGGGATCAACTGAAAGCTAGCAAATAGATCACTACAAAAAATATACATGTTAAAACAATTTTACATTATTATTTTGACGAAAAATCTGAAATCGATAAAATATATAAATTACTATAAAGACAAAATAATAACCAGGCTCCTTATGAACAGTCAACTGAAACAAAAAGTACCTAATCAATCGTTTCTCTGGTTCTAAGCAATTCGCAATTTGTGTTTTAGTACTTTTAAAATATTAATTGTTACATCGCACGAAGGTAATTTTAGGGATCAATCAATCAATCAGGGATTTTAATTGATTTGAAACATAATAAATGTTAATTAAATACTTATTATAATATTTTAAGAATAATCTTTATAAAATCCCTAAAATGTTTACCCTTAACTCAATATTTACATAGTTAAACTTTGTATGCTAAAAAAACAAACAATGTTTGTAGATAATATTTTGGCGCGAAATTTTCTTCTTGAGCCATTGCATCTGTTTAATTTTTCGATACCTGAATTATTAAATTTGTGCATTAACGATAATTATTATACAAGGACAATATGGATATCCAGTGCAAGCTTTTGCTATATTTAGACAAAAGGCGTTATTTGACTGACATGCGAAATGCGTGTGAAGATTTCATAGAAAGACTTGATGAGAAAACAATACGTAAATTCCCGCCTCTAAGGTTTTTACTGGAGATTGATGTTATGGACGTATTTGACTTACTACCTAGCTTAGGCGATTCTTTGATAAAAGAACCACTGAAATGGCAATCCACTTGTAATGATATTTTATATGCTTGTTTTAAATCTATTGACAGTGAATTTGTACAAAACGTAAAATCAGCTCAATTAGCAGTAATTTTAAGAATTAAAAGTCTTCCTCGATACCTATCTGATTCCAGAAAATCTCTAATATCAATCTCTGGATTACTCATAACTATTTCAAAGCCAACCAGCTATGTTTATCATACTGTATGGTCGTGTCCGGAAGAATGTGAAGGAAACGAAGTAATATTGCATTATATACCAAAACATCCACCCAAGTGTTATGTATGCAAGAGTGTTCTCTACGAAAATGGCGGTTTCAGACGCTGTGGCGAACAAATTAAGGCCACTTTTAAAATAAAAAATAGCTTGATAAGCAAGACTTTTGACATTGTTGACGATTTAATACCATACTTAAGACTTGGTGCCAGATATACACTCATTACTCTTGTCCTTAAAAATAGTACTTTTGTTTGGTCTTTACAAGAAACAAATGTTTTACGAGCGCCTATTACATCTTCCATACCATCTGATATAAATGAACTTTTCGAGGCCTGCGACGGATTGCCGTGGAAATTTATATATTGTCTCGCTTCAAGCATAGGAGTTCAAATCAGTCCACTAAACTGTTTTATGCATGTAAAGATTAATC
This sequence comes from Spicauda simplicius, assembly GCA_949699795.1. NCBI lineage: Eukaryota > Metazoa > Arthropoda > Insecta > Lepidoptera > Hesperiidae > Spicauda > Spicauda simplicius. Next base: position 16,883,432 of record OX453070.1, on the reverse strand, counting down.
TTTTACTGAGTTTGACCAGCATAAAAGCTAACATTTTAAACAATTCTAATATCCTTCACTTCTTGGCTGCTGGTCATGACACTGGATATGTCGGAAACTTGATGAAACAAGCAGCTAAAATTGCTGATAGATCAATTCTGCTAGGGAATTGCAGTAGTTCTGCATCAACATCCCTTATAGGAAGTTCGGGAGGAGTTTGCTTGATGCCTTTTCCGCTTCACGTTTATGCCCAGAAACAAACCTATGAAATTCTATCAGCTATAGAAACAGGAGAAATATCTACACGCAATGCTAAGTTACAATGTGCTGTTTGGGCGCAAGGTAATGATTTTAAGAAAATTGTCCTTTACAATGTCGCTAGCATTTTTGGTAATGTCACTAGGGGAGATTATGGTGAATATTCAGATGAATTAAGTGACTTTATATTACAACAAACTTTAGAGCGAATGAAAACGTGTAATGAAGAAATTGAGGCGTTGAAAGACGTAGCGTTATACGTAGATTTGGTGGCTGGTCTAGAGGTATCTTTAAATAAAGCGACAGAGGATTTATTGAGGAATTATTTCCTAGCTGCACGCAAGGAGAGGCCCAAGTCTGTGACAATAGGAAGTATGAATGCTCTAGTGACTATTTGTCTGACCTCAGCAAGATTATGTCGCCGATCGGTCACTAACGTCCAAGACGCAGTTTTTGCCATTTGGTTACACGTTAGTGGAATTCCTGAACCCAGATTTGCTCCTGAAGAATACCTAGGAACACCAAGCGACATAAAAAGATTAAACGTCATAATGAGTAATTTCAAAGATTGGTTGGAAAAGTTTACTGGTTGTGTCATACTGTAATTTCCCAAGGTGACCACAGAAAAAATGAAATGTTTACCTAAACCAAGACAGTTCCTTATCAATACAGTTAGACAGGATCATAGGTTTTGTTCAAGTAACATGACAAAGTTATAAAGATTTATATTATATTCAAAATAACAATATACATTTCAAATAAAGTAAATATAAAATGCAAATAAATGGCTTTATAATATAGATATAGTTTTGTGTATTTATTTTTGACTAGATCTTAACAATAACATTAATAGCACAAACAATTTTCCAAAATAATTTGTAAAAATATTTTAACATTACAAAATTAGTACCATTTTTTCATTTATTTTCAAATCACATTTAGGCATAAAATATTAAGGCACTTTCTTTGGAGTATATTAAAAATTTCCATTTTTTTTTCAACAATTTCTATCATAGCAACCTGGATCATTGTATAACAGGGAACAGATGCAAAAGTCTATAAATCTCTAAAAAAAAATACACTTAAAAACCTTCACCTAATAAATTCTGTTGTACATAAGTAGACTTATTGTACAAATTATTATACATATAATATCACTTATATTAATAATTAAATCTTGTAAAACTATACAACACAGTTCTTATAATATGTAAGCCATAATAGTAGCCATGATATATTAATATTATCTATATATATACAATATATATTGCACAATAGTAGTATTGTAGTAATAAAAATAATTATTTTCCTAAAGTTGCACAGGTTTTAATGTTGGCATTAAATGTAGGAGCCTCAATGGTATCATTAAGTTTAAGACTTTTCATTTAGAAAACTAAAATCATATATATTCTTCTGGAGTGACTTTTGTTGTGAAGTAAGCTTTTCACACAGATTAATGTGACTATGTCTCAATTTTAAGCTTTCTGTAATAAGTGATTTAAGTGAATCATCTTCCATTTTATTTACCACTTTAATACAATGATTGGATACTGATTCACCAATTTTAAAATCTTTCTTCTCAAATGACACCACAGAGTAGGGTAGTTCAGCTACACTTTGTGGATCAGTCACTACTAGAGTAATTGTGGACCAAACACAATTTGTAAGTTTTGTTGCTATGGCAGCTAAGTTATTGGTCAACTTTTCAACATTATCTGCTGCACTTGTGACAACATCAGCAATTTTTGGCATTTCCACATTTAAATCTTTTATTTTGAACAAAAATTGCTGATGTTGCAGCTCCTGTAAAATTTTATTTCTGAGTTTGAGGCAATCATAACAAAACTTCACAATTTCAGGGCACTGCCTTTCTCTTTCTCTGTTTCCATTATAACCCTTTTTGTATGCTTTTAAAGCATTAATAAATACATTTTGGTAGTTGTTCCTGGCAATAAAGTTGTTGAGATCATTAGATATGCCTTCATTACAACGTCTGGCTGATGACTGCAATCTCACTGAAAGTTGGGACCATGCCGTTTGTAGTTTATCAATCTTCTCAGTTGTGTCAGCTGTCTCTTGAAATATTTCATCAAAGCCTCCTAACAAATTAATACCAACATTATTTTCTCTTAAATGTTTAACATGTTTCCTGCCTGCCTCAACCATTGACTTAATTATCTCTTCTTTAGCTAGAAGTTTTCCACTAGCCTTATCTACATTATTATGCTTTAGAAGTAGCTGTGTACTTCTGTTCTTTAGTGACTCTGCTATTACAAAAAGCCCATTCACAAGAGAGTCATAGATGTCCATTTGGTTCATTACAAAGTATAAACCATTTTTGTACAAATTTAGGCAGTTCTTAAAATTATACAGCGCCTTGTGATGTTCTAAGCACCTTTGTACCGCTTTAGGCACCAAGGGAGCAACATTGTCTTCTAATATTTGTTTTTTGTTATATAAATATAACATAACCCCACTTGTTTCATTCCAGTACTTAACAACGGGCTCATAATCAGAAATGTCTACACAATTTAACTTAGACAACACTATTTGATCTTGGGGAAGAATATTGGTATCTTTGTGCATCCACACTTTCAATGTTGAAATTGTGGTTGATTCATTAATTTCATAGGCAAGCTGGGTTAATGTAGTGATTGAAAACACTTGAATTATTTTTCTAGACAGGATGTCTTGGAGCAGATTAAATAAGACAACTTTGCTAGCCATTCCTTTTTCTTCTGTGGGTATATTGAAGGTCACTTTGGACGGTGCATCTCTACCTCTTAGTTTTGGATCCCATTCCAATGCGACCTGCAGCCATTCCTCCATAAATTTTTTGAAGGGCTTAGAAATACGATTTTCAGGAAAAATTTCATTCGAGTATTCTATATCCCCATGAAAGGTTTCATATACACAAATATTTTCATGTGCCTTCTTCTTAACATGTGGCATCCACTGAACAGGTGCCATGAACGGCAGGAATGGTCTTGTTCCACATATAATTTCAAATGCCAAGAGTCCCAGGGACCAAAAGTCTACAGAGTTGCTATATGTTTTACTGTAAAGTAATTCAGGTGCAAGATACTGAAGAGTACCAACAAAGCTGGCACAAACTGAATTAGAATCAATTTCCTTAGCATAGCCGAGGTCAATCAATTTATATGTTACTTTGGCTAGGTTCTGGGGATCCTCCACAGGTACTTGTAAGACAATATTCTCTGGCTTGAGATCACGATGTGTGATTTTGTTATGGTGCAGGAATTGCATCGCATTGCCCACGTCACTAAGAATCTTACGCACTTGAACTTCCTTCAAACCGCAGCAGGAATCAGGTTTGTTCAAAACCTGCCTTAAATCACCACCACTGCAATACTCCATGCAAAGAATTGGTAGCTTTGAAGGGTTCGCTCGCGCTAGGCCGGTGACGAATTCTGGCGGCAACTCTCTCGTTCCCACAATATTCGGGTTGTTGCAACTTTGCAACATTTCCACCTCCTTCGTCCATCTTTCTCTATGTTTCGCGCTGAGCTCGTCGGCCCACTTGCACGTTTTTACAGCGAGTTTTTCATCGGTGTCTTTATGTCGCCACAAAACAACTACGCCGAAACTTCCTGAACCCAACACTCTGTCTTTGATCCAGTCGCCTATGAACACGATGTCATCCATTTCAATTTTAGGTCAAAACTGTACGCCGAAGCGCTAGAGGCACTATGCACTGAAGTAACATAAAATAAAAATAGGAATAAGTAACTGGATAAAAATAACTTTATCTTGTCTTTGTCTAACAAACAAACTTTAGTACGTTTCGTTCTTCGTCCATAAAGCTGAAAATTCTTTGCGTTTTATTTTATCTCCCAGTGTTGACACTGTCAGTGTCAATTAAAATTTTTAAAACTATCCACTCAAATGGCGAATTAAAATGATAGCTGGCTATTAAAATAATTCTATTCGAATTACGTTTTATGAAATGCAAGCAAAAGTGTTTCAATAAACTACTTTAAAAATAAAATTTCAATAAATTACTTTCATATTGATAAATAGTCTTTAAAACAAGATTAGAAGATTGATGATTGATTAAGTGCATTTGAATTCGTTGTGAAAATTAATGTAATTTTGAGGAATGTGAAATAAAGTCAAATCACAATTCTGTAAGGATAGTAGGACATTTCTTTTTATAACAAGTACATAAATAACATACAAAATGAACAACGAAATTATGGAAGCGAACGTAAAGTTAGTTTTAGGAATATTTAATTAAATTTTAATTTAGTATAGTAAGCATGTCGGGACTTTTTTGTCTTATCGTAATAAACAGGCGAGACGATTTAAGATCAAATTTTAATCTTATCTTATCACAACACACATTTTTATGAACTTTGACAAAGTAATGAACGTGTTAGAAAGGTAAAGTTAGTTTGAAAGTATGTTCATAGTTTCAGTGGTTTATTGCCCTTGTTATCTCCAATATTATTACAAGTAGTGACACGTTTTTTTATATATTTGTACCCATCAGAGCAATTTATACTAATGATAATATATATTCAATCTTAATATATATAAATTACGTGTCACTTTATTTGTCCGCAATGGACTCTTAAACCTCTGAACCGATTATAATCAAATTTACACAACATGTGCATTTTGATCCAACTTGAAAGATAGGATAGTTTATATCTTAATTTATAGGTTTACTAGCAGACCCGGCCACGCGTTGCAGTGGTTAAAGAAATGTTACAAACAAATTTTAAATTTTATTAATTCGTATTTGTAAGAAATTAATATACTACAAAGTTGTTAGTAGACAACATGTAACATATAAACTTATAAATAAGGTAAGAAGGGCTGATGGTATTAAATTTCCACAATGACATTTATAATTTTTTATTAAAAAAAATTGACATTCAATTTAATTCAGCACTTCTCGGTGTACAATATTTTTAGTTAACCTGTCTTTATTTATTTAAATTAAAGTGTCGAAAAATGAAGCACTATTAATTAAAAAGCAGGTATAGTTTTATTGTTCACTATACTATACTTCAGTCTAAGTAACACGTAGCCGTCTATGATAACTCCAAAAATTGAAAAACCAAGAATATTGAGATTTAACTGTATTGCGATCACCACAACATAAAAACCACGTTAGTTTGTCTTTCCTACAATATGTACATCAACAAACAAAAACAAAATAGGTTATGTAATGCCACCTAACGGTCACATCAGTAGGAATTTAAATGTAATTTGCGTTCAAAAATACTTCATCAAAATAAATGTTTTCTGTAAATAAAGAAAAATTGTTTGCAGTAAACTGAGGAATAAAAAATAACTTTATGTAATATTGAGTCAACTGCTCGATTGATATAATTTTACACTTTGTTTTTAGGGAAATGTATGTCAGGTGAACGCATCAATAATAATTTAGTCATAATACATGGATTGTTGCCAGTAATAAATTAAAATAGTATGGGTAGGTTTATTTAATAATAAAATATTTTTCCTTTATCTCAAAAATTGCTTTTAAAATTATTTGTCAATTTTAGTTTAAGGAAATACGAAATTAAAATTAAAAACAACTGACTAAGTGAAACGGTATTGATTTATTGATACATTCAGTTCATGTAGATGACCGTAACGTAAACAGCGCCATCTAATAATTATCTCAAACATATTACTATTTCGATTTGTCGGTACGGTGGCGTATCATCGCAGAATATACTGAGATAGCTTTGTATTACTTTAGTAACATAAAAGGATATATTTGTATCTGGTTATAATATTAAATTGTCGCTCATATGAAACGTTTGCTTATATGAAATTTTAACAAAGCGCCATCAATACATTCGGTTCATGTAGATGACTGTATCGTAAAGAGCGCCATCTAATATCTCATATACATTATTTGGTGGTAAGGTTGCGTATCAACGCAGAATATACTGAGATGGCTATGTATTAGGTACTTTAGTAACCTTTGATCACCAATATTACTGATCGAAGTTAGTAACTTATACTTATCTTTGGTCATAATATTAAATTGTAGCTTATGTGAAACGGTTGTAATTTTAACAAAGCGCCATTACTTACTTAATCAAGTTAACAGATAACATTACACGATTATATAAAGCTAACAGCTGAAGCTAAAAAAAATATTTGCAAATCTTAAATCTTAAAAATCAAATTTACACAACATGTGCATTTTGATCCAACTTGAAAGATAGGATAGTTTATATCTTAATTTATAGGTTTATTTGCAAATATTTTTTTTAGCTTCAGCTGTTAGCTTTATATAATCGTGTAATGTTATCTGTTAACTTGATTAAGTAAGTAATGGCGCTTTGTTAAAATTACAACCGTTTCACATAAGCTACAATTTAATATTATGACCAAAGATAAGTATAAGTTACTAACTTCGATCAGTAATATTGGTGATCAAAGGTTACTAAAGTACCTAATACATAGCCATCTCAGTATATTCTGCGTTGATACGCAACCTTACCACCAAATAATGTATATGAGATATTAGATGGCGCTCTTTACGATACAGTCATCTACATGAACCGAATGTATTGATGGCGCTTTGTTAAAATTTCATATGAGCAAACGTTTCATATGAGCGACAATTTAATATTATAACCAGATACAAATATATCCTTTTATGTTACTAAAGTAATACAAAGCTATCTCAGTATATTCTGCGATGATACGCCACCGTACCGACAAATCGAAATAGTAATATGTTTGAGATAATTATTAGATGGCGCTGTTTACGTTACGGTCATCTACATGAACTGAATGTATATAAATCAATACCGTTTCACTTAGTCAGTTGTTTTTAATTTTAATTTCGTATTTCCTTAAACTAAAATTGACAAATAATTTTAAAAGCAATTTTTGAGATAAAGGAAAAATATTTTATTATTAAATAAACCTACCCATACTATTTTAATTTATTACTGGCAACAATCCATGTATTATGACTAAATTATTATTGATGCGTTCACCTGACATACATTTCCTTAAAAACAAAGTGTAAAATTATATCAATCGAGCAGTTGACTCAATATTACATAAAGTTATTTTTTATTCCTCAGTTTACTGCAAACAATTTTTCTTTATTTACAGAAAACATTTATTTTGATGAAGTATTTTTGAACGCAAATTACATTTAAATTCCTACTGATGTGACCGTTAGGTGGCATTACATAACCTATTTTGTTTTTGTTTGTTGATGTACATATTGTAGGAAAGACAAACTAACGTGGTTTTTATGTTGTGGTGATCGCAATACAGTTAAATCTCAATATTCTTGGTTTTTCAATTTTTGGAGTTATCATAGACGGCTACGTGTTACTTAGACTGAAGTATAGTATAGTGAACAATAAAACTATACCTGCTTTTTAATTAATAGTGCTTCATTTTTCGACACTTTAATTTAAATAAATAAAGACAGGTTAACTAAAAATATTGTACACCGAGAAGTGCTGAATTAAATTGAATGTCAATTTTTTTTAATAAAAAATTATAAATGTCATTGTGGAAATTTAATACCATCAGCCCTTCTTACCTTATTTATAAGTTTATATGTTACATGTTGTCTACTAACAACTTTGTAGTATATTAATTTCTTACAAATACGAATTAATAAAATTTAAAATTTGTTTGTAACATTTCTTTAACCACTGCAACGCGTGGCCGGGTCTGCTAGTTTATTATATAATTCATATTTATTAGCCTACTTATTAGAGCAATTTGAAAAAATACAAAGTTGGACGTTTGACCAATGACAGCGGACACTGAATTTGACATCTTACTTGACATAAAAATTTAATGTAAATTGACAACAACTTTGACATTACAATTTAGTACAATTTTGTTTGTTTATTTTTTTAATCAAATAAATAGTAATTCTTGTATGTCGTGTCCTGAAAACTGTGTTTGGAGACAAGATCAAGCGATAATTAGTAAAAATGTTAGAAGTATCAACAACATGCCGTAGTTGCATGAAAAGCAACGTAGAGTTATTGGATTTGTTTGTACCACTGAGTGTCGATAATTGCTCTCTCCTGCTAGCTGATTTGCTAATGACTACTGTTTCTATTCAGGTAAACCCTAAATATAAAATCTTGTCTTACAATTCTAATATGTCAACAAACATTTACAAATGTTTTATAAAGATGGTTTATTCAAAGACATGAAATATTCGTTTTAAGTAGTAATCGCTGTACACTGTAAGCGTCAGCGTTGAATGTTAAAAGCCATTGTATGTGTCGAACGTTTTCTAAAAGGAAATTCTTTGAAAGATCTTTTCATAATCTTGGTAGACGAAGTCAACCTGTTTTCATGGCAAAATTTCGCTACAAATTGTATCAAAATTTGCTTTACATTGATGCTTGCAGCACTAATGGGATGTTTCGTGGGCCGAGTGGTTAATGTGCCATATTATGGTATTGCTTCTACTGTACAAAATCTTGCTTTATTATAGGTAATTGAGATACCGAAAAGCTTAAGAAAATCTACAAGATATTTATTCAAAACAAAAGATGAAGTGATAATCTTTAGGTAATAAACTTAAAGCCTACTTGTTCTTCATTAAATTCAAGTAGCAAGTCAATAATTCACTTCCTACTTAAATCTATTGTTTGCTAGTAAATGTTTACTGCTGTCTGATACTCACCATAAAGAACAGACATTCTAGCTGAAACATATACAGATGTGTTGCCACTATTATCAAACATTATGCCATGAGGAGTAAGATAGTAAACTTACATGTAAATAAGTTAATAAGTTTGATTTATGCTTCTTCCATGTATGCCTCTTAAATTTTTGTTCCCTATCACTGCAGTTAAAACACAGGAGACTAGTAATCTTTAAAGTCTCACACTTTGTTTAGATAAGTATTCTTAATTACATTTTATCTTCTGATAGTAATTAACATATTTCATGTTACTTACATGTGGTACTTTCATGTTAATATCCCAAATGCTCTCAGATAGGTGAACTAAAAACTAGTGAACTAAAACACTTTGAAGTGAAAAGAAGTCTTTTTTTACATGTTATTAATTGTACATAATAAATTAAAAGACACCTTAAGAAGAATAAGAAATACAAGAAATCATTTACTTACCAGCTTTTTGTGTGTCGGACATAATTTTTTAAAATTTGTCTTTCAGGTCAGCAGAGAAGATGGTCTACCCCAAAGTGTTTGTAATGACTGTGTTAATTTTCTTAAATCAGTGCACATATTCCGCAACCATGCCTTACTTGCCGAGCAAGAGTTGAAGCGATTGTTCTCTCATAAACCTGAAGTGAAAAACGAAATTGACTTAAAATGTGAAAACTTAACGGATTACTTTGAGCCATATGATGACTTTATACAGTGTGATGTTGTCCCTAAAGAAGAAACTGATTTAAAAATGGACGAACAAGAACAGTTGTATGTATGTAATATTTGTAAGAAGAGATATGAAGATCACAGTAGATACATGAAGCATTTGTCGTCACATCTTGAAGCAAAGTTTGTTTGTGGTGCATGCAACAAAGTATTCCATAAGCAGGCTTCGTTGAACAGACACGTTGAAAAGAAATGCAAAAATGCGTCAGACGTGACAGTGAAGACGGAAATAGATGAAGAGGAATTGTATAAATGTGCATATTGTCCCTTAACCTTTACAAAATCTAGGTCACTATCGTCACATACAAAGAAACATAATTCAAAACGCAAAGAAAGGGTTAGCTACCAATGTGATTACTGTAATAAGGAGTTTACAATGAAGTCAGTGCTAAACAGGCATATAAAACTGCATGCAACAAACGACCAGTACCAATGTTCTCAGTGTTCAAAGAAATATTCAAGGCAAGACCAGCTTGAGGAGCATATGCGTAAACACACAGGCCTCAAGCCACATCCCTGTCCTCATTGTGATAAAGGTAATTTTCACTTATTATGATAAAAATAAAATGATAACATCTCACTGTAAATTATTACATCTCAATGAAATTTGCATTTTGTTGCTTGTTGCTGCATTTTATTGTATTTTTTTATTGTGGTAGGTTTGTATTATGCTTAATATAATGGAGGAACATTGATGATTTTGGATTTTTGAATTAAAGGCAGAACAAAGTTAATAGGGTCTACTAGTAATATAAACAATTACTTAACTTCTCTTGTAATTTATTTGTAATATACTTATGTGTGTGTAAAAGATTGTGAATAATACATTTTAAGTTTGCTCCCATTTGAATATGGATATATTGTATTATTTATGAACCAATTATTATTGTCAAAATAACTAAATATAACTTTTACAGCATTCTCTCAACGATGTAGCCTGAAAGACCACATTAGGACACACACGAAAGAAACACCCTTCTTATGTCCTCAATGCGGCAAAGGCTTCACAAACAGCTCCAACCTACGACAACATCTCTTAAGGCATTCAGGGAACAAGCCTTTCTCCTGCAACCTATGTCCAAAGACATTTTACACAAAAGGTATAGATTTTGAATATTCTTTATCATTATAAATGATTGTTTGGACCTACTTACGCAAAATAGAATCAATCCACACAATGACAGTTTTGAGAAAAAGCCATTTTTGTAAAATTTTTGTAAACTGTATAATTTTAGGTTATTTTTAATAAAATCTATTTACAATGTTGCACAAAATAATTTGTTCTATGTACCTATACAAATATGATATTATTAAAAATTATTAAAAATCATCAACACTTAAAAATAATAGGAGGAAAACTCGTTGGTTCCTTTTTGCAAAAGTAGGTCCATTTGTAAATGTATTTTGTTTACATGTATATATTAACAAAAATGTGTGCGTGTACTAGCGTACACTCGTAAGAAGTGAAACTTCTTTATGACGTTATTTTTCAAAAAATAATTTACTATATGCAACTTTACAGAAATTGGTTAAATAAAGTTAAATTAGTTAATAAAACGCTTTTATTAAACTTTATCTTATAATCTAATCTATAATAATCTATCTAATATCACGTGTGGTAGGGATAAGAAAAAGATGGCGCGTAACGAAAAAATGTTACACTAAATTTTTTTCCAACCCCGAAAAAGAAGTTTCACTTCAATAAGTTCTTGTATACCTGTGTAGGCCGGATCTGGCGTCTGCTATTCTTATTATTTAAACGCCACTAATTAATATAATGGTTGCAGTACTGTAGTACTATGTAGATATGTGGGTAAAACGTCCCTGTAGTTCCGGGATCAGAATAGGGCTACGGTATCCCCTGCCTGTCCTAAGAGGCGATTGCGGGCGACTAGAGTTTGATCCGTTCAGCCAGGCGATTTCGGGAAGGACTAAATGTGTGGTCGCATACCGTCGTAAAGATTAGACGGAGCGGTGGGCCCAACCGCCCATCTGGGAGGAGCCCGATGGGGCAACTCGCTCAGCGGATTCCGGTTGCGTTCCTATGGAGATCCCGGAGTACTCTTTTTAGCGCCAAGGACGGTCAGGGCATTTTAGTGCGGTAAAAATCCCACATAACCCTGCGTCACCCCCACCGCATCTCGAACCTTTTGAAGGTTTTCCCCTCGAAAACAAAAAATAAAGTCATGGTTAAAAAGTAAGAAAAATGTGGCTTATTATTAGCTCTGTTAAGATATCTTATGTTGTGGGTGTCAAATACAGAACATTGTTTGGACATCCCAGCAATGCTTAAGCTAGAATCTTGTGTGTCAGATCTGTAGGATTAAAGATTTACGTGGACAGTAGTGATGTAACGAATATTCGCATTCGAATTCGCGAATACTCGCAATTCATTAGATATTAGCATTCACAAGAATTGATGCGAATATTTTGGGAATATTTATTTGCAACACTTCGCAAAAAAGGTCGCCAGATCTACCTATTCAAATTGAAGTCGAACTGTTTAACGACCTAAAAAAAGGTCGTCAAATCTAGATCCTCCGGCCAATACCAAAAACTGAAAGATAACCAACATTCGCGTTCGCGAATGTCAGTAAGGGACATTCACATTCGCATTCGCGAATGTTTAAATTATGACATGACAATTATGACTGAGGACAGACAGTACTTAGCCGGTGTAGTGGACTATTCACCAAAATTTCGACTCTGTACGACCGGAACAAGGAGTTGATGTTGATAATGTTAATTTTGACGTTGTTGTTCACGTAAATGCTGGTGCAGAGATTGAAAACAATGTTGAAAACGATTTTGATGTTGATATCAAGAAAGACATCGATGTTGAGAACGATGTTGATGTCGAAAACGATGTCGAAAACGATTTTGATGTCGAAAACGATGTTGTTGACATCGATATTGATGTTCGCAGGTCAAATGAAGATCCACATTGGCTCACACACTGGTGCCCACCCGTACGAGTGTCCGGAGTGCGGGGCTGCCTTCACGACGCCCAGTTCGCTGAAGAAACACCGTCTCATCCATCTCGGTATTAAGCCCTATGCATGTGATACCTGTAACATGAGGTTGGTATAGTCAAAAGGTATTTTTAAGTTTTTTCATTCTAAACTGTATTGTTGGTGTTATAGGCGTTTTCATACAACAGAAGTTCTGTGTGAAGTTAATCAAAAATGCCTTGCTACTCATGGCTAAGATGATCGCCTCTTATTGAAGTGCTTAGGTAATCACACCCTTCTACCGAAACGTAAGAGCTGCTTCACGCTAAAAATAATTGTCGCTTTGGAACCTCTACTGTCGAACTTCGCATTTATAATAGTAACTAGTAGACCCGGCGAACTTCGTTCCGCCTAAAAGTCAAAAATCTAAAATGATCAGTTTTTTTCAACTATTTTATGCATGTATTATACATAAAAACCTTCCTCTTGAATCACTGTATCTATTAAAAAACTGCATTAAAATCCGTAGCGTAGTTTTAAAGATCTAAGCATACATAGAGACAGACAGCGCGAAGCGACTATGTGTTATACTATGTAGTGATAAAATATCAGATTTTGATAATGTCTTCTACCATGTTAATGTTATATTTTGTGATATTCTTCTAGGTTCTCGAGTAAGGATCACCTGAAGCGACACCAGAGAATCCACACTGGCGAGAAACCCTACCGTTGCTTGCAGTGCGAACGTGCCTTCACACAGAGCAACGATTTGGTCAAGCACATGCGGTCACACGTCGGACAGAATATTTACCAGTAAGTTTATTTTTTCTTGTTATCGTACAACCTATTAATGTCCCACTGCTGGGCACAGGTCTTCTCTCAAAATGAGAGAGTTTTAGGCCATAGTTCACCGCGCTGGCCAAGTGCGAATTGGTGGACTTTTTTTTCTTGTTATGTCTCTTTTATTAGCTATGGTAATGGTAAAATTTCTCTGTAATTTCACTAGAGTTTTGTCTTATTTGGTTTAAGGTACACGCTATACACGCTTTCTACACTCATAGCCAGTAGGATTTTCTCCTGTGTCGTGGGTATCATGGACACACACAAGACGAATACACAAACACCCAACCCCAGAACAGGAATCTAAACTCATAATTTAGATACCTGTCTGGCCGGGAATCGAACCCGGGACCCATTACGCGTCAGACCGGAATGGTAACCACTGCGCCACGCGGGTCGTCAATTCATTAGGTCATTAGTCAAAGGTCATTACAGTATTTCTTAAAACCGTGTGTTGAGGTCGTATTTCGATCCGGTGCTAGTGTAAAAAAAATGTAACTGACAATTTGTAAGTGCCTCCGTAGTCCGTAGGCCTATGCAAAATAAAGACATTTAACTTCATTCCTGTTGGATTATCGAACCAATATTTCTAAGTAAAAATCATTCTAGTGCATAAATATAGCATCGTGGCTCAACCACCGCAATCTATTGCACGTATTAATATAACGTTGTCTTGTTAAAAGTTAAAACAGCTATTATTACACTAGCTCTTACCCGCAGCTTCCCCCGCACGGTCAAAGGGAATTAACATTAGCATTTAACAGCGTGATTTAACTTGCAAATGAATTTTACTAACGCCATCTATTAACAACATCTGGAACTATCAAATATGTATCAACTAACAAAACATCGATATTCTCATGGGAATGAGAAAGCGTGGTAAAAAGTACCCTACGTCACTCTCCGTCCTCCTATCTCCTAGCATGTAAACCATATCATATAATAGCTATGTGGTGACGTGAAAGAGGAACAAACACACTTTCACATTTATAATATTGGTATGGATCGTATGGATTCGCCGAATATGCGCGATTTAAAAATAGCAAGTAGCAAAGGATTTAGCGTCTATATAATTATATGCGAGGAGTTAACATCACGTCATTCAATCTTAACTTAAATGTTGCATAAAGATTTGCGTTTATCTGACATATTTGCTACCAATACTAGCATAGTTTAGTTTCTCATTAGTGTCAACCCATTATTGTCCCACTGCTCGGCACGGATCTTCTCTCAGAATGAGAAAGTTTTAGGCCATAGTCCGCCGCGCTGGCCAAGTGCGAATTGGTGGACTTCACACCCCTCCCAGAACTTTTTTTTAAAGAACTCTCTTGTGTGCAGGTTTCCTCACGGTGTTTTCTATCACCGAAAAGCAGTGATACTTAATTTCTAATACGTAACATAATACGTTTTCTCATTACAGATGTACAATATGCGAAATGAAGTTCAGGCTAATGAGTGAACTGAAACGGCACTATCCCATCCACTACATCGACGGAAGCAACATGACGCAACTGGCACCGAATCTACTGGCCGACGAACACGCTAAACCCGAGAACGATATGAACAAACATGCGGACAATCAAATAACTATAACGTTTAATAGCAACGTGTTGGACAAAGATGGTATCGCGGGTGACATCACTATTAATATATCGCCGACGAAAAATTAATGATGTGCTGTCGGTATCTCGAATGCGTATATCTAATTACTTGGCATCTATTTATATATTCGCATTCGCAAGATTGCAGAGCAGTGATAGCTTAATGGTTGAAACTTGCCCTCTCGATCGGGAGGTCCGAGGTTCAAATCCAGGCACGCACTGATTTTTACAAAATTATATGCGTATTAGAAATTAATTATCACTGCATTTCGGTTAAAGAAAACATCGTGAGGAACCTACAATCCCGGGAGTTCTTAAAAAAAAAGTTCTCGGAGGTGTGTTACGTTCACCAATTCGCACTTGGCCAGCGCAGTGAACTATGGCCTAAAACTCTCATTCTGAGAGAAGACCCGTGCCCAGCAGTGGGACAATAATGGGTTGATGACATTCGCAAGATTTTTCCAAATGTGAATGCGGATATTTAGTTTAAAAATGATAAAAAATGTCACCAAATCTATACAAATTCAAGTCGAACTGCAGTTTGTCAACCAAAAAAAGATCGCAATAAAATCTATATCTTCCCGCTTCCTTCACCAAAAACTGAAAGACTAGTGGCGCCCATGTTTGCGTCATTTTTTTTTATAAGATTGAAGTAGAAAACAAGCATGAAGTCCAACTGATGGTAAGTAGTCTCTGCCGCCCATCGACATCTGTAAATAACTTCACATAGAGCATAGGTTCTATCTGAAGTCAATCACAGATACTTTGCTACTCCCGAGGACTAGGATGGTCGCCTCATATAAAGTGCCGGCAACCACACCCTTCCATCGCAAGGAATACTTCACGTTAGAAGTAGGTGTGATGGTGGTTTCCCGGTTGAACTACACTTAGGGTTGCCACCCGTACTTTATTATAAAGTATTGTACTTTATTCGGGGCAATTGTACTTTATACTTTACTAGCTGTACCCGCGGCTTTGCCCACGTGCAAATCAACATGTCACAAAGTTTTTCTCGCGCAAATCTCGACACCGTGGGAATTCTATGATAAAAAGTAGTAACATTAATATCGGTTTGGCCGCTCAAGGATTACCTGGTCAAACACAGAGTGAAAAAACGAATTTAAAGTGTGTATTTATGGATAGGAACGTATTGTTATGTATTTTTTTTTAATTAGACGCATTCTAGTATAGTGAATCGCTTTTTTGAACCAATTTACATTCTTAGTGGTCTAATTCACAATATCAGGATACTTTTTTCAATTAACTCCTCCACATTTGAACTAAAACGTATCGATTATAAAGATTGATTTGAACTTTTCCGAATTGGAAAATACTGTTTGAAGTAATTTTGGCGGATTCAAATTTCTAAGTAAGATTATAGGTAAACCTACTTTTAATATTAATTTGTGTTCAGGAGTTCCGGAAGGCATTAAGGAATTCAAAAATTCTGTTGGATAATGTACTGCTTCCTCCATCTCAATGACTGTGTCTACCGAATAGTAGATCTGTGACGCTGCTTTAAATTTTGAAAAAAAAAATCATTTATTTTATCGACACGTTCATTGGTGGGTGGGTATTAGCCGTCTTTTGGAACCAATTTATAGTGTTATTGGTTGTATTAACAATATCGGGATATACGTTTTCAACCAACTCCTCTACATTTAAACGAAGACGTATAAAGATTGATTTTAACTTTTCCGGATAACAAAGCACTATTATCTACTTAAAGTAAATCATTAGAAAATTGGAATATCACTGAACAGCGACATATATTCTAAGTTCATATTTTGTTTCATGTGGCCAAATATAAGATCTTTTAAGAGGTGCATCGGGCTATTTGTGTGCGTACATCCCGCATTGTTCTTTGTAAAGCAGAAGACATAATCAAAACACTTTTACAATTCATACGAACAGGGCGCACCCGCTCGCAGGGCGCTGCCGCACCCTGCTCGCTTATTTTTTATGTTTTCTTTTATGTTCCAACCTAACCTAACCCATCCTGTTTAAAAAGCTACAGCTAAATCTAACTCTTAACATATCCAACTAATAACATGACAATACTCCAGCGTTTTCAGGATTTAGGTATTCAAAGTGACACTTTTCATCATAATGTTCTCTCAATGGGTTGTAATGTATTGTAATCAATAAGTACCAAACTTATACGGCTTAAGTAGGTTATGTACTTAGATTATCAGGGTTGATGAATTGAAGTTTAATTTATTAATCACATTTCAGTTTAATGGGTGTCATTAAACCTATAATATATACTAAAAACAACCGTAAGCATTATGTGACTACTTTTTATAATTTAGGCTTGCACTATCCCGCATCATCAGGGAGGAGTTGAAGGTAAAAAAAAATATCCCGTGTCTTTGCTTAGTATTCTTATTACTTATACGTAAGCACTTGCGAGCCAACTTCTATAGCTTGGGCTTGCAGTATCCTGCATCATCAGGGCTGAGGAGCTTAAGGTCGAAATTGTCATCATGTGTCTTTGCTTAGTAATTATATGACATACCCGAAAGCATTAAATGGCCAACTCCTATGGCTTAGGCTTGCAGTACCCTGCATCATCAGGCTTGAGGAGTTGAAAATCGAAATTTTCATCTTGTGTCTTTGCTTAGTAATTTTATTACATACCCGAAATCACTAAATAGCTAACTTCTATGGCTTAGGCTTGAAGCACCCCTGCATCATCAGGGTTGAGGAGATGATGGTCAAAATTTTCATCTTGTGTCTTTGCTTAGTAATTATATTACATACCCGAAAGCACTAAATAGCTAACTTTTATGGCTTAGGCTTGAAGTACCCCTGCATCATCAGTTTTGAGGAGTTAAAGGTCAAAATTTTCATTTTGTGTCTTTGCTTAGTAATCATATTACATACCCGAAAGCACCAAATGGCCATCTCCTATGGCTTAGGCTTGAAGTAACCCTGCATCATCAGGGTTGAGGAGTTGAAGGTCAACATTTTTACCGTGTATCTTTGCTTGGTATTTTTATTACATAACCGTAAGTACCAAATAGCCAACTCTTACGGTTTAGTCTTGAAATACCCTTACATCATCAGGGTTGAAGAGTTGAAGATCAAATTTTTGTCCCATGAATTTGTTTAATAATCTTATTATATATCCATAAAAACAAATTGACTTACTTCTACGGTTCAGGCTAGCATTTTTTTTATTAAATATCTGCTTAGTAATCTCATTCTACATTCAACCCAATTGGACTTCTACAGCTCAGGTTTGGCCGAGTATCGCTAATTTCGTGTATTTGCTTCAAAGAAATGGATCCTATGATCAGAACCGTATAAAACTCATCAGAGTACCCTAGAAGTACATTCTTTCAAATAAAAGAAAAATCATCAAAATTCGTTGGCGGGAAATTGAGTTATTCATCTATTTATCGCGCACATCGTTAATGCAAATATCAGACTTATGCGCTTTTCTTATGGATGCCACTGTCAAAAGTGAACTAAAAATAAATGGGACCCGATGACACGCACTACCTTTCAAATGAAAAAAAAAAAACATCCAAATCCGTTCACCCAGTGCGAAGAAATCGAGTAACAAATATAAAATTTAAAAAAAAATGTACAGACGAATTGATAACCTCCTCTTTTTTGGAAGTCGGTTTAAAACGATGTTTTAACATAAAAATCAAAGCGAAATACTAAATTTTATTGAGGTGGCCTCAATATTGACTGACATTCATACAAACTTACATCTCCTATTTGGGTTAATTTGGGGGGGGGGGGGGGGGAGATCAGAAAATTAATTCTGAACTGACGTCTACGTCATAAAGGGAACCCCTAGTAAAAATCATATTCGTATCTTTAGCAGTTTAGGCTCTACGATGTTTATTCAATAGATGAGTGAGAGAGCATCCTTTCGTTTTTATATAAGTATATATAGATATAGAGATATAGATTTGTATAGTATCAAATAACATAGGTACACACATAACCAATAAAAAATACATAACAAAGGAATACATTTTACAGACCATAACATGTTTAGTTTCGACCAATTCAACTATGCTTACTTATCTTATTATCACTTATCGAACACAGAATAAATACTGCGTAGTTTTAAATTGACATAACTTTTTTATTCGTAAACCGATTAACATAAAATAAACACTAAATGTTAAGTGAAGTTTCCCACAACACATCGGTGAAAATTATATTCAAATTGGATAAGCCGTTTCTGAGATTAGCGTTTTCAAACACACAGACAAACAGACAAACAGATAAACAGACAAACAGAAAAGATTTCTAAAAACCATTATTTTGGGTTCTATATCGTATTAAAGACCTCTAGAAATGGTTTTCACCTAAATTTATTCCATGTACAGACAGCGACCTCTTACAGATTTATTATAGTATAGAAGAAGATAGATGAGGAAAATAAAGTACGCGAAAATACTTTATTTTGTATATCTGGGATTAAAAAGTTTGATTATTATCAGTAAACTAAAATTCCTTTAATCACAAGGTTTCCGTAGCTACCTTATTTAGAAATATGGGCGTCAAGTTACTATCTACTTTTTTTTTTGCCTAATAACACATCACAAAGTTCTAAATGTATCCTAGAGCCAAAAATTTAGTAATAATATAAATTGTACTTTATTTTGACTATTACACTACGTATTATATTACGTGCTTTTTTTCTTTATACCTTTTGTAGCCAATGTACTTTAATCGTTGAAAAAAGGTGGCAACCCTAACTACACTGGTTCTACCGCATTTACATAAACGAATATTTGCAATCGTTATTTGGTATCGATTGGCTTGGACTGTTGAGGTATGCGGCTATTTAATATTTATTGGAACGATATTTCATAAGATATATTTGACTGATATAATACCATTAAGTGTTATGTTGGGATTCTATTAGGTTTGTTCATGTTAGTGAGATAGTAAATGAGATTTAAATTGGACCTACTTTTGCAAAAAGGAACCAACGAGTTTTCCTCCTATATTGTCCTCCTGGGTCTCTAGACTTAAATCACCTCACTTTGTATAGTTTTAAATAATCTATTGCGCCTGGACAGCTCACGTAAATTGAAATCTTGTTTAATTTTCCTCTAACTTATTACGTACGTACGTATTGTTTGACCATGTGGTGTTTGCCTTAATAGGTTATATACTTAGTTTTTTAAATAGGATAAGTCAAATTTGTAAAATTAGTATTGTAACCACTGGCACACCTTTTTAAATAAATAAATAAATAATAAAGTATATTATTAAAAATGTTTATTTTCAATAATAGCATATTTGTATACATAGACCAAATCATTTTGTGCAACATTGTAAATCGATTTTATTAAAAATAACCTAAAATTATACAGTATATAAAATTTAAACAAAATTGTTTTTTTCCCAAAACTGTCGTGTGGGTTGATTCTGCTTTGCATAAGTAGGTCCAATTATGTATAACAATACTCGTTTAATTTGTTTTCAGTCCAACTATTAGTTTGTTAAGCACGTTTAAGACAAATCTTTGGCTATGAATTGAAATTTAATATGTATTTATCCTGTACAACGTGTTTATGAATTTAAAATAAGGTAATAACTGAATATGTAACGCAAAACCGCTTTACGAATAATGTTAAAGAACTAAGAATGTTTATACAATATAGAATGGAGAAATCTTCGTTCCGTTGACCGCTCTCGGCGCTACAAAGAGGACTCCGGGATCTCCAAAGGAAGTCTGGCGATGCCTAGGTTTGTTTTCTTGAAACTCGATGACTGCTCCGTATCAGTTATTGTCATTATGTTGTTATAAGTCATTCGATTGAATTGCCGTGTATTATATTGTATTTTAAACTTGTTAAGTAATTGGTTTTGTATTAAAAGACGCTATGATATTAATTAATTATTTATTACTTTAAAAAATAAGAACTGTATTTAGAACCAAAAATAAAAAAAATGTGTACTAGCTTTGTTGGTCTGCATTTTTTTTCCAATTTGATTTTTTTATGAAAATCATTTGTTATGCTTAAAACTAGTTTTGAACTGATTTTTAAGAAAAGTTATTTTTAATATAAATAAGTTTAATATAGTAGTAAAACGGTATTGAAGGATTACTTGAATGGCATTTCTCTCACATTAAAAGTATAAATGAACTTGGTGCTGTATGTAGTACGATTTCCAATTTCATTTTCAGCTGTAGATAAATGAATGTGTTTTAAATAATCTCATCTGATTATATAACAGTTGAAACTAATATCCATCCATCCATCCATCAGCCTTTGAAAGTCCACTGCTGGACATAGGCCTCCCCTAATCTGCGCTACTTCGATTAATAAGGAGATTAATTAGGAGAACGAAAGTTACCGACCTAGCTCTCAGAATTAGCAGGCTGAAGTGGCAATGGGCAGGCCAAATCGTTCGTAGGACAGACAACCGATGGGGTAGAAGAGTCCTCGAAGGGAGACCACGTCTGGGCAAAAGGAGTGCAGGCCGCCCCTCGACCCGGTGGACTGATGACCTGAAGAAGACGGCGGGTAACCGCTGGATTCAGATGGCTCAAACTGGTCGAAGAAACTAATATATAACAGTTAATACTGGTCATACATAACATATATTTGTAATAAAATAATCATACTATAATATGTTGTTGCCCTCCCCCCTCTACATAGCCGTAAATTAAAATATGGCAGATCTTATGGGTGTAGCTAAACGACTATGGGTTCTGTCATCTTTAGTATCATTTGGTTATATTATTATGTATAATATTTAGTTAGATAAGCCTGTCTAGACATAGTGATATTAGTATTGTAACGCCGAAAGCCGGCAGGTGATAAAATGCCTTATCTTGAATGCTCTCTACGATAAATTCTTAGTGCACGTGTATATAATTAGGTTTTTATTTCGCTTGCTAGTTGGTACGTCCAATGTGTACATAGTAAGACAAAGTATTTGCTACAATATTTAAATTAACTAAGTTTTAAGGCTTTTCATATAAGATATACAAACAATAATGTTAAGGATAGGTACCTATAATTTATATGAGTGATAGAAAAATGTCTCGTTATTCAATGATTTCGGGAATTATGGTCAATCGATATTTTCGCTTACATGAATTGTCAAATAGATTGTTTATTTAGAGTGCGTTCCACTAGACGTTTACAAAGTTCACCCCGCGACCACAACGATCGCGGTCGTCTTGTGGAACGCGTGCGGACATTTTGGGCGATTTGGGCTATGTGAGCGCCTTCTGGAACGCGCCCTTAGTGAGTGTTTTTGATTTTGTTAATAATAAGTATTCACGATCTATGGTTCATCTACAATGTATCGATTACAATTGATTGACAATCACCTATGTTTGAATCGTCATAAGTGACCAATTCGATTGATTGCAATCATCATTCATTCAAATCAAATGATTATCTTGGAAAACAGGTTAAATAAGTTCTTACCTAAAAATGTAATTCACTTGTAAATAATTGTCATTGAAAAAGTTAAAGTGTATGTGATAATTTATTATTTTCATATTAGAATACAACGATTGTCCTTTGGTTAATATTTATTATATTAGAGACGTGTTTGATTGTAACACTGTAATTCCGTTTAATTAATATTTTTAGCCCACCAATATACGGTTCATGTTATTTGTGCGAAATAACCAATAAACTATTATTAATTTAATGTATTTGTTTTATTTCTGCTCTCTATTTATCTAAACAACTCTATAATTAACAAACATATTATTATTAATAGTTATTTAGGTGCACATTGAAAACGATTAAGTTTGAAGTGAAATGGTAATTGTCCACGCATCTAACGAGACGTGTAGCGCGGCGGCGGGGACGAGGCCAAGGACCGCGCGACGGGGGCATCGACCTCACCGGCGATCCAGCGGCAGTGCGCGACGAGACCTCAGCGCGGGCGCACGTTCAATCAATTCGCTTTTTACCTACGACTTTATTCAAACAATATAACGATCGTATTGAAGCCGCCTTTCGTTTTATTTGCACTACACCGGAGCATCGCATAGCCTCAACAGTTTGGTCCTTCGACGAAAAAAGAAATCAGCTGGCCGTGGATTGAAGTCTACGAAAACTTCGGAGCGACGTGGCCGGACTTTGACCCCGTGGGAATTCTATAGTTCGCAAACCGCACACCACGAGCATTCAGAAAAGGAATCAAGAACGACGAACGACTGGATTCAGGATAAGGGCTGACATTCGTGAGATCGTTCCAATATTTTTTCCTTGCCTTTTTAGAATCCCAATTTTTTTTTTCTTTCCTATTTTTTTTCTAATGTGCTTTCTACAATTCATTCACATTTAATTCGCTACTTCAATCAATTCTTTAAATATTATTCTGACGCATTATATTTTTGCATTGCAATCTTCGCTTGCCGGTACGTTGACCTTGACCGGTCAATAACCGTCCCCTCCGGTGCGTGCGCGCTGTGCTTGCTCATAATAATTATATTCGTTATTTTAAACTCTTTCATATCGCACCCTTTTGCTTTCTCTATTTTTGTTTTTCCAAATTTTATTTTCGATTGCGTTTAGCGATGGCTGAAAAGCTTATTAAAAAACGTAGCTCAATGAAAGCAAAGCTAACAAACTTTAGTAATTATTTAGATATTTTATCAAGCTGCAGTTCCTTATCTAAATTACAACGTATAGAGCTTGAAGGCCGTTATAGTAAATTCGATGCCTTATATGGGGTGTTTGATGAATTACAGACTGAGATCGAGCTATTATCGGACGAGACGGACGAGGCATACGCGGCACGAACCCAGTTCGAGGAGCAGTATCATTCCCTGGCTGCGCTGGCGCGAAGCCTACTGGCAGATGCTGTCGGCGCGGAAGCCGACCACGAGTCTGATGGGTTTGTAGCGGGCTCCAAGGATTCTACAACGGGTAGGCACAACAATAATTTTATTCGTTTACCTAAAATTGATTTGCCTCACTTTGACGGTGGTTACCAATCTTGGCTCGAATTTCGGGATACATTTTTGTCGTTAATTCACAATAATGACAACATAGACACCATTAATAAATTTCATTACCTACGAGCTAGTTTAAAAGGTTCAGCAGCAGAAATCATAAAGAATATAATTTTTCAAAGAGATAATTATAATATTGCGTGGAATTTAATTTGTGAACGGTTCAATAACAACCGTCTTTTAATTAATTTTCATGTGCAAGCATTATTTAACATTGAAAAACTCGAATGTGAATGTAGTACTTTGTTACGTCACCTAATAGACGTTATAAACAAAAATCTTAGAGCTTTAAAAATGTTGGATGAACCCATCGAACATTGGGACACTCTCATCATATATATGATGACATCCAAATTAGATCCCACAACTTTTAGAAATTGGGAAGAACACCGCAATACCTTGAGTGTATCCCCTACTCTTGTTCAATTTTGTACATTTATTAGCAATAAGGCAGATTTGTTAGAAACTTTGGAAGAGAAAAATAAATATAACAAACAAGAAAAAAATTACACGTCTAAAATTTTTTTAATAGAAAATAAAATGAACAAACAAACAAATAATAATAAATCAAATCAATTTACAAATTTAACTCACAAATGTCCTCTATGTAGTAAAGCACACTTATTATATTTATGCGAATCATTCAAAACTATGTCTATAGAATCACGAATTAAAAAGGTACAAGAGCTTAACCTTTGTAAAAATTGTTTACGACCTGGTCATAGTGATAAATATTGCAAGTTGGCTCATTGCAAGTATTGTAAATGTAAACATAATACTCTCTTACATTTAGATAAATCTCAACCGACATTCGTGAATCCAATGCCAGGTCCATCAGAAAATATAACACTTTCTACCAATTCTTCGACAAATTTTAAACAGCCTACTACGCGGTCTATTGTTTTACTGTCCACAGCAATGGTAAGAGTGATGGGCGCCGACGGTGAGAAGCACGAAGCGCGCATGCTACTCGACAATGGTAGTACAGCGAATTTTATAACCGAGAGTCTATGCGATAAGCTGAGGTTGTCCAGGCGTAGTGCAAGCTCCATGGTTACAGGTATCAACAATTTAGTTAGTAATAGTACACAGTCTTGTTACCTCACTTTTGAGTCGATTAACGGGGGCTATTCTAATCAAATTAATTGTCTAATTTTACCTGTAATTAATAAAAATCTACCACCTACATCAATAGATACTATGCAGTTACCTATTCCCTCTGGCGTCCAATTAGCCGACCCTACTTACTTTTTATATTCCGTCTGCTATAGACATTTTAGTAGGAGCAGAAATATTCTGGGAGGTGGTAGGTAGAAATCGCATAGATTTGGGTAAAAAACAGCCTATTTTGTGTGAAAGTAAGCTAGGTTGGATAGTATCTGGTTGTTTAACTATTAGATCACGTTCCACCCATTCACACTTTTGTAATTTTACGTCAATGCAAGCGAATCCAGATTTAACAAAATTTTGGGAATTCGATTCAGTCTCTTCTAAATACATACAATCGGCCGAAGAACGTGCCTGCGAGGAGAGTTTCAAATCGCACACGTATCGCGACAATGAAGGCCGGTTTGTTGTTACTATGCCTCTAAAAGCAAATGCTGACAAATTAGGTGATTCATTTGCAATGGCGAAACGCCGTTTCTTATCATTAGAAAGGCGATTTCAAAGAGACCAAAATTTTAAAACTATGTACATAGACTTCATGCGCGAATACGAAAATTTAGGTCATATGACACTAGATAAGGGCACCTCTAACGAAGGTAAAATTAATTATTTTTTACCCCATCATGGTGTACTGCGCGAGTCTAGCTCAACGACTAAGCTACGCACTGTGTTTGATGCGTCAGCTAAAACTACCACAGGTGTGTCATTAAACGACATCATGATGGTAGGTCCTACCGTCCAAGATGATCTCCTGTCTATATTATTACGTTTCCGGCAACATAGGTACGTAGTTTCAGGAGACATTGAAAAAATGTATAGAGCGATTGAGGTAATTCCCGAGCAACGTTCTTTACAACGCATTATTTTTCGTGCGGATCCATCGGAGCCTCTAAAAACGTATACGCTAAATACCGTTACATATGGCACTGCATCCGCACCTTATCTAGCTACTAAATGTCTAGTAAGTTTGGCAGACTCGGCACAAAGTATCGAAGCACAAAATGCAATACGTCGTGACTTCTATGTAGACGATTTCCTTTCCGGTTCTAATTCCATCACTAGCGCAGTACGATTGGTTAAAGAAGTCAAATCTGTTTTAACATCTGCAAAATTTAATTTAAGAAAATTTCAATCTAACAATTTAGAACTTTTAAAACAAATTACGCCAGAAAGTGAAAGCTTAAATAATAATAATCATTTAAATCTTTGCAATTATAAATCTAATATTTCATCAAAAACTCTAGGAATCTATTGGTCATGTGATTCGGATTTACTATCATTTTCAATTAATATGGGTAAGTCAGAAAAAATAACTAAGCGTCATATTCTCTCTGTTATTAGCCAAATTTTTGACCCGTTAGGATTAGTCACTCCATGCATCATTGAAGCAAAATTAATTATGCAAAAGTTATGGATTGCAAAGTGTGAATGGGACGACGTTGTCTCTGCAGAAATAGAACAGCTATGGTTAGATTTTTCAAATACATTGCCACATTTAAATAATTTAAAAATTCCACGATGGATTTCATGTAAAGACTCCATCATACATGAAATTCATGTCTTCACCGACGCGTCAGAAAAGGCGTACGGTGCTTGTATATACATAAGATCTACAGATAGCAGTGGAAATATTGCGGTACGCTTACTTATCTCCAAGAGCCGTGTAGCACCAATTAAGCCCACCACCGTTCCGCGTCTAGAACTCTGCGGAGCGCTTTTAGGAGCAAGACTGTGTACTAAGGTAAAGGAATCTATTACTATACCTATACAAACATGTCACTTTTGGTGTGATTCCACGATTGTTCTTGGTTGGCTAAATACATCCGTTAGTCAACTAAAGAAATTTGTTTCAAATCGTGTGAACGAGATACAAGAAAGTACATCAGGTAACACATGGAGCTATGTACCGTCCAAAGACAACCCGGCGGATTTTGTTTCTCGAGGCCTGAAGGCTGATCTCATCAGCGATTGTAATTTGTGGTGGACTGGACCATCATTTTTGTTGTCCGATCAATCTCTTTGGCCTGTTTTACCCAACACCTCAATGAAACAAGATCTACCAGAAGTTGTTTCAAGTCATTCACTAATTAATTCAAATGATTCTGCATGCGATCCTATCAAATCAACTAATAACAGTAATCCTAGTATAATTAAAAATTTAATATACAAATATTCAAACTTCAATTATTTACAAAGAATAGTCGCTTATATACAGAGGTTTATTTACAATTTAAAAAATAAAAACAATAAAATAAAAGGTTTTCTTTCCTATAAAGAACTTCAAAAATCCTTAAATTTAATTTTACAAGTAGCACAAATGGACATGTTTCCGGAAGAATATTTCATTTTAAAAGCCGGGAAGGTTTTACCTCGTAAAAACAAATTAATTTCGTTATCTCCCTTCTTAGATTCAAATAATCTCATACGTGTCGGCGGCAGACTATGTAATTCTCATTATGATTATAATATTAAACACCCAATTATATTATGTGGTAAACATCCCTTAACAAAAACTATTTTTATATGTCAACACGAAAAACTTTTGCATGCTGGACCTCAACTACTATTAGCATTTATTAGACAGACTTATTGGCCTCTAGGAGGCAGAAATTTATCTAAAAGTACTGTCAATAAATGCATCCAATGTTTTAGACAAAGGGCCAGTACTATACAACCTGTCATGAGTCAGTTGCCAACATCTCGAAGTGCCCTAGAATATCCTTTTTTGAATTGTAGCGTTGATTATGCCGGGCCAATATTGATAGCCGATCGTAAAGGTCGAGGATGCAAACTTATCAAATCTTACTTGTGCATTTTTGTTTGTTTAGCTGTCAAGGCAGTTCATCTGGAGCTCGTTACAGACCTGACAAAAGAGGCTTACATGGCCGCACTTAATCGATACGTGGCTCGTCGTGGTAGGCCACGTTCGATCTTATCCGATAATGGAACTAATTTTATAGGGGCCTCTAACGAGCTTTATACACTTTTACAGGAGTCAAACATCGCATCTGAAATTTCCCAGGAAGGCATCGAATTCTCCTTTACGCCAGCCTACTCTCCACATTTTAACGGTATTGCAGAAGCCGCTGTTAGATCAGCAAAGCATCATCTAAAGAGGTTGCTCAAACTAACAAATTTAACCTATGAGGAAATGGCAACACTACTAACTCAAATAGAAAGCATATTAAATTCTCGACCTATAACACCCCTCTCCAACGATCCCTCTGACCTCTTCGCCCTTACACCTTCCCATTTTCTGATTGGACGACCGCTTTTGTCAGTTCCGCATCCGCATATCTCAGATGCATCTACCACATGCCTAGAACGCTACAAGCGGGTGGAACTGTTGAAGCAACATTTTTGGACACGTTTTAATCTGGAATACGTTTCGCTACTTCAACAGAAAACGAAATGGGTTGCGGCGACTGGTGATCTCCAGCAGGGCTCACTTGTCTTGGTGAAGGACAAGGCTCTGCCACCTCTGCTTTGGCTACTGGGGCGCGTGGAGAAGGTCTACCCGGGCAGCGACGGCTTCGTAAGGGTCGCTGACATCAGGACAAGAAAGGGGACTTTGCGGCGTGCCTTCAACAACATCTGTCCTCTTCCAATTGAAGCATGTACTTCAACCCGGGCAGTATGTCCACGCATCTAACGAGACGTGTAGCGCGGCGGCGGGGACGAGGCCAAGGACCGCGCGACGGGGGCATCGACCTCACCGGCGATCCAGCGGCAGTGCGCGACGAGACCTCAGCGCGGGCGCACGTTCAATCAATTCGTTTTTTACCTACGACTTTATTCAAACAATATAACGATCGTATTGAAGCCGCCTTTCGTTTTATTTGCACTACACCGGAGCATCGCATAGCCTCAACAGTAATCATTTTCGAGTATTTTATGATATCAAAAGAAATTTAGGTAAACGGTATACTTAGTTGTAAAGGACATGTATGTTTTGGTGTTACAAGGAAATCGTAAAGAAAAGGTATCGGTAACGAGACTTATACAAAATGAAATTTTAGTCTGAATGTATAATATGATTATAATTTTTAACTATTTTCAGATCATTCGTATTAGTCATAAAATAATATAGTTGACGTTTTTTCTCGAGGGGAAACCTTCAAAAGATACCCGACGCCGTGAGAGCTACAAAGGGTTATGTGGGATTTTTACTGAATTAAACCCCCAAGGTGCCGTCCTTAGCGCTAAAAAGAGGACTCTGGGATCTTTAAACGACGCAATCGCAGTCCTCTGAACGCGTTGCCCCATCGGGCTCCTCTCAGGTGAGTGGCTGGGCCCACTACGTCGTCTGGTCTTTACGACGATATTCGACCACACATGCCGCCGTCCTCCCCGGGGTGGCTTGACCGAACAGTTCGAGTTCCCACTCTAGCCGACCGCGACCCCGAAAGCCCCTTTCAGTCGCTTCTTACGACAGTCAGGGGATACCATAGCCCTATCCTGATCTCGAAACTACAGGGACTAATATGGTTTTCACAGAAATATTGTAAAATATGTTTCTGTAGTTAACATATTGACACATAATTTAATAGGGTTATTAAAAAGTAAATTAAACTGGTCATAAATAAAATATATTCTTTCGACGTGTGCTAAATTAATTGTAACGTAGAAGTGGTGAGGTGCGGTGAAAAGTGTGAGACGAGGGGAGGTGGAGATATTGACTTTTTTTTTATAAGATTGAAGTAGCAAACGAGCTGAAGTTCTATCTTTAATAAAGTCAATTGCAGATGCGTTGCCACTCCCGAGGACTAAGATGATCGCCTCATATGAAAGTGTGCCGGCAACCACACCCTTCCATCGAAACACAAGAACTGCTTCACGCTAGAAATAGGTGTGGCGGTGGTACTACTTCCCCGGGCGAACTCCACGGGTTTACCACCTCGCATCAACCCATTATTGGCCCACTGCTGGGCACGGGTCTTCTCCCAGAATGAGAGAGTTTAGGCCATAGTCCACCGCGCTGGCCAAGTGCGGATTGGTGGACTTCACACACCTCCGAGAACTTTTTTTTTTTTTAAGAACTCTCGGGTGTGTAGGTTTCCTCACGATGTTTTCCTTCACGGAAAAGCAGTGATAATTAATGTATAATACGCACATAAATCATTGGTGCGTGCCTGGGTTTGAACCTCGGACCTCCCGATCGAGAGGGCAAGTTTCAACCATTAGGCTATCACTGCTCTACCATTAGGCTATCACTGCTCTATGCTCTATAAATCCACATTTGGTGGAGCTATAATTAGTTGAGAAAAATTGTAAATATGAAATGAACTCTCTCCTGACGTATTCCCAAAGCACATTGTGCTCTTCACATGGGGCTCTTCAAGAAAGGTGCAAAAAGAGCTCTCTTTTAAAGTCGGCGTTGCATTGCTGGCTCTTCTGATGTTGCAAATGTCCATAGGCAATGGTGAAAACTTTTCTTCGGTTACTCCAGCTCACTTATCGTTAGGTAAAAATTTGAGTTATAACGGAACTCCGCCTCCGTTACTGTGGAACTATCGACAAAAAATCGAAGAGAACGTCGCTCCAGCAGGAAAGTAGCACGTAGAGTGATATGAGTGGGACGTATAATTAGTGCCCAATCTGCTGTAAATGTGCGCCAAATAAAAAATTTGTGCGTGTTGTAGTTTTTGAAATAAACGGAAAAAACGATTCCTGCTGGGGTAACGTTGTTCCAGCAGGAAAATTCTAAACGAAAGATCGGAGAGTTAAAAATTGCATATGAGCAGAGAGCTTATATTTGTGCAAATTTGTGCGCTAAAAATATAATTTGTGCGTCTTCAGGTTCTCGAGATATTGCGTTTCCTGCTGCGGTAACGTTTTGCAAAATCGCGTATCTAAAAGACTATTGTATGTGCGCCTGTAGAATAAACATGTACAAATAGCTCTTAATTTGTGCGTATTTGTGACAAAATTAGATTTAAAAAAATACTTATAGTTTTCGAGTAATCACGGTTTTTTCAAAAATCCAAACAGTGCCATAGCTCCTAAATAAGAAAAGATATAAGGTCACTGAAAACTGCATTCGGTCCGTCTTGGCGTGGTTAATTAGCACAAAAAAAATCAAAAGTGCACATACGTGCGTTTTTGGATAATATGAATTAAAGTCAAAAAACGACGTCCTACCTTTGACGTCACCGTTCAAGAAACTGGCTCAACCTAAGCTGCTTGGGTATTAACCAAAAATTAGTGCGTTTAGTCAAATAATATGTAAGATAAATATCCAGTGTGAAATATTTCGCATTAAGTAAATATAAACAAAAAACAAAACAGTAACACAAACGCTGGTTATACGACCAAATTCGAATGACTACAAAAAAGCGGGGGTTTCATATATACTAATGACCTTTCTTTTTTGAACGTATTTTTGCAGGTACTGTCACGCTCAAACGTTTATTGGTGACTAATTATACGACCTATAGGGAAATAATTACAAAATATAATAAATGGATCGTGTAATTATCAAATGAAAGACCTAGTATGTGTGAAAATTCTTATTTATATTTTCTTTAATTTTGATTCTTAAATAAGATCACAGAATAATCTTAAGTAAAATATTCGAACGCAAAAGGTTATTAAAGTTATACTTCTTTTGGCGCGCTAGGTAAAAATGATGAGAGTAAATAGAGTCTTACGATGCGCGCGCACACCGACAAGTAAATCCGACACCCTGAAGTTAACTATAGTGAACATTTTAGTTTTTTCTACTGTTAATGTCGTTTTTTCTCCAAGCGTAGAATTATGCGAAAGATAAAACTTTTAAAAAGATTTTTTATATTATATTAAGCCAAAGAAGTATAACTTCGAACGCGTGTACATAAACATACACACACACTTTATATTTTTGTATCTTGTATAATTTAAAATCACAGATCAGTTTCCAATTAAAAAATTAAGACTATTATCATATTATTAATGTAAATGTCCTAATGTATGCTGAATTGTAGTGCTGAATGTATTTTAAATAAATTTGGAATGAAGATAACTAATAATATTCCAAGTAGCAATTAAGCTCCTTTTTTATTATGTACTTCATCGTGTACAAATCTACCGCACAAATAAAAAGTTTATTTTTTATTTTCTACTTCAGTGTACTCGAGTATACTAAGTTTTAATCGGTTAGTGTGTAAAGTTAAGAAGGTCATTAGCATGTATAAAATCCCCGCTTTTTTATAGTCATTCGAATTTGGTCGTATAACCAGCGTTTGTGTCTGTTTTGTTTTTTTGTTTATATTTACTTAATGCGAAGTATTTCTCACTGGATATTTATCTTACATATTATTTGACTAAACGCACTAATTTTTGGTTAATACCCAAGCAGCTTAGGTTGAGCCAGTTTCTTGAACGGTGACGTCAAAGGTAGGACGTCGTTTTTTGACTTTAATTCATATTATCCAAAAACGCACGTATGTGCACTTTTGATTTTTTTTGTGCTAATTAACCACGCCAAGACGGACCGAATGCAGTTTTCAGTGACCTTATATGTTTTCTTATTTAGGAGCTATGACACTGTTTGGATTTTTGAAAAAACCGTGATTACTCGAAAACTATAAGTATTTTTTTAAATCTAATTTTGTCACAAATACGCACAAATTAAGAGCTATTTGTACATGTTTATTCTACAGGCGCACATACAATAGTCTTTTAGATACGCGATTTTGCAAAACGTTACCGCAGCAGGAAACGCAACATCTCGAGAACCTGAAGACGCACAAATTATATTTTTAGCGCACAAATTTGCACAAATATAAGCTCTCTGCTCATATGCAATTTTTAACTCTCCGATCTTTCGTTTAGAATTTTCCTGCTGGAACAACGTTACCCCAGCAGGAATCGTTTTTTCCGTTTATTTCAAAAACTACAACACGCACAAATTTTTTATTTGGCGCACATTTACAGCAGATTGGGCACTAATTATACGTCCCACTCATATCACTCTACGTGCTACTTTCCTGCTGGAGCGACGTTCACAAAATCGAACCTCCGTCCCCGCATCGTTTTAGCAGAGATATACCGGGTTGTTTACGACTTACAACTCGCAAGGAGCGATGCTAGGCGACGCGGCCGCACGGCTTTATGTTACGATGCGAGGGAAATGGGCAAATGAAATTCTTCTTATTTTTGATAATTAGTACTAGACTAATACTAGACTTTGATAAGAACTGTACTATGTATACAATTTGAAATTTATGTTTGATTTTCTATTACTCCAATGAATTAAGATTAGTTATTTCTTCTTCAAATTTCTCCGCGACCTCCCCGGAAACAGACGTCTTCTCCGCATCCACATTCACCTCTGTTTCCTTCGTAACAAACATAGCAAAAATAATAAAAAGAGTTTAAATAAAATAAATACTTATTTTATTCCTCATCTATGGTTATAAAACGAAATGTCCGTTTCTACTTCATGCAAACGACAATTTGGGCTACAAAATACATATAGGTACTGCTGCTTTTACGAATCTATATATATATTCCTAAAAACTAAAAAACACGTTTTCGTGCAAATATATTTTTTCCTATTATTGTATTGTCATAGGTCTTTGATACGTGTGTAAGTTTCAAATTAATCAGAATTCTGGAAACCGGTGAAAATGGAGTTCAAAGATTCCATACCATTCCATTCCTTAAGATACAAACCAAGCTAAAAAAATGAGCGACATGGCCGCGCCTCTCGTCGCTTCCTCGTGACCTGCGCCTTATATTAGCCTTCGTATTTCACGAAAATGTATAACGCTTTCGAGGGTTCCGTACCCAAAGAGTAAAAACGGATCTCTATTACTAAGAATACGTTCGTCCGTCTTTCCATCTGTCTGTCACAAGTCTGTATCTTATGAACTGTATTGGTTATTAGTAAAAAAATTACAGATGATGTATTTCTGTTGCCGCTATAACAACAAATAAAAAGAAAATAAAATAGGTATTTAGGGGGAACTACCATACAACAAACGACATTAAATATTTTTGAGTTTTATTTGATAATGGTACGGAACCCTTGCAAAAGTCCGAGCAAAAGACTTGCACGTGGCCGGTTTTGTCTATTGGCGCTGGAGAAACGAGCGAGCCCTTCACTCTTCAAACACGAATGGATCTCAAGTGAACTCTCCTATAAGGATACTTTACGGACAAATACGAATACCTATTCTATAGACTACATATTATAGGCTGCAAGACTGAATGTAGGATTAGTATCTAAATATTTATTTACAAAACATTCAATATCATATTACTAATCTGATACTTATATTCAAGGTGATAGAACCAGTGTAGTTCGACCGGGGAAGTACCACCGCCACCTATTTCTAGCGTGAAGCATTTCTTGCGTTTCGATAGAAGGGTGTGGTTGGCGGCATACTTTCACATGAGGCGACCATCGCAGTCCTCAAGAGTAGCAACGCATCTGTGATTGACTTCAGATGAAACCCATGTTCTGCATGTAGCTGATTACAGATGTCCATGGGCGGCAGTGACCACTAACCATCAGGTGGACTGCATGCTCGTTTGCTACTTCATAAAAATACCTATAAAAATCTTTTCTTCACATCATTATTTCAATGTCGGGTGAATAAGAAAGACTGCGGCCATAGGGGTTAGCTAAGCCAACGATAGGTAGGTGAATCTAGATTAGTACGTTTCTATTATAAATTCTAGAGACTTGGTTGTGATGGTTGCTGATACAAATACCTTCTTTTAATTTGCACAAATCTAAAAAATCAAAGGTTCTTGAATTTAGGTACATATCTTTACTACAAACTTTTCAGATGAGAAATCAAAATGCATATGAATGTCATGACCTTGACACCTAATATTATGCATGGGTACCTAAGTATAACTGCTTACTACCAAAATCATATCATTATACTT
The DNA here is from genome assembly GCA_949699795.1 of Spicauda simplicius. NCBI lineage: Eukaryota > Metazoa > Arthropoda > Insecta > Lepidoptera > Hesperiidae > Spicauda > Spicauda simplicius. The sequence continues at coordinate 16,848,404 of OX453070.1, read as the reverse complement.
CGTACTTCATACTAATATTATAAAGGCAAAAGTTTGTGAGTGTGTATGTTTGTTACTTCTTCACGTGTAAACGGCTGGAGCGATTTTCATAAAAATTGTTAGGGAGTTAGCTGATACTCTGGATTAACATATAGGTAAGCTACTTTTTACTATGGGAAAATATCTTATTCCCACAGGACAATCGATTTTTGTTAACGCGGGCGAAGCTGCGGGATTCAACCATTCTATAATAATTAAGATAGTAGATACATTAGGGACCGTTCATTAATCACGAGATTAATGGACGACCCTCTAGTGGCGATCGAGCTTGATAGGTATAGATTGAAAGTGAACCACAAAAATGAATACGTTAATGAGGAAAAAAGCAAAATATCTTTCTTTTTCAATATTTTTAAAGTAATGACTATTTAATAACTTCTTAACTGAAAAATAATAAATTACGAAGTTGGATTAAAAAAAACACGCTTTCTACACTCACAGCCCCACACCAGGATTTTCTCCTGTGTCGTGGGTGCCATGGACACACACAAGACGAATACACAAACACCCAGACCCAGAACATGTATCTAAACTCATCATTCAGAATTTCAGATACCTGTCTGGCCGGGAATCGAACCAGGAACCCACTGCGCGTCAGACAGTCGGTCGCAATTAAATTTATATTACAATTTTCAAGTTTAAATATAAGTTTATTTGATGTATTTGGTATCTTTGTGTAAGTAGACCGCTTTCAATTAAGAAATAAGTAACTATAAGATGAAGCGTTATAAATCCATCATTTCAACTGCAAATAAATTGCAGTGACCTTACATTCAAGTGATTGATTTACGCACGCCCATGTAACCTTGTGCCAAATAAATTGTAACTAGTGCGAATAAGTTCCATTTCAATTGATTCGGTCCATTTATCGTACTGTAAATGTCCCTGAAAACACAGGGGAGGGAAGACTTCTCTTGGAATACGATGAAGCAATCTTACAGAAGCGACGTTTTACTGCACGTCTCAAATGTTTTTTTATTATTATTATTAAATACGACTCCACAGACTGATCGTTCGTGCCCTTTTTAACTTATTTTTATTCTTGTCTTTATATCATTTTCACAGCTCCACTATGAGCCTTCGCCGTCGACATCGCCCTCAACTAGTTAGCAGTGTAAGCTGGGTCTCAGTTGCGGCAGCGGCGGCTTTACAGAAAAACCTTATCAAGGCTGACTATGTAGGACCATAATTTTTTTTATTTTTTTTTTCTTTTCTATTTTTTTTGTTATTTATTATATTATTCTTTTTTTTTTCAACAGTTTTTATTAATTACTAGAGTCACTATTACTATTATCCTAGGACATTATTGAGGGTTGGACACTTTGGAACATTTTAGGACTTGCTTTCATTACAATGTATCGCTCAAGGCATTGCCGGTTCGACCCCAAAAATATTTTTTAATTGACATTGAATGCTCGCGATGTATAGAATTATTTGGCTTTAAAAAAAAAAATCTTTGTGGCAGTCTTCTCCTCTCCAAATGTAGAGCCGTTGCCGACTTGTCATGGCGTGCGGTACACTATAAATATATACCTTCTAGTCTTACATTCACTTTACATTCAAAACATTACAGCAAAACTTTGCCAATACCGGTATTTGAAATTAAATATAAGCCAAATAGTATCCACGTACCTACCTCTACGTGGAATGAATGATTTTCATAACTGCAAAAACAAAATTCGTTATCTAAAATATCTACCGAAGCTTTAGTCAAAATTGAAAACAAAAGACTTCCAGAAAAAACAAAAATACTTTAAGCCCCTCTGCAAATTAATCTATGAAAGCTTAGGCGGCTAGGGCGGGCGCTGCGGGGCTCAGCCTTATCAGTGCGCAGGGAACAGCCGTGGGCGGCGCACGAGGTAAGTTTTACTACGTTTTACTCTTACTACACTTCACAACTACACTACACTCACTACAAAACACTCCCAATAACACAGCACTATATTTTAATACCTTATCAATCTGATTTGTACGTGTATCAAGTCAGGATTTTATTCAGCGACATACAGATGGTCCCGTTTCTGATTTGATTCTCTGTGATAAATCGTTTAAGCGTTTTTTATTACGCGTAAAGATTACGACTGTCAATAAAAGTTATTTCTCATGATTTAACGGAATTGTCTATTTGTAGTCGAGCAGCAGACATTTGATTTTAATTTAAATTCGTGCATATTATTTATAATTTATAGAATTTATAGACACTGTTTATATTTTAGGTAAGCTCTTGTTATTTTGTAAATGAAAGGACGTTATATTAAATAAAAGATATAAGGTCTTCTTATTTATTGAAATCCTTAATTTCGTCTCGTATCGCATTAAAAGAGATTTTTTTTTCTGCGTTAAGAATATTGCATTAATTAATCAGTCTATCACATTGTAAATATCTACATGGATACGTACGATAATTTCTTTGTATTACGTGACATTAATTTACTTTTCATTAATTATGTTGTTTTAAAACTAGTATTTCTGATATTTTATCTGACTTTCACAATAAGACGTAACTTAAGTGAAGTATGAGGTGGGAGGGGGCGGGGAATACGGGGCTGGTAGACCTTTGTTATTTAAGTCTACGTTTTTACAACACCAATTTCTCTCGTACAAGAACAGTGTAACAAGTGGAGAGCTGTGTTCAGCGGAATATTTTTTCCAAGCATTCCATCTCTCGATGTTTCAACCGCAAGCACGTATCACAGGCCTTTTCGGGTAGAAACAGAATCAGATCTCAGAAATATGTATAACTAATTGACCTGGCGAAATTCGTTCCGCCTAAAATTATCAGTGTTCCTCCACTATATTATGCATTTATTAAACATAGAAACCTTCCTCTTGAATCACTCTATCTACCTATAAAAAAATTGCATTATAACCCGTATCATAATTTTAAAGATCTAAGCATACATACATACTATGTAATGAAGTAAATGAGTATTCATTAGCTGTAGTGACTACTTAATAATAAGTGGACTGCACGCTGCTTCAATTTGATTAGAAAGAAAAGTGGATACGAATAATGGACGGAACGGAACCCGGATCTGCGCATTAATTATTAATTAGATGAAATCGTATCAAAGGGATCGAAGCAAAGTTATTCAATGTTGGCCACAGGTTTTCAGAATAGGCGGGGTGAAGACAAAATACTAATTAGTGCGAGTAGATGGCAAATTTCCCAGATTTTAGGAAATTATGGACTCTTGAATTTTATCCATTATATGGGAAATACTTAGGCCGTTAGGTTCCGGTTTTTTTTGGCGTTAATACCTGATATTTTTTCTTGTTGCGTATACCAAACAGATACCGCATTACATATTTCTAGCGTGAAGCATTTCTTGCGTTTTAATAGAAGGGTGTGGTTGCCGGCACACTTTCACATGAGGCGACTATCAAAGTCCTCAGGAGTAGCAACGCATCTATGATTAATTTCAGATGGAACCCATGTTCTGTATGTAGTTGATTAGAGATGTCTATGGGTGGCAGTGGCCACTTACCATCAGGTGGACTGCATGCTCGTTTGCTACTTCAGTGAAATAAAAAAAAGATGTTAACTGAAGTCAAGGATTTGAAGCGGAAATTCCAGTGTCCAATAAGTTATTACTTAGGTATAAAGAAAAATACCTCGTGTAGTCGGGGATAGACACTACTTTAGGATGATATAATCAATACCACGTTCATTGAATTAAGGAACTGGGTGTCTGTTCAGATTTCTGCGCTCTGGAAGAACACTTCGAGCAACAAATTAACTTGCGAGAAACAGGCTTCAAGGTTGTTTGGGCGGTCTAACGAATCTTATTTAGCTACAACTTTGTTCGTGAATATACCTTTTGAACAAAAGTTACACGGCATATTTCTTGAAGTTAGAATATTATATTTTGAATATTTAAGCCGAAAATTCAGTCGCGTAGCGTGAGGGATGGAGGTAGAGGCGCTGTGGCCGAGCTCGGCACGTTTTGGGGGGCGGTTTTTTTTTGTATTACGTAACCGGTATTGTTTGTAGAGAAACCTCCGAAACTCAACTTACGCCGTACTCCTCATTTAGGGGACTGCAGAATATTTTTATTTTGCGTTTTTTTAGAGTCGTCAATTTAGACTCCGGCCCCAGGCTGTATGAACTTACACTCTTACAGTATGCCACCATGAAGAGTAAATAATTTGACTTCTTTGTTATTTTTAATTATCAATAGATTTTTTTTATCAGACAGCTCGTCAGATTTACTAGATTTAGTTGTATAAAAATGCTTTATATGTATTTGCAATTCATAGACACAAAATTGTATTTTTTTATGTTAGGCCATCAAATGATCAACAATCACGATCCGGTATCCCAAGATAGGTATACTCAGGTCAACGCTCGGTCAGATAAACATAAATTAAATAAATAAATTTAATTTATGTTTATCTTAACCGAGGAAGTACAACCGCCACACCTATTTCTAGAGCATTTCTTGCGTTTCGTTGGAAGGGTGTTGTTGCAGGCACACTTTCAAATGAGACAACCACCATAGTGCTCGAGAGTAACAACGCATCTGTGATTGACTTCGGATGGAACCCATTTTCTGTATGAAGTTGATTACAGATGTCCATGGGCGGCAGTGACCACTTACCATCAGGTGGACTGCATGCTCGTTTGTTACTTCAGTCAGATATAAAAAAAAAAGATTTATTCTGAGTCTGAGTTTTTATGCTTTTGGCGTTCAAAAATATTCACCACAAATTGATAAACCTTAATCAAACCATCCCTATTGTTTTATGGGGTGGACAATTTCGGGACGATTAAAAGCGCGTGCTAATGGCACTCCCGCCCGCGGTTCGGGAACCCTCTCCAGTTCTAAGAGCTACGAATGTATTTGGATACCTATAGATAGGTATCCTTTTATACTTAACTAAATATTTTTACAGGGTTTACTTGGTATACATATTCTCTGTCGTTTAATATGTCTCTTCAACCGCTACAGTGTAATGGATTTGAGAAGAAAAATATAGTAAAATCCCAGTTAAATTCTAAAAATTTTGCCTTTACAGATAGTCTACGAAAAATGTTGGCAGGAAAACAAAAATAAAACAAATAATTTTGTCTTTCTCGTTTATGATGAGGTAGGGAGTTGGGGATTTCCTGTTGCGGTCGGTCCGAGTTCCCGGAGTCCTCTTTATAGCGCCGAGGACGGCCACTGGGGGGGTTTTAGTGCGGTAAAAATCCCACATAACCGTGCGTCGTTCCCACGGCGTCGGGTACCTTTTGAAGGTTTCCCTCTCGAGAACAAAAAAAAAGAAAAAAGGGAGGTGGGTATGGGACTCCTATAAAATATAGAGATTTCAAATATGGTTACAGATTTATCGGATTATCCCACATTATCCGATAAGTTCGAACTCTTTTAGTAGCGGGTATTAAATCCTCAGCTTATCCAGTTTCCAATATTTCTGTTTACAGGAATAAAATATTAACGACCTGTAAAGTAAAGAATATATTAATAGGTAGGTATTGTTTTGACGTTTCTTTTTTGCGTATAGTGCTTATATTGTTTCTGTGTATAATTATTACTAGCCTATTTTCACGGCTCCACCTCCTTGGTCACATCTACCAAGACACACATGTGGTTGCCAGCACACTTTCGCATGAGGCGACCATCATAGTTCATAAAGTAGCAAACGAGCATGCAGTCCACCTGATGGTAAGTGGTCATTGTCGCCCATGGACATCGGTGAGCAACTTCATACAGAACATGGGCTCTATCTGAAGTCAATCACAGACGCGTTGCTACTCCCGAGAACTGTGATGGTCGCCTCACATTAAAGTGTGCCGGCAACCACTCTCTTCCATTTATAACATTATCTTCAAACGTTATCATATTATTAAGTTTTAGTCAGCACTTTCATTGTTTAATGTCGTGTACTGATTCCGAGCTTGTCAAAGGCATTGCGTTAATGGCGTACGGCGCCCTATTTCTCCCTACGTCGGGAACGAGGCCTCATCTCCCCTAAGCCTTTGTGAAGATGTACGTATATTGTTTACTAGTATTCCGCAGTGGCTTCACTGTACATGAAAATAAAATATTGTTTTATACACTGGAAGTAGAAGGCGTAAATTTATTTTAGAGTGATACAACGATTCAGTACTATTATTAAAATTATGTCCAATAACAATAGTATCTACACTGTCAAACTGCACTGGTTCTACAAGATGATAGAACCAGTGTAGATCGATCGGGGAAGTATTTCTAGCGTGAAGCATTTCTTGCATTTCGATAGAAAGGTGTGGTTGGCGGCACACTTTTATATGAGGCGACCATCGTAGTCCTCGAGAGTAGCAACGCATCTGTGATTGACTTCAGATGGAACCCATGTTCTGTATGAAGCTAATTACAGATGTCCATGGGCGGCAGTAACCACTTTCCATCAGTTGGACTGCGTGCTCGTTTGCTACTTCAGTCAGATAGAAAAGTATCAAACTATCATACATAGTGTGACGTTTTTAGTATAAAAGCTAAGGAAAAGGAGAGACACATAAGGAAATCAAATATTTATAGAGGTAGCAACTTATGCACATACACTTTACACAAAACCTACTGATTCCATTTGAATGTTTATGATTTTCACACCAGTATGTGTTAAAAACATGATTGTAATTATATAAAAAAAATTGATATAAATAAGAAAAACCCGCTGAGTTTCTTGCCGGATCTTCTCAGTTGAGGTCGTTTTCCGATCCGGTGGTAGTGTAAGAAAAAAAATGTAACTGACAACTAGTAAGTGCCCAGTAGGCCTATACAAAATAAAGACATTTCATTTAATTTCATTTCAGTACATGCTCTAGATTTACATATAAAATACTCTTTTGTTATATTCTAGAAACTTATTTACATACAAAATACTCTTTTGTTACATTCGAGAAACTTAAACACTAGGTACCGATTTAGTCTTCAGATGGTCTTCAGATCAATAAAACGACTGTGGCTAGTCTATGATTTTAGTTCGCACAAGACCAAACTTAAAATTCCGGCAAATTTATTTAAATACTAGAAAATACTCGTCATAACATAGTCTATCGTCAACCGAATTAAAACGTAACGTTAAATAGAGGTAAAACAAATGTATCTCGACAACTCATTATTGTCCCACTGCTGGGCACGGGTTTTCTCTCCGAATGAGAGAGTTATAGGCCATAGTCCACCGCGCTGGCCAAGTGCGGATTGGTGGACTTCACACACCTCCGAGAACTTTTTTTTTTAAGAACTCTCGGGTGTGTAGGTTTCCTCACGATGTTTTCCTTCACCGAAAAGCAGTGATAATTAATTTCTAATACGCACATAAATCAGTGGTGCGTGCCTGGGTTTGAACCTGCAACCTCCCGATTGAGAGGGCAAGTTTCAATCATTGAAAAAAAAGTTCTCGGAGGTGTGTGAATTCCACCAATTCGCACTTGGTCAGCGCGATGGACTATGGCCTAAAACTCTCAATCTGAGAAAAGACCCGTGCCCCGCAGTGGGACAATAAGGGGTTGTATCCAAAAAGGGCAACAAACACACATAGAACCTCACAACTTTCCTTATATTAATAACATAAAAGTATATACGTTCTTTACACGAACAAAACAAATTACCTCCTCTGATGACTTCGCACATCCGATGCATGTGATGTAGGCAACGAGGCGACGTAGAAATTCATTAATTATAACACAACTTAGGCTATTCAGCGCTACAGCAGCCCACTTTGCACATAAACCAATTAGGTTTCTACTCCGACGAGCTTATCACATACTGATTAGCTAGGCAACTAAAGTTTTGAAATGATTTTTTATACATTTTTCGATTCTACTTAGCGAGTTTTTTTACATTTTTTTTTATAATTGAACCTGGCGATAAGGCAGACAGGCTACCTGATGGAAAGTAGTTACCGTCGCCTATGAACATTTGTATCACCAGAGGAGTTTCCAATGCATCGCCGGCTTTGAAGGAGAGCTCTTTTCGCACCTTTTATGAAAAGCCCCATGTCATAACGCTCCGGGAATACCTCAGGAGGAAGCTCATTCCACATCTTGCACGTCCGTGGCAAAAACGAGCATGCAAACCGAACCGCTACCGGTCCAGTTGATGCGGATGGAACCTCATCCTTCGATGAGTGGTGCGGTGGACGAAAGGTACGTCACCTTTCCTGCAGGCACCAGATCAAAGAGTTCCTAGGAACACTCGGAAATATAAGCTAAGTGAATACTGCCCACATGGAAATCTGTAAACAACTTCATATAAAATACTTCGCTACTTCGGAGGACTAAGATGGTCACAACATGTGAAAGTGTGCGGCATTAGCAACTTTCCTTCGACGCACAAGATCTGCCTGACGCTAAAAACAGGAGTGGCAGGGGTACCCCGTCCGTAGTTTTTTTTTATCTTATTAGAGGCCAACGTTTGGCTGCTAACATATATACGTTACACCGAGCAGGCATTATCGCCACTTGCTATAGTTATTATCAAAATACCACTTATAATGATTCAAATTTGAACCTGATAATATCATATAAGTAAAGCCATCATCATCAAAAATACAAAACGTAGCATTGATATTTGCAAAACCTTGATATAAAAATGGAATATAAGATTCACAAAGGTAAGCCTGCTTAGAACGGATATTGAAACACGAAGTAGGTATATGTAGATATAAGCTCTGAATAAGTAAGCAGCTTTTAACAATGTCTATAGGCATACAAGTGTACAAATCGATCGAATCGTCCAACATTTTGATATGCAGGTTATGACGAAAAGACTGATTATTATGAATTCATAAATGTTTATTGAATGAAAGTTGATAAAATCATTTGAAGCGACTGCAGTAGAATTTTGTAATAATTAATAATGATGATGATATGATAATGAATGGTTTACCTAACGGTAAATTTAATTGATTTTAATCGTTTATTTCTTATATACCCAATTTTTTGTATACCACTCTATGGTAGAGCACGGTAGAGAAGTGATAGCCTAATGGTTGAAACTTGTCCTCTCAATCGGGAGGTCCGAAGTACAAACCCAGGCAAGCACCGCTGACTTATGTGCGTATTCGAAATTAATTATCACCGCTTTTCGGTGAAGAAAAACACCGTGAGAAAACCTACACGCCTAAGAGATCTTTAAAAAAAAGTTCTCAGAGGTGTGTGAAGTCCATCAATTCGCACTTGGCCAGCGCAGTGAATATCAGCAATTATATACAAACTTAGACATAACAGAAAGTTAACTAATAATCTTTTTAGCAAAAAATATCTAAATGAGAAAATTGTAACAAATGTATTCCTTCTTAATTTATCATCCTGATAACGGTACGACCTTTCATCGACCATAGCCGGCACTTACATTGAGGTCAAACCGCTCAGAATAATGGAAATATCGCTCGAATTCCCCAGGCATTTGTTAGCAACAAGATGAAGTATAAAATGTCCATTACGGACCCGGACTTATGGACCTAGTTAGTGGAATGGCAGGCTTGACGCTCTCAAACTTTCTAACTGAATCCTGAACTTTATCGTGTTAGGAACTTTACCTTGACAGATGACAACGAAGTTACGGCCGATAATTTTGTTACATTGTTGTGTCAAAATGTGCCTAAATATATTTTTCTGGAATGGAACAAGTTTGCTATATAGGCATAAGCATAGCATACAGGAGGGGTATAAGGGGTCGAGACGTCGTTTTATCAAACAAAACGTATTTGTTTTCTTGTCGATAAATTTCGGAGCCTATTTACTTTAGTGCCTATTTATTCTGGATTCCTATTTAGAGAAAAATCAGGAATGGCTGAAGGATCTACAAATCTGTGATTTTCTAACAAAATCTATTGAAAGGTCTCCGATTTTGTTGTAGTTTTACTCGAATTAAATTTAACAAAAATCTTCTACGGATATATTTCGGATTAGGTCGAATTCATGGTTCCAGCAAAGAAAAACCTACAGCCGTGCGAAGTATTTACATGATGAACTAACTTCATTTACTCGAAATCATAAATAACATAATGCTTTCCAATATGCCGTGGTTATCCCGACAAGCCCAATCGTCCTTGACCCGTCCCGGGGCTATATTGAAGCCTGCGACGATCGTCATTCACCTCGAACGCCCGCTAAATTGAAATTCCTTTACTCGAATGGCATTTGCCGATTCTTTCTAGAGAAGCTAGATCACCTTTTATATCGATATTCTCGTAAATATACCGATGTGGATATTTCATTTATCTTTCTCATTCATCCCATTTACTAATGTTATAAATGAGAAAGTTTGTAATGATGTATAGGTTTGTAATTTCACGCAAAAACTACCGGCCGGATTTCGTTACAATTAGGTTTAAAGAAATTTATTTCTCATAAAAAACATACAGTTTCACTTAAAATGAGATACAAGATTTACAATTAAGTACTTACTAAACTTGCCTCTGGGCTGCTTTAATTAACTATATATATATATAAATATGTTATCTAAATTACATTAGTGTTTAAGTATTTTTTTAGTTCCCTTTTATACACACTTAGAGTTTCACTTTCCTTTATGTAATTTGGTAACTTGTTAAACAATTGTACTCCTTCAAACAAAACAGACTTCCTTCCATATGACGTTCTCACTTTAGGTAGTTGTAATTTATATCTATTTCTTAATTTGTGACTTGTGACTTTTCTATGTAATTGTATATTTGATTTTATTGAGCTAGTGGTTAAATTCCTATACATTGCATACTGCAAGTGAAGTATATGTAAAGATTTCGGATATTTAATAAATTTGTTTTTTTATATAATTGCAATGTTGGAGTACGATACGGATAATGAAATAATACTTTAATGATTTTGTTCTGAGTTCGTTGTAATTGATTCAAGTTAGTTTTCGCGGCCGAGCCCCATAGTTCTATTAAATATTCCAGATGCGATTTTACTAAGGAGTTGTATATAATGATGCCTACTTTCTTCGGAATACAATTTGCTATTTTACGTAATAGGCCTAGTAGTGATATTAGTTTTGTTTTGATATGGTCGATGTGAGATTTCCATGTTAACGTATCATCTATCCATAAACCAAGATATTTTTCTCGATGTGAACGTGTAATATGTTCATTATTTAAAGAGAGCGGTCTAAAATCTGGTAAGTATTTATTTTTAGCCTTAAAAATCATATATGTCGTTTTTGATGTATTCGTCGTTAATAAATTATATTTAAACCATTCATTGAGTTTGTCGAGATCTCTTTGCGCGTTCGTTACCATATTTTGGATTGATTTATCGAAATAGAATAGACATGTATCATCTGCGTATAGTGTCAAGTGTCCATTTAACCCTATTTTGTTAATATTATTGATGTAAATTAAAAATAGCAATGGGCTAATTATTGAGCCTTGGGGACAGCCATATGTTACTTTTTGCCTAGAACTAGTATAGTTACCTATCTTTACGACTTGGCTTCGATTATGTAAATATTGTGTAAACATATTAAGGGCTGTGCCTGTAATTCCTATATTGCTTAATTTCTGTAAAAGCTTAACGTGGCTTACAGTGTCGAAAGCCTTTTTCAAATCAATAAATATGCCTAGAGCAATATTTTTTTTATCAATATTCGTTTTAATCTTAGTTATTAAATCTATTGCGGCGGTGAGAGTTCTTGATTTGGGCTGAAAACCATATTGTTCCGCTATAATGAAGTTTTTTTTTGTTAGATATAAGTTTAATCGATCATATAAGATACGCTCAAATATTTTAGATATAATAGGCAAAACTGATACTGGTCTGTAGTTATTTGGGTCAGATTTGCTGCCAGATTTGTAAATGGGACTCACTTTGGCTATTTTGAGTGTATCAGGAAAAATACCAGCTTTTAAACATTTATTAATACAGTTTGTTAACTTGTCAATAATTACATTTTTGAGACATTTAATTGCTTTAGTGCTTATTCCGTCTAACCCGGTACTAGTGTTGCTATCTAAATTATTAATTATTTGAGCTATTTCATTTGAGTCACACGGCGAGAATTCGTTTAAAGTAACATCATGTTTCGCGTTATTCTCGTACATTAGACTATTGCCAGTGTTTAGATGGTATTTATTGGGTATTTTCTTTGCTAACTCTAAGCCGATTGATGAGAAAAATAGATTAAATAAATTACAGATTTCCGTACCTTCAGTAATCAGTCCCGAACTCGATGTTAAATTTGGAGGAGCACTGCTGTTTTTAATTTTATTTAGCGCTAAGTTGTTGATAGTTTCCCACATTTTTCTAGGTTGACTATAATTTTTATTAAACAAATTGATGTAATAATTTTTTTTATGTTTTTTGATCAGCATATTCACTCGGTATTGTTCTTGACGGAAGTTCTTTTGTATACTTTTATCTTGAGGTTTAAGTTTACTTTGTTGAAATAAACTGTTTCTTAAATTTATTGAATCAATTATGTTTTTGTTTATCCATTCATCTTGAAAATTATTTAAAAATTTTATTTTTTTTATTCTATTCTTGTCTATCATTTCCGTTATGTACTTTTCTAGGTAATAATAATCGTGCTCTTCGTTAATGTAATCTGTTGTTAAGGCGTCGTTGTACAGTTTATCATAATCTAGTGCTTGGTAATGTATTCTTTTGTTTTCTTTTGGAGCCACTTTGCCAATTTCCAAATATATCTGCTTGTGGTCGGATAGAGAGGATTCTATTATCGACAGATGGAATGAGTGATTTATTACATTTGTACATGCATGGTCCAAGATGGTGTTTGTTGTGTTTGTTTCCCGTGTGCAGTATTTTTCATTGATTTTATTGAGTATTTCGTATCCTGTTTCCTTTAGTTCGTTCAAATACTTTGTTGTGTGATTGTTTTTACTAAGTAAATCGATGTTGAAATCGCCAAAAACCAAAGTTCTTTTTCGCTGTTCTAACTGGGATGAGTATACCTCTAGAAAATTATTTACATTAGTTTCCCCAGGTTTATACACCACTCCTATATGTAGTGACAGTTTTTGGATATATATCCATAGGTAGTGATTTCCGTTTTCAAATAGTTCTTCCGTTATTTCATATTTTATACTGTTGTGCACATAGATAGAAACACCACCGCCTTTGCTATTTTTTCTGTAATTGTAAATATGTGTGTAGTTTTTTAATTGGTATATATTGGCATCTTCCTCCGAAATTATCCAAGTTTCCGTAAAAATGAGTAGATGTGTAGTTTTCGGTATTGCTTTTAATATACATTTTATCTCATCAAATTTGCCAGCCCTACGAATGCTACGCAGATTTGCATACAGAAATCGTAGTGATGAGGGATGAAAAGGTATATCTTCATATTTTGCTACTATATGGTGATTTATTCTACTAGAAGTCCCTGTGCAAGTTGACTGATGTAATGGTGCTGCTACTGGTTTTTTTGGTTATTTAGGTTATTATTATTTTTTGTTATTGTGGGTACTCCTTTGATATATTTAATGATTAGGTTTTTTTCGCCGTCTGCTGTGCGTTTATTCAAATCTTCTTTTAAGTTTATGAGATACTGCTTCTGAGTCGGGGTTTGGTCAGCATAGATTTGGAATTCATTAGGAAGTTTTGTTCTATTCCGAAATATGTATTTTGGTGTATTTGTATTGTTGAAATATGCTTGAAATATGATATTCTCGTAAATATACCGATGTGGATATTTCATTTATCTTTCTCATTCATCCCATTTACTAATGTTATAAATGAGAAAGTTTGTAATGATGTATAGGTTTGTAATTTCACGCAAAAACTACCGGCCGGATTTCGTTACAATTTAGTTACACACATGATCCATATAACCCATAACTAACATCCATTAACACATAACACTAAAAGGTGGTAGAACCAGTAAAGTTTGACCGGGGAAGTACCACCGCCACACCTATTTCTAGCGTGAAGCTTTTCTTGCGTTTCGATGGAAGGGTTTAGTTGCCGGCACACCTTCACATGAGGCGACCATCATAGTCGTCGAGAGTAGCAACGCATCTGTGATTGACTTCAGATGGAAAATATGTTGTGAATGTAGTAGATTACAGATGTCCATGAGCGGCAGTGACCACTTACCATCATGTGGACTGCATGCTCGTTTGCTACTTCAGTCAGAATAAAAAAAAACATAGGACTAAGCAGCCAAAATAACGTAGTAAATTTATATTGTTCTTTTTGATGTTTTCATATTGTCTTTACCTTTTTTTATTTGTTTACGAGGGGGGAAGTACCTGCAAAAGGTACCCGATGCCGTGGAAGTGACGTGGGTTATGTGGAATTCTTACCGCACCAATACCCCCCAGGCCCGTCCTCAGCGCTGCGTGGAGCGCACCGGGATCTCCAACGGAACACAACCGGAGTCCTCCAGCCGTGATGCCCCTTTCAGGCACTTCCCTGGTGGGCGTAAACTCTAGTCTTTACGGCAGCATGCGACCCGCCCGCCCGCAACCCCGGAAGCCCCTTTTAGTCGTCTCTTACGACAGCAGGGGATACCGTAGCCCTATTCTGGTCCCGCAACTACAGGGACAAGAGTTATGAAATACCTAGTCCAGTAAAGTAAAGTTCACTGATTGAAACTTCCAATTGACTTAGATTTTATAAACGTTTGTAGTCGTTGGGGATAAAGTGGAACTTCTGGAAAAACCGAATTCAGGTGGACTAACTCTTTAGCTACGGTATCTATTCCGTTTAAACCAAAACACAGTTGCGCTACACTAGCACTATGAGACGTGACGGAACCGCTGCAACAAGTTCACCATGAAGATCGATTTTATAATTTACATAATGGATGTCATTTTTAAAAACTTTATGGCGTAACATTTATTTTTTATATTATAGAAGTAGCAAAGGACCTTGCAATCCACCTAAGTTTAAGGTGCTGATAGTCATTTGTAATCAATTCTAGATAACATCAGATTGTTAACTGAGGTTGGCTACACATGTGTTCCTCCGATAAGGTTTCAATATGTCTTCCGAAGTAACAAACGAGTATCCAGTCCACTTGATGGTAAGTGGTCACTGCCACCCATGGACATCTGTAATCAACTCCATACAGAACATGGGTTCTATCTGAAGTCCATAACAGATGCGTCTTCTCATTTAAAAATGTGCCGGCCACCACACCCTTCTATCGAAACACAAGAGATGCTTCACGCTAGAAATAGGTTTGGCGGTGATACTTCCCCGGTCGAACTACCATCTTTAAAACCACAATGAATTCTACAACCTTAACGTTTTCTTATCACCTCTAATTCCTAGTTTCAGACATGATGCGCTTCGTGACCATTTCCCCCGAGATGAGCGGCGCGGTGATCCGTCACCTGCGGGACAGCTTCTTCGCTGACGAGCCCCTCAACAAGGCCGTGGAGCTCTGTGAACGCGGTCAGTCGCACACGGCTCTGGAACGCCTTTGCGCTGCCACCATGGCTGATGGGCTCTCCATTGCTGCTGTTAGTGGCGATACGGTAAGGAAGGTAGTAGTTATTACTTTTCATCCTATGAACAGTTTACAGGTCCACAGGTAGATATAGGCTATCCTAATAAGGGTTTTAGGCAATAGCAGGAGTTGATATCGTCTGTCAATCTCATGTATGCAGATTTAGCAGCAGTAAAAAAAATGTGACAAAGGAAATGCTGATGCTGTAGTCATTTTCCATACTCAAAAATATATATCTGTCTCGAAATCGAAATAAGAGTGAGGGTTCCGCATCTCTGAGGAGCCAATGGCTACACCGCTGTTGTATGATCGTTATACATACGTAATCAAACATGAAAAAAGTTTGTCTATTTTCAATACATTTTTTCGCATTCTATGCTAAGGGTACGTCGAGAATAAACTTCGAAATTTCTCGAGAAAAGACTTCTAAAATTTCCTTCCTCGCCATTGGCAAGGAGATCGGGATACAATCCTAGAGGAACTTTTCTTCTCTTACATGCGGCAATGTATAAGATGACACTGTACTTCAACTAAGACCATCCAAAATTTATCATACCGATTTTATTAATTAATTATACCCATTTTATTGCACTTCAGGTTTTAGGCGTGGCGTTGAACGGAATTTTGTGACCCGGAGACATCGAGCAGGCGATCGAGAAAATCCAGCAATCGTCCGACGCTAAGTTCAACAAGATCTTCACCATCCTCTACACCGTGGGCCGAGACCTGAACCTCTTCAACACGTTCGGCGTGGACAGCATTCTGGAGTGCAGGATCATCTCCGTGTCGGACGAAGCGCGTGGCAAAGGCCTGGCTAAAGAGCTGATGAGACGTAGTATTGAAATTGCCAAGGATCATGGATTTAAGGTACTCGAGTTTTCTAAAAGGCCGTCCATACATTTGTTAGACCCCTCGCTAGGGTAGATGCCCCATATTTTGCTATCCTACATAAAAAGAATTAAATTAAACGTATGAAGTACCTAATTTATGGACTTAAATTAAGAACTGAATTTTCAAATCTCTGACGGAACAAAGTTACATGCAGAGATTTATGTATATTGAACGTCATCATGGGTGTCGGTAGCAGTTGAGCCAAAGGAGAGGGGGGACAGATGGGTAGTTGCGAAAGGAGCATTGGTTTTTGCTTTTTAGGGAGCTGCTTCCACCCCTCTTGGCGACGTCACCAAACAATAGTAGCATCGTTAAAGAGTGTGGTGTACTAATGATAAAAAGTAGTAGAGAAATATTTAGATAATAGGCTATTTGACAGGTTTTTAAAATCCATTTTATATTATCTAGCAGAGGTTAAGGGACCCAGTAAAAGTTGTTTTTTTTAATTTTGGTACATATTTGCTGAAAAATATCAAATTAAAAATTCAATATTTAAATAGCGCGCAAAAACGCTACTTTGACAATATGGCGGGTTGGTGACGTCACTTGCCTGTATTGTCATCTGTGGCTCATGTCATCCACATACATTTGTTGTAAACAAAAAACGAAAGTTTACAAGCAAGTGACGTCATCATAAACCCGCCAAATCAGGAGCATTTTGTGTCACGTGACAAACGTTTAAAAAAATGCATTTTTATTTAAGGACTTTTAAATAAATCTAATTATTATTTTCAACTTATGTTAATAAATAGCCATTCTTAAACTCATAATATATACTGATAACAGTAATTGACACTTAATTTTTCGCATTATCAAATAGCCTATTAAGACGTATAACAAAAATTAATTGTGGTTTTTCGAACATAATTTGTTAATTGCAAAATTTTCTTACATGGAACTTCTTTGTATGAGTACAGAATTTAAAAAGCATATTAATTTAACATTAAATGAAGTATGTATGTATGTATAATGTATGTATAATTAATCACTTTTTATATATATAATTTATCACATTCCAGCTATTCAAGGTAGACGCAACCGGCGCTTACTCGCAGCGGATTTGCAGCAGCCTGGGTCTACAGACGCTGCGGAAGGTGCGCTACGCTGAGTACTGTGACGACAATGGGGTGCCCGTATTCAACGTGCCGCCCCCACATGACGCACTCTCTGTTATGGTGTTACACACACCGTAAATAATTAATGTGTTTTCTGCACGTGTAGAGAGGAAAGGAGCTAGGGGTCTGTTTCTTCGTCTCAGAAGCGAAGGAAATAATTCTTTAAACGGGAGGCATTTTTGTTTTTTTTTGTTTACTAACATTGGACTATATGTATTTCTGAGCTCCCCATAGCTTAGGTTAAGAAAAAAATTATAGACAAGACTATAGACAAGACCTTATTTTCACCAACTGCCACTCCCAGACTGTCCCTTGATAAAGCTTAATACGCCAAAATAATGTTTCCTGTCATGATAATTTTAGTGTTCCACTATATAAGAATGGAGGCACCACAACCAACACTTGTTCTTATCTGATAAGAGCAGTACCAGCAGGTGTTTTCTAGCTTGCCATTTTTAATAAGCGTACTTTTTTAACAAAATCTAGATTTGCCGATGTATTATACAAAAATAATAGAGAAAATGAATGTTGTATGTAGTTGTTACGTGCTTTTCTATCTAAATGTAGGAAAAACATTACTTACAACAACTTCAATATGTAATGTAGTTATGTTATTATCGTCAACTTATTGTTGTCCCACTACTGGGCATAACCCTTAAAGAAGACCTCTTTCAGAATAAGAGAGTTTCGGCCATTGTCCTGAGCGCTGGCCATAAATTGGTAGACTTCGCACACCTTTGAGAACGTTTTTTTTTATCTGATTGAAGTAGCAAACGAACATGTAGCTCACCTGATGGTATCTGATATACCTGATGGTAGCCCATGGACATCTGTATTTAACGTCATACAGAACATGAGTTCCATCTGAAGTTAATCACAGATGTGTTGCTTCCGAGGACTATGATAGTCGCCTCATATAAAAGTGTGCCGACAGCACACCCTTCTATCGAAACGCAAAAATGCTTCACGCTAGAAATAGGTGTGGCGGTGGTACTTTCCCGGTCGAACTACACTGGTTCTACCAACTTTTTAATGTACTCTTAAGTGTGTAGGTTTCCTCACGATGTTTTCCTTCACCGTAAAGCAGTGGTATAAATGCCACTTCTATTGTTTTAAAGTTACGTATGTATTAGATACTATCATAAGCTTATACGGGTGGAACACAATTTATAATATGACAACGCACAAGTCTAATGGTTCAGTCAAATGTTTCAAAGATGTCTCTAATTGTAGAAATGCGTTATTTCTATTTATCTAACATGAACATAATGTATTGTTTATAGAAAGATTTTGATTTTCCTGCATGCAAAATGCACAATAAGTTTAACTGACTAAAAAATAATCTACAAGCGATTAATGTATTTATTGAGTTTCATATTGTACTTACATATAAATAATTGGTTGGAAATTAGCAATAATTTCAAAAATTCATGCAGAGGAAGGTTATATCACAGTATATATATCACAGTACAAATGTCTACTTGGTTATATATTTGTTTGGTGCACAAACAAGAAGCACAAAGATAACGTAAGAAATTTCCAATTAAGTTAGGTTTTTAGAGCAGCTCACAAAGCTTCTGTGATTATCAACCGTTCTATCGTTCTATCAATAATCGAGAACATAATGTAATATATTGAATAGTCATTTAGTCAATAAATATCTTATGTAATCTTAAATTCATAACATTAAAGTTATCATTTAATGTCGTATGTTTATAAATCTTTTTATGAACTTAAATTGTCAGGAATAATGTACGATATTTACAATATGGGTGTCGTCAGGACAGCATCTACTCGTAAATATAAATGATTTTCGATAAATGATGTGCCAAACATTATCGAAATAACTCTAATTGTTAGTATCCCTCAAAACTTTTACGGAAAAAGCTACTTTTAATTTGAGTTTTTGCTACGCAAAAAGTGGAACGATCAAGTTGATTCAAAGCGTGCGATAAATCTAGCCCCAGTAGGATTTTCTTCCGTGTGGTGGGTACCATGGACACACACAAGAAGAATACACAAACACCCAGACCCAGAACAGGAATCTAAACTCATCATTCAAATACCTGTCTGGCCGGGAATCCAACCCGGGACCCATTGCGCGTCAGACTGCTATGTTAACAGCTACACCACGCGGATCGTCAAAAGTTTAGCTTAACCAGAAAATAAGTACACAGCTACGATCTTAGTTTAGGCCCTAATTTTAATCATATAAGATATTAATTTTACGAACTTTTATAAACTTCTTGTAAATCTATTTTATTTAATCGTTACCATAAAGGAGATAGCCAATTAAATACTGATTGCATAATGCAAGTTTAATCTTTTTATTATAAGTACATAGGTACATAGCTAAACACTCGTATGAAATTATACATTGATTCAATAATAATGTTGTCGACGTGTTAGTGAAATTAAAATATATATTAAAAAGGTAGACTGGGGTCATATGGAACATTTATAAGCAAATAGGTAACTGTGACTCCTTATTTAATATCTATGAAATTATAGATTTTACTTATAATACGGCTATCTGGCTACATGGAATTCTTCTAATAGATCTAAGTTTTAATTGACCCCACTTTACCCTATTGTATTGATGTAATATAAATGGATATTAACATAAATGAATGTGTAACTAACTGCCTACGTATTATCCAATATTAGAATTTTAATAATATATTCTGAAGTAATCTACAAATAACCGATTTATAAATGTAGTACGAAATCGGTCACAAATTACGAGTAAATAAAGAATATTTTTGTTGTAGACTATATTTTCTAAATATATTTCAAACAATTTATGAAATATAATTTTACTATAGAAAATTCGTGTTCAAATATTTTATTTTATTGCGAAATGCGTGTTTGCTTTTATATTTTTATACACTGGATTGTTCTAAATATACTTTTAATAGTTTATCAGTATTGATATTTACAATTATAATACTCTACATGTTATAAAAGTCTTGTTTTGTAGGCTGTTTACAATATGTATAGACTGTAGAATTGTGTGGTTATAATATTACAAATGTATTTCGTCTATTTCAATGTGTATTAGACTTTGACGTAGATGTGTATTAGCATATTATGTATTGACGTTGTTAAAGTTGTATTGAAATATATAAAAAGTAAATTATTAAATCTCATTGCTGGTTTTAATCTGCTTTAACCTGTATTTTTTACTAATTGAATAGCAAACTAGCAGTCAAACTGATGGTTAGTGTTTACTGCAGCCCATGGACATCTGTATGCAACTTCATATAAAACATAGGTTCCAACTAAAGTCAATCACAGATGCGTTGCTGCTCTAGGATTAAGATGGTCGTCTTAAATAAAAGTTAGGCAACCACAGAAGTATGCCTTTAACTTTCATATTCAGGTACACTTACTTAGGCCTGTAAATTGCATATCGGCCTCTGAGCCTGCACAGCTCAGGTCGACTAAAAAAATAGCAGGTTTTAGGGACAGCTAAATTCTTTAAATAAAATATGAAAAATCTCTTTTTGTCGAACTGTTATCTAGGCGACAAAAATGTCCTTATATTAGGGGGCAGCATTTCTTTATTCCCTGACCTACTTTTGAAGGACAAATTGAATCCATTCTACGCTTTTTCATTATAGGTACTAGTTTAGTACGACCCACTTCTATCAATGGCCTTCAACTTCGTAGACGTCTGCAAATTTGGTCTACAACTTTGTAACTGTTGCCTATACGTACTATAACTTACACATCATCCTCACAGACAGACATAGGTACCTAAAACATAAAGAAATTTACACAGATAAAGCGTGCTAATAGTTGTTTTTTTATATGACTGAAGTAGCAAATGAGCATGCAATCCACCTGATGGTAAGTGGTCACTGCCGATCACGGACATCTGTAACCAGGTTCATATAGAACATTGGTTCTATCTGAAGCCAATCACAGATGCGTTGCTACTCCCGAGGACTATGATGGTCACCTCATATAAAAGTGTCCCGGCTATGTTCTGTATGTAGGTGATTATAGATGTCCATGTGTGGTATTGATCACTTACCATCAGCTGGCCTACATGCTCGTTTGCTACTTTAGTCTTAAAAAAAAAGAGTGTGTGTGTCAGCTCCGACGCACGACGGGAGTTTACTCGCATTTAAACTAGATGGAGCCATACTCCCACACTAAAGATAAGCATACCAATACATGGAACATTTTTATCAAATTATATGAAATATATAAATATGTATTAAAATATTAATATTGTACATATTTACAGAGCATTTATATTACTTATCTTAACGATTTACTATTGTGAATACCATTGAGATTTCGGTACAAGGTAATCACAAAACCTATGCATACCATTCGACGTTCTGATAAAATAGTTCTAAAGTTTTAACTAGATGGCGTTATACTCAATAAAAAAACGTAACTAGGTCATTCATCAGTAGATTGTTACTCCTCACATTTTTCTCATACTGAGCCCTTATACATATATGCAAATCGATTCTTATGGAGTAAACTTCAAAAAAACTCTAACCTAAAACAGCACTCGTAAAGTCTATCTAGAACCCGGAGCTCTGCGTATTAAACCGGTGTTGTAAGTAATAGTTTCGTAACACATGTCGTTTGCAATAAAATGATATATTTAGATGTAACATTGGTTATATTTCAGAGGAATCGCAAACGCTGAGGGAATAGCCGTAGCAAGGAGAGATTCCTCGAGGTCCGCTGAATCAACTCTACACGACAACGTCACCGTAACGGCATGGGACAACTTTTATTGTGTTTCTTTTATAATATGGAAGTAAAAACGTGCATGCACTCCACTTATTATTTATTGATGGTAGTGGTTTCTACCGTTGTGTCATCGTTATGTGTGTGTATCAGGAAACGTAATATAACAACGGCACAATTGAACTGCGTACACCATTACTACTACCTACTACTACTATTATATAAAAAAGTAATAATAAAATTGTCATGATTATGTAATAAAATAAGTAGGTACTTAAATCAATATTTTGTTTTATTCTAGTAAACCGTATTATGGCACATTTCCAGCTTATTGCAATAAGATTATAGAAGTGCCCAGTTCGTAGAACACTGCTGCGGAAATATTAAGGAGTCAGCAATTATTTTCGGTCAGTGGTCACGGCTGGCGGTAGTAAACTCGGAACACACCCAAAACACTGCAATTGTATACAGAGTATATGTAGAAATAAAATGTCTTCACTTTGCATACCGAGGCACAAGTTACAAGTTGTCCGTTACATATATATTTTTTTACACTACCAGCGGATCTATTTTTGACCATCAAATCGTTACTTTTTTCTGTTATATTTCATTGCTCATTCATTCATTCTAATAGAAGCTCGCTTTCGACATACGATCACGCAGGTATGAATTTACCTACTTACTTCGGATTAATATACCTACTTCGGATTCATCGTCAACCCATTATTGCCCCGCTGCTGGATATGGGTCTACTCTCAGAATGAGAGAGTATTGAGAGTTTGACAGCCCACGTGGCAGAGCGGTTACCATACTGGTCTGACGCACAATGGGTCTCTTGTTCGATTCCCGCTTAGACAGGAATCTGAATGATGAGTTTAGATTCTTGTTCTCGGTCTGAGTGTTGTGTATTCGTCTTGTGTGTGTCCATGGCACCCACGACACAGTAGAAAATCCTAGTGTTGGGCCATGAGTGTTGAAAGCGTTTTTTTTTATTGGACCTTAGTCCACCGCGCTGGCCAAGTGCGAATTGGTAGACTTAACACACGTTTGAAGGTTTTTTTATTAAAAACTCTCGGGTATATAGGTCGAATCAAAACTAAATAAACAATTTATCATTTATAGAAAAGTCTTGTTTTAGACACGTTTTATTAAAATTTACGATACCAGTAGATACTAAATAAAAGTCCGTTTCATAGCAAAGCAATATGATATGACACACGCCGAGTAAAACGAGCATGGAGTCGAAATTGTCACGTAGTCAATCTGTAGATCGGGCGTGCGTTTCAATCAATTGTTGGCAGCTGTCCAGCGCGCCGCGACGCCCCGGCGCCGAACCCTGCGTGCACCTCGTTGCCAAAAATGTTCAAAATGATCCACGAAAGTGCTGTTTGATTTTGTTTGCTGGTTTGTTAAGCGTTTTTGTTAATCTTGGATGAGATACTAGATTGTCACATTTTTTGTAATTGTTGTTTAAGTGGAAACTTCAGTAGGCGCATTGGGCATTTAGAGATGAGAAAAACAATTGAAATACGCGAGTTCAAATGAAGAAATACTTATAATTAGAGGTGTCGGTTATACTGTCACTGTAACCGATACTTCTAAGTATAAGTATCTTTACATATGTATGTATATAGACCTAGCAAAAACCGAGACCTCTGACGAACCATAACTTCATCCATTAAACTTAATCCATTAATCCATTAAACTCCATAAGATCCACAGCTGGACATAGCCCTAAAGTCAAATACTAAATTCATTGTGCTTACATCAAATTTAGCGGATTTCCGAAAATACTTTAAACCCATATTTTACCCTCTTCGAAGTAACTTTTCCGAAAACGGTGAAGAAGATTTCAAAGCCACAAGCTAAATACTAAGGTTCATTAAGTTAGCAACAAAATTGGCGGTATTTCATACAAACTTATCACTCTTTATTTTTTTTGCACTGTGCGTTGATATATCAGCCAGATTTCGTTTCCAAACACGTGTCAAAAAAGAAGTGTAATTTAACTTAAAAGGTCCAAGGAGTATAGATATACCTTGATGGTGAAATCATTGATGCAAAAAAAAACAAAATAATATTCTACCCCGTTAGGCGATGAGGTAATTATAGCGATGAATAAAATACGAAACACGTCTTCCGTCAATTCTAATAAAGAATGTGTATCAAAAATTTGACGTTAATTGTTCGACAAATATCAACGAAATCCGATCGATGCGCGAAATAATAATAAACAAATCCCCACAAATTTAAAATATAATATTTATAAGATAAGATTGAGATAAACTATTTATTCAGTATTTGCTTTCTATTATTATTTTGTAAGTTGATCGTGTAAACGTTAAACCAGACGTGACGTCAGAGCCGTTTATTCCAAGCCGTAGCACACAGACAGAAAAAAGAAACAATAAATATCATATATGTTATTTTTATCCTAACATTTACATGCTCTCCTTACTTGAATTATTACACATTAATATTTTATCATAAAAATGCTGGATGGTAATATCAAAATGTAGTAGTAATAAAAGTAGTATAAAAATTTGAACACTACGTTGGAGCTTAACAAATCTCAAACCTCTATATTTACCAAATGCGTATATTAGATTTTTTTGCAAAACTTATCGAAATATTGTAAAAAATCATGTTGGTGTGGTACACAACGTATATGTGAAATAAACGATTAAAATCCCGTAATGATAGTATGTTTTTAGGAGACGTAAAAAATGGAAAATCCCATTTCGGTTGTTTTTTTTGTAAATTATATTCCTTTTCTTACCTTACCAGAATGGTGTTCTTATAAAGGGAACGTGGTTCCTTCATTTATTGAATATTATGAAATTATTGTGTTTTAATCGGGTTTATAATGGTAATGCATAACGTGTTAATTCAGATCATAAACTATTTGTACATGTCCCTGTAGCCTCGGGGTCAGAATAGGGCTACGGTATCCCCTGCCTGTCGTAAGAGGCGACTAAAAGGGGCTTCCGGGGTTGCAGACGGCTACAGTGGGAGCTCAAACCGTTCGGTCAGGCAATCCCGGGACGGACGGCGGTATGTGTGGTCGCATACCGTCGTAAAGACTAGACGGAGTGGTGGGCCCAGCCGCCCATCTGGGAGGAGCCCGATGGGGCAGCGCGCTCGGAGGATTCCGGTTGAAGTCGTTTCGAGATCCCGGAGCCCTCCTTTTCAGCGCCGACCACCGGGGGGGTTTTAGTGCGGTAAAATTCCCACATAACCCTGCGTCGCTCCCACGGCGTCGGGTACCTTTGGAAAGTTTCCCCCTTGAAAACAAAAAAAAAAGACTATTTGTACATACGGCAAATACCAGCGAAATTTGTTTTGAAATTTTTGCGTAAAGAGTAACACACAAACATCAATATATTATAAATTCCACCGTATAGTTGAATCTAAGTTATTTTTACATATGTTACCTTTAACCTTAACTGGAACCTATTATTAAAGTATCATTCTTACTTAACTTCTGTATAAAGGGCATAAGTATTTCGCTAAACCAAATATTATGACATAGCTCAGTTACAATTGAATAAAAGTAAATATTCGACTTCTTTGAACATCTGACTTAATTTGTTATTCATTATTTAAATAGGTCTCAAGGCCTACGCTATTTAAATAGTCTAGTAACCTTGTAAAAGACGTTCTCAATTTCAATAGTTTTTAGAATATATCACTAGCACTACACATAAAACAAGGTCTCCGCCGCTTCTGTGTCTGTTTGTTCGCGATAAACTCAAAAATAACTGCAAGGATTTCTATAAAGTTTACACCAATAGATAAAGTTATTCATGAGTAAGGTAATGTATTTTGTCAAGGTTTTATGTTAATTAGTTATAATATATAATTTTTGGAAGTGTTGGATTAAGAGAAGCAGTCTGGAAGCTTACATCGACGACGCTGCCGTTTTTGATTTAACAAATCAATATGAAGTGTGATATTCGTCTTTTACAGATCTACAAATATATTTTATGGATAAGTTACTATGCTTATTATATCTTTTAAAAATGATCGCGTACTAAACGATAGTTGAAAAACTATTTAGACCAATACAGTATGAATCCTCTTAATATGTATGAATTAACCTTAAATACTTAAGCATTTCAAACACATTTTTATAATATTTTACAACTCCTGTAGTGTTCGGGCGAAGCCGGGGCTGATCACTAGTTAACTATATATGATACGTTCAATCTGCGAATGCCAGTCTGATCCCGGGGGTCCTAGGACGCAGCTAAAAACTTAACTTACGAGACAGGCCTTCGTGTGGTGGCCTTCGTTTTTCATTTAGGTACTGTCACTCTTTTAAGAGTGGTAACGCTTTAATGTTAAGTCTAGAATAAACATTTTTACACCTATTTAAGCCTAATGATAGCAGTGTTAAGCGTTGCTATATTTTAGTTTGAGGTGTGATGAATACTTAAGCATTTATAGTCACACTTATCCAAAGGCATTCCAACTTAGTCCTCACGGTTAGCACTAGAATGCTGCGAACAATCTCATGTAGGGCTCTAATCTAATTTGTTGTTCATGGGCGGCACGGACCATTTACCATCAGGTGAACAGTGTGATCGTTTGTTACTCCTCTCTGTATTATAAAAAAATAACAGCCATCACAGTGATAGCAAGGTTGTAAGTGGTTCACAACATGATATACATATGTTTGGAACTAATACCCGAATAAGATGTCACCGTCACACCTATTTCTAGCGTAAAGCAATTCTTGCCTTTCACTGGAATGTCGGCTCACTTGCATATGAGGCGACCATCTTAGTCCTCGGCAATAGCAACGCATCTTTTTTACTCTCTTTTCTCAACTTACTGAAGTAGCAAACCAGCATTCAGTCCACCTGATGGTAAGTGCTCGATGCCGCTCATGGACATCTGTAATGAACTTCATACAGAACATGGATTCTATCTGAAGTCAATCACAGATGCGTTGCTACTCCCGAGAACTATAATGGTGATTGACTACACATAAAACCTATTCTAAATGAAGTTGATTACAAATATTCTTGGCTGGCCACTTACCACGAGATGGACTGTATGATCGTTCTCTACTTCATACGTACATAAATAGGAAAAAAGGGAATATTATTCAGAACACATTAATTCAATATGGAAGTATGATATGCTATGTAAAATGTATGTCTCTAACAATTCATATTGTGTACAACTTATTTTTATAGCGTCGATTATCGTACTAGATAAAATGCTGTAGAAATGTGTTTTATAATAATCCATAGTCAAAGATGATCATACGAGACATGAAATTGAATTCTTCGTGCGTTTATGTGTGCGTGGGTTTGGTATTAAACGAATATTTGTACTTTTATATGTTCGTGTGGGAGTGTGCTAATCTGTATATGAGTTAGACTTTAATGTATCCTAAATCGACTTTTACTGTTATTCCTCAAAACAGGCATGTTTTCGTTTATTATATTAAAGTACATTGGAAATTCAAACTTTCGCATGAGGCGACCACCGTAGTCCTCGGGAGAAGCAGCGCATCTGTGATTGACTTCATATGGAACCCATGTTCTGTATGAAGTTGATTACAGATGTCCATGGGCAGCAGTGACCACTTAGCATCAAGTGGACTGCATGCTCGTTTGCTACTTCAGTCAGTAAAAAAAGTAATGACCGAAAAATGTCCATTGCAATGTATAAGCGAAAAGAAGTGCCTGTTCTGATCTGAACTTTAAACGCGCATCAGGAAAGACCCTAAGATAAAAAATAAATAAATACAGCTTAATAAAACAAAAATACTGTAAATTTATTTACAAGTGACCCCTTTTTCAATTTGTGGTAATCAAAAGTGGTTAATAAGGTATACAAAATATAAAACAATAATATTTCTTATTTCGTAGAACCGTAGCAGATTCGTAGACATTTCGTAGCACAATGTATACAGATATCCGACTGGCGTCGCTATTCTATTAGGCCATTCTATTACATCATAATTATCTTGATGGTGACCGATAAGAAAACAATCCTAAGATTAGTGGTACAAAGTTATATATATTAATCATTGTTATATCGATCTAAAAAGCAGAAATGCTTTAACCAGGTTCTGTGTTATTTTTTATGCAGATTGGAAATCAAATAATGTGTCGAATGATTCTACTACCGTGACAATCAATTTAAAAATTTATACAGCGTCGAAATTACACTATTTTTCGGGGACCACTTATACATCTAAAATCTCGAAAGTTTTTTTAGCTCGGGTGGATATTTATCGTTACCAGTCACCCGTCGCAACGGTCGAAATTCGACCTTAAATTAAATTAAAAACTAAACTTCATATTTTCCAAAGTATCACCAATATTTCTCTAATTCAAATTAAAGGTTGCAGAGGTTTAATTAGCTAAGCTGCATTTAAAAGCAGTAGCGGGTATTTTGACAAAGACATCTAACATTTTTGACGTTACGTGTTTTCATAGACACATTGAATGTTCTATTTCGTTTAATATGTATGTGTTTTTACACAATGCAAGGTAGTGTGTGTAATGTGTTTTTATTTGATTTTATGTATGCTTTGTGCACTATTTGAAAAAAATGCATTGCGTAATCCTTATCTACATCAACTATAACCGTGCGTAATTTCACATTCCTCCATCTGCTACAAGCATCTTAAAACGAATCACAAGTTTATGCTTCACATATTAATATATCCATCCATCCATCCATCAGCCTTTGAAAGTCCACTGCTGGACATAGGCCTCCCCTAATCTGCGCCACTTCGACCGGTCCTGAGCCATCTGAATCCAGCGGTTACCCGCCGTCTTCTTCAGGTCATCAGTCCACCTGGTCGGGGGGCGGCCTGCACTCCTTTTGCTGAGGCGTGGTCTCCATTCGAGGAGTCTTCTACCCCATCGGTTATCTGTCCTACGAACGATGTGGCCTGCCCATTGCCACTTCAGCCTACTAATTCTGAGAGCTATGTCGGTAACTTTCGTTCTCCTACGGATTTCATCATTACGAATTCTGTCGCGTAGGGAAATACCGAGCATATTAATATATAGATTTTCAGAAATATCATCATTGGTGTTTTGATCACCTGAAACTATCATCATGAATAGTTAAATGTATAATGTATAAATCAAGATATTTTTTGTGTTTCCATGTCTTTCAGTTATATTTTCTTATATTTCTTATGTTGGTAATACAATAAATAAATAAAATTGGCTTCACAGCATCTGTACTCTTCGCGCATCGGTTTCAGCTTTATAACTATGAGGTACATAAATCATTATTGAGTATTCTAATATAGTCCTTGGGAATAGCGAGGCATATAATTATGATCGCAAGGGCGCGATTACTCAAGCATCTCATTCTTACGCCTTTTAAAGTCCTCTGGACACAAGTCTTTTCCAAATGGAAATAAATTACCGTTCTCTGCTCTTGGTAGGAGTTTAAGTCCACGTGTGGTCGTATGCAGAAAATTGGTAAACAATACTGATAACATTGCCATCCATCTTCTGAATTTAACCCCTAACGAGAAACTTTGACTTCCATGGCGACCCGCGTGGCGGAGCGTTTACCATACCGGTCCGACGCGCAATGGGTCCCGGGTTCGATTCCCGGCCAGACAGGTATCTGAATGATGAGTTTAGATTCATGTTCTGGGTCTGGGTGTTGGTGTATTCGTCTTGTATGTCCATGGTACCCACGACACAGGAGAAAATCCTACTGTGGGGCTATGAGTGTAGAAATCGTGTTTTAATGGGAAGAAAGAGTGTTTAGGGCTGACACGACACCTATGTTAAATATTCTTGTAGTAAGTCAAAAACAGCTATAAAACAAGCATACAAAATAAGTAGATCGTTAATAACATTCCACACTTTCTACATTCATAGTCCCACACTAGGATTTACTCTTGTGTCTTGGGTACCATGGACACACACACGATGAATACACAAACACGCAGACCCAGAACATGAATCTAAACTCATTATTCAGATACCTGTCTCGCCGGGAATCGATCCCGGGACCCTTTGCGCGTCAGACCGATATGGTAACCGCTCCGCCACGCGGGTCTTCGCGTTAATAACGTTCGGCAGCAATACAAATACAGTATTACATTAGTCAAAAATACTCAAGAACTCTACACTACAATTAATAATCCTCGAGCTCGAGCGAGCTCATTTACATCTGTTATATATGAACAATATACCCTATTGTATAAAGAAATCAGAAATGAAATTAAGGGGTATGTCACCAATCACAGTCAAAGTTCTTTATTCGCGGGGGTTGGGTTCTACTCATATATCGTGAATACAGAAATTGCGAATGATCATCAATATTTAAAGATAGATGACATGCACATAAGATTTTATTTGTACTGACTGTAACTGTGAATATATTTTTTAATATAATATTTATTTCAATATACCTACAAGAAAATGGCCACAATATTTTAATCCGTGAATACTGAATACGCGAATGCAAAAACCATGAATAAGAAGCTTTGACTCCATATTGTCTCCCTCAAACCTTTCCTAACCTTAAGTAACGCTACAACTAACAATTCACAGAAATTTCACCGATATTCCTCGAATTTTCCCAATTCTAGACGCAGGGATGTTTTTCCAAGTTCTGAATCACTCGCTCACCCCCGCCGGTATATAAGGCGCGGGATTCCCTC
Source organism: Spicauda simplicius (assembly GCA_949699795.1). Classification (NCBI taxonomy): domain Eukaryota; kingdom Metazoa; phylum Arthropoda; class Insecta; order Lepidoptera; family Hesperiidae; genus Spicauda; species Spicauda simplicius. The sequence continues at coordinate 16,817,580 of OX453070.1, read as the reverse complement.
GACACAGCAGTTATGAAGCCTCCGTCGTCGGGGTCGGCCGTGTGGCTGCCGTGATGGGAAACTTTTTACGACGCGACATCGATGACAACTTTCCGACTTGAAAGGTAAGGCTTTGCCAGGTAAAGCTTGTGTGTAGAGCCCACTTCGTGTTTAAAGTAGGGACGCCATTTTTTACAAAAAAGGTTAAGTTAACACTGAATTTTCTTTTAATTTTTACAGAGCTTTATTTATTGGTTGGACTTTTTTGGTCAAATGTTTTACAATAATTTCTTGTACTTTCGTGATTATCCCTATAAATTAACTTATGATTTAAGGATAGATAATTTTGGAATGAATAATTAATAAAATCCATTACTTATTTAAATTAAAGTAACAATATAATTACTTACCGCAAAGTACCTAGAAGGCAACTGGATTTTTTTCCAAATTTACAATCTACATAAATATTTTTTACCGAAAATCTTAGCAAAAGCACACAATTAAAAGATTGCTACATAACAGTTAATTTACTTTGAAGGTAATTCGTCAACACTCAAATTCTGAAATTTATTCACATCCAGTTTACAGTGCCATAACAATCAATTAAAAATGTATTGTATAAAATTTAAAAATACATAGACTTGGTCACAACACTTAGCAGTGTGTTTTATGAATCGATTCTAAATACTAATAAAGTGGTCAAGTAATAAAATTACTAAGCACTTAAAATTCCCTTGCTGTTTCACATGCCTTTAAAAAAAAGTTAACATAACTTTAATTTGCAATCATTTTTGATAAAGTAGATCGGTTTTAACGAAATAAAAATAAGAATGTTACGATAAAGCTTAAAGTATGATAAGAAAAGTAAAGATATCTTCAATCTATTAACGAGTAGGATTAGTTTCTTGTGATGGCAAGCACAGACACAAACACAGAAAAAATATTTATTATAGTATGGATAATTAAGAACGCATACAAAAACAGCACACGGTTAACTTTAACTACGGCACATACATGACCAAATGCCGCTTTCTCGCACCTATTAATCTTTCACATAAGCGGGCTAAATGCGATTTATTTACTATACGATTTATTTACTATACTATACAATAATTGACTTACTGTTCACTACTAGGCAAAGATTTCCTTGAGATAATTCCGAGGAAATGCATAAGCCATACTTAACCACGCTGGTCATTTGCACATTACATTACATTACAGGTACATTTGCAAAGTTTAACTATTTCTTTTCCTTAAAATAATATTAATCCTTATTGATATTAAACCTTAAGATAAGGTTTCCTTAAAATAATTCCGAGAAAGCGATTAGTCTGTAGTGCACCACGTTAATCAAGTACATGTGCAAAAACATAATTCGTCTTTGAAAATATTCAAACCGTAGATGTGTCATTACCACATCTATTTTTAGCAGTTCTTGCATTTCGATTAAAGGGTGTGTTTGCAGGCTCATATTTATATCATGCAAACAGCTTAGTCCTTGGCAGTGGTAACGCATCAGTGACTTCACAAAAAATAGCTATTCTATTTTCTATATGATGTAGTTACGTAATTAAAAGGGCGACAGTGACCATGTCCCGTCAAACGGACTGCATGTACTATTTCAATTTATTAACAATTTTCTTGCATTTCTACATACTTACATATGAGGCGACCACTACAGTCCTCAAGAATAGGAACTAATCTGTAATTGACACTTCGTAAGAGCCAATACCCTACAAGGTGTTGTTTACATCCAAGAGTGGCAGCGACAAGCTACCATCCGGTGAACGTAGTAGCAAATGAACATGTCATGTGCTACCCCCATTCTTGCAACTAGTCGAGTTATGCGGTTTCAGCCGCAGTAAAAGAAATATTACTATAAATTATAATAACAAAAAAGTAATATTACTATTAATTATAATAACTTTCGATAGAGATTAATAAATGTAAAGGATACAGGTAATAAATATATTTTCAATAATTTAAATCAAGTTCAACTCTTTCAATTTATTGCGATTTTCAACGACCGTACAAATCAACAAAAACTATAAAATGTATAGAATTTATATTATTACTTATTATATTTTTTTTAAATTATCTGTCCTTCAAACCATTTTTGCTAATATAATAATATTTCACGGATCATTCATTTGTATTATATGAATGAATATGCATGCGGCATTGAAAAATCATAAGTAAAACTTTGATATGACCTCTGAGTTTTCAGTACTAATCTTTTTAGATCTACATATTATTGCTGTACATTTCTTTTTTCAGTCATTTTTAGAACTTTAAAATAATTTGAGGGTGGTAGAACCAGTGTAGTTCCACCGGGGAAGTACCACCGCCACACCTATTTCTAGTGTGAAGCATTTGTTGCGTTTCTATAGAAGCGTGTGGTTGCCGGCACACTTTAACATCAGGCGATCATCTTAGTCCCCGGGAGTAGCAACGCATCTGAGATTGACTTCAGATGGAACCCATGTTCTGTATGAAGTTGATTGCAGATGTCCATGGGCGGCAGTGGCCACTTACCTTCAGATGGACTGTATGCTCGTTTGCTACTATCAGATAAAAAAAAGGCGCCTCTATATCGATGCTTCACAACCACTGCAGAAGTATATGTGACGCTACCTTTACGTACACAAAATGATATATTGTTCATTTTAATCTACTAGAATGCAGAACGCGGAATTATTTATAAGGAAATAATAACTTCAATCTGATATACTGTAGGCCTACTTTACATAACCCAGTTAGTGGATGTGAACACAAACTGTTAAAAACTTGAATAGAGCTTTTTAGAAGCGAGCTTTAAATAAAAATCGAGCAATCTATTAAACTACATTTTTGATAGATTTTAAATCAGTTTTTGATTAAAAGCTTATGTAGAGTTTATATGGCGCTACATTAGCTTTTAGCCTCGATTGAGTGATATAAAATTGATAGGATATGAATTTAATGTTTCCAAATAGCACGGGTACAATCTGAAAGTATTATGCCTAAAAACGAAGAAATACATTCGTTGCTTTTTAAAATTTTCACTATGCGTTGTTGTATTTTTTAAGTAAATTGAGATTCGTTGACATTCGTTGGTTTTTACAAGTTGTAAGGTACTTAACGCAAATGAAATATATAATAAAATGTAATTACAACTTATTTAATTTAAAATGGAATAAATAGTAAAAGGTTTGGAGTAAACCAAGAAAAAAAATGTACTTGTACGGTTTTTTAATACTTATTTAAAATATTAAAGTGATGTGTTTTTAATTGGTAATATCATATCTAAAATACCTAAATTTTACGTGTTTAACTGGTATTGGTGTTTTATTAATCACTTGTCTTGTCAACCCATTATTGTTCCACTGCTAGACACACGGGTATTCTCTCAGCATGAGAGAGTTATAGGCCACAGTCCACCGCGGTAGCCAAGTGCGAAGTTGGTGGATTTAATTTATATACAATTTATTACTCACATTATTACTACTTAATAAAATATTCATAACAATTAGAACAACATAAACCAATTATCATACTAATGTCATATTTAATATAATCACTAAAATACTCACGTATTCATAAAAGTAACACTAAAATGCATTATATTTGAAACGTACTTTTTTACGACTAAATTTGCCAAGTAAAATTTCAAGTTTGAAATTCCACACTACGTTACTTAGTCACGTTACTTGAAAACCGAAAGTGCCTTGGTGCATGTAAACAGCCTACATTTTGCGTGTTCAAAGTTGTTAGCTAGTTATTTTTCTACTATTCTTTTCGTAACTTAGGCGTTCGGCTTTAGACTGCCTGGTAAAGTTAGGAATGTGATAATTGACGCTGGGCGGTACCATTCAGTGACATTTTGGGATTCCGTAACCAAATGACGAAAACGAAACCCTCGGGTTTATGTTCTGTCCGTCTGTCTGTATATGTATATGTCCTATGTCTATATCCGTCTGTATATCTATGCATTAACTTTATATATTCTTTTTTCTATATATCATTGAGCAAACGACATGCAGGCCACCCAATGGGAAATAGCTGCTGCCCATGGACATCTATAAGGAATTTTATATAGGAAAGAGGTCCCATCTCAAATTAATCACAGATACTTTGTTATTTGACTTCCAATCAAAATAGTTTGAAAAACTGTGGTTTTTGGGATATAGGTAAATTTTTAGTTCCAGAATATTTTAAATTTAAGGACCGCTAAAATAATTTATTTTTACACCCTACATTCATTCATAAAGTACATTTAACTATGATAGCTATAATACTATATCGAGGTACGCTTAAACTTACCCTAATAAATCTATGTCCAGTATCTATACTGTACTAATATTATAAATGTGAAAGTGTGTTTGTTTGTTCCTCTTTCACGTCGCCACCTAGCTATTATATGATATGGTTTATATGTTGAGAGGTAGTTAGGACGGCGGAGAGTGACGTAGGCTACTTTTTACCGCGCTCTCTCATTCCCATCAGAATATTGATGTTTTGTTAGTTGATACATATTTAGTAGTTCCAGACGATGTTAAGAAGGCGTTAGTAAAATTCACTTGCAAGTTCTGAATCACGCTATCAAATGCTAATGTTAATTCCCTTTGACCGTGCAGGCGAAGCCGCGGGTAAGAGCTAGTAACTTGATAAAATTCCAATTCCTCTAAGCTTGTGTAATGTTTTTAACAGCATACTCGCAGTTTCCGTTTACATCGCAAAAGAGTGATTGTATCTGTCAACAGCTGTTATCTTCAAAGCTCTAAAATTACCAAAGAACTGTAATTTAATGTCCTAGATTACATAGAACGCATCACATTCATTTTAGTAAATGCACACGATTTCATGAGATAATCTTAAGGAGTAAATACATTAGGACTAATGTGTATATCAGAGCAGTGATAGACTAATGGTTGAAACTTGCCCTCTCGTTCGGGAGGTGCGAGGTTCAAACCCAGGCACGCAGCACTGATTTTTCTAAATTATGTGCGTATTAGAAATTATTTATGATTGCTTTTCGGTGAAGAAAAACATCGTGAGGAAACCTACACACTGGAGAGTTCTTTATAAAAAAAAGTTCTCGGAGTTGTGTGAAGTCCACCAATTTACACTTGGCCAGCGCGGTGGACTATGGCCTAAAACTCTCTCATTCTAAGAGAAGACCCGTACCCAGCAGTGGGACAATAATGGGTTGGCACCAATGTGTTTACTATGGTCGTAACGAATTTATGAGCGATTTGTAGTAATATTTAGTAACCCAAGGCTTTTTCAAATTTCGATATCTTACTATAATTTTATTTAAAAGTAAGAAAAACACGAGCATACAAGGTGGTAGAACCAGTGTAGTTCGACCGGGGAAGTACCACCGCCACACCTATTTCTAGCGTGAAGCATTTCTTGCGTTTCGTTAGAAGGGTGTGGTTGCCGGCACACTTTCACATGAGGCGACCATCATAGTCCTCGGGAGTAGCAACGCATCTGTGATTGACTTCAGATGGAACCCATGTTCTGTATGAAGTTCGTTACAGATGTCCATGGGCGGTAGTGACCACTTACCATCAGGTGGACTGCATGCTCGTTTGCTACATCAGTCAAATAAAAAAAAAAATACATTCCAATGGCATTATGGCAAGTTGTTGCCATGCACAATGGGCTCCACAACCACTAATGACTAGGTCAAAATTCCTCGTGTGAATACCTTTACCATAAACATCTACAGATAACCTCATGTAGACTAAGTATTATTCATTAGTTTCGACACAATGAAATGTCTTTATTTTGTATAGGCCTGCGGGGGCACTTACAAATTGTCAGTTACATTATTTTTTTTACACTACCACCGGATCGGAACACGACCTCAACTGAGAAGATCCGGCAAGAAACTCAGCGGGTTTGTCTTTTTTTCTTATTTTTATCCATTTTTTTATAATATTATTACAATCATGTTTTTACATGGTAATGAGAAATAAATACAGCAAATGGCTCTCTAAACATAAGCAACTTTACACTTTACAACTGTCTGAAGAAAAGCGCAAATACTGTAGGTACAGTACATTATACACAAAAAGCATTTGACACTAAGCGAATTACAGTTTTGTCGTGACGGTGCCAATACGTCCCACGCCGCACGCAGCCAAGTTTGATGCCTTCGAGTCTATTTATCTTTTACGACTTCAACATCGTGTCTTCGTAATGTTTGTACAACGATAAACTGTAATTTGAGGCCTTAAGCCTTTTTCGGAAAAACTACTAAATATCCAGTTTATAAAAAGGCTGTTTAGAGTAGGATGTACCTACTTTGTAAAAAAAAATCGAATAAAATGTCTTGAATAACATACTTTTTAACGTCATTTTTATTTTAAAAATATGTGTGGGGTACAACCCATTTTGTCCCACTGCTGGGAACGGGTCTCCTCTCAGAATGAGAGAGTTTTAGGCCATAGACCACCGCGCTGGCCAAGTGCGAATTGGTGGACTAAAAAAAATATATGTGTATTATTTTATTAATCAAACTTAATATTTGTATTGTACAATAAACAAAACAAATATCAGGTATAAATAATAAACTAAAAAATGGGTAATAATTATATTTAGAACTTTCACAGTTTTGAATTAAGGAGCATAAATATTGGCTTATGATTAAGATTAGAAATAAATTTTATGTTTTGGAAACTTCGATTCCATAGATGTAGAATAGGGGTTAAAATTTTCTATGAGGAGGAGCGTCTTTTTGTACAATTTAAGACCTACTTAGGTCACCAACATACATGCCAGGCACGGTGACTATTGGTAAAACTTCCCCATAATGCAGTACCTTGGCCTCGCATTACCTATGTCCAATTGTCCGATTTCGAATTTACTGGATAAATGAATTTTATTATGGTCTGCGCGAACGATGTCGCGGGTATTGCTAGTCAATTTACACAATTCTATAACCTGTAAAAAACGGAATTACGGTGCAAAAATCAAAACTAGGGAAATCCGATGCACGCAGCACCTTGGCGCTATTAATAACTAATTTATATCATGAATGATTCATCACGACCTCCGTCTTCAGGGTCGCAGCCGTCACGTCTACGTCCGTTGTAAAGTACCCGGCAACTTCTTAAGACTATTTCTCTATTTAGGTAGTCGGAATACGACGCGAAACATATGTAACGAGGTCAGGTCAGAGGGTTGGCAGTCAGTTCATTACATAAAGTTTAGCGATATATTTAAGTTATTGGCTAGGTTTTCAATTTCGCGACACTAGTCATCGTTTTGGTAACCCTGAAAAGTCATAGTTTTGCTAAGCCGTCGAAGCTTTTAGGGTGCCTTTCCACCAAAGATACACGAAGCGAGCTGCTAGCGATGCGTAACAAATTTATCCATAGGATTGCTTAATTTTCGTTGCTTTGATTAAATTAGCATTGATGGAAAAGGGTTTAACATAGGTGTTTTTTAGGGATACGAGCTAAAGATCGGAGCTACGGATGCAATATCAGGATGTGCGTCCGAGCTACATTTTCTCGGCACATTTTATTCGCTTAGCTTAGCTTGGATCTCACATATTGCTTCACTATCTCGCACATGAAGTGAAACGGAACGTCTTTATTTTTAATTGGCCTATGGAAGCATAAATGTCACAATCACTATCTCTGTACGCTTAGTATTAGTTTATTGTGTCCCCAAATTAATCATTGTTTATGTCTTCGTCCATATATATACCTTGCAATGTTAAATACATGCCTTGCAATATTAATGTTGCAATATACCTACGTTAATTTATTGAAAAGTATTAGTAGGTATTGTAAAAAATAGAGCAGTGATAGCCTAATGGTTGAAGCTTGCCTTCTCGATCGGGAGGTGCGAGGTTCAAACTCAGGCGCGCATCACTGATATTTCTAAAATTATGTGCGTATTAGAAATTAATTATCACTACTTTTCGGTGAAGGAAAACATCGTGAAGAAACCTACATACCCGAGAGTTCCTAAAAAAAGTTCTCGGAGGAATGTGAAGTCCACCAATTCGTACTTGGCCAGCGCGGTGGACTATGGCCTAAACTCTCTCATTCTGAGAGAAGACCGTGCCTAGTAGCGACAATAATGGGTTGGCGAGAGAGTAAAAAATAAAAATAAATATTCTGAAGGGCCATCCTGAGGCCAGTCCCTTGGGCAAATTGTTATTCAAAGCGTTTTAACTTGTTACCCTCGATATTGAAATTTACTCATTGTTCAAGCTATTAATAAACTCCCCAAAATAAACTAAGGAAATAAAATTATGACTGACGGTTCTTTTGACACTTAAATAACACTTTCGAACTACTACCGCAATTGAATTATACTCGGAAGGCAAACTACTTGAATAAACAATTTATCTAAAATGCTTATTTAGTTTCCGTCTGGTTTTAAGACATTTCGAAATTTACTTAAGTAACATATTTGAATATTTTTTTTATAATTATTTCAAAAAATAATACAATAAGAACAAAAACAAAAAAGAAATAAATCACAGACTCCTCTATATGTAGTATAAACTATACTTGACTTTAAAACATTGATTTTATTAGCAATTTACCATAAAAATAAGAATGTTATGACATGATAAATTGACTTCGTTTAATACGGAACTACAAACTCGTAAGTACACAATACACAATGCACTACCATATGTGCTACAAACACGTGTGTGAGAGTAAATAAGAACGCGAACCTATCATTGAAAACCAAATCAATATCGGACTAGTAATTTTGGTTTTACACAAACAATCTTTAACTGCCTGATAAGTTGGAAAAACAGATATTTAACAACACGCACCAAACACACCAGAACCTATCACTAAAACCACATCAAAATCGGATTAGTCCTTCAAGAGAAAAATGAGAACATTGGTTTGCACAAACACATCTTCGCACTCCAAACGCATACGCCTTCATACCGTCGTAGGTAAAAATATTGTAAACACACATCGCTTAGAAGGTGATAAGTCGGCTCATGGGGTGAATAATTCACTGCGGCGATCGAAGTCGGCCGTGTCGCCGCTACGTGCAGTGTTATGCAACAGAATACGTAACCTGAGAATTATCGATTACACTGCACTCTATAATTTTTATACTCAAGTTACGGCATTCGCCAAAAACGTAAACAAGAGCGAAGGGCGCGGATACTTTCGATTTTACTCCAGTATTGCCGTCTCGATTGATTTGCACTGCATTGCGAAGTCACATTCGAGATGGGCCGGTCTAATTTACTAGACTTAATAAAAAAAAACATTATTATTTGAAAACACGGAAAACGAAAATAATGCCTAATTTCATTCTTCTTAAAGTTTTATTAAAACTTATATAATCTACATCACGTAATGTATTATTTGTCGGAAAAGTATGTGATGTATTCGAAAAAATCCAAGGCCAAGGTACCAGTCTACACTTTCGCCACTACGCGCCTACGTTCATAGATTTATCGATTACTGGGCAGTCAATTCAAGTTTAGCGTTAAAATAATCGCTTTATGCAAATGCTCTTACGATAATCTCCTTTTTCTTTCACAGATCACTTCGCAGCGGCGCGGTCAGCCGCGTCAAGGGAAGAGAAGCCAACGATGGATATTGCGTATTCCGAAACTTTTTTACTTAATAGTTTAATAGACAGCAGTCTTGATATGGTCTTTGATGATATTAGAAGACCCCTCCTAATAGGAATTGTATACGTAATGCAGATGTACGTAAGACCCAACGCAAACTTGACTCGTCGTGGGTATTCGAGTACTGACCCGGGTACTTTCGACGACCGGGCAAGCGCAGCCTACAGCCATGGGCGCCAATCGAGCGTACTCTGCCTTCACCTTTCCCTTCCTCACCGACCATATCGCTTCTGCTAGATCGTTTCGCCTTAGGTAGGGACTGTAGGGACGTAAAATTGGTGGCGGTGAGTTTAGGAGAGTATTTTTGTGCAGGTGAGACGCTAAACGGCCAGCGGCTGATCGAGTTCCGGCTGGGCCACGAGGCGGAGTCGGAGCAGGGGCTCGCAGTGGCGGGCGCGGAGCTGATGGTGCGCGCGGAGACGGCGCCGCGCGCACGCCGCGTGCGCTACACGCTGTGGGCGTTCACCGTGCACGGGAACGCCACCGTCGGCGAGCTGGCCGGGGCCACAGAAGCTGGTAAACTATGACAGTTCTTCATTTTCACAGTCTGTAATGAGGTTGTCAAATCGCTTATCCATAGTCTATCGAGCTATGTACCTACTGACTTATTGTTCAGTACCGATCTCATGTACATAGTTCATAGTGTGAAGGTTTAGGGCTTAAACCAATGTTTATCACGGTAACAAATTACAGGTTTTACATCCCCATATCTTTGACAATTAAAAAAAAACTTTAGTTATGTTGGCTTCTCATGATGGTTTACTTCGTAATACACATTTTAAACACGTAAACAATTTCTAGAACTAGATAATTATGTAGACATTGACATTGAAATCCCTGACCCATGGTACAGGGTCTCACATTTCTCCTACTTCCATTTTTGGGCTGTATTATCAATCAACCTGATCACGATATACTTCGAATATCGAACGCTCTTGGTTCATCCGGTCACGGAACATTTGGCGTTTGCTGCATGCAGAACAATTTGCTGCCCTCGGTCGGTCCAGTCACGGAAGCACAAGCCTTTGCTGTATGCAGACCAACTTCCAGGTGGCGGGAGCGGGTCGGGCCGCGGGTGGCAGCGGCTGGACGTGACGGCGGCGGCGCGGCGCTGGGCCGCGAGCGGCGCGCGCGGGCCGCTGCGGCTGCTGCTGGACTGCAGCGGCTGCGCGGGCCGCGTGCGGCTGCGGCTCGGCGGCGCGGCCGCGGCTCGCCCCCTGCTGCGGCTGCGGCTCGAGCCGCGCGCGCCGCGCCGCCGCCGCGCCCTGGACTGCGACGCTGCGGCGCGCGGCCGATGCTGCCGCCAGACCTATTACGTGAGCTTCCGCGCGCTCGGCTGGGACGACTGGATCGTAGCGCCCGAAGGGTACTACGCGAACTATTGCCGCGGCGCCTGCGAGCCCTTCCTCAACTACCATTCGCAGGTATAAATTAAAATAAATCATAAATCTTCATATCTAGTGTTAGGCAGGTTGTTCGAATCAAACTTTGAATGTAAAAAACACCGAAAATCAAAACAAGTTGTAGCAACCATTTGTACGTACAAATCATATTTCACTTACGCTTTCTGCTTTCAAATTCAATTGATTTCAAGTAATTTCAACGTATAAATCGTAGGATCGTAAGATGCTTACAGATGTCCATAGACGGCAGTGACCACTTATCATGAGGTGAACTGCATGTTCTTTCACTACCTCAATAACAAAAAAAATGAATTCCATTGTTTTTGTAGCCCTCGTATACTCATAGTTTAACAGTCCACCTGATGGTAAGTGGTTACTGCCACCCATGGACACATGTAATCAACTTCATACAGAACATGGGTTCTACCTGAAGTCAATCACAGAGGCGTTGCTACTCCCGAGGGCTATGATGGTCGCCTCATATAAAAGTGTGCCGGCAATCACAACCTTCAATCGAAACGCAAGATATGCGCTTTGTTACGTTTGGAATGTGTGTTATATTCATGGTTGTGCGTGTCAGGTGGTGGAGGCAGCGCGGCTGGAGCGCGCGGCGTGCTGCGCGCCGGTGCGCTTCTCCGCGCTGTCGCTCATCTACTTCGGCGCCGACTCCAACATCATCAAACGCGACCTGCCCGAAATGGTGGTCGAGGAGTGCGACTGCCCCTAGCGGCCTGTACAAAGCCTCCCCGCCCCGCCCCGCTCTCCCGCCGCTATAGGGACGCTTCCGCTCTCCAATCCGATTTAATCCGAATCGATTATAAATAATATTCTCGAATTGTGTAATTTTGTTCCTCGCGTTCGAAAGACTATATCCTAAAAGGGGCCGAGTGGGGCTCGGATGGGCCCTCCCGCTAGGGTCCGGGGCGGCAATCGAACTAGGCCCGGGCCGCTCCGCCGAGGCCTCGGACCCTCGCGCGAGCCCTCCCCTCCGTCGAGGCCCCGCGCGTGCCCTAAATAATTTAATACGCCGTTTTCTTTCACCCCGTTTGGTGATCGCTTGTAATTATTGTAAACTGTATTATAATAATTATTATAATTATAATAATAAATCAACTTTTTCATAATTATTACTACCTCTTTTATTTGTTTCATACCTTTAAAAACACAATTAAATTTTATAAGGAAAAACTCAAAACAACACAAACTGAATAGTAACTAAAGAGAAACCCTTTTGTTCCGTTACACATAAGGAATATCTACTTACGAGTACTTAAGAACTCAGTTATTACTTACTTTATAATTAATTTCATATTCAAAGTAATGAAACTAAATTGTTATTAATAATAAAATATACGTATATAATTGCTAATATTATACACGTATATTTTGCGTAAGCAACAAATTTGTTTGAATAAAAAATTGCTATAGAGTTAAGTCTTCCAAAGTGAGAATGTATAACTAATTTTCGTCAATCCTTCACCAGAACACAGGATTTAAGCACACACATAGAACAAAAACCTTTTAAACACTATTTAAGGCAGAAAGTATATAACCAAATCACTTGTATTTTAATTTTTAGTCATCAAATCATATCATTAATAGAAAAATATTTAAAATTCACATGTGCATTATAAGCACAAAAAGCTTGTGCGTAGCGTGTTTTGAAATTCGGCCTCTCAATCGCGGGGTCCAAGATTTGAGTCTCAGTCATGCAGCTCTCTTTTTTAAAATAAATATGCATATTAGAAATTGGTTATTAATCGCTTACATAGTGTGTGGATACCATCGTGGAGAACCCTCTGTGTTTTTTTTTCTGAAAGACCATTTTAAAAGGTCATCTCCATATTGTGTGTAGCGAGTTCAGTTGTTACAAATTGAACTCCATTCCTTGGAACATATTTGCATGTTGCATGAACAGATCCTATGTATGTGAGGATGTGCGTAAAACACGTGTGCTGGTTACTTACACGCAAACACTTTTTTTTTTGTTTTCGAGGGGGAAACCTTCAAAAGGTACCCCAACGCCGTGGGAGCGACGCAGGGTTATGTGGGATTTTTACCGCACTAAAACCCCCCCGGTGACCGTCCTCGGCGCTGAAAAGGAGGACTCCGGAATCTCGAAACTACTTCAACCGGAATCCTCCGAGCGCGTTGCCCCATCGGGCTCCTCCCAGATGGGCGGTTGGGCCCACCGCTCCGTCTAGTCTTTACGACGGTATGCGACCACACATACCTCCGTCCTTCCCGGGATTGCCTGACCGAACGGTTCGAGCTCCCACTCTAGCCGTCTGCAAACCCGGAAGTCCCTTTTAGTCGCCTCTTACGACAGGCAGGACATACCGTAGCCCTAATCTAATCCCGGATCTGATCACTAGCGACCGAATTTCGCTGAACTTCAACACACAAATATGTAGTTAAGATACACATACATATACATATTACAACTAGATTAACACACAGGATCTCAGAGGACTATGGTTGGTTTTTTTGGAGATCCTAGAGTCCTCTTTCACCGGGAGAGTAGTGCGGTTAAAATCCCACATCGTCTTGCGTCGCTCCCACGCAGTCAGGTGCCTTTTGAATGTTTCCCCCTTGAGAGAAAAAAAAAGATTAACATAGGATACTTATTAATGTGGTAGATCTGACCGGCGGGAGAAGTCGCGGAAATAATCTAGAGACATAAGCTCCTTGTCCGTTTTTAGGTACGCTATTAGTAGAGATCGTGGTTATTATTTTGTTTCGATGTAGGAAAAGTTAATATGTTTCTTCTTTTGGGAATAGTAATTCTATCAATTTGGTAAAAGAATCATAGGACCGAGTTCCGATACGATACGAATGAAATTTCGACGTACCTACGATTATAGTTACTTTTAAGTTATCGCTTGTTTACTTGCATATCACGGAAAATATAAAAAGAATAAAAAGCAATATTCTAATGTTTCTGATAATAATCAGAAGTCTGAAAAAAACGAAAAGAAATCCTTTGAAAAGGATGTATACATTTCAGAAACTGTTAATACGTGAAGCAAAAACTTGTATTCCGTTTCTAAGATAGTTGCCGCAGGCGGAGAAGTATGAAATTACACACGGTTATAGTTGATGTAGAGAAGGATTGCGCAATGCTATTTTTTTTAAATAATGCATGAAACATACATAAATCAATCAATTTAAACACATTACACACACACACTACCTTGCATTTAGGTATATGAATTTGAGAAATATTCGTGCTACTTTGGATAACATGAAGTTTAGTTTTTTAAATTCAATTACGGTCGAATTTCGACCGTTGCGACGGGTGACTAGTATAAAAAAACAACCATAGATGACGATGATAACGATGTTTACACTGTTAAACACTGTTTAGGTCAGTCCAAACTTGTTAACCCTAACAACACTATTAGTGTCCGTTTAGGGGTCCGCTAGGGCTTCAACGTAATCGCCGTAACGGGTTTACCAACCCTCCGTCTGGCGGTAATCGACTGTAATCTCGCAATTAAATTCAAGAGACATGATACATTACTGATGGGGGTCTTCTATGAGAAGTCTTGAGGACCATGTCTCTCAGAGTGAGGGGTTTTAGTCAAAGGCGATCGTGCTGGCCAAGCTCGGATTGGTTGACTTTCCTGGAGCTTTAATACTACATTTAGGATATAAACAAAGCAAAAATACAATAAAGATGCATGTGAATGGTATGTTAAATAATATAGGTAAATCGCATTTAACCCGGATAGTGGTCAATTGTATAATGAGTATGAAATTACGCAGGGTTATAGTTGATGTACAGAAGGATTACGCAATGCTAATATTTTTTTCAAATAATGCATAAAACATACATAAAATCAACTAAAACACATTACACACACTACCTTGCATTTGACACAAACACACACATATTAAATGAAATAAAACATTCAATGTCTTCTATGAAAATATATAACGTCAAAAATGTCAGATGCTATTGCTTTTAAATGCAGCTTTGCTAATTGAACCTGTTTTACCTTTAACGGGTGCGTTAAAAGTAACTTGAAAATTTTTACAATTTATTTGAATTTGAGAAATATTCGTGCTACTTTGGGCACTATGAAGTTTAGTTTTTGAACTTAAAATATGGTCAAATTTCGACTGTTACGACGGGTGACAGCTAAACTTAAATATACAAACAAATTAAAAGAAAGAACGCTTTAAAAAAAAAAAACGCTTTCTACACTCATAGCCCCACAGTAGGATTTTCTCCTGTGTCGTGGATGCCATGGACACACACAAAGACGAATACACAAACACCCAGACCCAGAACAAGAATCTAAACTCATCATTCAGATACCTGGTTGGCCGGGAATCGAACCCGGGACCCACTGCGTGTCAGACTGGTACGGTAACCGCTGCGCCACGCGGGTCGTCAAAGGAGACAATTCCGCTGAGTTTCTTGTCAGATCTTTACAGTGTAGTGCGCAGTCTAGTTTGGTGATAATGTAAGAAAAAATATAGTAACAGACATCTTGGAAGTGCTCATTTCACTTATTTTAGAGAACTTAAGTATTTAACATATTCCCAGAGAGCAAATAATAATTAACTAATACTTTAACAGTTTACACCTTCAAAATCGAAGGTGCCAGACGAACCAACATTAAACCAACCGATTGAAAGGACTTTTAGCCACTAGCTGTCTCCTATATTATTATTATTTTTTTATTTCACTTAAGTAGCAAACGAGCATGCAATCCACCTGATGGTAAGTAGTCACTGCCGCCCGTGGACATCTGTAATCAACTTCATACAGAACATGGGTTCCATCTGAAGTCAATCACAGATGCGTTGCTACTTCCGAGGACTATGACGGTCGCCTCATGTGAAAGTGTGCCGGCAACCACACCCTTCGATCGAAACGCAAGAAATGCTTCACGCTAGAAATAGGTGTGGCGGTGGTACTTCCCCGGTCGAACTACACTGGTTCTACCACCTTGTAATTATAACGTACATCCTATCATAAAACAGAAATGAAACCTACGACAGATGCCTCGCTAATAGGTTTGATTAAACAACAATTAACTGCTAATTACCCACCAGACGGGGGTTGCCATAAGCCCTTTTGCTAGCGATTACCCTGAAGCCCTACGGCCCTACACGACAAGTAATGTCGTTCGGATTACTGACAATCGTCTTGTATAGGGCGTGAAGAAATCTATCTAAAACAAGGCCTGAAAGGGTGTATTCTTCTAAACTTTAACAAAACAATGTTGAATACACCCTGTATTCAATATTGTTTTGTTAAAGTTTTGTTAAGGCACAGCTAATTCCTCCTATTTTTGTCTCATAACAGCCTTGTTAGACTCTACAATCATCTCGTACAAAATTAGTAATAGGGGGAAGTACCTTAAAAGGGACAGATTTTGAAATCAAAATTACTAGGCATTCGATGGTCAAATAAGGCAACACTTTGTTATAGGTATGTTTCATAGTCCAAATCTTCATAAATAATGTTTTTTTCCTTAACGAGGTGCTTATTTCCGGTTTTATTTATTAGAAATGTGAATAGGTAGAATTTCAAATAGAAGTAAAAATCTATTTTGTCCATGGACGTCGACTCCATACCATCAGATAAATTGATTCCCTAGCTGCTTCAGTTTATTTTTATAAGATTGAAGTACCAAAGGAGCATGTAGCCCACCTGACGGTAAGTGATCACTGCCGCCCATGGACATCTGTAAGCAACTTTATGACGAACAGCGGTTCAATCTGACTTCAATCACAGATTCGTTGCTACTTCCGAGGCCTAAGACGGTAACCACATATAAAAGTACTGCTTCACGCTAGCAATTAGGGTATCTATTATACTGGTTCTGCCACTTGGTGAATGTACATAATACTAAATAATCAAAGGAGATCTTATTTAAAAGTATATTTGATCAAAAATCCTAATGTGCGACAACCCTAACGCTCGCAAGATAGAGACATTACTATCAGATAGAGGCGTCGCGGCGCCGGGCCGACGCAGCGAGACGTGCGTGCGATCGATGGCTCCGGAGACACGGCGGCGCCGGAGTCCTCTCCTCCGCCTTCTGGGGTATGTAACTGACTAGTTTCTAGATATATTGGGATGCGTGTTGACTTAATGCGCAACATACCTAACACTCGCGAGACATTACAATCAAACATACTCGTAGAGACATTACTGTCAGCAGGACCGTCTTGGACTACGCTGGGGCCCTTAGCCACAAAAGAATTCGGGGGCCTTTTGGAATATAAATAAAGTAGGATTTACTTTCTTTACATTTCAAAAGGGCCCCGACGACTTTCGAGCAACGAGAATAGTGTAATGGGCTCGACCATAATATTTTGATATTTAAGGTGAGAAACCATTGATTTCGGATGAGGATTCTTGCTATCATGTAATCTACAAAATCCAATAAGTTTCCGCGACGCTAGAGTAAATCCACATGTCTTATGTTACTATTCGTTCTAAAACAATTGGACAAATAGACACGCATTCCTACGTTCAAAATACACACATTACTTTCCTTCTGACGTATTCAGCTTAAAACAATCTATGTAGGTTTTTCACGTGATTTATATTTTTTCTAATTAGAAATTATTTATTTATTAGACTTTAAAGTAAAAAATCCAGACTTCGATACCAAGCAATCCGACGCAGACACTTTCTACACGCTTTCTACGCTCAAAACCCCACACTACTATTTCTGTGTCGCGGGTACCATGGACACACACAAGACGAATACACAAACACCCAGACCCAGAACATGAATCTAAACTCATCATTCAGATACTTGGCCGGGAATCGAACCCGGGACTCATTGCGCGTCAGACCGGTATGGTAACCGAACCGCCACGAGTAAAAACATTTTAGAGAAACTCCCCTATAACCTACCCTCACGCAACCAGTCGCGGCGCCCGCCGGCTTGTCTGCGCCGGCAACAAACAAACGGATAACGCATCGCAAAACAGACCCAGCCTCATTGCATTTATACGATTGCTTTTCAAATTAATGGATCTTTTACAGCTGTTTGGTTTTGCTTAGTCGTTAATACATAGTAAGGCAGAGAGTGCAGAAATACTTTGGAAATAGTTAAGTCAAAAAATGTTTCGTAAACAATTAATGATTTATTTTGTATTTAGTAAAGTTAGGCATCCGATTGGATAAGGGAGCGTTTAGGTAGTAGTAGTGAGTAGGTAAGGACCGTCCCTGTAGTTTCGGGATCAGAATAGGGCTACGGCATCCCCTGCCTGTCGTAAGAGGCGACTAAAAGGGGCTTCCGGGGTTGCAGACGGCTAGAGTGGGAGCTCGAACCGTTCGGTCTGGCAATCCCGGGAAGGACGATGGTATGTGTGGTCGCATACCGTCGTAAAGACTAGACGGAGTGGTGGGCCCAGCCGCCCATCTGTTAGGAGCTCGATGGGGCAACGCGCTCGGAGGATTCCGGTTGAAGTTTCGTTCCGTTTCGAGATCTCGGAGTCCTCCTTTTTAGCGCCGAGGGCGGCCACCGGGGGGGTTTTAGTGCAGTAAAAATCCCACATAACACTGCAATACTCCCACGGCGTCAGGCACTTTTTAAAGGTTTGCGTCTTGTCAATGGTAACGATGCGTTAGAGTAGAGGAAGAATTTAACAACACATTTTTTAACGTATTTATTCTTATTCAAGTATCAAACGTCAAATGAGGGATTTCTGAAATCTTCATTGCGTAATACGCTCCCTAATTTACATTTCTAATTGACACCAACGATAACTTTTAAGATGGTGCCCACATCCGGTTAAAATGTTTCTCATTCTGAGAGATAAGCGTGAGTGAGAAATATGCATATGATCAATAATGAGCACACAACATCTTATAAGTTATAAATATTTACTATTACTTCATTTATATGTCTACATAATTTATGAAAATATTTATCCATACTAATTGAGTACAACAGATTTAATTACCGTATAAATAAATGTCATTTATTTATACGGTAATGTCTATTTTAACGTATTGTGTAAGCAACCATGTATTTACATCTGCTGTATGATAAAAAAATAATCTATCACACAATGTTTTATAAATCAGATATGATGAGTTGCTAATTAAAACAATAGCGCAAGTATGATGAAGTAGAGAACTACTCTAAAAGTTGTTTTTACCAAAATTAGGAATAAAATTTGGTAAAAACGACTTTTTATTGGTTGATTTATTTTCATTAAAAGCAGTAATTATGTTCGGAAATCTTTTAAAATAAAATAATATTATCACGCATACTTTTTTAAAACATACAAAACGCATACTTTTTTAAAACAAACCTACTTTTTAGGTGGTAGAACTAGTGTAGTTCAACCGGCGAAGTACCAACGCCACACATATTACCAGAGTGAAGCATTCCTTGAGTTACGATGGAAGGGTGTGGTTGCCGGCACACTTTTATATGAGGCGACCATCATAGTCCTCGCAAGTAGCAACGCATCTGAGATTGACTTCAGATAGAACCCATGTTCTATATGAAGTTGATTACAGAAGTTCATGGGCGGCAGTGACCAGTACCATTAGGTGGACTGCATGCTTCTTTACTGCTTCTTTGCTACTTATGTTTAACATTGCTAAAATAATCTTATAGTTTTTTAATAATTAATACACGTATAGAATAATTATGTAATATTGATACAATAGTAACTATGTCTTAATACAGGTAAGAGGAATTTCGCGGTATGTTACATGTATGTCAAATGACTGTGGTTAACGCATTCATATCAATATTGCAATTTCACATTCCATTAGTTAAGGGTAAATAGTACAATAACTACTACATATTATTAACTTAAACGTATCAAACTCCTAATAATATTGAAAACAAAAATAATTAAAAGGAGTAGGTATATAGGTACTTCCCAAGAGATGAGCCCATAAGGGGTGCTGCGCTATGGGGCACCGATGCGTTGGAGATCCCGGGGTCCCCTACAAGTGCTGAGGAAGGCCACCGAGGAGGTTTTAGTGGATAAAAATCCCACATAACCCGGAGTCTCTCCCAATGCTCCTGCACACCTTTTGAAGGTTTCCTCCCCGTCAACAAAAAAAAGGTATATAGGTACCTATTTTAAAGTTTTTTTACTTAACATTAAAGCTGAAAATGAAGTATAATATTTTATTTTGGGTTTAAGGTTTTTTTTCATTTTAAGTCATGACTCTCGTACTTCCAACGTGAGTCGTATGTTAGAGAGATTATTGATTTTCGATTATTATAATTTCATGTCTTTGTGTACGTATTGAATTGAAATTGATTTGATATGAAAAAGGTTTTCTAATATACACCTCGAAAGATGCATTCTGAGAGCAAGCCTAGCAATATTTTTTTCAATAAGTCAAAGTAATTGAAGGTATGCTGGCACTGTCATGACGTCCCTGTAGTTCCGGGATCACAATAGGGCTACGGCATCCCCTGCCTGTCGTAAGAGGCGACTAAAAGGGGCTTCCGAGGTTGCAGAGGGCTAGAGTGGGAGCTCGATTCGTTCGGTCAGGCGATCCCGGGAAGGACGGCGGTATGTGTGGTCGCATACCGTCAAAAGGACTAGACGGGGCTGTGGGCCCAGCCGCTCATCTGGGTGGAGCCCGATGCGGCAACGCGCTCGGGATTCCGGTTGCATTCCTTTGGAGATCCCGGAGTCCTCTTTATAGCGCCGAGGACGGCTACCGGGGGGTTTTAGTGCCACTGTCATGGACATGAGTAATCATCACCAAATCTAGTAACGGGTCCCTAGTGGGTACACTTAAAGACTAAACAAGTAAGGCAATGTAAGCTTAAAGAAAGTATTATTAATCCATAACTTACGACATCCTACTGCTGGACGCGGGCTTATGCTTTAAGCTTTAGACCGTAAGTTCTCAACCAAAAGGGGCATAGAAAGTCCATAAGTCCCATAAGGAAAAAATATGCGGTTTTTTGGATTTATTAAAGTAAAGGGGGACATGAAAGTATTATATATAGTTCTGGGAGCCCCAACAAAAATAAGATTAAGAAACCTTGGTTTAGGCCACCTATACTGAAGCTATGGCCCGCGGGCCGCATATGACTCGCCGGGCCCTTTTGATTGGCCCAGCTGAATCTTAAATAAGATTTGGCAACCTGTTTTTTTTTGGTCAACAATTTAGTGTAATTAGGGACGGCATAAACCCCCATGCTACGCCTTTGCTTGTGGTCCAGGATCACCGGGATCACTCCGCTGAAACATATTTGTGGCCCTTATAATAAAAAGGTTGAGTAACGCTGGTTGAGATCATCGTTAGCTATACATATTCCTTTTTTACTGTTTACTCTATATTAAGAAACTCTTTTCGAACCTGTACTGCGATTTCGGCTCAGGGTCAGTCAATCACTTCCCCCTTTTATCGTATATTATTTTATTTCTCTTATTAATATTATAAATACGAAAGTTAGTGAGGATGTATGTGTGTTTGTTACTCTTTGACGCAAAAACTGGCTGTGGGATTATGCTGAAAGCCACATACGAGTTTAAGACCTATATTATACATAAGATCCTTGTTACTGTTGTAGACCTGAACGAAGCGGGCAAAGCCGTGGGAATGGCATAGTATGTATAAACATTGTCCTCATTGTTTACACTAGTAGTACTCAGCTGATGTGACCTTAAAAAGCCGGTATGCCGTTGCTTGCCCAGTTTTAGAAAGTAGACGCTGTCCCATTCACTCCCATTTAAAACAACTCTGCGTCTCTTTCTAATACCATGCAAAGGAGTTAATTCATTCTTAACGTATGAGAACATCTGAGCGTTTGCACGTTTCGCGGGAAAATATACAAAAAGAAAATATTCGAAATTCAAAAAATCTAGTCATGTCCATAGACAATTTAACGTGTGTTCCAAAGTTGAAATTCGAATAAGTAATAACATAAAACATGGAGTCTCGAGACACCGTAAGTACCTCTTAATCTTAAATAGTTATTAAAGTTAATCGAGACATATTTAGATAACGTACTAAACATTGATCAAACTTTGATAACTAGGTAAACAGACTTACTTGATAATTTCGTATTGCTATCTGATTCTGTGTGTTATGTTTAATTTTGTGTAAGAGTACGCGCGATTTACTTGTAGTGTCGTATTCTTGAACCATAAGACATTCATAGAACCATACGTTATTTATTAAGTAGGTATGAAAAATATGAACGTTTAAAAAATACGTTTCTATTTTTATCGAAAGTTCTATCAAAGTTCTACACTAGTTTTTAATATCATTACTTTCATAGTAATGATTGTAAATCTTTAAATTTTTAGTAAACCTGGATCTACGTATATTAATTACAATTTTATACTATTATTTTTATTTTTTATCCAATAGTTACATTTATGGAATAATTACATGAAACTAAATAATATATTTCTCATTCATCATGTATTCACTAAAGACGATATCCTCAACAATACCACTCGACATATTTTCGCATAATAATACCATAGCTTCGTACGATTTGAAGATAAACTTCTTGAAATAAATATCGTTACAACTTATTTCTGTTATTGCTCAAGTACAAGAAACTTTTTCGTTTATAGGGCACCAAACAAACCCTAGAGAAGCATACAGTTATCGCTGATAAAACCAAAGATAGTTTGACCACAACGAAATTACTGAGCAAACAAGATAATGCGAACATATTTCTGTTAATATGTATCATAGGCGTTTCTCTAGGAATTATTTTGGAAATCATTAATCTTCAGAACAGAACGGAAGAGCGGAAAGACGTGTCTGGGTCCTATTGGGTGTATTCTGCATATCAGGACGTCGACAATAGAAATGGTTTGCTTAAACACGTGCATTTAGTTCTAGAGAGAATAGGATATGAGAAGAGTACAAATAACACGCCTTGGAATCTCCTCTGGTCACACGACTATCCGTTTAGGGTTCTGTACCCTCATTTACATCGACTGAAACCCCACCAAAAGGTCAACCATTTCCCTGGCACCGGTTTTATAACGAACAAAGTCGATCTCGCCACATCGCAATCAAAGTACATACCAAAAGCGTTCAAATTGCCGAAAAACAAAGAGGAATTTTTGGTTTACGCTAAAAATAACAAGAAGGCGATGTTTTTGGAAAAACACAACCAACACAGAGGTGTTTACTTAAAAAACGTGAGTGAAATTGATTTGTCGGGCGAAAGTTTCGTGCAAGAATATGTACAACGCCCGTTCCTAGTGGATGGCCACAAGTTTGACATTGGAGTGTATGTGGTGCTAACTTCAGTGAACCCTCTCCGTGCGTACTGGTACAAAGGGGACGTTCTCTTCAGGTGAGTGCTGTTTTTAAACGCTTTTCTTACGGTAAGAATGTAAACTGCTGTAACATCGTTATTTAAAGTACCTCGACAGATAAATTAAAATAGTATGACCATCACGATAGTAAGGTTTTTTGTTTTTTTGACGTAACAACGTCTTATAATTCGATAGAGCCGACTGCACCAAAAAAGAGTCATGTTTGCGGCATTACCTCGCTCTGAGGCGTTCCATTTAAGGCTTGAAGTGCAAGCGAGAGCGCGGAACGAGCGACAAAGAGGCACAATCGGCCAATACGCATGAATACAATTGTGTCAAAAAATTGACATACCTAATTTTATTTATGCGTACAAATAAATGTAATTTGATCAATTCCAGTGTGATTTCCATTTACCTCCTTCTCTATATCCATACAACATATCTGTCAAACATATAAAATTAAAATTTTCTTTTGAGAAATGCAACCATTCCATCAGTATTTTCTTATGACGTTGTCACGTTCAACTATTGTCAGTAAACCGAATTTACAGGCCACCGATTTTTATAAAATCTAGGACGTAAGAGTCCAGGGTTGCCACTCACTGTAAGTAACGAAATTAAGGTAGGGCACGGTAAATATCAGGTGGTAGAACCAGTGTAGTTCGCCCGGGGAGGTACCACCGTCACACCTATTTCCAACGCCAAGCAGTTCTTGCGTTTCATTACAAGAGTGTGAATACCGGCCAACCTGAATACGGAGTGACACCTTAGTCCTCAGTAGCAACGCATCTATAAATGACTTCGGGTATAATCTCTATTCTATATGGAGATATCTATGGGTGGCTTGACCACTTACCATTAGGTGGACTACGTGTTCAGTTGCTATTACAACGTAATTAAAAAAACAACTATTTTGAGTAGGTACTACACCCATCGTTAAGTTACATAGTTTAAAACAAAGTCGCTTCCCGCTGTCTATCCCTATGTATGCTTAGATCTTTAAAACTACGCTACGGATTTTAATGCAGTTTTTTTAATAAGCAGAGTGATTCGAGGGGAAGGTTTTTTATGTATAATACATGTATAATTTTGTGGAGGAACACTGATAACTTTAGACTTTTGATTTTTAGGCGGAACGAAGTTCGCCGGGTCAACTAGTACTATATGTATGCCAAATTGCAGCGAAATTCGAACCGTACTTTTAGCTTTTTTTATCTGATTGGAGTAGCAAACGAGCATGCAGTCCACCTGATGGTAAGTGGTCACTGCCGCCCATGGACATCGGTAACCAACTTCATATAGAACATAGGTTCTATATGAAGTCAATCAAAGTCGCCTCATATAAAAGTGAGTTGGCTAGAATTAGGTGTGGCGGTGGTACTTCCGGGCGAACTTCCCTGGTTGTACCACCTGGTAAAGTATTAAAGAGTAAAAGAAAGAAGCACACATACCTACTTTGCATTTATAATATTACGTATCTATATAAGATAATATTTTAATGTTAGTAGTCGTAGTTGGTTTCAAAATGCAATCAATTTACTTAATTACTATAAATAAAAATGTTCTTTATTTTCGCATTTGGGTAATTATTATATTCATCAGTAATTTATTTAAATTAGAGTCTATGAGTCTATGAAATTAAATGAATTAAATTAGAGTCTATGAAGTTATATAATAGTTTTTCACCTCGGGAAGCTTGTTTTTTTAAACGTTCCGTGTATAATATTGTCGACAAAAATATTAAATTATTAAATATACAAATAATTTAAATATCTCGTGGACATATTTATATTAATACGTGAAGCAAAAACTTGGGGTCCGTTTTTAAGATTCTTGCCGCGGACGGAGAAGTATGAAATTACGCACGTTTATAGTTGATGTAGAGAAGTATTACGCAATGCTAATATTTTTACAAATAATGCATGAAACATACATAAAATCAGCTAAAAATACATTACACACACTACCTTGGTTATGACACAAACACATATAGGTAATAAGCGAAATAAAACGTTCAATGTCTTACTACGAAAACACATCCTTAATAATTAAATAACAGACGAGATACAGGAATGAAATTCTAAACGTAAGTTTTGGTTAATTTCTGCTAATAATTTAGCTCTCATTAGCATTAATCATAACATGTTACGAGACGCTGAATACTTGCGCCATATCTAAGTACTAACATTAATTATATTACTAATTCCTAAATCCTAATCTCCGATATACGATATACTGAAATAGAAATAAAGGAGCATAAATTTGTAATGAGCGAGTATAATATACCCTAATGTACAGAACATTAAAGATGTCCTTCTTAGTAATCATATGATATATTTTCTACTACCACGCATATTATTTGGGTTGGTTTTACGGTCAGATTAATACCGTGTTCAGATAAATATTATCAATACATATTGGTAATGAAAATGATAATTATGCGTGTTCGTACATAGCTTATCTATTTTTGAAAAAGTATTATCTGAGGGGATTGAAAGATAACAAAATATCTACAATTTTCATATCTTTTCTGCTTGTTTAAATTCGCATGATACTTAAACTCCTGATTTTTTTATCTGACTGAAGTAGAAGGGCTGCACAGTTCTGTTTTTAAAGAAATGGTAAGAGCTTCGACGAGCACTTCGACCGTCTCGTCCCCCGGATTCTAAAGGTGGCGGGTGCAATGCACCGTCTGTTGCCGAATCTAGGGGGACCAAGTGAAGAAGTCCGCCGCCTCTATGCGGGGGTGGTGCGCTCGATTGCACCCTACGGGGCACCGGTGTGGTCGGACAAGGTGTCTGGCAGCCGGCGCGGAAGTTAAACTTCGCGCAACGTATGATCGCAATTCGAGTCGCCCGCGGTTATCGTACCATTTCGTACGAGGCGGCGTTTGTCTTGGGGCGGCTTCCGCCTTTGGATATCCTGGCGGATATAGACGCACGGGTCTTCTTTAAGATCCGCGTCTTCCGTCAGGGGACTGAACCTTTCGACGTAGGGACGGTCGAAGTGCTTAGGAGGAGAGCCAAATGGCGCGCTCTAAGGTGCTGGCGTGAGCGACTTGAAGAGCCACACAGCATACGCCAACGGGTGGTCGACGATATCCTGTCGAACTTCCGCGCATGGATGAGAAGCAGCGGTCGAGTGACCTACCACCTGACTCAGATACTCACCGGACATGGCTGTTTCGGTCAGTATCTGAACAGGATAGGGAGACAGGTGACGGCCCTCTGTCACCATTGTGGGCACGACGAGGATTCCGCACAGCACACGCTTGAGTACTGCCCCGCTTGGGAGTCTCAGCGGCGGATCCTCGTCCGAAAGGTTGGAGCGGACCTTTCTCCGGCGGCTGTCGTTGCGGCGATGGTTCAGCGGCGAGAGGCCTGGAACGGCATGATCACCTTCTGCGAAGACGTCATATAAGCGAAGGAAGACGCCGAAAGGGCCAGAGAGCGCGCTGAACCCTCTCGGAGAAGGATCCGCCACGGCCGCTGGCAACGACTCCTCGTCCCTGTAGCTCCGGGATCAGAATAGGGTTACGGCATGCCCTGCCTGTCGTAAGAGGCGACTAAAAGGGGCTTCCGGGGTTGTAAACGGCAACAGTGGGAGCTCGAACCGTTCGGTCAGGCAATCCCGGGAAGGACGGCGATATGTGTGGTCGCATACCGTCGTAAAGACTAGATGGAACGGTGGGCCCAGCCGCCCATCTGGGAGGAGCCAGATGGGGCAACGCGCTCGGAGGATTCCGATTGAAGTCGTTTCGATATCCCGGAGTCCTTTTTAGCGCCGAGGACGGCCACCGGGGGGGTTTTAGTGCGGTAAAAATCCCACATAACCCTGCGTCGCTCCCACGCCGTCGGGTACCCTTTGAAGATTTCCCCCTCGAGAACAAAAAAAAAAGGTGGTAGCTGCATGCTCGTTCGCTACTTCAATCTTATAAAAAAAGTCTAATCAAATGATATGCCATATGTAAAGTCTAAAAGACACAACATACAGTTAATTATTTATCATCTTTATGACCTAAAAATATCCACGGAAATAAACCGACATGCAAATATGAAAGGTTATCCCTCCGTAAAGGTCCCTTAAACTGTAACTGGTTTCCACGTGTATGAGTTTCATTTCCCGCTTCCCACGCAGGGCCCTTCTAACTTTTGGTATGAAACAAATTTGATATTTAATCCAAAAGCACATTAAAAGAAACGAGATTATTCATATTGATATCGGAACATTAGGATTTAGGACCCTGAAAGCATCTGAAAGCGAAAATTCGACTTTTTAATAAATTACACTAGCATGCAGTCCACTCATTATTAAATGGTCACTACCAACCATACACAATTACTTATCGAATTGGGATTTAATATGAAGTCAATGACAGATGCGTTGCTACATCCGAGAAATAAGATAGTCACCTTAAACGAAAGCAATCCGGCCTTCACACCCTTCCACCGAAATGTCTGGAACCGAAACTTTTCCACGAATATATCTGGAAAGTTTTATATCAAGCAGATCGATCAATAACATGGAATATTTTATAAACTAGAGAAACAGAAAGTATGCCTCTGATTGGCATGAATAACCACACAATTCAAAATTCATCAATTTTAAGTTACGTAGGTACAGGAGCGACGCGGGGTTGTGTGGGATTCTTACTACACTAACCCCCCCCCCCCCCCCCGGTTGCCCTCCTCGGCGCTATAAAGAGGACTCCAGGACCTCGTTGCCCCATCGAGCTCCTCCCAGATAGTCTTTACGACGGTATGCGACCACACATACCGCTGTCCTTCCCGGGATGGCCTGACCGAACGGTTCGAGCTCCCACTCTAGCCGCCTGTAACCCCGGAAGCCCCTTTTAGTCGCCTCTTATGACAGGCAGGGGATGCCGTAGCCCTATTCTGGTCCCGGAACTACAGGGACGAAAACAAAAAGGCCTAAAATTAAACTCTTGGTACCTTTTAATATATTATTATAATTTTAACTTCAATAATCAAAATACATAAACAAATTTTAATATTTTTGGGTTGTTTTTATTTAATTAAAGCAGTGATGTGTACTAACGATTGAAGATAGCTTCTCATTTTAATCGAACTACATAGATAACTTAGCATTAAATGAGGCTTCAATTATCAGATTTTCGTAACTCTGTCCGTATTGGAAATAAATTACCGCTTTCACGATAATTATAAATAGGTATCAATAGAAAAACCTACAGGAACGTTTCCATCTAAATAATATTTATTATTATCTAGATAGATAATTGATACACACCTAAAGTAGAATTGAAAAGGTCGCGTCTGTACATCGCAGATTAAAGAAAAAGTATCTTATACTGACTGACGGTAAGTATTAATAAAATTTTCTATAATTTTTAGAATACTTATCGGTCTGTTAGTTTGAAATCATTTTAAACCAAAACTGAATTTAATTTAAAGAACTGAAAACCTGTTCGCAGTCACCATCATGAGGTACCATATTGTTATAACTTGATTAAAATATATCTATTTTATAAAAAAAATTGTACAATTTAAAGGGAGAAGTAACTATTTTAACATTGATTTACATAGTCTGTGTGACACCACAGACTATGTAAATCAATGATAACATAGTTACAGAGTATATATATTTCAAAAATTCTTGATAATGAAAAAAAAACCTGCGGCACTCGGGGACTGCCGCGGCAAAGCTATGGTATAGCATTTTTTATCAACATTATACAATTATAATTATTTATTTATGCAGTTTTTTTTTCTTTGATATTAATTCAAGTTTATTTCTTTGATACTATATACTTTCTCACAACCAGCTGCTTACATATTCGTC
This sequence comes from Spicauda simplicius, assembly GCA_949699795.1. Lineage (NCBI taxonomy): Eukaryota > Metazoa > Arthropoda > Insecta > Lepidoptera > Hesperiidae > Spicauda > Spicauda simplicius. The sequence goes on along the minus strand of OX453070.1, from coordinate 16,788,507 downwards.
CGATTTCCAAGCAGCTTGTCTCGATCCGATTTCGTACTGTCATACCATATACCTACACGTTAAGCGAACGTTCGGCCGCGCTATGTGGTTGGTGGAGTGAGGGGTGTTAGGTTTATTCGTTACGGAATTTCTTGATTCGGTCTCCGTGTTCAAAGCCTGCGATAAAAGCTATGTAATAGGTTAAAATACTTAATACGTCTGTCACAAAAATTGTCACATAAATTGTCTGTCACACTGTCACATAAATTGTCTGTCACACTGTCACATAAATTGTCACATTACATTTTGGAAACGCGGATAAAACTGCGTGACATAGCCAGTTTATTATTAGATTACTTAGAATAACGAAATTAGGATCATATTAGTATACGACTATATTGTTACTTCAAGATTTATTTGTTTCCGAAACGTTGAACAAATTACGCATGTCTTGATCCATTGTAATAGATATTCCCAATTTAGCATTTATCTAAAAATAACACCGTATTTATACATTTCGTAAATATGTGTTTTGATATAAGTACAAGTATATCACGTAATTTACGTAGGTACTTCTAAGATTTCGTTTTATGTCGATTTACGTCAGTCTTTATTATAACGATTGAACTGTTTTCTTTGATTTTTTGTAATTAAAATATTTTCAGTAGGTAAATATCATTCATTCAAATTCATTTTTGATTTTACGTTACTTGCTTAAATTGAAAGTTTTTCTTTCAAGAAAATGGATAATCTGATTATAAAATTAATTAAACCTTTAAACATAAAACGTGTTTAAAAACTTTCACAGTTTATGCAAATGATTCGAATTATAGTTTTCCAAGTTATTTTTACTAATTTTTAAAACGCCGTCGGTAAATTACTGCCATTAATTAGACAAAATTATATAAAAAAAATTCAATAGCGATACATAAAGTCCACTTTCTAAGTTGGTCTGTCTGTTAATTTTAAAAATGATTAAATAGACCTTAACAATTTTTCATGACATAAGTCGATATAAGCAAATTTTACTCGAAATTTAATGATCTTGACTCGTTAAAAGTATTGTTTATTACTTGGGAAATATCCACATGCTAACTGATGGTAATGTTTTAAATTTTCAGATATTGTCCAGCAAAATATTACCCTTTCGACCCGAAGAATCTTGACAAGTACGTCGTAGGGGACGATTACTTGCCGACGTGGGAGGTTCCATCCCTCGCTCATCCGTACACAGCACTGGGCTTCAGTATGAAGGAAGCCTTCGACACTTATGCAAGATCGAAGGTAATAGGGGGTGGTGAGACGAATAGGGTATAAAACGACGGTGTAGCCACCACACTTTAGCGTAAAACAGTTCTCACATACATTTCGGTGGGAAAGTATGAGTTATTTCTGATTTACATACGATAACAGGCGACCGTCATATTTTTATCAGTGGCAATGCATCTATGTTTAACTTCAGATAATATCTTCTAATAATTTCATATAGTACAGGGGCTTCTACGAGTCTATGAAGCTATTAACAGATTTCCATGGGCGGATATGACCATTTACGAGTACCTACCATCAGGCGCACTGCTAGCTTGTTTGTTACTAAGATACATCATTTAAATTAAAAAATATACTTACCGATTACCATAATAATCGCTCATTTGTTATTAAAAGTAATTATGAATAGAGTCTTATTTGAATCTGGTCACAGATGTGTTGCTATACTCTGACGACCAAGGTAGAAAATCTCGTCCACAGCAGCACCAGGAGCATTGGCAATGCTTCTAAAAAATCCGCACTGGGTTCAAACTTTGTAGACATAAAATGTTTTTAAACAATATGTAAATAATATTTTAGGACATAGGTTTCTTTGTGATACTACGAAGTAGGAAGCTGTTCATGTCTGCCCCAGGTTGTCATGTCTGTGAGGTACAAAGCGAGGAAAGGAGGCTACTTGCCTCAGGCTGAGCCACATATATAGCGAAAAGGCACTTTAGAGTTCCCGGAAATTACATTAAAAGTTTACTGGTCTCTGCTAAAATTGCGATATTATCTGTTTGAGTAAAATTTAGAAACACGAAAGACAATCCTTATCATGTAAGCTTATACTAGAGCAGTGATAGCCTAATGGTTGAAACTTGCCCTCTCGATCCGGAGGTCCGAGGTTCAAACCCACCACTGATTTATATGCGTATTAGACATTAATTATCACTGCTTTTCGGTGAAGGAAAACATCGTGAGGAAACCTACACACCCGAGAGTTATAAAAAAAAAGACCTCGGAGGTGTGTGAAGTCCACCAATTCGCACTTGACCAGCGCGGTGGACTATGGCCTAAAACACACATTCTGAGAGAAGACCCGTGCCCAGCAGTGGGACGGCAATAATGGTTGATGAGAGAGGTGCTTAAACTGGGTATTTTGATCCACGTGCGTAACACTTACACGCTTTAAATTCAAAGATAATTGTCGTGTAAAAAGCACGCGAGACACGAAAACTAGTTAGTTATTCCACGCATGCGGAAAAGACACGCATGCGAACATAATTCCGCGTGGAAAAGAAAATTGTCTGATCTGTATATACATTGCGATTTTGGTATGAAGAGACAATGAGTAACTGTAAAGAAATAGAATCGGCCTAGTTGTTTTTGAGGTTACCTTTTACTCAACATGTCTTAGTACGTAATTATCATAATTAATTCGATACCTTCTTTCGTTATACACATGTCTCATGGTGTGAGATCCCTGAAGATCGATAGTAAGAAATCTGGTGTATTTTAATCGTTTTTGCATTTAAGGTTAAAATGAGTGAACCTCAAGTATTTTAAAGAAGTCGAACTAAGTAAAAAGGTTTAGTTCAACCCAGTGCCGGATTAGCAAGAGTCGCAAATGCTACGGAACCCGCGACTAGAGGGGCCCCGCGGCCCAACACTAATGACACTACACTACGTGCTATTTATATTTTACTGTCTTTGCTATCGTACATATCCTAAACTGAAAGAAGATATAGAAAGAAGATAGCTAGATAGGGAGGTATAGAAAGTCTCATCTCTAAATTTTCCCATATTAAACCCAGAAAAGTTGACTAGTTACAGTTTTGTTTTATTTAATACATTTACTTATGGCAAACTATGGGCCTCCTGTCAGAATATGCTACAGGCCCCGCGCTAGCTTAATCCGGCACTGGTTCAACCTTGATTCGACACGGGAGGCAGCATCACCAAATGTATTTCTGCCTTATATAAGCAAGATGAAACTCAGTTGCATTCCAATTTGGAAGGGTTCGGAAAGGAAGACATAGAGGCATTTTCACTTAGGTAATTGTTAGGAATATACTAATAATGTATCTGTGGGTGGCCATATAAAGTAAATATATATTATCGGGGGTTGATTACTGTTGTCGGTAGTCACTTACCCTCAGATAGACGTTATACCCGTTTACTACCTCCACTTATGTTTAATTCGCACTTGGCCAGCGCGGTGGACTTTGGCAGAAACTCTCTCATTCTAAGAGAAGACCCGTGCTCAACAATGGGTTGACCAGGACTTATATTTAAAGACATCTAGGTTTTCACATGTTTCATCTTTAATGGGTATCTATGTTACTTCAAAGGGACAAATAAGCGACTTTAATACCTATTGAATCCGGGATCCTGTAGATGGACATAGTGAATTCAATTGTATTTTTTTGGTTGCAGGGCAAGGACACAGCAAGAATGTGGGAGGAAGTACAAAAAGCGATTAGTGAGGTGTTTATTAAAAAGGAAAATCATATAATAGAGGCAGTGAGTACCAATTTGCATATTGTAACATTTGTTAGAGGTCATTATTAGGGTTACCATTCAACACTATAATTGTACACTTTTGTACTGTATTTTAGTCAATTGTGAGTAATTGATATAATAAAATGAAATATAATATATTTTTGTTCATAATTCAGTTAAGACTTTCGTTTTTTGAGCAATATTATAAAAAAGGATAGTCCGAAAAATATAAAGAACGTCGTCATAGCTAGAGATTAGTGAAAAAAAGCTTCAGAAATAATATAGTCTTAGATTATATTAAAGAGTCGGCGAAAAAAAATCTGTAGGTACTACTTTTTAACAGAGTTCCATAAAAAGAGGAGGTGCTCAATTCGACTTTTTTTTCTCTCTAAAGTACTATGCAATTATTTGGGATTATATTGTAAGAAATTATATTTTTCATATAAAAAAGGTGCCAGCCCTAGTCATAACTTTCAGAGGTCAGCCAAAGTTCAGTGACATGGGTGCGGTGTACTGTATATTTTTTTACCCTAAGGTCTTTCGGTAAGTCGCAATTCTCATGATAATAAGTCAAAACATAACAAATTAACGGCAGGATTAAGGGGTCAGTTACCTACATCGTACGTATTTTAAATCGAATCGGTTGAATTAATGGAAATAGTGTTTCATAATTCCATCGGTAAAAAGTTGAATGCTTTAATAATGTTTTTGTACCTATAATCATACCTACACTCTACACTGGTAGGTAACAAATAAGATATTAAATATTTTCAATCCTTTTTTAGTATAGGGCAGTAAGGCCCTGCGGTTTCAAACACGTTTATAAAAAATACATACCTTTTAAATACTTTAACTTATGATAGAGTCGATGGATTTTCATAAAATAAAGGCTAAATCTGACCCCGAGGGAAGAACTATAAAAATATTATCAATCCTTTCATTCGCAACCAGTAGTTTCTTATAATGGTACCTAATGACTAAATCATTGCCTATTACTTAGTTCGTAAGTAATTACTACCATCCTATAACAACTGATTAAACGCAATGGAGAAGTGAATAACGAATGCAAAAATTATTGCCACTAAGGGTCACCCATTCGTTTTCCAACCGCAGCTTACATAGCTTATGACAAGGCCGCACAGTCTAAAGACAACACGGTTGTTATGCTTTCCCACAATACTAATTAAACCCAATTTTCTTTAAGCTTAAAGGCTACCCATCATCAGACAACTTCTTCGAGATGATGCGCTTCGACCTAGTGATTGACGAGGACTTGAGGGTGTACCTACTGGAAGCCAACATGTCTCCGAACCTAAGCTCTGCTCACTTCACGCCAAATCAGCTGCTTTATGAACAAGTGCTCTATAACTTATTCTCGTTGACTGGCGTCGCGAGTCATATACAACACGGAAGAAACGGGTATGATGTTACATATTTTTACCACTGGCGTATAAAGGAGTGGGTAAGAGTCATAAGACCCCCTTTTCTCAGATCAAATTGCAAATAGTATAAGAAAGGTGTTTCGATAAGGTGTTTCGATAAGATACTACATATCAGATTTTGGGGTACATTCATAAGTCCTGGTTTTTTCCTGACTGGAGTTTTTGGAATTGGCCGTGTGATGGATGAACTTGAACTACCAAGTTCATTTGTTACAAGGAATTTTTTTAAAATAGGACGTAAGCCGGTACCCCAATTTAGTAAGCTGAAGTGGCAATGAGCAGGCCACATCGTTCGTAGGACAGACAACCGATGGGGTAGAAGAGTCCTCGAATGGAGACCACGTCTGAGTGCAGGCCGCCCCCCGACCAGGTGGACTGATGACCTGAAGAAGACGGCGGGTAACCGCTAAATTCGGATGGCTCAGGATCGGTCGAAGTGACGCAGATTAGAGGAGGCCTATGTCCAGCAGTGGACTTTTAAAGGCTGATGGATGGATGGATCGGTACGCTAAAATATGAAATATAGTACCTTACCTCCTTATCAGCAGAACACCTTTCTTCGCAAGACTGAAACGTAGCGAATTATTCGAATAATTATAGTTTATTACTAGTTTGAAGTAGGTAGTACTAGTTTTAATAGCTCCTTTTAATGCACTATATTTTGTTACTTTGTAGTAAACCCGTATTCAAATGAAGAAATATATGCCATATGTTGTAGACCCAATAAAATTTTTAGTGGTGTATGGGGGCCAAAGCAAATCCAATAGTAAATTTTATAAAGAATATGAAATCAAGTCAACGTCGATTCAACATCTATCCTAAGATTTACTTTTTCTCTAGTTAAGTAGCATAATTAACTATTCATCGTAAAAGTAAGTTTCTTTTTGCTTTGGTGAGAACATTATGCAGATTTGATGTTCGGTATCAAAAAGCCTGAGTTAAACCTCATAATATATCTAAGTAAGAAAACATTTTACGATACATCCTATCCTATCCTATCCTATCCTACTAATATTATAAATGCGAAAGTTTGTGAGGATGTATGTGTATTTGTTATTCTTTCACGCAAAAACTACTCAACGGATTAGGTTGAAACTTTACAGTAGCATAGGTTATACATCAGAATCACACATGGGCTATAATTTGTAATGATTTTTTTTTATAAGGTTATAATATAACGAGAAATATCAGGTTAGTCGGAAAAAAAGTTGTGCTCTGAGAGCTATCTTCGCGTACGCTGCCTAAACCGTTGGTGATATCCAAATATAATGTACAGTGGGATTGTTTGGCTCACATAGATCTAAATAAAAGTCCGCGACAGCATATGTCTATACTTTATGTATAACCCACAATAACTCTTTTTATACTTTGAAAATTTTAAAAATATCAAGTTGATGTTTGCATGGGTTTTATACAAACTAAATATTAATCCTTATCAAAATAAATGATTTCAAAAAATCAAGCATCTAATAAAGATCGAATCTGCCTTTTACACCATGTAAATTGGATAAGTAGTTTAGAAGATATTACGAGTATAACAGATTGCGTACTCAATTGATTGACCAGCAGTACGCGCCGTGCGCCGCCGCCGTATACAACGAAGTTGTATGATATTAATATTTGAATGGTTATAAAACACGGAGCAAAATGTGAAAGGTCAATGACGTCTCTGTAGTTCCGGGAATGAGGCTACGGTATCCCCTGTCTGTGGTAAGAGGCAACAAAAAGGGAGCTTTCGGGGTTGCGGGCGGCTAGACGGAGAGCTCCAAACACCCAGTCAGCAACTTTGGGAAAGATTTCAGCATGTGTGGTCGCATGATATCGTGAGAGCCAGGATGGACGGAGCTTGAATCGTCCAGCCAGGCGATCCCGGGAAGGACGGTGGCATTCGTGTGGTCGCATATCGTGGTAAATACCAGATGGAGTGGTAGGCCCAGCCGCTCACTTGGGAGGAGCCCGATGGGGCAATGCACTCAGAGGACTCCAGTTGCGTTCCTTTGAAGATCCCGGACTCCTGGTGCTATAAGAATCCCAGATAACCCTGCGTCGCTCCCACGGCGTACCTTTTGAAGGTTTCTCTCTCGACAAAAAAGAAAAAAGTCAATGAGAATGAAACAGCGGAAAGGTTAAATATGTTATTCAATCGTCATCGACCTTTTAATGTAACACAACTCGGCACATATGTCAGATTAGCAGTAGTTTAGGTCGTAGTTGACCACGCTAGCCAACTGCGCGTTGGTAACCGTCACGCGTTTTGAGACCCTTTCTTAAAACTTTTAATTTCAGAGTAAGCATTCATATCCGTTGCCGACAAAACTAATTCAAATTAATATACGTGCCTGTGATTTGAAATTTGAACACACTGATTTAGGCGATTAACACACGGCACCGCGCACCGCTGCGAATAGCGGTGCCCCGCGCGGTAAGGCGGATTACGCACCTGTACGCGCGGATGGGCCGATCATCAAAATAAACTTTTCGACATCGAATTGCATTTTATTAAATTGCAACACAGTCTGCATCAACGATGATCCGCGCGGTTAGGCGCCGGCCCGTGTGTGAGGCGCCGACCCCCCGCACTGTCGTTGGCGCGGAGACACGGTGGTGATGAGAACACCGCTGGACCGCGCGGCCAGTCGGTGTACGTTTGTGAGGCATCAACGGATTTATTAGACCCCAATATAACATGAGATCCGCTTCACCGCCTACCGTGACAGTGAGCGGTACCGTATGTTAATCGCCTTCGAAAGTAGGGCAAGGGTTCAATCTGAAGTAAATCACAGATGCGTTGCTACTCCCGAGGACTATGATGATAGCCTCATATAAAAGTGAGCCGGCAGGCACACCCTTCAAATGAAACACAAGAACTGCTTCACGGTAGAAATAGGTGCGGCGGTGATGCCGCCCTTTTTTTTTTTTAAGTGGGTAATCCTCATGGGTACCCAGCCGCCCGGGGCAGCAGCTGGGTTATGCCGGACTCTTACCGGCTAAACCTCCACAGTGTTTTCACCTCCGCACCGTTTGGCGTGAACACGGGCGCGCTTTCACATTCAACCGCGAACCCGCCGGTGACTGGTCGCTTCCGCAACCCCTCCTCAAGTGGAGCAGCGACCTCCCCTCCAACAGGAAGGCGCACCAGAAAACACAAAGGCGCGCCATACCTTCAAGGCTCCCATACACAGGGCGACGGACCAACCCCGAGACCGCCACCCAGGAGCCGTGGGCATGGGCAAGCCGACACCCGCAAAGGCGCCGACCTCCCACACCCAGCGGCGGATCCGATCCCTGGCTCCGCCGCAAACCACCAAACGGCCGCAGAGGACAGGGAGGACGGCAACGACACACCGCATCTCCTCTTCCTCTGCGGCCCCACCGCCAACGCATCTGACGGTGCGCCCCCGATTGGTCGCGGGAGACAGGGTGCACGGCAACGACACACCGAGACACCTCTCCTCCCGCGACCCCTCCTGGCTGCGGAGGACAGAAAACACCGTCCCCCGCAGCCCCCTCGGATGCATCCGGAGCGGGCCTCCAGCTAAGCCCACTCGGAGCGTCCCCTCCCTGGAATCCCTCTTGGCTTCACCGCGGCGCCCCAAGCCACGGTTACTGAGCCCCCTCACCACGACAAGGTGGAGATCCCTTCGAGGGGGGGTGATGCCGCCCTGGTTGAACCATTGCTCTACCACCTTGCAAACTTTATGTGACAGACTAAATTCCACGCGAGCGAAGCCGCGGGCAAAGGCTAGTACATTATAATCTTTCCATCAACCCGTTATTAACAATTTGTATTACCTAGTCAGAAATTACCAAATTTCGACCTTTGGTAGACAAAAAATAAAAGATTGATTATATTATTAAAACGCTCGACGGAATGGTTTAATTGTACTGTCAGGAACTTCAGAGTTCAGAGTGCTTAGTTAATATTAAGATATCCCTCTTTTTAAAAGCTACCCCACAACCCATTAATAGTCTGGAAAATCCCAAGACTCTTTACCCCAAATTAAAGGAGGAAAAACCCCTGAGTTGACCGTAACTTAAACGTGTCTCAGACAACGTTTTCAGAAGCAAATAAAACACAATTTCGTATACTGCATTTATTGCTTTGTCGCCTTGCGGCTTTGTTGACAATTCAAACGTTTTCGCCAAAAATTGACTTCACCGCCTACCGAACGAATTTCAGCACATTGCGGCACAATAGTTGCTGAATTTCTTTAAAACAGAATCTTCTGTCTGCTAAAGGCGCAAACAAAATATACGGGTGATTATGAGCTACTGAAGGATTTTAGTATGGGATAGTTACCAATTCGCACTTGGCCAGCGCGGTGGACTATGGCCTAAAACTCTCTCATTATGAGAGAAGACCCGTGCCCAGCAGTGGGACAATAACGGAGACGGATATTAAGGATGAAAAAAATATTTGTGGTTCGACAAGCGGTGATGCTACCGGAGTCTCATCTAATCTTAATATATATAAATTACGTGTCACTTTATTTGTCCGCAATGGACTCTTAAACCTCTGAACCGATTATAATCAAATTTACACAACGTGTGCATTTTGATCCAACTTGAAAGATAGGATAGTTTATATCTTAATTTATAGGTTTAAATGCAAATATTGTTTTTTTTTATATTGTATTTAGCTTCAGCTGTTAGATTTATATAATCTAATACCATCTGCCCTTCTTACCTAATTTATAAGTTTATATGTTACATGTTGTCTACTAACAACTTTGTAGTATATTAATTTCTTACAAATACGAAGTAATACATTTTAAAATTTGTTTATGTAACATTTCTTTAACCACAGCAACGCGTGGCCGGGTCTGCTAGTTATCTAATAAAATCAATGTTAAGCGATGCTATATTTGCGTTCGGTCTTATATTTAAAGGGTGTTGATAAGAGATACACTTATCCGACGTTCTCTAACTTAGTTATCACCGGTATCAACGCATCTTAGTAGACCTTAGATAGAGTTCTAATCTTATTTGGGGTTGACCACGGACGGCAGTGCCCACTTACCATCAGGTTAACTACATGCTCGTTTTTTATCTGATTGAAGTAGCAAACGAGCATGCAGTCCACCTGATGATAAGCGGTCACTGCTGCTTATGGACATCTGGGGTTCTACCTGAAGTCAATCACAGATGCGTCGCCACCCCGGGGACTACGATGGTCGCCTCATATAAAAGTGTAGCGGCAACCACACCCTTCTATCGAAACGTAAGAAATGGTTCGCGCTGGAAATAGGTGTGGCGGTGGTACTTCCCAGGTCGAACTACACTGGTCCTACCACCAGGAAAATTCGTTTACTGCTTAAATAGATAATAATATATAGGTATTTTAGTACCAACCTACTCACTTACTGTTTCAGGGACGCTGCCCAAAACATGGTATCTTCCCAAAAGAACATAGCAGTTTGGAGCGACGAATGTAGAACATCTTGCAAAGATGACTGCGAGGCCTCTGTCATATGCGGACTTTGCAAGCCATGTCTAAATGGCAGGTTAAGGAGGAACTTCCTTAATGCTCACAGAGAGTTCTTACACAGAGGAGACTTCAGAAGACTATTCCCACCTGCTATGGTTCGTTGGTTTACTTTAAATTTCTTAAAATTTGAAGTTTATTCTTACTTTGAACTCTCCGTTTATATTTTTGAGAGATAAAGACCTTAGCAGATTATTGACAATAGTAAGTAGAGATCGGGACTATCCTCGCACATAGCATAGGTGAGAAACGCAACTGCTACTATTAGACTCCCCCTCAACAGAACTATGGCTACACTATGTCACAACAAAAATCTTTTTCTACCTTGACAATGTTAAAAAAAACGGGGGAACTGAATAAATACCTACATGTGAGGCAACAATCTCAGTCCTTAAAAGTGGCTACATATCTATGAACGGCTTCAGTTAGAACGCCCATGCTATGTATTTAGAAGCCCAAGTACCATCAAATGCCTTAACTTTTCACGGATTTTGATATTTTTCGGTTTAAAAGTGCATAATTTGATTTAGTACGACTTTCATGTTGTAGAAATACTGTAGCATAGAAAGCAACGGATATTTTACAATTTAACATTGTATGTATGTATTGTATGTACATGGGCGGCAGTGACTAGTTGCTATAAGCGGGCTGTATATTTGTTTGCTACTTCCAGCTTTAGTTCTCACTGCCTTGCATTAACTTAAAGGAACAAGAACGTGTCTTAAAGGTTCAATGGAAGGATTCTAAACTGTAACTTACACTTACTATCCTTCGATACAGAATTGCTATTAAAAATATAAGATCCCAAATTCCATCAAACAAATGCATTATCTTTTGGTATGGTTGGTTTATGTGTATGTCAAATCAAGGTAGGCATTTTATGACTACGATAAACTCTGTGTGATGAAGTACCTACCTATTTATAGTTCCGTCATAGTTTTTTATAGTTTATGTTTATCACTAAAAAAGGACTTATCTATTACTCCATCGCCTTATCAATTTTACGCCTGTAATAAAAATAACTTGGAAATGAATTTAAATTCCATATATAAAGTTCCTTATGTAAGGCCTCGTTCAAATCAAAATTATCGTCAAGAGCCGTCTGTAAACAAGTGTTATGCTACTTCCTGATATTCCATTTATTGTATACAAGTTGACCCTGCGAACTTCGTTCCGCCTAAAAGTAAAAAATCTAAAATTATCAGTGTTCCTTCACTATATCATGCATGTATTATAGGTAAAAACCTCCCTTTTAAATCAGTCTATCTATTTAACAAACAAAAACATTAATTAGCGTAGTTTAGAAGATCTAGACTTAGGGACAGACAGCGAGTAGCGACTTTGTTTTATACTATGTAGTTGATTCAACTTATGTCCAAATCGAGTCGACACTACGCGACTATGCATATGTATATGATTTCATACTCATACCGGGGCCCATATTGTGTCGGTGTGAACGTAGGCTAAGCGTAAGAAATATCCACCCATAATGCCGAGTGTGGCAGTTGTTACTCTATGAGTCTCTTTTGCAAAAGATATTAGAATTATGAATTAAATTAGATCTGCATCATGCATTTAGATTTTTTATTCAATTTCGTTGTGTGTAAGATACCCATGTATCACACACAACATGCATTGAATACTGTTATGAATGCAAAGTGTAAAATCATATCAGTTTTGTTTGTCAGCATATTTAACTTGAATTACAAGAAATATACAAGATTTCTGATGAAAATATATCGGAATAATTTATTTTCAACTTGACATTACTACGAATAGTATAGAACCGCAACAGTCAATATTAATTATAAATAGGCAGGCAAACATACAGCCAGTATTAAAATTTACTTCAATACTCCCACTAAATTTTAACTCCTATGTAAAATTTAAAACACTGTATTACATGTTTACCTGTTCACACAAAAAACTTTACTTGATAGACATTATAACATTTCTTAAATGTTCAAATTTCAAATTAGGCAAAGCTTGTTGATAAGCCAACACAAAGTTGTTTTTTTTTTTACTTGTTCAAGATATAGGACCACCATTTAACATAAAAATATATCCAATTGTTGATTTCATTATATTAAGATCCCCAGCAAAATCTAAGTCTGAATATCCAATTAGTTCTTCGTGACCTCTATATTTGATACGTAAGTCTTTAGTTTTTATAAGATATCTAATTATTCTTTTGAGCTGATTATTCTCATTCCTTTTCGCAGTGAAGACCCATTTTGAAAATATTGTTCTCCACTTCTCTTTATCAACCAAACTCCAAATATTGTTATCATGATGGGCATCTAGTTTTTCATTAATTGCATCTAACCACATTTGACATTCCTTGCTGTTGACAGCTTCTTCATAGGTTACAGGAACATTTAGCTCTAACAAATTTGCTTCTAGTTGATTTATTCGCGGTCTCAAAGTTACATTTAAACTATCGATATCATTAATATCAATTTCTTGTGAAGGTTCATATGTAGTATTATCATTTTCTTCGGCAACAGAATAAATACTTCTGTCACTTTCATAATTTTCATGTTCTGTAAGACCAATGTTGTTGGTTATCTCCTCCACATCATTATCAACCTCATCAGTTACATTATTATTATCATCACAGACGTAAATTTGTGCTGTACATTTTCTAAATTCAGGGCTCTTCTGTTCATTGAAAATAACATTACGCGATACGGTTATTCTTTTCGTGATTGGATCATACATTTTATAATTGTTATTGTCATAACCGACTAACATCATTTTCCGGCTTTTACATTCCAGATTCTTACTCAACTGATCCGGTACATAAACATATCCTTCACATCCAAACACTCTGACATGTTCCAAACTAGATTTATAACCACTCCACAGTTCTATTGGTGTAATGTTTGGTGTCTGACTGGATGAAGTACGATTTAATATATAAACCGCACAATTAACAGCTTCTGCCCAAAGATTAAGGGAAACATTTCGAGCATAAAGCATAGATCTAGCACTTTCTACTATTGTCCTTATTTCTCTTTCTGCGCTACCAATTTGTTCTGGCATATAGGGGGCAGTAAATTGATGAGTTATTCCTTCGCTGTCTATGTATTCTTTAACCATATTGCTTGTATATTCTTCTCCATTTTCAGTGTGTAATATGCGTACACCATGTGAAAAAAGATTCTTAAGTTCTGCATTATATTTCTTAAAACAGTCCAAAACATCACATTTATTCTTTATAAAGTACACATATCTAAAACTTGTCACACTATCTTTAAAGATAACGAAATATCTCATACCTTGGACTGATGGCACGTTAAAAGGACCACTAACGTCACTGTAAACAACATCACCTGGTTGCAGTGGCTCTCTGTTTGATTTCTGAAATGATTGACGTGCATGCTTTCCATAAGCACATCCCTCACAGACAAACTTATCACAGTCTGATAGGTCCACACCAGTTATCTTATTATTTTTGCACATTTTCTGTATTTCTCTAACATTTAAATGTCCTAAACGTTCATGCCATGTTTTTAGGTCAATTTTTTGCACTATATTACATAGTGGATTTATAATTGTCTCAATTTTTAATTCATATAGATTGTTCTTTAATAAATTCCCACACATTACTATTTCTTTTTCCTTGTAAATTAAAACATCAGTATTTTTCTTTACAATTGTGTATCCTCGTCTCATTATTGCTCCTTCAGAAAATAAATTTCTTCTTAACTTTGGTACATAAAGAACATCCTTCAAAATACTTTCCTCCCACTGTCCATTGACACACCTTTTAATCAATATATTTCCTTGGCCAATTACTTCAACTGATTTTTGATTTCCTAGCATCAATGGACACCCTGTATACTCATATAATTCAGCAAAATTTTCTCGCTGATAGGATATGTGGGCAGAGGCACCACTGTCCAATATCCAGTTATTATTCTCATAATCTTTCAAACGATACTTCATAACATTGAATGCCAATATATTTTTCTCTCCTTGATCTCGTATCTGTTTAGGAGCACGGCACTCTTTAGCAAAATGACCACGTTTACCACAATTGTAACATTCAAAGCGGTGAGATTTTTCATTTGTCTCCTTGTTATTATCCTGTGATAAACCAGGTTTCTTTCTAGTGTTTTGTTTTGCTACTAACAAAGCAGTTTCATTCTCTTCCTCTAAATTCAAGCTAGCCTCTTCATCTTGCAAGCGAGCTGTCAGATTAATTATAGTTTGTTTAGATGGATCGAGTGATATCCAAGCCTGTCGAAGAGATCTATACTTTAGCGGTAAGGTACTCAATATTTTTGTTATAACTGCAGTGTCACTAATAACTTCTGCATTCTCTCTCAGCTGTTTCGCTAAGCTTTCAACTTTGGCAATATGCTGAGCAATAGTATCTGATGGTGACATCTTGTATTGATAAAAACGCTCATGTAACAACATTTTGTTCATTTCAGATTTCTGCTCATATATAGACTCGAGTTTAGTCATCACTTCCAGGGCCGTTTCACAATTCTCAATAAGTGCTACTTGTTTTAAATCCAAAGCAGAGGTTATGATAAACATTGCCATTCCATCGTCTTTGTTCCATTGAGTAACATTACCTTCTGGCTTTGGAGTTTTAATATCTAATCCTTTTGCACGCAAAGCACATTTTATCTGGAATTTCCACTGTCTAAAATTGGTTCCATCGAACTTTTCGAGATTGAATGTCTTTCCGAACTCCATTCTTACACTTATATTTCAATAATACTTTACTGCTCTTTGTTTATTTCTACTCACCAAACGCGTAATTCTGGGCCCATAACCACTTGAATTACAAGAAATATACAAGATTTCTGATGAAAATATATCGGAATAATTTATTTTCAACTTGACATTACTACGAATAGTATAGAACCGCAACAGTCAATATTAATTATAAATAGGCAGGCAAACATACAGCCAGTATTAAAATTTACTTCAATAATTTAATCAGCATTATTAATTTAATGTTGTGTTTAATGTATATATGTAATTTGATTTCAGGAACCAAATGTAATTAAGGAAGAAGAGATGCAAGGCTTAAGTGAGCCGAATACACTCCAGTACCTGTGGTATCAAGGAAAGTGCAACATGGACGCTACCTGGTGTACATAATAAAAACAAGTGTTATCTGATTTATTTATTTACTAAAAATAATTTCTTCAAATAAACTGACAACAACTATCTAGACTTATTCTAAA
This sequence comes from Spicauda simplicius, assembly GCA_949699795.1. Taxonomy (NCBI): domain Eukaryota; kingdom Metazoa; phylum Arthropoda; class Insecta; order Lepidoptera; family Hesperiidae; genus Spicauda; species Spicauda simplicius. The sequence continues at coordinate 16,772,638 of OX453070.1, read as the reverse complement.
ATCACTGTACCATAGACTGTAACAATCCCAAAATATAACTACCCAAATCCTCATCCTGATTTGTCCATGACACATAAATGTTCTTTGTGGTATCATCGTCACCCTCAACCTTGATCAGAACTGACTCAACAGAAATATTCCCATCTGATATGGTAATGGACCAGCCTTGAAGCTTCTCGGCCAGTAAATTTTTCAGCTTCTCTGCAGTCTTCACTGCTGGACCAGGGTCCTCAAAACGTACTGTACTTGTAAAGCGAATGATATGTCTATTTATACCAATTTCATCACAGATTTCATCAATATCTAAGAAAGACAACCTATTATCCTTCACACAAAGTATGCCATGCACAACACGCCTGCGTTTGGGGTCTGGGGGTTGGGCATTATACCTCACAGCCTCAGCTTTCAATAATCTCAATGAAACATCAATAGGAATTTTTGTAGGAGTACTAATTGTACAAGTTTCACCATTAGCTGGCATATAGCAACTTATTTTAAACTCTTTTTCAATTTTGTCCTTCAGAAACTCCATCTTTTGAGCCTCACCATGCACAAGCAAAACATTCTTTGGTTCACAATATTGTATCAACTGCATTATGCCTTTTGCATCAGCGTGAGCTGAGAAGGACATGTACTCGACAGCCATTTTAACTTCAACTATTTGCCGGTTTTCAAATTCTATTTTCTTTGCCCCATTCAGAATTTTGTGGCCAACTGTACCTTGTACACAGAAACCTGGCATGATAACCATGTTTTGTTCAAATGGAGCCCATTTCTTGAAGATGTTTAACGACAAGCCAGCATGCAACATACCAGGTGTTGCGAATACAACCATAGCACCTGGATTGTCAATATAAGCTTTATCGAAAGGTTTTATATGCTTGAAATCAAACATATTTCTTTGCACAAATGTTTTGCGAATCTTTTGATTGGTCCAAGTGATAAACATTTTGTAATAATTGTTGGCCTTCTCTGTTAATCCCAATGCAAAGTAGACTGGATATTTTAAATTCATTCTCTCCCAGTATGTCTCAAGTAAAATGCAAAGTTCCTGTGCTCTCCCTAAAGCAAACACCGGTATAAGAACTTTCCCACCCTTCTCAACACATTCATGTACTTTCTTTAGAAAATCCCTCTCACGGCAGCGTTTTGAATCTCGGATTGTTGTAGCATAAGTGGACTCAGTGATGAGAAGATCAGGTCTGCATTTATCAATCCATGCGGCTCCCAAGTGTCTATCAGGTGTCATGTTATAATCTCCTGTGTATACGACAGACTGAGAGCCCACTTTGATCCAAAACATAGCAGCACCAAGCACATGGCCAGCATAGTATGCTTTTATCTCTAATTCATTATCCACCATGACAGACTGGTGCAAAGTTACAGCAGTTACCTTTTTAATACAATCTTTTATCATTTGGGAAGTAAAAAAGTTAGACTCGCCCTTCCTTTCCACGGCTACTTTTCTCATATCTTCAAGCAAAATCGGGGCTATGGCTTTGGTGGGATGCGTCATGTATATAGGGCCAGTGTACCCAATCATTTCCGACATGTATGGCAGTGCTCCGCAATGGTCTAAATGGAAATGAGATATGATAACGCAGTCAATCTGACTGGTGATCGGACCCTCGGGAACGATGTACGAAAAGTCTGGGAAGCGCCGTTCGTCGTTATACCCCATGTGCATACCACAATCCAGCATGATGTTTTTACCTCCCATTGAAAGAAGTATACAGCTCCGGCCAACATCTTGGCCCGCGCCAAGTGGAGTAATCTTAATATCTGGCATGGTTCACTATGCTGTTTATCAACTCAAAGGTAAGTCGCAATATGATAACGGTATTTCAAAACAACTTAGCAAATGTAAATACAACAAAAGTGTCACCACACAATTTCAACAGGTTTATTCGTGAAGTTCATGTTGTAACGCGATTATACGCTCCTCGACCATCAAGGATCAATTTATTAACCTTCCGGCATCACTTCACTCGAGTTCCTTGTTTGATTTGCTTTGACAATTGCACAGTGACATTTAAATTAATAAATATTTTTAAAGCCTTAGCTTCCTGTCTTTGAGCATAACTTATTATCTCCTATCAGCACCTAAACACGTGAAAAATATGATGTAATATTAGCTTAACTTTGTGAAATTGTAGGCTGCCGAGATATATATTTATCGTTAATTTGAAAAAAACATAAGTGTTTTAAGTTTTGTCAACCTAAAAAGAAAAAGATAAGAGGCGAATTTAAATAATTATTCTAAAACAATATAGCTAATTATCATATTTATATAATCAATACAATTTTATATAAAATTATATTTTATGTGTCTTGTTTTTTAAGCATTCTTGTGGTCATCGGGGTCATAACCTAATATAGTAAAAAAATTGGTTTAAGATATTTCAAGTTTCATTTTACCCATTCCATTTACAAATTCACATTTTGTTTCCTTGCGCAAACCACCGATCTTTAATTCCAATAAGTTATAGAATGTTAAATACTTTGTTGATTATTACTTTTCGATAAAACTTTGAAAACCATGGCATGTTGTGAGTTACAGAAATTATCGATATTTGTATTACTAACGTATAGTATGGCATACTTTTTATCACAATATTATCGGCAGTTCAACATATTCGTAAAAAGATTTTTACAAGATCCAAAGATTTGTTGTCTTTTTTTACCTATTGATGAATAATTTATATCATAAATGTAAAAATGTATGAGTCTGAATACCTTAAGAAATAGGTGTAGCTTATGATGATTATCTTAAAGTAAGATGACAGTTCTACTCCTACCCATCCCCATAATTTTAATAAAAATCACGGGTTCGAACTATTTGACAAGAGTTATATCACATAATATAATTGTCGGGCTTATTAGTAAATAACCCAATGATTCACTTCACTAGCGCTTCTGGTATATCTTTATACGCTTTTTTTGTACTTCAATTTGGTAAATATAGAAAAATATTTATTATATGGACATTTTAGTTCAAATATACTGTTTCAGTAATTTAATGGTTTTTATTTATTTGATTATCTGTTAGTCAATCACTTAAGCAAACTGAACAGATATACGGTTTGTCCACAAATTTGTGAATATTTTTCTCATTTATTTTCTACTAGCAGCTCATCTGTTTCTATCTCTACTTATCCAGTAATATTAGCTTGATTATTATCATTATTTTTAATTAAAACTTTTGATATTAATTATTCGTTTCATTCGATACTCTAAAATAAAACTGATAAATATCGATATTTGAGGGGCGACACTATCATCAATATCGCACTTTCGATATTATCATTGCATCCCTAAAGAATGTACACAAAATCACAAGAATTGGTGTACTCTGTGCCGGTGTTGTTTATAAAATAACATTTTCGACCTATTTATTTACTAGTCTTGCTAAAATATAAAACGCAACAAAACTGTGCTCGTTTCTTTTAGAAAATAGGAATTCTAATAAAAACGATTGGTTGATTGGCCCCAACAGCGGTGTTTTAGTATGTGCAATTGTGACTGATAAGCTTATCACTTACCAAGCTGTGCCGGTTCACAGTGTGGACGTGTATTTCGTTTTTCCTGGAACGTGAATTAAAAAACATAATATCATGTCCGGAGAATCTTCTAATAGGAAAGTAGCGCTCATAACCGGCATAACAGGACAGGTAAACAATTTAAATTATGTACTTGCAAGAATTTATTGAAAAATGTGGCGATTTTCCGATGCTGTCATCGGATTTTCCTAGAGCAGCTGTTGATTCTAGGAATACAATTTGATTTTTTCATATACTTAGCTCGATTTTGGTCGTATTTTATGTAGTTTATTTATATACTAAGTTTTTAGTAAAATATATACATTTTTGTACTTTATTGCATATTTCACAGTATTGGTAGATTAATACCAAGCTCTTGTTATTTTTGTAATTGTGCCTTAGAGCCAATATCTGTCCAGGAAAATATATAATTCCAGAATTTTTAGATAAATATTCTTGTCTCTTGAGCCCAGTTTGTTGTGCCATATATATTTGTAATAGTACTTAAATTAAAAGACCAAAATTGTTTATCAATAAATCTAAGGTTTAACAGATATTTTTTTGTAATAATGATTAAGTTTAATTTTGGATTCCTTTCAATTTTTATGCCCAGATATGCTAAAAAGGTAACAGTAATTAGTTGCTAAAAAATCTAATTAAGAGGCATGTAATTATGTATATGATGATTGATAACAATTCTATACAATATTCATCCATGAAATAACATAATTATGTAAATTGCAAGAAGGGTATTTGTATGCAAATTTACATATCTCCTTAAAATTGATAATTAAAGGCAAGTAACCCGTTTTGTTATAATTTTAATATCATTACTGTAATGACAGAGTCATACCTGAGGAATAAAAACCGGCCTTGTGTGTGTTGGACTAATAAAGGGTTCTATACTACTTTGACGATTACTATTGGCTCACTTTTATTTGAGGCGACCGTCTTAGCCCTCAGGAGTCGTGACATATCTGTGATTGAATTCAGATAAAACTGTTGTTCTGTATTAAGTTACTTGCAGCAGTAGCTACTTACCATAGCAACTATAGTAACACATCTTTTGTAGAAATTTCAACTATCTAGCTATTATGTTTCATAAGATAGGTACAGCATGGTGACAGACAAACAGACAGATGGAGAGTCTTAGTAATACATTTTTATTCTTTTATATGTAACCTTAGAAATGGTTAACATAATGTTCAATTTTCTTTCAGGATGGCTCATATCTAGCAGAATTTCTGATAGAAAAAGGATATGAGGTGCATGGAACTATCCGGAGATCATCCTCTTTCAACACAGGGAGAATCCAGCATTTATATGGCAAGCCTGCATGCCACACGGGAGGACAAATGCACTTACACTATGGAGACCTCACAGACACTACTTGCCTCATCAGTATTATTACAAAGGTTTGTACTAGCCATACATAGTATCCACCCTAATGTTATTCCGCTAAAGAGAAACAACTGCCCTCATCCCGTTTCAACACTGGCCACATGCTTGGTGGTAAGGATGGAAAAAGTATAAAATTTTGGTATGGCATTCTGGTAAGCCATTATAGCATACACCTTGCCGTCATGCCAAATTTTTAGATATCAATACACTATAAATTAATGATAGTAAAACTTATATTACAACCTCTAATCCATAGAACAACTATAAAACACTATTACATGTTGCCTATACTGTGTAAAAGTAACTGATATCAGACAGTAGGTGTTGTTATGTTGTAATGTTACACATGTTACCACTCATGGTCATTTACGGAATGAACGGTATTAGCTATTATTTTATTTTTTATGAGCGACTCTTTGTCATGTCAATGCTATACATAATATACATTTATTAGTCTCAGTTATGTCAAATGGCGAAGCCCAACTTTAGGTATACCAAAATTATTTGAAAAACGGAAACATGCGAACAATTTATTTTAACTTTTTCTCAAATGAAGATCTCATTTCGAAAAATGATTAAAGAAATATAGATGCTTATTAATTTTAAAAAATATATTTATCGGATTAACTCCGTTTTCGATATTTTTTTTTTAGAAAAAGACTGTTTTGCATAAACATTGCTTATACCCGTTTTCACTAAAGGCCCAGCTGTAGGCCCATAACCTTCCTCACAACTAAAAGTTTTCCTTGTGTATGAGGAAATCTTGAATATCTATTAAGATTTCGTCTTTTATTATTAATTTACTTCTGATCTGATTTTATTTATGCAATACTAGCCATTTCCTGTGGGTACATCCGCTTTGATCACGTTTAGTATCCCATGTTATAACCCAGAGCGTCTGTGAACTGTGATCAACTGTGTGCCAGATTTCAGCGAAATATGGTCTATCGGTCGGATTTGCGTAAGAGCGTAACAAAAAACTGACATTCGTATTTTATTATTAGTATAGGTAAGAAAAAAAATCTTCCTTTTAAAGTGAAACATATAAACACGCAACATAATTATCTTTGCCGATTACTTTCATGATATAAAATATGTAATGTAACATAAAATTCGAACTTCTCACAGGCAGAAATACTTCAAACAGGCAAATTCATAAGATAAGGAATATAATATTGTTCGCATTTGCGCCATTTTAATTAAACCGATATTTCCTTACAAGAGAACTAAACTTTTAATCTTTTATTATTAACATAATTATGGTATTTATTTATAGGTACATGTGATAAAAATAATGTAAGACCCGAGTCTGTACATTTCATACAATACAAAATATTGATTTTTAAAATTCTTTCTCCGTTTGTGTGTTTGTCATTGCATCAAACTAAAATACAATATTTTATTTAGGCTCAACAAATATTTATAAATCATAATACAATACAGAGAAAATTTTAGGGTACCATTTACTCTGTATTTCTTTAAAATCCATATTATAATTACAATTTAAAGCTACGTAACGTATTTTTAACTCTGATGAAAGCGGGGTAAGGCTAGTTCTAATAGCTATCTAATAAATTGAACTATAATATAAGTGAGGAATTCCCAAAATAGCCGATATCGATCCTTACGAGTCGGGATAACTTTGGGAACCGATAACCAGATAACAACAAAGTTTTTAAATTTATGAGTATTTTGTAATAATAGGAAAAAGTAAAGATAGAATTTTTAAAGTAATTTGCTAAGGGGTTCTGAGGTATTAGCTTGTTCATTTTGAAATAAAACGGTCTCTTGACCAAAATGGTTTGGGGATCCCTGAGTTAATAAATTAAATCATCATAAATATTACTTATTAATCCCTGACTTTCACAGGTCCTTCCGAATTATCACAATAAATGCAGTCAAATCAAATTTCGAAGCGGCAGATCAAATAAATAATAATTGTTGCAACGATAAAACTAATGGATTGTCATTGTTAGATATTTATCAAATGTAGACAGACGAACAGTGCTGTAATTTTAATACTCGCGCATCAATATGATTTAATTTTCTTTTTTATTTGACTGAAATAGCAAACGAGCATGCAGTGCACCAGATGGTAAGTGGTCACTGCCGCCCATGAACGTTTGTAATCAACTTTATCCAGAACATGGGTTCCATCTGAAGTCAATCACAGATGCGTTGCTAGGTCCGAGGACTATGATGGTCGCATCATGTGAAAGTGTGCCGGCAAGCACACCCTTCTATCGAAACGCAAGAAATGCTTTACGCTAGAAATAGGTGTGGCGGTGGTACTTCCCCGGTCGAACTACACTGAGTCTACCACCTTCAAGACTGCATATATGCGTACTGATTAAACGGTGTAATATCCAAGTACAGAATTCTAGTATTTATAGTAGAACCTCTTTGCTAGGTGCCGCAATTTAAATAGCGTCTATGGACATTGCCCTATATTCTATCACAGGCAGGTCAGATCTAAGGAGGCCTTAGATCTGACCTGCCTAGGGGTCTCAGATTTGTAAAAAAATGATTTAAATAACAAACGAACGCGCAAACCATCAAGTAGTTTTTTTATAAGATTGAAGTAGCTAACGAGCATGCAGTCCACCTGATGGTAAGTGGTCACTGCTGCCCATAGACTCCGGTAAACAACTTCACATAGAAAATGAAATTCTATCAAAAATCAATAAATATAGTGGCTTTTGGTGCCCATGTACACTTCCAACAAACTCCATGTATAACCTAAGGCCGATAAAAGATGTGTAGTTAATCCTGATGACTAAATTAGTCGCGTGATCTGAGTAGTCATATACCCTACATTAAGCTTAAAAAACACATAGACGTACAAAATCAGTGCCGCATTAGCCACATAGCAAAAGTAGTACATGCTATTGGCCCCGCGACTAAAGGAGCCCCGCGGCCCAACACCTACCTGCTGTTCATATTTTACTATCTTTGCTATATTAAAAATCTTAAACTTAAATTAGATATAGAAAGTGTCATCTTTAAATTTTCCCAGATTAAATCCAGAAAAGTTTACTACCTAGTAACAGTTTTGTTTTAGTTAATACCTTTGCATAAGGCAAACTATGGGCCTACTGTCATAATTTGCTACAGGCCCCACGCCGGCTTAATGAAATGAAATGTCTTTATTTTGTATAGGCCTGCGGGGGCACTTACAAATTGTCAGTTACATTTTTTTTCTTACACTACCACCGGATCGGAATACGACCTCAACTGAGAAGATCCGGCAAGAAACTCAGCGGGTTTGTCTTTTTTTCTTATTTATATTCATTTTTTAAATATTATTACAATCATGATTTTTTTTCACATGGTAATGAAAGTTAGCTCCAGTATCTTGCCTTACAGTTCAGTAAATCCGGCACTGTACAAAATTTCTACAACATAATACAAAACTCATTTATATTAAAGTTAAATTTATTGTCATCACAGACACGACCAAAGGAGATATACAACCTGGGTGCGCAATCTCACGTGAAGGTTTCGTTCGAGCTGTCAGAGTACACCGCTCAAGTGGACGCTCTGGGCACGTTGCGACTGCTAGAGGCAGTCAGGGCGGCTGGACTCGAGAAGGAGACCAGGATATACCAGGCTTCCACCTCCGAGCTGTATGGGAAAGTTGTGGAGGTACCACAAACTGAAAAGACGCCGTTTTATCCTCGGTCTCCATATGGTACGTGTTTTATTTTTATACATAATACATAACAGGTAACATAGGTGACCATCATAGTCCTCGGGAGTAGCGATGCATCTGAGATTGACTTCAGATAGAACCCATGTTCTGTATGAAGTTGCTGACAGATATCGCAGGGCGGCAGTGACCACTTACCATCACGTGGACTGCATGCTCGTTTGCTACTTCAGTCAGGTAAAAAAAAACGCGATAATAATAGTCAAACATCATACGTTTTGTATTTAGCGTTTTTAACAATAAAGGATATGATAACGTAAATTGTCGTTGCCGTCCAATACTGGTCACTGTTTTTTAGCTTGTTTACGAAATTTAAATAGCAAACGAGCATGCTGTCTAATTGAAAAGCAGTGAGTGTCTCTCAGCCAAAGATATCTACAATAACGGCTAAATATATAATTGATTTTTACCAAATAGCTAGCTAATAAGTGTTTAGAACTAATTTCGAGAGCCACGTGTAGTCAAATTAGAATAGGGTTTGAAAGTGATCATTGTCTCATTACTGGCAACACTCTACTTTTAGAATAAAAATTCAAGAACGAGCGTTCACCATATGAATCTGAAACGTGAAAGGTTCCGAGTTCCAACAGAAAAAAATAAATTTCTTTTTGGGTCTGGGTGTTTAATTAACAACACGGAATTATATGATCTACAATTGTAGAAAGTGTCGATTATATATGTCGGCGCAAGACAGGAAATCTACGTACATTTTATGATTAACTTCGTTTAGTTCTATAGTTCGTAATCTAATAAGAGAGTTTAGGCCATAGTCCACCGCGCTGGCCAAGGACGAATTGGTGGACTTCACACACCTCCGAGAACTTTTTTTTTAAGAACTCTCGGGTGTGTAGGTTTCCTCACGATGTTTTCCTTCACCGAAAAGCAGTGATAATTAATTTATAATACGCACATAAATCAGTGGTGCGTGCCTGGGTTTGAACCTCGGACCTCCCGATCGAGAGGGCAAGTTTCAACCATTAGGCTATCACTGCTGGTAGACAAGGGTAGCACCTACCTTCTTTTGGCGCAACGCGGAACGGGTAGGCGTAGATTATGTCGTGCGATCGGAATGCATAGAAGTGGATCGACTGAGTTAGCTAAAAGATTACTTTGTTGAACGTGCTGCAGCTTACACCGCTCAAAGGAGCGTTATCCTTGTTAATACCAGTTATACGTTATTCCAAACGTTAATTCCGTAAAGTATGATAGTGTAGTGACTAAATCAGTGTCTTAATTATCTCCTGGCCCGTAATTCTTATAGCAAAATAATATAAGCTAGCAAAATATTATAACATAAAAATATTATCAGTTAACACGCCATGCTACGCTTAATTAATTTCCGTTCGGAAATAGTAAAGCAATTGATAAAGCGGCTATGTAGATATGAGCATAGGCGTAGATAAACATACTTCAAATTTTTTCGACAAAAAACTAAGCAGGTAACATTACATGTAAACTTTTACTGAAATTTTAATTTTCAAGCCTATACTAGGAGGCGCAGTGAGTACAAATGTTCACTGGGAACAGCCCGAATGGGGCATCGCGCTCGGAGGACTCCGGTTTTGTTCCGTTGGACATCCCGGAGTCCTCCACGCAGCGCTGAGTATGGACATAACTCAGCGTTGCTCCCACGGCGTCAGGTACCTTTTGAACGTTTCCACCTCGAAAACAAACAATAATTATTATTATCTGTGCAAAATGTCAACGAAATCCGCCTAGTAGTTTTTAACTGCAAAGTAGAAAAACACATGTGGGTACAACCCATTATTGTCCCACTGCTGGGCACGGGTCTTCTCTCAGAATGAGAGAGTTTTAGGCCATAGTCCACCGCGCTGGCCAACTGCGAATTGGTGGACTTCACCCACCTCTGAGAACTTTTTTTTTAAAGAACTCTAGAGTATGTAGGTTTCTCACGATGTTTTCCCTCACCGAAAAGCAGTGATAATTAATTTCTAGTACGCACATAAATCAGTGGTGCGTGCCTGGATTTGATCCTCGGACCTCGCGATCAAGAAGGCAAGTTTCGACCTTTAGGCTATCACTGCTCTTAATGTAAAAAACATGTACATCATAAACTTTCGCATTTATAAAAAGATTTTGTTATCGACAGCCTGCGCAAAGCTCTACGGTTACTGGATAGTTGTGAACTATCGGGAAGCGTACGGCATGTACGCGTGTAACGGGCTACTGTTCAACCACGAGAGTCCGCGGCGGGGCGAGAACTTCGTCACGAGGAAGATCACGAGGGGCGTCGCCAAGATACAGCTGGGTTTGCTCGACTGTCTGGAGTTGGGGAACTTGGACAGCAAGCGGGATTGGGGACACGCTAAGGATTATGTTGAGGTACTTTTTAATTTTAGTTCAATTAATAACTATTACATAAGCAGCTATGCTAACTAGACAGTGTAGAGTTAGGTAAATTGGGCAGCAAGCGGGATTGGGACGTGGTAAGAATTATGTTGAGTACACATTGCATTTCATAACAGGTTAACTAAGCAAGAGATAGATGAAAAGCTGGGGTTATACGTTTATATTTGAGAAACATGCACAATGTCTGGAATTAGGGATACGGTAAGAAATACGATGATATACTTATTTAATGTCATATTAGAAACGAGATAGTTGTGAAATATCGTGAAACGTACCGTATGTACTCGTGTAATGGGCCACTGTTCGACCACGAGAGTCCGCGGCGTGGCGAGAACTTCGTCACCATGAAGATCACGAAAGGCCTCGCCAAGATACAGGTAGGATTGCTCAATTGTTCGGAGCCGGGGAACTTGGACAGCAAGCGGGATTAGTGGCATTCTAATGATTATGTCGAAGTACTTATTGCGATTCATAACTTTCATAGGTTGTTTAAAAAATAAATAGATGAACAGATGGGGTTACTACACAGTTTGGAATTGGAAAACTTGGACATCAAGCAGGATTGGGGCGTGATTGAGTTGCAAATTTGAACAGGTTGACTTAGCAAGATAGAGATAAGTAGCTGAGGTAACTAGACAGCTTAGAGTTGGGGAACTTGAACATCAAGCGGGTTTAGAGCCACAATAAGGACCACTTATTAAATGCGTATTTGTTACTGTATATCATCTGGAGACTATGCCATGTACGCGTGCATTGGACAACAAGCGTGATTAGAGACACGCTAAGGATTATGTGGATATACTTAATAAACTTTATAACTTTTACGGGTTATCTTATTAAGAAATAAGAGAACAGATAGGGTTTCTAAACAGTTTGGAGTTAAGAAACTTGAATTTTATCGTGAAAAAAGCATAATATGATGAGTGTGTAGGAGGGATACAAGTATGCAGTCCCCGAAAAAAGTCGAATGTCGACGGCAAAAAGATTCAAATTGTCAAATATTGTTATTTTCGTAAGGGTATGTATCTCAATTCATCATTGCAGGGATAAGACCATATTTTTTTTTATTACTAAAATTTTGCCGCCCGTTTGAAGTTCAGGAATAGATCTAAGCACTTCATTTTACATTTGAGGAGACAATAACAACCCTCTAGTATCTGATTTTACCTTAGAATGACCTATACGTTATTGCATCCGCAGGCGATGTGGCTAATGCTACAACAGGACGAACCGGAGGACTTCGTAGTGGCCACCGGGGAAACGCACAGTGTCCGAGAGTTCGTGGAGCGATCGTTCGCGGTGGTCGGACGGCGCGTGGAGTGGCGGGGGCAGGGCGTGGACGAGACGGGACACGACGCGGAGACGGGGCAGTTGTTAGTGCGGGTCAATCCTAAGTACTTCAGGCCGGCTGAGGTGGTGAGTACTGGATATGTTCTGTAGGTATTCACTTCTTATATTATTTCTGCTTATCAACAGCACTGTTATACGTTCGTCCCTGTAGTTCCGGGATCAGCATAGGGTTAAGGTATCCTCTGCCTGTCGTAAGAGGCGACTAAAAGGGGATTCAGGGGTTGCGGGCAGTAAAAGTGGGGGCTCGGACGTCCAGCCAAGTGATCCCGCGAAGGACGAAGGCATGAGTGGCAGCATGCCGTCGTAAACACCGAGAGACACGGTGAGCATCAATCGGTCACCGGGGAAGGGCCCAAAAGGGGCATTGCGCTCTGATTTCTCCGGTTGAGGTCGTTTTGAGATCCCAGAGTCCTCTTTATAGCGCTGAGGACGGCCACCGGGTGGGTTTAGTGCGGTAAAAATCCCACACCACTCTGCGTCGCTCCCACGGCGTCGGGTACCTTTTGAAGGTTTCCCCCTAAAAACCAAAAAAAAAGGTGTTCACCTCTTATTGGGCGCGTTACAGATGACGCTCACAGAGCCCCAAACGTCCAAAACGTCGATCCACAAGACGACCGTAGCCGTTGTGGTCGCGGCGAAAACGTCACTCATGACGTCATGACTTACGCCCACGCGACGCTCACGACCACTCATCTAACAAGGTGGATCGAAGCAATCGTTTCAGTAGAGAATACGTCACTAAAGCTCACAAGCTAATGGAACGAGATAAACTGCGGTCGTGAGCGTGAGCTTTGTGAACGTCTAATGGAACGCACCCATTATGCGAGCGATCGTTCGCTTTGGTCGGACGGCGTGCCGAGTGGGGGGGGGGGGCGCGGCGTGGACGAAACGGGACACGACGCGGAGACGGGGCAGTTGTTAGTGCGGGTCAATCCTAAGTACTTCAGACCGGCTGAGGTGGTGAGTAATGGATGTTTTAGATAGATCTTCCAGATGGCGGAACCAGTCTAATTCAGCCGGAGATGTACCCCCGGCACTCTTATTTCTAGCCTGAAGCAGTTCTTATGTTTTGGTGGAAGGGTTTGGTTGCCGACTCACTTTTAAATGAGGCGACCATAACAGTCCTCGGGAGTAGCAACGCATCTTAAGCTTGTGTTAATTTGTATTCTTTGTGACTCTATCTCTCTTTGTAGGTAAGTACTAGAGATGAAACGGATAGTGGTTTGGCCGGATACCGGATACCGGTTATCCGGCTAGCTACGAGGCCGGAGCGCCGAATATCCGGCTACCGGATATTCGGCCCTTTCGGCGCAACTAATGAAAGAAGATAAAACTGGATCCAACTTGAAGCTCATGACTTTTTTTGAGACTCTTTCAATGAAGTGGCAAAGGAAAATAATAGTAGTAGTTGTCATGATGAAGAAAAACAAAATCCAATTGCGAACGAGATTGACTTTCTCTTAAGAATGTCTCAAATCGACTGCAATCACGAGCCATACACTAAATATACATTTGGGGGTCAGTTAATTCCATTCAGTTCCCTCAATTGTCTAAGTTGGCTAGAATTTATCTTTCACCATTTAGCAGTAGAGTTTACAGCGAAAGGCTATTTACAGAAGCTGACTGGTACATGAAGACATAATAGAAGAATAAATGACTGAAAATTTGGTATTAATTCACCACAATTTGCCATTCGTTAATTATCAATACTAAATTAATTTATGAAACAAGCATTTACTGTGATTTTTTGATAACGATATTGCTGTGTGATTTTCTACATGTAAAATAGTGATTGTTTTTTTATATTTTACTATTCGGTATCCGGCCGGATAGTGCACTTCTATCCGGTATCCGGCCGGATAGTGAAAACAGGGCCGGATACGCCGGATACCGGATAGTTACCGGATATCCGTTTCATCTCTAGTAAGTACTACCATCTACATACTAATACTACTATCAAATTTATGTATCTATTAGTGATGTAACGTACATTTGCATCCGCATTCGCAAATATTCGCCTGTTTTTAAATATTCGCATTCGCAAGAACTGTTAATGTTTTGCAGATATTGCATTGTAGTGCTTTGCAAAAAAATCATGCATTGAAATCGAACCGCAGTTTGTCGATCAAAAAAAAAATGGTCGCCAAATTTATATCCTCCGCTACCTTTTTGAAGTGAAATTTCTTTATCGGGGTTGGAAAAAAATTTAGTGTAACATTTTTTCGTTACGCGCCATCTTTTTCTGTTACGCGCCATATTTTTTTATTTTTCGTTATGCGCCATCTTTTTCTGTTACGCGCCATCTTTTTCTTATCCCTACCACGCGTGATATTAGATAGATTATTATAGATTAGATTATTAGATAAAGTTTAATAAAAGCCTTTTATTAAACTTTATCTAATTTAACTTTATTTAACCAATTTCTGTAAAGTTGCATATAGTAAATTATTTTTTGAAAAATAACGTCATAAAGAAGTTTCACTTCTTACGAGTGTACACGCACACACTTTTTTTTTCTCGAGGGGGAAACCTTCTAAAGGTACCGGCTCCGTGGGACCGACGCAGGGTTATGTGGGATTTTTACCGCACTAAAACCCCCCGGTGGCCGTCCTCAGCGCTCCAAGGTGGACTCCTGAATCGCCAAAGGAACGCAACCGGGGTCCTCTGAACGCGTTGCCCCATTGGGCTCCTCTCAGATAAGCGGCTGGACCCACCGCTCCGTCTGGTCTTTACAACGTTATGTAGCCCCACATACGGCCGTCCTTTCCGGGATCGCCTGACCGAACGGTTACTACCTACCCTACACCAAGAAAACAACATTCGCATTCGCGAATGGCGGTAAGGAATATTGTCAAATAATAACATACAATACAACACTAGTATCTATATATAATAAAGTTTAATCATATGTTTTCAAGGATTTGCTACTGGGCGACCCGTCGAAAGCGAAAGCCAAGCTCGGCTGGACGCCGAAGGTGACCTTCGAGCAGCTGGTGGTCGATATGGTGGAAGCGGACCTCGAGCTCATGAAGAAGAACCCAGAGGCTTAGGGTATGTTGATTTTTCTATACCTGATTAAAGTACCAAACGAGCATGCAATCCACCTGATGGTAAGTAGTCACTGCCGCCTTACGACATTTGTACGCAACTTCATATAGAACATGGGTTCTATCTGAAGTCAATCACAGATGCGTTGGTACTCCCGAGGACTAAGATGGTCGCGTCATATAAAAGTGTGCCGACAACCATGCTCACTTACTATCAAGTGAACTGTCTGTCTATCTTTCTTGTAACAAAAGCATATTTAGGTACTTTAAAAAAACTTAAAACGCTTTCTACACTCATAGCTCCACAGTAGAATTTTCTCCTGTGGAGCTATGAGTGTAGAAATTTGAAAAAGAAACCACAAGTTTCTTTTTCAAATTTCTACACTCATGCCATGGACACACAAAAAAGACGACTACACAAACACCCAGAACATGAATTTAAAGTCATCATTTAGATACCTGCCTGGCCGGGAATCGAACCCTGGTACCACTGCGCGTCAGTCCGTCAGCTTATGTATCTGTAATATTTTTTTTATTTCTTTTCAGGACCCTAAGCGGATATTCCAAGGACTTTTGGTGGTTTCTGATCCAGTGCGCTTTATTAGAACTAATTGTCATAAGATGTAATGATCGTGTGGAGATTTCAATCAAATATTGACGCAGGAAAGCGAACAGTCGAACTCAAAAAATGCAATTTTACACCAAAGACAAAACTGTTTAAAAAAATCATAACTTCTACATACTTTGGCAGGCTAGGCTAGGAGATCATGCCTGGGGAGCGACCGTGCTCCGATAGTCGGTGTTCGGAACTTGTATATATGCAGAGTATTGAGGATACTTCGATAGCGTGTTTCAAAATACTAGTAGCGCCATCTCTTGATGAGTAGCGGGAGGTCGCCACAGTACATTCATTAGGGAAAGTACTCAAACGTGGCCGTTGAATAAGCCCTCCTACGCACTAGCGGTTAACCGCAGGTGCGTCAAACCGCGCGATTAGCCGTTTTTTTAGTTTAATATGCAACCGCTTGTGATTGTACGCACTTAAACGCCAGGAAATTTCAACCGCGGCGGTTGAATGGAGAGCTGTGGTCTACTTCGTGGCTGCCCGCTGTCTTGTTTATATTCACTAGTGATTCATGGGCTGTGTAGTTTGCGGTAAGCTGCCGATGAACTGGCTAAATTCTTTGCGCTTTTCTAGTAAAGGATAAATCCAGTACTTTTTTTTTATTTTTTTTTCGTTGTTTTTGGGATTCTCAATAAGCCGTCTCAACGGCGTCCATTTGGTTTACAGGTCATATGCCTATTAATTTATTTTTATTATTTTAACTTAAATAATTTAAAAAATATATAAGGACAAGGACTATTTAATTTTCTATTGCCACTTCTGTGAAGAATTCATTGTTACTATTCATTCGAAGTACATACATAACATATATTCGTATTTTTTTTGAAACACGACAAGTTTACGTTCCTGCGCTAATATATAATACCTATTATGTCAAGCATTTACGTTGTGTAAAATATTTGTATCGTATAAATGTTGTTATATACTAGCTAGGTAATGCAATATGGTAACTAAGGCATTCATTCATTTTATGTCATGTTAATATAACTTAATACGCGCGGTGATAATAAAAGGGACTTAACGCTAAATTAGCATTGACAGGTGCTAGAACCAGTGTAGTTCGACCGAGAAAGTACCACCGCCACACCTATTTCTAGCGTTAAGCAGTTCTTGCGTTTCGATAGAAGGGTGTGGTTGCCGGCACAATTTTATATGAGGCGACCATCATAGTCCTCGGAAGTAGCAACGCATCTGTGATTGACTTTAGATAGAACCCATGTTCTATATGAAGTTGCTTATAGATGTCCATTCAGTGACCACTTACCATCAGGTGGGTTGCATACTCATTTGCTACTTTAGGCAGATAAAAAATGGTTATTTTAGTAAATTCGACAAACTAAAATAATGCGGTGAATTGAAATGGCCTATACATTTTTGGTCTCAAATTCCATTAAGGAATAAAAAAGTGTCATTTCTTACCACTCCTGTTTATCGAATATGTTGGTCTTGACATGCACATGCGAATTATATTTTATTTTGATATGGATTTTGTTCAACGTTTGTAAAAATATTGTTTGCCAGTAAAAATGTTATTTTTAATGTAGAATAATTGTTACACTTAATGCATCGAAATAGAAATACCCTAGAGACACTGTCTCGAACAAAAATGACACCTAAAGCTGTCGTCAAATGTACGTAGTTATTAAAATTTATAGATGGTCAAAACAACTATTATTTTTGCAATACGACTTTGCGCTTTATGCAAAAAGCAATAGAATTTTACGACCTCACTGCGCAGGACGTCGGTGCGGTGTCATCGTTTGGATTATACGACTCAAATAAAATGTGTTTTTTTTTGTGCCCAGACAAAAGGGAAAGGGCTACCCTCCATGCGGGGAGGGTGGTGGTGAATGCTCATGCATACCAGTACGGCCATCCGCATTGGTTATGTGGGACTCACGAAAGAACCTACGTGCCTACCCACTAAACACCACCAGATGTTGGCTTTGGCCTCTGAGGCCTTAAAGCCTTCGTCGGGTAAATGCCCCCTATGGGCTGAAAAGGGGGTTAAAATGTGGTTTGTAATGCATTCTTCTGACACTATCGAAGCGATCATTGAAGTTTATCGTGTTATACTTGTACTAATGAGTGAAATTTTAAAACAAATTAATCAAATTAAAATATCTATCCCTATAAATTACCCATACAAATCACAAAATCAAATTAATAAACTTTTTTATTTACCAAAAGTACGAAATTTCATCCTTTTTTAAAGTCCTTATCGTTAAATTTTTACATTTCTTCACGGAACATTTTGGCATTTTGACATGCGTATAGTCCGCCTAGCGATGCTGTACTACTTGAAATGAGCGCTCAATTTTGTAATTGAGCGCTCTTTTTCTCCGGATAGTTTGTGACGCTGAATGTGTATCTTGGGTTTTTCTATATCGGCGACTTAATGTTAAATTTCTCGTATGTTCAAATTATAACACATTTATTAAGTTGATTATTTACGAGCACAAATATTTAGTAGTAGGTTTATTAATCTTGGCAATATCAATATGCATATTGTAAAATTCCATAGTGATATTGCCAATGTTCTGGGTAAATGTTTTCTTATTGTCAATATTGTGATAATAATATACGGCAGTATTTTAATTTGTAATCGCTGTTCCATTTGTAAAAGTTATTATTATATTTTAAATATTATTTAAGAAATTTAAGCTAAATATATATTTTTCTCTTTTAATAAATCTGTGGATATGTTCTATTTATATTAAGTTTTTTCTTACTACAAGTATGTATAGTCCCATATTTCACTTGTGGTGTCACCCCTGCCACGTTCATTTGTACCTTTCTGTCTTACATTTCCATATTGTATATTACTAGAGATGCGCCGAATATTCGGTATTTGATGTATTCGGCATCTTTTTCACCATTTGTATTCGGCCGAATTATTCGGTTTACCATTTTTTATTAAGAAACAACTACGAAAGTGCGATGTGTTATTGTAAAGTTTTCAATATTTTACAAACTATAGTGCGACTTTAGTTCAAGATTTTATGTTCAGTTTATGTATAAAATGACCTTCAGGATCAGTGTATTTTTATATTCAATCATACAGCAGGTGTAGGTAACGTAGTGCCATTTTAACATTTTGTAAGGATGTCAGCACACCCATTTTATGATTTACTTGTACATTATATTAATATAGGCGATTGGCTCAGACACTTTATTTTGATACGCTGCTACTCGCCTGGTTTTTTTCATTTAACCTCTAATTCGCCCTCCTAGCCGTTTTGTTTAAAAATTGGTCTATTCATATATTATAAAATTAAAATATCCTAAAATAACAAAAATCTAAGTGTCAATGGGAACATTTTAGGCCTCCAACATGTTAGGCCAAAATTCTTCGAAGTAATAAGAATTTTAACCTACCTCGTTAGAAATCACTGTTCAAATTCAATGGTTTGATATCATGAACGTTTAAGAAAAGGGGGAAAAATAGTTACAGACATTTGAAGTCTAAGAAACTTACATTCAATTTTCAATAATGGACAAATGGACAAATGTCGCGAATATTTATTTAGATAACAAAACTGTAACACATATTACTTACGGCGTGTTTATATTTAGCTAAATTCAAATGCAATTTGAATTTGCGGTCCCGTTTGCGGTGACCGACCTAATGCAAAACTTGTTTCGGTTGGTATTCAGTCATATCCCTTTTGCTTTTCAGAGATCGCATGGAAGAGCTAAATAAACCGAATGCGAACAATGCGTTCGGTTACCGAACTTATATGAACGAGCCGGTAAACCGGTTCGGTAAACGGATTCGGTGAAACATCGAATGTGAATAAGCCGGCCCGGTTGATGCATTCGGTAAAAGGTATAACGTGAATAAGCCGATTCGGTTAATGCACCGGGTGAAACGGATGCGGGCAACGCATTCGGTGAACGGCCTAATGTGAACAAGCTGGTTCAGTTAAGGCATTTGGTGAGAGATCTAATCTGATTAAGCAGATTCGATAAACACATTCAGTGAGCGATCTAATATGAGCCGGTGCAGTTACCGCTGACAGATCTAATGTCAATAAGCCGGTTCGGTTAACGCATCAGGTTAAACCGAATGCGGGCAACGCATTCGGTGAGCGACCTAATGCGAACGCGCCATTATGTGCTTTGCACAATTCGATAAACGTTTAAATAATAACTTATACAACACAACGACAATTGACATCATTTTTATTAAATTATATTTATTATTTTTATCATATTAAATATAGTAATATAATTTATTAACGAATAATTTTCTGTTATATGTAATAAAATAAACAATGTATGCTAACTTTTTAATCAAAACGCATAAATGTTATGTATAGGGACCAAACCATCGCAACATACGAGTACAGAAAACTTTGTTCAGTAAATAAATGGTGTTATTAAAATGTTTAAATTTGTTTGTGGCTTACGTCTGTGGATATCGTTGGTTTTATTTCGTTCAATATTTTATCATGGATTATTTGAGTTTAGCAATAACATTTGCCCTAATAAGCACAATTTTATATCGCAAAATATAAACTTAGCAAACGCAACTATAGTCACGTTTATAGTGTTATCATTACATAGTATAAAACAAAGTAGCTTCGCGCTCTGTCCCTATGTATGCTTAGATCTTTAAAACTACACTTTTTTTTAATAACAGGTAATAAAACACGAATGTATAAAACATATTTATTTACATATAAACTTTATATACAAAGAAAATATTTCTAGAAGAAGCACACAGGAATTTATCCGATTAAAAATAACTGCAATCTGTTAAATAATAACGCTGGACTTAAAAAAAATGCCTTATCAATATTTTCCAACCGCATACGATCTTATTCGTTATTAATAATATAAAGGTGACAGTTTATACGCTTTCTACACTCATAACCCTACACTGGGATTTTTTCCTGTATCGTAGGTACCATGGACACACACGCCGAATACACAAACACCCAGACCCAGAACATGAATGTAAATTCATCATTAAGGTACCTGTCTGGCCGGAAATCGAATCCGGGACCCATTGCGCGTCAGACCGGTATGGTAACAGCTCCGCCACGCGGGTCGTCGGGGTTATAATGATGTGTCTGTTATTCGTTCACGCGAAAGCTACCGGTTGAATTTCGCAAAAATTGTGCACACAGTTTATACCCTAGATCCTTAATTCCCAAAGTGGTCGTTGTGAGCCTCCGGGGTCCATGAGAGACTTGACAAGTCTACACGTCGACATGACAAAAAAGTTGGCGTTCATAATTCGTAAACGGGGGCCCTGCCTTCGATTTTCAAGTTTTTTGTGAAGTTTTGGGAATATGGTACAATTATCTGGAATCAGGTACATTTTGAAAGTGATCTATGACAAAAAAAATAACAGAAGTAGCCAAAAAGACTCAAAAACGGTTAAGTAGCATACATTTCTAATACACATATATATTTGGTTGGTACATATCTAGCTTGGTAATCAGACAAATAATAAAACAATATCAATTAAATTTACAATCTTAAAATCAATTCATTTAATTTGTGATAGCAGCGTATCCGTGCATCCACACTGCTGTTACTTTGTGCAGAGCAACATTTCAAATGTTATTAACAACACTCGATAGCAATAATTTATTTATTTGTTGGCAAATGTTGCCGTGTTAGCGGTATCACAGTAGTAATATCATACAGTATTCTAATTCAGCCCTGTCCTTGAATTTTATACCTACAGACGCGCTGGACGAGAGTTCGCGTTAGGGCTACCCACCTACAGTATTTTAATTACATCTGCATACTTGACTTTCTTTATTACTTATTAAGTATTTTATTACTGAATTAGATTAAGGTAATAAACAACGCGTTCTTTTAATATTTGAGAGACTTAATAGTAAATCGTACACAAATAATAGTTTCACACTGAATAATATTTTACCAACCAAAATAAAAATTATTAACACAGGACGTGTTTATGCACAATTAAAGCAATCAATAACAGCATAATATAGTTTACAACTGCTCTTCGCTACATTATTATTTAAATAAAAAGATCCACTGCTTAAAAAACGTCACACCGACCGCTCGTCACTACAGCACATTCGCGGGCTGTTGCGTACCGAGTGCATACCGAAATCGAGGCGCGTAGGTACAACTTGCGTTTCGTGCGTTTGTAAGAACTTAGAATACTGTAGATACTATTACCGTGGCGGTATGGATGCGTGAGCAACACTCAACAATTAGTAACAAGTAGTTACAAAAGTTAGAGATTGTTAATGTTACCGTGTTGCAAAGCGTTGCTCCACAAAAAGTAACTGCGGTGTGGATGCACGGTATAATAGAAATGATTATTTTACAATTAAAGAAATTAAATAAATGGCACAAATAAACATAGCCACTAAATTTAAAATCAGATTAAAATACTCATGTCATTTAACACCTTATAACATCGAATTTTCATTGTTACGGACAATAAATATTTATTACAATCAAAATAATTAAAAAAATATCTATTACAATAGGTTAAAATATATATAATACAAATCGCATTTGGGCTGACCACTAATTTGCTACTATTGCATAAGCGTTAATTGCTAAAGCTACCATCTTGTCGCTTATGAAACTAAAAGAGTGGTTTAAGCCTCTTCCTTACGGACAGACAAACGCAGCAGTGAGGTAGGAGAATGATGACAAAGAATGAGGAAAGGTACGAGCGATTATTGATATTCCGCAGAGTCGTAAATATTGTTACAATTTTTCTAGTATCGCTATAAAATAATAGCGTTACATGTGATTTTATTTTTAAGGAAAATCTGTGGACTGTTTTCACGTATCTACAGATGCTTAAACTATTAAATAGCCGCGAGCACTTTGACAATCGCGGGTACGTTCCATTAGACGTTCACGTCCATTTCCATTGGCTTGTGAGCTTTTCTGACGTATTCTCTACTGGAACGATCACGTCGACCCACCTTGTTAGATGGGTCGTTTTTTAAGGGCAAAGGTAGCCAAATTGGTGAAAATTGGCTACTCAAACTCAGTAGAGATCACTGTTTTACCGTGAAGGAAAACATCGGAAGGAAACCTACACACCTGAGACTTGTTTAAAAAAGGAGTTCTCTAAGGTGTGTTCACTCGACCCATTCGCACTTAATCAGCGCAGTGGACTGTGGCCTCTGTTATTCTATCAGAGGACCCGTTTCCAGCATTGGGACATTAATGGGTTTTTATTTTTTTTTTTTTATAATTTAACCTAACGATAAGGCAGACGGGCTACCTGATGGAAAGTAGTCACCGTCGCCTATGGACATTCGCAACACCAGAGGAGTTGCCAATGCATCGCCGGCTGTGAAGGAGAGCTCTTTTCGCACCTTTCTTGAAGAACCCCATGTCATAGCGCTCCGGGAATACTTCAGGAGGAAGTTCATTCCACAACTTGCACGTCCGTGGCAAAAACGAGCGTGCAAACCGAACCGTGGAGGACCGCCACGAGTCCAGTTGGTGTGGATGGAACTTCATCCTTCGGCGAGTGGTGCGGTGAAGAAAAGGTGACGAAGGCACCAGGTCAAAAAGTTCCTCGGAACACTCACCGTTGTAAAGCCGGTAGAACACGCAGAGGGAGCCTATGTCCCTCCGCAGGCTTAAAGGTTCTAACCGATCGGTGATCCTTGGGTCGTTGACGATTCGGATCGCGCGTTTCTGCACGGAGTCAAGTGGATTAAGTTGGTATTGGGGCGCCCCTGCCCAGAGATGCGAGCAATACTCCATGTGGGGTCTCACTTGAGCCTTATAAAGCTGAAGGAGTTGCCCCGCAGTGAAGTACTGCTTGGCCCTGTTCAGAACGCCCAACTTTTTGGATGCCAACTTGGCTTTGCCTTCCAAATGACTCCGAAACTGCACATCACACGAGATGTCAACGCCCAGGATCCCCACGCTTTTGTCAACGGAGAGGGAGGTCCCTTGGAACTTTGGCGCCATGACAAATGGGGCTTTTTAGCGGTAAACGCGCAGACTTGTGTCTTCGTGGGGTTGAACTCAACTAGGTTAAGTCGACCCCATTCTGAGACCCGCTCCAGAGAGTGCTCGATTTCAGACACAAGTCGAATTCTGCTTTCCTGCACTAGTATCCGAGAGGTGTTTGCACGGCCCGTGTACAAGGCATCTCCCGTGCTGTCATCTGCATAGCAATGCATGTTGCCGACTTGCTGCAACATATCATTGATATGCAGAATGAACAGCGTAGGGGAAAGAACCGAGCCTTGAGGAACACCAGCATTGATGGTCTTTATGTCTGAGCAACACCCATCAACCACAACTTTAATGTGCCGCTCAGACAGAAAACCGGTGATCCACGTGCACAACCTCTCGGGTAGACCGTATGATGGAAGCTTCGTGAGAAGAGCCCTGTGCCAAACCCGGTCGAAGGCCTTTGCAATATCCAGGCTAACCGCCAATGCCTCCCCGTTGCTCTCTATGGCTTGCGCCCATCGGTGCGTAAGGTACACCAGAAGATCACCAGCTGAACGGCCCTGGCGAAAACCATATTGGTGATCGCTGATCAGCTGGTGCTCCTCGAGGTACCTCAGGAGCTGCCAGTTAATAATTCGCTCCATCACCTTAGAGAGCAGGGAAGTTATCGCAATAGGCCTGTAGTTGGCCGGGTCGCTGCGGTCACCCTTTTTTGGGATCGGGTGAACGAGGGCCACTTTCCACGAAGACGGTACTTGTCCCGCCGTGTAGGAAAGCGAGAATAAGCGCGTTAAGATGGGAGCCAACTCGGGAGCGCACGTCCTCAACACCACTGCGGGGATTTCGTCTAGCCCGCTCGACTTCTTGATATCGAGGGACAATAGAGCACGCCTGACAGCCTTCTGTGTGAACCGTATATTAGGCATTGTGCTATCACATCGCGGGATGGTAGGCGGTGTGGTCCCCCGATCGTCAAGTGTCGAGTTTGAGGCAAAAAGGGTACCAAGGAGATCGGCTTTCCCTTTTGCCGTATGGGCCAGAGAATCGTCTGCTTTCCGCAGTGGTGGAAGTGAGGAACGACAGAAATTACCCTCGACAGCCTTGGCCAGCGACCAGAAGGCTCGACTCCCTGAGGGGTAGCCTAGTAGTCTCTCGCCAAAACGACGACGAAACGACGACGGTTGACGAAAGATGTCCTACGGAAATATTTCTTACTGCAATTTTTAGGCCAAAATAGTGTAGCAAGCAAAAATCTTTTTGACATAACACGTTTAATATGTATATAACTTCTTATGTTCTCATTCTGAAACGTTAACATTAGAATAGCAGAGAACTATTAAAATTCAAAAACTCTTATTTAATTACGTCTTTATAGTTAATAATTAACAGGAATTTTTCAAGTATTGGTGGGAAACTGATTAAAAATTACAAAAAATAGTGACTGACTTTGAATTCCTAAGAAGAAACAAGGTACTCATATATAACTTACGAGCCAATAGCTCATGATAACCATTTGTAATATTATATATCGCTGCTTTTCATCAATAACCGCATAAATAAAAATTCATCAACTAAGTGAACATACTTTTTTGTCCAATAAAGGTCTTATCATGGTATATTTAAAGGTATATCGCACCTACGGTGAGACAAGGGCACAAGTGCTTTACAAATTTTCACTACAAGAATTTTACCATGTTGTTGCACCAATATTGACAAAAAACGGACGAATTGGACAAAGCACTATCGGCTTCTGTCGAAATGAGATGGGACTGAATGGCTGACTGTTCTACCAGACAGTAGGATGTGTTTAAAGCACTTTGACAATTTGAAGTCAATTTTGCCCTTGTGTTGACGAAGGTGCGATATATTTAATAATGAATGAAGTTAATAAGTTTATTTTACTTTCATTCAATAAAACGATAAACACAAAAAATGTTTAATTTTTTATCATTTACTTATATAAAATTAGCGTTTTTCACTTATTACTATTAAATCCAAGCAGCGTAAATAAGACCCTCTTACTAGTACATAGTAATTATAATTTTATGAAACTTATTATTACTACTTAAATATTATCAATGATTTGTACTAATATTATTTTTATGATACTACATAAATTGAATAGAGTAGTAATATTTTTTTATCAATAGAGCTTTACAGAAAAAAATCATTAATCACATGTTGACTGTTTCTCTTAATTTGGACCTTATTATAAACTTAAATCGCAATTTAGCCATGAAGTATAATTTTGTAATTGTCAGTAAGTATTTTTATTATACTTGTTTATTGAATCATAATAAAAAGGGACAACGTCTACAGCAAATTATACAAAAAAATAATTACATAATTATTTAATTAAAAGCCATAATTACAAACTACTTAATATCATCTCAATCATTCAAAATCAATAAAATTCGTTAAAATTATATATTGCAGGTACAGATTTATTACGTTTAATTAAGTTTCACAGAAATAGTATACATTTTTACACATCTAACTAAAACAAAATGTAAAGAGATTTTTGAATTAAAAGAATCAAACCAATTATCAACTAAAACAAACGAAATGGCACATAAAAATATACCAATGACACATTACTTTCGAAATATTCAAAGAAACCCCTGCCCAGCAGTGGGCAATAGGTGCACTCCAAATTAACATTGAAATAAAATTCTTAGAATTACAAGACAATTTCTCGAGACAATATGGCGATTTCTCAAAGCAGGAATATTATATAAATTATAGAGAAATATTCAGATATATTATATTTCCTTTCACAATTGATCAATTACGGTACTAAAGCTCATATAATTCACACAATCGTTCCATTTAACAGTTGGTTATTGCAACCAACTTTAACTAACTTTAGATGTTAGATTTATCGATTTTTAACTTTCTCAAAATAAGGGTTTTATCATCTTGATAAAGACAGTAAGGTTATTAAATGTCTACCAATTTGGACTTGACCAGTGTGGTGGATTGTGGTCTTAAACTCTCTCAAGCTGAGAAAATACCCGTGCCCAGCAGTGGGACAATAATGACTTGACAACGACGACTATAATGTAAATATTAATTTCACTGGGCGAAATGTCCTCTAAGCAAAATTGGGCAATATATATAATATTGCCTTATCATATTGCCCACTTACTGCATTATTATCATATTGCCCGTTTAGCGCTTAAGACCGTATATTACTTACTACGCCTCAGCTACTAACACCGGTATTTCGTTGTCCGTACGTCCGAGGTTTCCCCGAAGACGAGCCACGCCCGAGATCCAGTTTCTGCCTCATGATACTGCCGAGGAAGGAGTCAGTATCGATCATAACCGCTCCTCGCCGGCGGAGGGCCGGCCATAGCAACTCGTCCGCGGGACACGAGAGACATAGCCACCTGTTCCCACCCTCGCCGAATGTTCCACCCGAACACTCAACAATTTCTGCGAAGAAAATTATTTATCATTATATTCAAATCAGATACGCCGTTTCTGAGATTAGTGTGCACAAACAGACAAACAGAAAAGATCATTATTTTGAGTTTTATACCGTAATAAAGACCTCTAGAAATGGTTTTCACCGAAATCCATGGACAGACAGTGACCTCTGACAGATTTATTAGTTTTTTTTTTTAATAAGATTGAAGTAGCATACGAACATGCAGTCCACCTAATGGTAAGTGGTCACTGCCGCTCATGGACGTCTGTAATCAACTTCATACACAGAACATTGGTTCTCTCTGAAGTCAATCAGAGATGCATTGCTACTTCCGAGGACTATGATGGCCACTTCATATAAAAGTGTGCCGGTAACCACACCCTTCCAGCGAAACGCAAGAACTGCTTCACGCTAGAAATAGGTTTGGCGGTAGTACTTCCCCGGTGGAACTACACTGGTTCTACCACCTTCAGGATACTCCCTCGTAATCCGAATACAATTTTATTTTCCATGCAAATTACGTATTAGTTCAATTTAAAAATAAAACAGAATATTTAATGGATGGTTATAATGTAATTTAAACGGAGATGTCGATGTTTGTATATGTATAATTTGACCTTGAATTAAATCAATTTATGGATCAATATTGTTCAGATCGGTCATATGGAGTTCGATTCGACTTGATATTTCTCGCATATAATAACAATTTCTTAAAATAGCGGCGTCTTTGATACAAACCTTTCAATTCCTCAGCGCAGGGTTTGGCGTGTGGCGTACAGGACACTTTGTACTCCCTGAGAAAGTTCCGGCTGCATGTGATGGACTGTTGCAGGTTGAACTTCTGCCGCTTTTCCATAGCCTCGTCTTTTATCAGGTACAACCATGGATCTGTACACAAAAAAAAATTGGTAAAAATA
Source organism: Spicauda simplicius (assembly GCA_949699795.1). NCBI lineage: Eukaryota > Metazoa > Arthropoda > Insecta > Lepidoptera > Hesperiidae > Spicauda > Spicauda simplicius. The sequence goes on along the minus strand of OX453070.1, from coordinate 16,744,315 downwards.
TATCTATGTGATGCAGCAACACAGTTTTCAATGATACTTTGGAGACTATTCCACTTTTAGTATATTACTGATGGTAAGTGGTCCAGTGCCTACCGTGCACATCTGTAAGCAGCTTCATATAGAACAAATTCTCATTAGAATCAATCACAGATGCGTTATTCCCGAGAACAACGATGGTTGCCTCATATGAAAGCCAGCGGGCAACTCTTCCACCTCAAGCAAGATCTGCTTCACGTTACAAATAAGTTTGACAATGGTACCTCCCCTGAAGAACCAAATAAAAACACGCTTTCTACACTCATAGCCCCACACTAGGATTTTCTCCTGTGTCGTTGGTACCATGGACACATACAAGAGGAATACACAAACGTGCAGACCCAGAACATGAATCTAAACTCATCATTCAGATGAGATTCACCTGTCTGGCTGAGAATCGAACCCGGAAGCCTTTGCGCGTAAGACCGGTATGGTAACGCTCCGCCACGCGGGTCGTCAAATGAATTCTACCTCCTTACAATATAAAAAAATGAAACGTTATATTCTCACCAACAATCATATTTGCATCGGAACAAGCTTGCACCCAGTCCAATCCCACTATTGGCTTGCCGAGCCCCACTGCACATAGTAGCTTGCACGTCCTCTTCAGTTGCTTCGTCAACACCACGGTACAGGCCTTCACATCGGTGGCCACCACTGCACCTGTAACATATAAGTTGAAGGTGTTATTAAGGACCATTTTCCATCCATCACACATGCCGTAAACAATATAGTCTATAGGACCATAATGATCGCCTAACGTGAAAGTGTGCCGGCAACCCCACCCTTCTATCGAAACGCAAGAAACGCTTCACGCTAGAAATAGGTGTGGCGGTGTTACTTCCTTGGTCAAAGTACACTGGTTCTACCACCTTGAGATTAACTAGGTTATCCCTGCCACTTCACCCGTTTCGGTTAGCTCTACCACGGTAATGAGTATCCTAAGTATTAGTCTAACTCATAAACTATTTATATGTCAAACCTCGGCGAAATACGAACGGTAGTTTTTGCGCGAAAAAGTAATAATCACACATATATCCTCACAAACTTTTGCAGTAATATATTAATTAACACTTACCCAAACTCTCCAACTTCTCCACCACTGGATCACTCATGAACGCCGTCATTACAACATAGTGCACCTTGATTCCCCTGCCCGATCTCGACGGCTCTTCAGAGACTTTGGTTCGCTTTGACGGATGCATCAGATCAGAACTAGATGGCCTTTTTAAATCACTGCCAGAAACAACTGGATTGCCTGATGGCTTGGTACTTTCTTCGCGATTAGTTGATTTGTTAGTAGATCTGGAAGGGCTTGTATTTTTATCAGTTTTGGTTCTTTGATTTTTCGATTTACTGCTTCGTGATTTTTCAGTTCTAGAATAGGTTTTCGAAGTATGCATGGAATTGTTCTCCCGCCCGGAATTCGCAGAAGATTCCGCCTTTTCCAATGATATATTCGACGAATGTTTATTACTTGTAGATTTAGTATCATCAGAACTTCTGCGCGAAGTCGTACTCCCTTCTTCTGTTTTGCTAGTTTCCTTCCTTTTTCTAGATTTCCTTGTTTTTTCCACTTCATCTTCAATCTTGATGTGAGCACGATTTCTCTTGCTACGTCTCGGTATTAATGGTTCATCTAGCGTCAAGTCCAAAGTTTCAATTATATTTTCGCGACTGTTTGCCTTCTTCCTTCCCCGAGTCTTGGGATTAACTTCCTCAACTTTACACACAGTTTCTTCGATCTTATTGTTATTTCCGGGCCCTCGACGCTTTCTAGATGAAGATTCACTTTTTTTAGTATTTACTTCTGCTGCATCTAAAAGCTTTATCTTTTTGGATTCTGCCCTCATCATGGATGCAATACTTTGTTGTTTCAACACTTTTTCATTTATATCGCTTTCCCGTTTATTTGGACTTTCAGTGGAAATTCTCCTACTCTTTTTACTCTTTTCTTTCTCTGCCTTATTTCGAAGTCGTGCTAAATTAAATTGAATAACTTCATTGTCAATTTCAATCTTGTTATCTAGACCAAGCTTAGATTGAAGAATTTTTTCCGACTTTTTTCTGCTATTATCATCACTGCCTAACATTTTGGCTGTAGTTTTACGAATTCGAGTTATAGCTCTAGTGGGTAGCATATCAACATCGAATTTCTTTGATAAATCCTGTTTTACATTACGTCGCTTTTTTCCATGGCTAACATCTGAGGTGCTCATATCATCTTGTTCCTCAGTACCTTCAAAACCATCAGAAAAATCTGTTTCATTTACCTTTGTTGAAACAAATTTGCAAGATTTTATATCTTGACTGTTTGGTAGATCGATATTTAAAAAATTAGAAGGGTTAAATTTTTTTGGTGTTGTTTCTAGATCGGAACTATCGCTAGACCTTTTCTTGATTAATGGAACGACATCTACACCGATTACGTCGCGTACTTGCTCTTTTGATAATTTGGAAACGAAAGATTGTATTTTTTCGTGACCATCACTAATTTCGGACGAATTTTCTGTACCTAAACTGTCTATGGATAATTTATTTGTATCCTCTGTAGTCTGTAAATCATAACCATCTATGATTGATTGAGAGCACAGGTCCTCAAAAACTGCCTGTGTGTTAACGTAAAAATTCTGATCATCTTCGTCTTTGCTTTCACAAGCTGCTTCCTTAGGTGGAATTGTTGTGGAAGTGCTAAAATTTTTTGTAGGCGAAATCTCTCTTCTTTTCAATCGAAATGGGGAACTGGGGACCTTAAACAAGGCACTGGGGCTTGCTTTTTTTGGCTCTTTAATGTTTACAGTTTCTATCACTTGTGTCGGAATGTCTTCAAATAGTGTTGGACTATCAATTTCTTTTCGTGTTTCATCCACATTATCATTACTAGGACATTCTGGAATGACCTGTGTTAGTATATCTTCAAATGGATCTACAACGTTCTCAGATTTAGATACTTCTTTTTCTTCAACACCTCCTATAACTTGAGTCGGTAAATCTTCGAAATTGTCGACAGGCTCTGGATTATGAAATGTATCATTAACTCTAGTCCTATTTTGGCTGATTTCGATTATATCATCTTCACAGTCCGTATCATCATCATCCTTATTATTAACTATATTCGGTTCCGTTTTCTTAGCGCTTAGTTCAATCATATCATCTTCAAAATCAGTCAGATCTTCATCATCGAGAGGCTTTTCAGGATCTGGATCTGGTGCTTTAGAAGTACTCTCTCCTTTCTCTTCTAATATTTTTTGTGTATCTAATTCGTGTATATTCACGTCTTTCATACTAGTTGAATACAAGTTCAACTGCATGTTATTCTGATCTTGCACTTTAAACACTTTAGGTAATGTTACTATATTGGGTGTATCAGGTTGAGTTTTAGCGTCATATACATTAGTTGGAATAGATTCAACGGCATCCGGTTGTTGGGTTTCCAAATCATAAATGTTATTTTGGGTAGCAGAAACTGTTTTAGACACAGTAGTTTCGTTATCTTGAAGACTGGTCTCAAAATGTTGGCTGAAGGAATCCGATTTTTTTGATGAGTTCTGATATACTTTAATAACTTTGTTTGTCCCAATAGATCCTGATGATCTTATGAGGCTGTTATTATTTGAGTTACTATCGCCAACACTCCTGCTAAGTGACTGATCTATGATGGAATCATCCTGGAAAGGTAACATAGGATAAAATAACGAAAAAAAAGTAAATTAAAACCAATATCTCAGTTTATATCTTTGAAATCCAAAATCTTAATGGTGAAATCCAAACATAAATATGTACTTTTAAGCTATCCATCAGTAATGCTTCATTGCAAATTCAATACAGCTAAAAGGTGGCTCTATGCCACGGTAACATATTAATTAGCATTATATTTATGTATGAGTGAAGTAGAAAAAGTCCTGATGGCAAGTGGTCACTGTCGCCCTTGGACATCTCTAACCAATTCCATATAGAACAAGGATCCCGAAGTAAGATATGTTTGTTCATATATATAACCTGGCATTCACACCATTTCAAAAATGTTCTTCAACCTACAAATAAGTCAAGTAAGATTTTTTATTACATTGAAGTAGCTAACGAGTGGAGGAGTAATTACTGCCAGCCTTGGAAACCTGTAGGCAACTTCATATAGTACAGGGGTTCTATTCAAAAACGATAACATCCCCGAAGCTAAGATGGTCGCCTTATATATAAGTGAGCTGGCAACCACACCGCTTCACTGAAACACAAAAAACAAAATAGAAATAATAAAGAGACAGAGACAAACTTACTCTATAGCTACCATCCGGTGTTTCCGGTATTGTTTTAATTTGAGCGTTCACTTTTGACAAATGTCGGATATTAACAGGTGTTGCAGGAATCTCTGCTGCTTGGGTTAAGGGCAGGTCATCAACCTCTTCTTGATCCACCAGCAATCTGAATATACCAAGTACGTCCCCAAATTGTACTGTGTCGCCATTTTTCAGCGCATGAGGTGTATAGGGTTGTATAGTGGTCTGCAAAGAAATATATATCGGAACTTTAAAAAAACACGCTTTCTACACTCATAGCCCCACACTAGGATTTTCTCCTGTGTCGTGGGTACCATGGACACACACAAGACGAATACACAAACACCCAGACCAGGAATCTAAACTCATCATTTAGATTCCTGTCTGGCCAGAAATCGAACCGGGACCCATTGCGCGTCAGACCGGTATGGTAACCGCTCCGCCAAGTGGGTCGTCTGATAACTTTAAATGATATGATATGATATTTAATGAATGTTATAAATATTCACAATATCATTTGCAATCACTCTTTTATTGCACTAATATACATTGATTGACATAAATATACATACAAACATATTATGAAAATGATTTACAAAATGGATTGAATTTCCTTAAAGTTTGTAGAAATTACTTCTAATTATTACACAGCAAACATTATTAAAATGGAGACAAAACAGAAAGTAATATAATATATATAGTACTATAATAGATATAGTAGAATAGGATATAGGAACAGGTCACAGCATCTCAGTATATCGCCTTGCATGAATATACTAGCATTATTTTATACATATGAACCAATGCATGCGCTGCTGTGGCAGATCAATCGCCAAGGCGAATATGACATACAAATATATTATGAATATATTAAAGCATCTATTTGTGTTATTTTATAACATCTTGTAATGCATTATCACAAATTAACAGTATTACAAAATATAATAGTCAATTAGTAACTTTAAAACAAGGAGATTAGAGAGTTTTTAGACCAATACTGAATCAAAATGTTCCATCCCAATAGATCACCAATGCAGATTAGAGCAGTGATAGCCTAATGGTTTAAACTTGCTCTCTCGATCGGAAGATCCGAGGTTTAAATCCAGGCACGCACGATGTTTCTAAATAATGAGGGTATTGATCAATTATCACTGCTTTTCAGTGAAGAAAAACATTGTGAGGAACTTACACACCCGAGAGATCTTTAAAAAAGAAGTTCTCAGAGGTGTGTAAAGTCCACCAATTGGCACTTGGCCAGCGCGGTGGACTATGGCCTAAAAAAAACTCTCTCATTCTAAGAGAACACCCATGCCCAGCAGTGGGACAATAATGGGTTGGCACGAGATCACCAATTACAAATCACAAATTCAAAAATGTCCTATCATGCGTGTTTTCGTCCATGATGGGTTAGGAACACAGGAAGTTTTTTTTTTTTTTTATCTGACAGAAGTAGCAAACAAACATGCAGTCCACCTGATGGTAAGTGGCCACTGCCGCCCATAAACATCTGTAATCAACTTCATACAACACATGGGTTCCATCTGAAGCCAATCACAGATGCGTTGCTACTCCCGAGGACTAAGATGGTCGCCTCATGTGAAAGTGTTCCGGCAACCACACCCCTCTATCGAAACGCAAGAAATGCTTCACGCTAGAAATAGGTGTGGCGGTGGTACTTCCCCGGTCGAACTACACTGGTTCTACCACCTTGAGAAGTTGCTTTCTGCCATCTCCTGGATTTTGTCCCTTAACCACTTCTTCATCCTCCACTGGAAGAAAGTGGTATATTCCAATCCGCCACCACAAAGCACAATCCCCAATTTACTTACACCCATAAGCTTTGTTCTGTTTGATGACTCCAAATCCATGATCACAAAATTTTTCTCACTCATAATGTTTATGACAGCATGCTGTCTTGATATAGTCTGAAAATAAGAATATTTTTTTTTAAATAATTGTATATAGAAATAAGGAATATTGCCCCACACCTGCCCATTCTGTAGGGGGTAATGGTGTATTGCCCTTCCTCCAATCTAAAAGCAAGAAAAATAAATGCTTTCAACACTCATAGCCCCACTGTAGGATTTTCTGTGTCGTGAATGCCATGGACACACACATGATAAATACACAAACACCCAGACCCAGAATAAGAATCTAAACTCATCATTCAGATACCTGTCTGGCCGGGAATCGAACCCGGGACCCACTGCTTATCAGAACGGTATGGTAACTGCTGCGCCAAGCGGATCGTCAAATAACATTTATATCAGCAATATTTTATTGCAAATAAAATTAATTATAAGGATAAACATTATTTATATTTCAGAGAAAATGATTACTTACATTTTCATCCAAAACAATATTGCATGTTTTCGGATCTCGTCCTATTTTGTTTGGACCTTTATTCAGGGGATATTTCACACCATTGATTCCCAAAAATCCGATCTGAAATCAACAGGAATGACTAGAGTAAACCACTTAAAAGTTAGTGGTAAATTGTGAAATAAAGTTTACCTATGTGCTATATTTAAGTGGATACCATCAGGAACTTTGTTTCTGATGGGGACACACTACTTGCTACTACCAAAGAGTAAGATGGTAACCTCATTTGAAAGTAAACTGGGCACAGTAGCCTTTCACCAAAATGCAAGGACTATACTCGATTTACCATGGATGGCTTAACCTATAGTGCAGGGTGTGCAATACACACGGGTGTTGCTGTCTCAAGTGCATCACGGCGGTCCCTATGACAGGTAAGAGCATTGTTTTGGACTATCATGATACAACAATGATATGATAGAAGCAGCAAGCCAGTGGGTGCCAGGGTTTTATAGCACACGGGCGTTACATGAGCTAGAGCCGTCCCTGCATTCTGCCACCTTCAATACCACGGAACTACAATAGGACCCATTGAACTTCCTTAAAATTAATATTATATAGAAAAGGTGTCTTTTAAAGTTACAGTTTTGGAATTATTTTATGACTACAGCTGTGATCATGGCGGTACTGGAAAGGTTGTAGTCAATTCATATTTATAAACCTTTCTTTAATTTTCCCTCACCCTTTTTTACTCATTCCGTTAACTTTCACATAGGAGATAAACTTTAGGCCTAGGAATAAGCAAAGCATATGTGGTTAACCTCAAGTAAGATCCTCATCATGGAGCCAGTGGCTTCACAACATCAGGTGGAATGTTAACTTATTAGCTACTTGAATCTTACACAGTACAAAATCCTCCACCAATTAGAATTTCAGTAGATGGTGTAGTACACTCCAGGGCTCCCCCAGTTATAGAGGCATTAAGCGTGGAAGGTATTTATGCAGCTCATAGCTCAAATAGATCAAAATCAATTCAATCTTCATCCTCTTAACATACACTTCATAATTTCATGTATTCTATTTTTAGATCCAGGCACTGTTGAGCTACCTGTAACCTAGTTTTCATCTCCAAATCAATACTTCAATTGCGATCAGAGCTTCTGCGCATGCATTTGAATTAACTATAGTTATAAATGAAATTATCTCTGCATTTCCTTCCATTGCATTCGGTTCTAGCCGGCGTCCAAATAAGACGTATCCATTCCTAATCATTATGTTTGTTATTAATTATCATTATCAGACGATTGGTCAGTTAAATATAACAAGTATTGCTTCATATTTCTCATATTCACAAAAACAAATACGGAATAAATATTTTGCTTACTTGTTGCGCAAAAGTTTTGTACGATGGGGCGATGAATGATATATCTTGTGTACACTCAATACGCTGAGTACACTCCATTTTCACTATTTTGATACAAATTATCTTAATGTTTATTCAATACGCGGTAAACAAAACAAAAACCACTTGAAAATTATCATCACGGCAAGATGGAACTTCAATCTATTGTAGAGATGTCCAATTACCCTTTGTACATAATTCGATATCGATATATTGATGGATGTCTTAAATTTATTCGATATAAAATATCGAACTCAAACAATATATTAAATAGCATATGCTTACTTATTAAGTGACTGACCGCGTATTATCGCGTATATTTAACAATCTTAGCGCCCACTAAATTTTAATTACTCAGAAATTAAAGTTATTTATAATGAATAAATATTATTTAAAAGTCAGAATGAGCCATTACTTGTTAATTTTGACCCTTGCTAGACTCCATTTTAAAATTGTTAGTGTATATACCAGTAATAATTTGAGGTTTATTTAACCAATAACTTACACAGCACACTTACTGCAAACAAATTAGAAGAAAAAAAAACGATACGTTATGGGCCTAGTATTTTATGTAGCGCATATCAACTAAAAAAACACAAAGTATTGCCAAAATTTTGATTTATCCTGAAGATTTTAAACCATGTTTTGTTGTAATTTTTTAATAAAGTTGTACATAAACGGTAGCAAATATAATCATCTTTACAACAAAGTAACTTTCAAGTAACTTATGATCCTAAAAAAACGTAGGGCACTCGGGAACTGCCGCAGTAAAGCTATTGCATAGCATTTTTTATCCACATACACAACTATAATTATTTATTTATTTAAGCAATATTATTTTCTTTCATACTATATAGGTATTTCCCAACAAACAGCTGCTTACATATTCGCCCTATTTCCGAACAGCTCGTCTTGATCCGTGCGAGCTTCGTACTGTCGTACCATACACATACACGTTTAGCGAAAGGTCGGCCGCGCTACATGGTAGGCGAAGTAGGGGGTGTTTGGTTTTTTCGTTACGAAATTTCTCGATTCGGTCGTCGCGCTCAAAGGCCGCTATAACAGCTATGCAATAGCATAAAAAAGTTTCAATGAAAACACGAGATATGAAATTTTAAAATAGCTCCCATTCGGAGTGGTGAGGTGCGACTCCCCTTTGAATGTTTTTTTGTCGATAAAATTTTATGTACTAAACGTGGGTGAAGTATCGGAAATCCGATCTCAACATTGTTTTATTTATTGTCCCGAGTTCACGTACAATGAATTTGTTTCATTTATTATGACATCCAAAAAACATCGATGTTTAAAATATTTTAATAATTTTATGACCAATTTATAATTGCGGCTGTAGTTACAGTCTTATATTGCATCTTAACATCGAATATTGAATCTGTTATCATAAATAAAAAATTGGCTAAAGGGACAAAATCCAAGGTGGTATTATCAAACTGACTCTAACAGAGTTTAAAAACTATAAACCCAAAAAAGTGACAGATATTATCACCATCACAAAGTGACATTAAAATTTTACAAGCCGATGAGTGCAATGGATTAATCGAATGTTTTATTAGTAGATATTTGTATGAAACTATGCAAAGTATTGTAGTGAGTTTAATTTAAAATGAGAAAAAATCTCAGTTTAATGACAAATTGACTGTTTGCATTATTGTATTGTCAAATTATTCAGGTTATAAAAGCCGAAATTAATTTGTTCCTTCTTTTATTTTTATTACTTCCTCATGGATGATCAACAAGACCACCCATCCGAGGAAGATATTCCTAGTGATTTCTTCGATGATTTTAATAAAGATGAGTTTATTCAAGGTCTTAGTGTTATAGACAGCTGGGATGACGAAGACCAATCTGCGAGGAGGGCGATCGGGTCTCGCCCGCGTATCAACGCCAAAGCGGTAGACGGCGTTAAGGATCTTCGGGAGTTAATCGACAGTAAAGAGATGCCGAGCGAGGAGACGAACGAAGAAAAGGGTTCGGACAGCCGCCGGCGGTCGGACAGCGCGAGCCGCCTCGACTCGTATATCCAGCCCGGTAGCCGGCGCGACCCCAGCAAGACGAGCGAAGCCATCAGGAAGGACAAGGAAATTAAAGTGAAGGAGTACCTCGCGAAACACTTGGAGTCCAACGATGACATCAGGCCGCCCGGCACAGAACTGGACGACTTCTTTGAGAACCGCAAGAGTTTGGAGAAGAAGAGAAATGCTGAGAAAATCGAAGAAAAACCACCGTTGAAGGAGAGTCGCGATTGGGAGCGCCCCAGTCCGCCGTACAGAAGTCCACGACGCATGCAGCCAGAGCGCAGTCCGCGGCGCATACCGCAGTACGACCGCAGTCCCCGTCGGAGCCCACACCGGCGGAGTCCACACCGGCGCAGTCCCCCACGACGGAGTCCGCACCGTCGTAGCCCATATCGGCGGTTCTCCCCACGGCGTCCTGCGTGGCGGTATAGCCCTTCTAGAAGGATGAAGAAACCCCGCTTCAGCCCTCACAGACAATTTCGAGATCGATCACCGGGCAGGCACTATGGACCTCGTCGGTCTAGGTCGCGCTCCTTGGGGCGAAGAGATGACTTCCTTTACCCTAGGGAGGTCTCTGGACCTATTTTTGAGCCAAATATAGTAAACCACCCATATGGGTCACAGAGTCAGCCTTACGGGGCACTTGGGGCAGTTGAATATCCTGTTACTGGAACAGATTATTCATACCCCCCAGTTCAGGTGTACTCAGGATACACTATGTCTTATGAATATGGCCAACCAGGTCCATCAGGTATGGTACCTATCCCCCAACCAGTGCCTGCTCCAAATCTAGCTCCTAGTTTAAATCCAGCTCCGCCTATGGTCCCGCCACCTCTGCAACTGAATACGCCGTCCACTCCAAGTCAACAGGTTGAAACAGCAAAGTCAAGGCTGGCTCCATTTGATCCCCTGGCACAAGTAAATATATTTTATAATTCCTTCTTTACCATAAGTGCCAATATACATTTATATATATTATAGAATTTGTACCATGCTTACAATCTTGCTGGAAACTGATCTAGGCATATGTTTGGCAATTTTTTTGCAAAAATTTTTTAAACAATGGAGTGCTAAATATAGCTTTGTAAAAGTGTAGCAGCTGTTTTGTAAGACAATGTTTCAGAGTTTCTTTTAAATCATAAAAAATTGATATTTAATTGGATCCAGTTGATTAATCATTGCCAAAATGAAGCCATAAAAATAATAGCAGCAATAACCACTAGTCCACGTTGAAAGATTGCAAGTAATATATTTAAATATAATACTGAACCAAAATATAATCAAACACTTGTTTTTCCAGTTGGTTGCAGATGGCAAGCTGTCACATGAAGATTACTTGAAACTTGCACCGAACAAAGGTACATATTTACATGTTTTGTGAATTGGTGAGTCCAGCAGTCATACAAGTAAGACTGCTAAGATATAAATATTGATTGATGTTGTCAAAAATAATGGCCTCCTGTCATGAAAAATGTTTCATATCTTGCCGAACCTATGGGGAAGTTACCCTCTAAACTCTCTTTATTCGACAGTGATGATACAAATAAATACTTATATTAAGATCATAAATTATTAGTATGAATATACTACAAGGAAAAATAATGAACTTGTTAAATTTAATATTCCAGGTGTAAACAATCCACCGGATATACAGGCTAAATTGTCAGGTGGGTATTATTGTGCCTTTTTTGCTTTAAGTTTTAATTTATTATTCCGTCGGTAGACAACATGCGGTCATTCAATATATTTATATTACACGGGATTCATGTTAGTGATCGTTTGTGAAAAGTTATTTTTAAATTTCCAGCTATTAAACGCTGCAATCAAGCCTTATCAGAATTGGACAAGTTAGCATTACCAACCCGTTTATTGGTAAATCATAGCACACTTGGTGTAGAACAAAAAAGTTTAGCACCTAAGTTTTGTTCACCTTTAAAGAGACACGTAACTGTGGAGTTTAACTTCACGAAAGCGAGCCTATCAGCCACTGCACACCAGAACAAGCAAATAGTCGACAACATCATAGCCGCAGTAGGACTGGACAAGGTCGTCGATCGTCCCAAGAAAAAGGTGCAGAAGGACATGAAGGATGCTGCCGTCCAAACGATCAAACATGTCTGCGAAGTTTGCGAAATTCGGGAAGCTACTAGATATGCTGGAGTCTCCACTTCCACCGAGCCGGAATACTTCACCGCGTCGGTCCACACTCAAGTTGTCGAGCAGGATCTCATCAGCTCCAAGGCGGTGTTCAACCCGACCGGCAGTGCGTCCAACAATCCTACAATGTCCATAGCGCATCTTACACCGGCACAACTGGTTTCTCAGCTAGCAGCTCGTGCGAAGACGTTGAAACAGTCTCCGGACCCTGGGCAGCAGTACGGCCGCCACAACTCACCTGGCTACGATGGCAGAGGACCTGGCCGTAATTACCAAGAAAAATTCTCAAATTATCGTTATTAAGTTATACTGAGTAATTGTGACTGAATCAAATAAATTTTACCTATGGCCACAATGTATATAATATTTTAGTTTAAGTCACTTTTGGTGAACCAACCGTGCTGTAAGATGTTGAGATTTTTCTGCTATATGAATTCCTATGTTGTTACTTTGTCATAAATATTTGTATGTTTGTAAAAATGATGATGTGTATTTTGTGAGGTGGGCAACCTAGTATAAATAAGAGATAATGCCGTTTTTATAATGTTGCAATGTTGCAATGATTTTTAACTTTATATTGTAATTGAATTAATTCTGTAGAACTTTGATGTGTTTTTAATTCTGTAGATTGTCATAAAGTAGCCTCTACTTTTACCTAAAGATGCAGCGCACATGTAATTATTTCGTATGTTTGTGTTCCATTAACGATATCGAGTCCCTAATCCATCGTTCATACTTTTACTGTTTTACATCATGAAATCATCTTAATAACTTCTTAGCCATACTTAGGCAAGATATGAGAATACCAAGTTGAGAGTTAACAGATTCTGCCTTCGTCATAACTTCTTCAAGACAGCCGAATTCTACTTGGCGCTACAGGAGTTGATCGTCAAGGAATTGAAGATTTAATCATCGCCTCGTTGTTTGTGATCGGTTCAAGCTATGTGGACACAGCGTGGCAGCGTTTCCTCAGGATTGCAAGTATGCATCAAGAACTTCAGTATTTCACCTATAATGTCTGTAAATAGTTAAAAATGGAAGAATATACAATACTTAGATGCGTATATTGCGAAAATATTACTAGGTATATTTTAGAATAATTGGTCAGTCAAAAATAAATTTTAAAAATATGCTTATGTGTATTTTTTTCATAATTTTAAAACCCTTATACATGTTAAAATACTAGGTACCTATTGCACGCCTCACGCATAAGCGCGTGGTTGTGCTTTACTCTGAATTTAACAAATTATTACAAATGCTACGGATCCTCCTATTATGGAATTCTAACGGGAATATTTACCTACCTATTACATTTTTTTATAAATAAAAGAGAGACACCATTATGTGAAATTATATTTTTTTATCTACTATCAAAAATCTATGTGGCGGGAGCAAAAAAACAACTTTTATTGAAAAAACTTATAAAGAACGTTTCACTAATACTAGGAATACTAGGAACAGTATTGAATTTAGTTGTGGTTAGAAACTAAAAAAAGAAGGGATACACATATTTTGTAAGCTACTTTGAAAGTTCAAAATTTTGATAATTGTAGCTATTTACTGCATACTTAGTCTGCTTTGATCAACGACAACACAGATGTTGTCGCTGGCTTTGATCTATAATCAGTATGTTAGATTAAATAACCCTGGAACTCCATCTGAAAATATCGCTAAATAGCAAGATTTTGGTTTTTCCCATAAGTAAAGAACAGCTTACATCATATCTACAAAATAATTTCAATGAAATGTTGAACGAATTGATAGACTTGTACAGGCCTAAAAATCTATGTTGTACGTGTATGGTGATGGTGCGTGTTTAAAGTACTAGAGAAGGTATAAGTCTGAATAGAACCAAAAATAAAACATTAAAATTAGTGCCCAGTGACTCGTAAGTTAAATCAACTTTAGAGAGATGGCGTTATGTGTATCTCGAATTGTATGAAGTTTTCTACTAATTTAAACAAGTAAGTATCGCTTCAAAATATATTTAGCCGAGTACCTTCATCGGTTTTAGAGCAGGATATGGTGACAAAGCTTCGAAATCTTGATCTACCTCTTCTTCATGACTAAGTATGGCATTAGAGTGAGTCTACATTGCTACGTTGCGTTGCGCAGCGACGTGCAGCATGGTGCGTCGTTTTTCATATATTTTTTGTGACATGCCACATTAATGAGTTGCATCGTCGCATGCGACGTTTCAACGAATCGACGGACAAGAGACGAAGCGAGAGGGAGAGTAATGTACTGCGTTGCTGGACCTCAGCGACGTGCGACGAATGATGGTGTTCCACTACTATGGTGAAGCTAGACTGACGCAGCTACGACGTCGGGCATACCCTTTTCGGTCGCGTCATCGCACGCATGCGTCGACGTAACGCAGGTGTGGCAAACAATGCGTTGATCCGTTGCGACGACACGACGCATCGTGCTAATGGAGCCGCGCTCTTACCCAATATTCATTAAGTATACATTAGTATACCTATATATATTTATAGAATGTTGAAGCATGCCTGTTTCGAGAGCCTGTATATGTCTGAAATTAATACTTATCATGCCTGTATAAAGTTAAGACTCTTGGGTGGCGTTATAACTTATTCAGTCATCAACGCACCTGTGGCAGACCCCAGTTAGTACTGTACTTTCGATGGCAGTTCTAGTTACTATGTGATGGACGGTACATTCGTTTAAAAAAATTAAGTTACGGTTAAGAATATTGTAATTTTTGAGTAATTTTAGATACTTTGTGCACTTTTCAAATTAGTGTATTTTTGTGGTCTTCATTATCATGCTTGCCACTTATTACTATTTAGTGTTATTATGTATCTTTTACGCAATGTACATGAAATAAAAATACACAAATGGGATAAAAAAATGATTAATTTATTGAGAATGTGTCTAATAGCAGTACCAAACAGACGAAGTAAGCATGTTTATGTGTGATTAATATCGTATTTTATTACTTGATCTTATAACATTTTATAGTTAGTCCATAAAATATCTTTGAAATACAAATATAAATAAAAAAATAAATAAAAATATACATACATTAGCATTTATTTTAAAATAACCATTCTGAAATTGTGATTGACTCAATTTAACAAAAATATTAGTAATATAATCAAACACTTTCCATGTTAACAGTTACTTTAATTTTTTAATTTGTCGTTATAATAAGTCTCAATGATAATAACTTAAATGATTTTAGACTAGTATCATCGCGGAATTGATACATTTTAATACTTAACGGGTACTCACGATAAGCGGTTTATGAATTCTTATAGAATTCTTTTTGCCGATATTTCTTTTCAGTGCTTGTCAACTGTTTCTCCACGCCACGCACTTTGGCCGTGACCACGGTCCATGCAACTGGGTCGAAATATCGGCAAAAATGATTCTATAAGAATTCATAAACCGCTTATCGTGAGTACCCGTTAAGTATTAAAATAAAAAATAGGTAGTTACATAAGTTGGGTGTATTTGGTTATAGAATAAAGATGTCATATCCATAACTCTAATCATCAAGAAAGTCATCTAGCCATTTTTCAAGATCTTCTGGAGACTGAATAACGGGGTTAACAGGGGTAGTCACTTCTTTAGCAGCTGAAATTTAAAAAATATATATAAGAACGACTATATAGGTACAAAAATAAAAGGGAGTATTAGTCCTGTTTCAATAGGCCAAACATGTTAAACATAATCTTTTACTAATCTGTTCCTATGCTATGAAAAAAATATATTATTAATGCGAAAGTTTGTGTGGACGTATGTGTGTTTGTTGTGCTTTCACACAAAAAGTACTGGTCGGATTATGCAGAAATTACCCTAATAGCATTTTAGATTAACACATGGGATACTTATTATCGTGGTAGATAAGACTGAAGAGGGCTTGGGCGCGGGAATAAGTTGAATTATGATACTGTCAACAAGTATGTAATTTTAGTACGTAAAATTGGTTAAAGAACATGGTAACAGATAGTCTAAATATCTACAGCAAACACGTCAAATCGTATAGACGCATAAAAAAATAAAGTGGTTATTTATATAAAATTATAAACCTCTTACCTGCAGGTTTTGGTTCAACTATTTCGGCCGTTGGAGGGTCAACTTTAGTAAATATAATTTCTGGTCCATTGCTTAAAGTCTCATTTTGATTATTCTCATTTGCAAATAAAGTTTCAGCATCTTCCAAATCTATGTTAATCTCACTTTTATTAAAATCTATGGGAATATCTTCAGCTACTTCTTTTAACTCCTTTGTTTCTTTCACAGGACTATTATAGCTACTTGTTTTATTAATATCTGGTTTGGAGATTATTTCCTCGACTTGTTTTAAATTTTTGGTTTCTTTCAATGGACTAGTACTTTTTGGCATTTGTTCTTTTTTAGTTTCTACTATTTCTTCCATGTTTTTATCTAATGTATTCTTGAGATTCAGTGACTTTTCTCGCATTGAATTATCATCAATTTCATGTAAATCTTTACTATCACCATCCTTCTCTATGTTAGATTCATCACTTTGACTAGTTAAACTTTTCATAATTTTATCTTGAGCTTCCAATTCAGGGGTGGTGAATTTCTTGTCATTAAAATATTTCTGCTTAAACTTTGTGGCCCTGTGGTTCATAGAAACTATGTCATTTTCATTAAAAAGAGATTGATCAATACCATTTCTTTCATAAAAAGGTATTGTAGAAATTGCTAAAGTTAGAAGATCCATGTTAATATCAAAATATTTGTCATATAATGTAGGACCTGTATCAGTGTCCCATGACTTTTCATGTTTGAACTGAAAGTGGCCTCCAGTAGACACTGATGCTTGAATCAGTTTCTGTAAAAAAATATTGCTTTTTTAATTTAAAATTCACATAAAGATTTATTAGAATATACCATCATATCATTTTATAACAGCACATATTGGAAATCTTATACATTGTAGCATCAACACATATGAAATATGGACCTATTACTCTGATTAAAAAAAAAGAAATTTATGAATGAAAATAAAAATGGATGAACCTATAAAAATATTATACCTTTAAGAATGATTTCTGTAATTGCATATCAGAACATTAACTCCATTTAGAGCGCTTACACATTGTTTACGCAGGTCACAAGTAGGGCGGCTGCAGGGTGACTACAGAGAAAGCTTCCTTTTTATGACTATATCTGCGGGATTTGTTTTGATTAGGGTGGCGCACTGTACTTTTATAATTGAAATAAAAATAATAATAAATACTGAATAATTATTTTAATAATAAGAAAGCATTTGTTATAAATGTGCAGCTACCGCACTACTTGCGACCTAATGTGAAAGCCCTCTTACACATACCTTTCTGTAAAATACCACACAGAACAGAAATTGCATCATCTTCATCTGGATTTTGTAAGTACAACTTGACATACATGTAGAGGTATGTATGAGCTATATTTAAGAGTGCAATTTTATATACCTCATAGTCAGCGCCCATATTTTCTTGTTCATCAATGACTTCGTAACTTTGTACTGGCATCTCATACTTTGCCCAATTGCTTTGAATTTCTTTCTTCTTATATTTAGTATTGGCTTCCTCTGTGATTTTCAGAATTTCATCAGTTTCCCGTTTCAATTTTTTGTAGAATTCTGGACCTGGAGGTTCATATGCTGGTTTCTCTGGCTCTGTAACTTAATAGACAAAATAAAAAATAGACATCTAGCCAATTTAATATGTACATAACTATTTCATTAATAAATGATTGAGAGATATTATACTTGTGTTTTAATTATAGTATACTTGATTTCAGAAAAATATGTAGTTTTATTAAAAAAAGATATTTAGTAAGAAAATATAGTAGTGTTACTTCTATATCAGCAACAATGTTGGTGGTTCTTCAAACTCAGTTTAATTTTCTCAAAGGCTGTGCAGATTGTAATTCTTGTTATGGCAAATTAACTTTTTAAATTTTACTGAACGAACCCTATGTTGAACAAGGGAACAGGAAAACAATGTGTGTCTTGACTGCAGGGGTACCTCTATTTCTGCCTTATAGCAGCATTCTCTAATTAACCCATTATTGTCCCAATGCTGGGCACAGTTTTCTCTTAGAATGAGAGAGTTTTAGACATAGTCCACTATGCTGGCCAAGTGCAAATTGGTGGACTTAATACACCTCAGAGACCTTTTTAAACTTTTAATTTCACACCAGCATTATTGAAACTAAATATGTTTGTGAAAAATGTGGAGCTTCTTTAATCATTAGGGGTAGACCTTAGATAATACTTCACTTTAATTCTACACATTTTTAATGACCATGAGGAGAAATATTTAATAATAATATGGTAAGCCGATTCTTAATTTTAACCACACCAGTAAATTAAAGAACACAATTAAAATGATTTCAAACTCTGTTTAGAATCTGATTATAATTTAATTTGCTACTTCATTGGCTCAAGGCATATTAGATGCTTTTTGATTTGAAATATGTGCGTGCAAAACATTGAGTAAGTAACAAGTTTATTCTATTGCACATAGAAATGAACATACATAGTTAAAAATAAAATAAATACAAAAATAAAATAAATATATAAATAAATAAATATGAGAATAAAAATACCTTTAGAAGTCTCTATTTGTTTCTCAGGTTTCTTCTCAACGGGGCCGGCCGGCTGCCTGCCCCGACGTCTTCTCTGATCTTTAGGGTCATTCTTCCCCTTCTGTCTGAAAGTATTATTAGAAAACTGTTTAACAAATATTGTCGCCTGAGTAATACAGGTAAAGGAATTCGCCGTATACTTACTGCTTTTTGGAATCCTCTGGCATGGTTTACACCTTGTACACAAAATATTATGGATAAATAAAAACAGATGGTGCACACGGTATTATTACAATCTTCTTTAGCAAAATTGACTGAGAAAGTGATGGATTGACATTTGATTAAACTTCAACTTGACAACGTCAATTATCATAATTATTACTAAACGTAGCTTCTTAGGTATTAGCCATCTTTAGTTATATTTATTCTTTACTAATATTGTGGTTTCACATGTTTACATCACTGCCAGTTGTGGAATTACTGTGATGTACTGCGGGAAGAATATTTTGCACTTATAGAGAAACTTAGCGATGTAACCGGTATTCTACTTTCTTTTTCAAAAAGTACTCGTCGTCCGGGCAGCGACGCCGGGATATATAGGATTTCTACTACATAAAAACCCCTACGGCGCTTCGAGTGGGACTCTGTTACCTCCGACGGAACGCAATCAGAGTAATTTAATTGAACTGCCTCATTGGGCTCAACCCAGATGAGCGGATGATGCCACCGTCCATGATAATTCGCACTCCCTATCTTGCAGCTCACAATTAAAACCTGTGTCCCTTTATTTACTTCAGTTTAAGTAGGTGCTATACTTACGAATGTTACCTGCTCAATCTCATATAGGTAAAGCTTTTAAAATCAATTAATACTATGTTCAATATACAGAGATCCAATTTGGTTTTCGCCTTAACATGACGTGTCTTTATTAACATTTTTGATATCTAATATTATTATGTACTTATTTAAATAGAAATGAATGTTTGTCTGAATGTCCTCTATAGAATCGTAAACTATGTAATCATTTGATCATGCGATGATCTTTAGCAAGTTGTTGATAATGAGCTGGCGAAGGTTTTTGGTGTATTTTTTTTGTGATGGCGTAGCAACGAGCACAGGGTACAGCTAGTAATCTATAGCCATAACTTATAAAAAATAAGACAAGTACTTAATAAATATTTTAACATATTAGCAATATGTTAGGCAAATGAACTCGGTCGAAGACTCAGATATACCTAATTTGTAAACACACACACTTTTATATAAAAAGTTCATTTGAATTAGTTATTTAATATTTTAACCAGCCGCGAAAAAGGATTTACTAATAGCGCTGATTTGAATATTTACAGATGACATAGTTATTACATTTTAACCATACCATACGCACGGTGAGAATAAAACGAACCTAATGCGAAATTTATATTTTATGGAAATAACAAAATTGTGTCTGCACTTCAGAGAGTTTTTTATAGAACGCGGTTACTAAAGACTAAAGAGACCTTTTTTTGTAACTTTCCAGCGCGATTTTTGAAGTGAAACTTCTTTAGGCGCATGAGGGTAAAATTTTTACAGATGAAACGTCACGCCGGTATGCAACGGAAGTGTCGGAAAAGAGAGAGTGATCGAGACCGATTGAGAGAGAGTAAGACAGGGCGAACGTAGCATGAGCAACTAGCCGTGGAATGAGAGTAGGGAGCAAGCGAGTGAGAAAGATTGAGAGAAAAAGTGAGACAGAGCGAACGTCGTATCACGCCTTTTTCCCTTCCTCTTAATCTTGGAAATTTAAAGTTTTAGATTTGTATAAATATAAACAAGATTTATAAATTAGTTCGCTAAAGAAGTTTCACTTCTGACATGTGTACTTTGTACGCACGCATGTTTTTTTTTAATTTGCTAGACTAGACGATAGACTACGTTAGTAGTGCTTTCAACGAATTAAATCAATTTGCCGAAATATCAGTTTTATTTGTAATTTTCCAGCGCGAAATGTATTATTTAATTTGCTATACTAGACTAGACTAGATTAGTCTAGTAAATGAAATTACTTCAGTTAATATCAGATAGTCATTTTTAATTTGCTAGATTGAGATTAGGAGTGCTTTCAAGCATTGAAATCAAGTTACCGAAATATAAGTTGAGTCCCTTTCGTTCTCAGCGTGATATATATAGTTCTGTCTTATCATTTATACATTACCAGAGTCAAACTTAACCACACAACATGTAAAACAAATGAGCAGTTCGTTGCTAGAGTTACTTGAACTCGGCCCCTTTGTAATCCCACACAAACAAGATCAAAACAAGACCAGAATCCCATATGCATTAAAATCACTGAACATGAACGACATAAATGGGCAAACTCATCCTGTGCGACCCACGCCATAGCTTTCCCCTTGTAATAGTGCTTATTTTACGATGTGAGCTGTATGTAAGGGATAGAGTGAGGCTTCAATAGATAAGCGTAGGACGACAGTGGGCGATTCCAGAATGAAACTTCGATGCGTCAAGTATAGTACTTATTTTGAAGTTTAATGCATTTGTAGTAAATTAAACACTGCTTGTTTTGTCAGTTATAAACGAGACTTAATAATGGACTTATCAGGCTGTTACGCGATATATATATACAGTGCCGGATTAAGCGAGCGCGGGGCCTCTAGCAAATTCTGACAAGTGGCCCATAGTTTGCCTTAATATAAGGGTATTAAATAAAACAAAACTGTTACAAATAAACTGTTCTGGATTCAATTTAGGAAAATTTTAAGATGACACTTTCTATAATATGTATTTCTTTCAGATTAAGATTTTCAGGATAGCAAAGATAGTAAAATATAAATTGTAGGTGTTGGACCGCGGGGCCTCGCAAGGCCGGTAGCATTTGCTACTCTTGCTATGTGGCTAATCCGGCACTGTATATATAATTTAATATCTAGTACATTTTTGAAGTCTAATATGTAGTCGCATTTCATTTATTTTAATAGTATTATAATACTCAACGGGTACTCACGATATGCGGTTTATGAATTCTTATAGAATTCTTTTTGCCGATATTTCGACCCAGTTGCATGGATCGTGGTCACGGCCAAACAGTTTGGCCGTGACCACGATCCATGCAACTGGGTTTCATGATAATCGGTTAACTAGCTTTGGCATGAAAGCGTAACAAACATACAATAATACAATAAGTAAATAACTTGTTATATCTCGTAAATATTATATGTATGTAATAAATGTGTTCTATGCAAAAATGCGACACCAACAAAATAACGACGCACACGGAAAAAAATGCAATAGGAATCAGAATGGTAGGCTGATAAAGTATTTCACTCATAATACATGAAAATATAAATAATATGCACTAGTGATGTAACCAATATTCGGATTTGCATTTGCGATATTCACATTTTATTCGTATTCGCAAGAATTGGTGCGAATGTTTCGCGAATATCGAATTGTAATGCGTCGCAAAAAACGGTCGCGAAATCTGGAAATCGAGCTGCAGTTTGACGACCTAAAAAGGTCGCCAAATCTTGATCATCCTTCTTCTCGTCGATCCTTCGGCCATTATAACGAAAACTGAAAAATAAACCAACATTCGCATTCGTTACATCACTAGTCAGCGCATTGGTTAGTAACATGTAAGCGTCACAATTTTGAGACTCTTATAAGCCTTTTGCTTAGGCAAATGCAAGGCAAGGTACGATGTATCAATTCCGCGATAATACTAGTCTAAAATCATGTAAGGTACGATGTAGTACTAAGTTTTGCCCCATGTCAATCACAAGTGGTGACATACAGAGGGCAGAACTCCGCTGTCCGGAGTCTGTCTTGTTCCGTTTTTACCCTTGAAGCCTTTCGCTTAGTCAAATGCAAGGCAAGATATATTATAGAACTAAGTTTTTCTCCATTTCAAAAACAAGACGATTTAAAATATAGCGTGGTGACAGACAGACGTACAGGCGGACAGCGGAGTCTTAGTAATAGGGTTCCGTTTACCCTTTAGGTACGGAAGATGATTGCAAATGAAAAACGTAAACCCACTGAGTTTGTGCCTTATCTTCTCAGTTGAAGCAAGGTAATACTACTACTGTGGTTGAAGCCTTGTTCCGATGGTACCGGTTGAATGATGATTGGTGGGTAGTATTCCGGTGGTAGTAGAAAAACATGTGATTGACATTACATGTGTTAGTGCCTCCATAGCCTATATGAAATAAAGACATTTATATTCATTCCATTATCTTGTAATAATTATTGCTTAAATGTTGATGACTGTGTGGACCCCCAACAAAAACAACACATCCAACGTCTGTAATAGTATACTTATATGTTTTTCAGTGATCGTTATGGTTAAATCTGTTAAGAACGACATTGAGGTGGTTAAAATGCATTTTGTACTTTACAGTAATTTGACTTATCAGTCAATCGATCCTTCCACTTGATTCGTGCTTAGTAGATTCTCGTTTAATTTCCGTTTGAAGCAACAAGTGTTTGCATACTCAATTTATATAAATATTTTAGAGCTCTATTTATTGAAGAGGTCTAACTAAAAACGGTATACCTACTACGGTTTAGGTGGTCTACCTATACCTACTATTTATTTATCTAAATAAAACTTAGATAATACCTACTTTAAGTTTGTGCAATTACTCTGTATCTTACAATACTATATTGTTTAGTGAAGTAAGTATTGTAAACAGAAAGCCAGTAATTAAAATCCCTGCAATACTTTTATCTTTCTTCCATTACGTTAATACGGTGCTTGTACTATAAACCGGTTAGCGCTATTATTATCAGCGCGGAAGCGGAAAGGTGAAAAAATGAAAAGGAACTTTAATCTCCCGTGCCGTAGCAGGGAAGCGCCGGGAACTAGGAAACATCGGGTAGCGGGCGATAGGGGTGACGCATCGCGCGTGCGCCGCTAAGGGAGTCAGCGCGCAGTCGCCACGCGCCCGTCCTCAAAACAACATGGCGTACCGCGTCCCTCAAGGACACATCTGACAGTCCCGGCAAAAAATACAGCTGTGCTTTCGTAGTGCGGGAAATATATGAGTGAATAACGTGTTATATCAGTGTTGTGTTTAGACAGTGCTTGATTTGGAATACCGGCGTCGGCGGATTGTTTTTGTAAGGTAGGTACTTTCGGATTACACGGGCTGGGTTGAGTGTACCATTGCAGTCGGATGTTGTTTTTCGACAGCTGAACTTACGCCCTCGCATAAACTAATCACCCCTCTGAGCGCAGTCTATTTATGGTTTTCGGAAATCTCCCCAACGATACTCGGATTTTATTTTAAATGTACTTAACGGGCACTGATAATATTGTAGTTATTTGTCATGATTTCTTATAAGAAATAAGTATTCGATTTAAATATAGTTATTGTAAACATTTATTTGATTAGGTATCTGCAAAAAATTAATGGCGCTGAACAGCCATCTGAGGTCTTTTTTTATAAAATTTCTAACTTAACTTATAGTAGGTAATGTCATTGTATGTATAGCCATAGTTTTGTGGGGTCGATGAATTAAAAATGATCCGTCAAATTACCCGAAGACGAAGTTAGTTTGGTAGTAGCTGTAAGTACCGATAAAAGGATTACTGCCCCTCAATGTAAGATGCCTTGAGAGTCAATAATCATTTTACAAGAATTTTTATTTTTACGGAAAGCCCCCTGGCTGGTGGGCGAAGAAGAATTACAGTTTTTCTGCAGATGATCAGAGGAACCCAGACCTAAGTTCTCCTAACAACTGGGCAGTTAATTAAGGTTCAATATTGAGACTTGTTTGTTATAAGTTATAACATTGGCGATATACATAATCGGTTTGTCTATGTTTGTACATGTTTCACTGGAACAGCGTGGCGAAGCATGCTCATGCTGTTTGAGCTGACCCTTACCGCTTGAGCTTGGTAGAATACCAATGGCAAACACAAGCAAAGGCCTTAATAATTATTATATGAAGCCTAAAACCGTCCCATAGAACTCGCCAATGATGTTGATGTAAATTTATTCAAATCTGACATGTACTTCCGGCGATTAGCGCCTTTAAACAAACAAAAACACAAACAAAGGCTTGTCTTCTACATTATTTACACGTGGATCGCAGGCTTATTAAAATTTTGCTTTTACTCTAATGTGCCTCGTGATACGCAAGATCGCGATAGCGAAACAATAAAGATATTACGCGAAACTGTCTTTCAATTCGTTTAAACAGTGTATACAAACGAACTTCGAATACTTTTCTATGATAATGAAAAAAAAGATATGTTATGGTAAGCGGAAAGCGATATTTAGTTTCCCATATCAAGATATCGTAATCACAAAGAAAAATCAAATAACTCAAGTGTTAATTGATACGTTAAATTAATCAGACAGTTACGGTAATGAACGGTTCTTAGCGCAGACCGTTTTAATTAATTAACCGTCCGTTAATCCTACGCCCTTTCAATGTTTAAACAGTTTTGAAGGGTTATGAAGTGTTGTCAACTCTTTATCTTCCGTGATTAGATAGGTGATAGAATTGTTGAAAGATAAGCCAATTTCAGAAACATCTATTTCTACTGTATAGTGGTTTTTGCGTTTCGGTGGGAGGGTTTGGTTATCCGTTCAGTTCCAAATGGATCGACCATCACAATCCTCTGCAGTGGCAACGTATCCGTGATTAACTACAGATTCAAACGGATCGATCATCTCAATCCTCAACAGTGGCAACTTATGCGTCATTGACTTCAGATTCAAATGGATCGAGAATCTCAATCCTCAACAGTAGCAATGTATTCGTGATTGACTTCAGATTAAAATGGAACGACCATCTCAATCCTCAGCAGTAGCAACGAATCCGTGATTGACTTCCGATAGAATACCTGTTCTATATGAAAGTTCTTCTTACAACAGGTGGACTTCACGCTCGTATGCTACTGCAGTCGGATTGAAATACTTTTTTCAAATCATAGGGCTACTCCTACAACACACCCCTACAACATGTGTGGTCATCCTTAACAAGGACTGCTAACCTATCTTGTGTTACAGAAGTAGGATTTAATGGCCAAAGTAAATGACACATTATGTACAACGCTGGTATATTTTCACGATCTCACACTTAAATCATTTCAAAATACATTTGGACAGAGTTACGTTTGTTTTGGTTACAATATCCAGACAATCATTTTGTGAAAAACATGAACAATTTTATGTTACATACAGGAAAATAAACTGTCTTATATCACTATATTTAATGCATGTTGACGCAACATTTATGTATTCAATACAGTAATCTGTATTGAATATGAATTACAAAATAAATCACAATGTGCCTAAATGTATATAATATTACAAAAAATATATTAATAAAGTCTAACTGAATAGTAAAATGATTTCTCGGTTCGACTCCAGGGGAAATACTACGAAGTATTACTAATTGAAAGTTTGTCTTTCTTTTCATAGTCTATAGCCTTCAATAGGACACAGCAACGCTTGATAAGGCTGTTTTAAGTCAGAATTACGTAGAAGTAGCGGTAGCATTTCCAAATATTATCCATTTGAATTTTTACCTAATATTAAAAGATGTCTTATTTTCGTCTTACGTCCCTTCATCTTAGGGTGGACTTACGCTGATGATAGGACTACGATTTCTCTTTATTGTAACCGACTTTAAAATATATTACTATATTTAATTTAGTAACTGTTAAATTTCACGTATACAAAAGTGCGTAATCGCAATAATAGCACTGAATGTCCTTTTTAAGGCACAGAGTTGCGGATGAGGCTAAAGATAGAGTACACAGTCATCGCCCATAGCTGATTCAGGCGCTAATTATAGATAACTAATCTTGCATGTTGGGCTTACACTTCGATTTGTATACAGAATTTGAAAGAAAACAGTTTCTTCACAGTTTCACAGTAGTGTTGATTCGTAATCATTGAATTTCGAAACATGCGGAAATAAACGCGTCTTATTTAATATTAATAATAGGCATAATATCGGTGAAAGTTTGTGGGGATGTATGCGTGTTCGTTTCTTGTTTGTTTGTAATTAACATAAGTTATGACGTAGAATAACCCAGGATGCTCATTACCGTGATAGGCGTGGAAGGCCAAACCGTGCGAACCCGCGGGATGGCGCTTGTATAGTATAATTTTTTGTCCATCCATCACACTTTTTCGCCCACTGCTGGACTCAGGCCTACCCTGATATGCGTGTTGGTTGATCGCAATGGGAGTTGTAACACAAGAAGATGCTGCTACCCCTCTTTTGGATTTTGTTCCGTAGTCGCCTCCTATAACTTTAATAGGGAAAGAGCAATTGACACTATTCAATTCCTCCACTCCACACGAAACGTAGGTAGGTATATAATTAATCTACAATACTTTCGTACAACTACGTATGTGAAATATGTTATTTTAGAACATACAAACAGTTTTTATATTATTAAGCTGAAAGGATTGTACGTTTGTTCCCGTTAATCTATACATGTTTTTTTGTTTGACAGGATATTTGTTGAGGACGATTTAAAGCTATACTTATAACGTTCTAAGACCAGCACTACTTACTAACGACGATACTTACGACAATTTTTAAATGCGGGCGAAACTGCAGAGCACAACTAGTCTATCATAGTCGAATATGTAACGTAAGTAGTTTTCACGGACTGAGACCAGTAAATGAAAAATAAATCCAAAAATAAATCTATGCGCCAGTTTTCTTTCATAACATTCTATGAAAATACCTATACTTTCAGTTACGACATCAATTCCAATACTTCCAATACTTCGATATC
The DNA here is from genome assembly GCA_949699795.1 of Spicauda simplicius. Lineage (NCBI taxonomy): Eukaryota > Metazoa > Arthropoda > Insecta > Lepidoptera > Hesperiidae > Spicauda > Spicauda simplicius. The sequence continues at coordinate 16,716,757 of OX453070.1, read as the reverse complement.
ATACAGCAATACATGGAAAGAAAGTAGTGGAAGAATCGAATTATTTATTTAATCGTTGGCAACATTTTGAAGTAATGGCGAACTGCACGCAATTCGGCAGCCGTATTCAGTGAACTATGAAGTTTGTATGAATAACTATTCAAGTGTGAAAATCGTAGTGGCTTTCAATGAAAGGTAATAACCATTTTTGTAAAATGTCACTTTGTAAAATGTCACTTTGTAAAATGTCTAATTTATAACAAGGTAACAACTAAATTTATTTACATTTGTATCAGTCTTTACTCTCAAAATTAACAAGCTGAAGTGGCAATGTTCCGGCCGCATCGCTCGTAGGACCGATAACCGATGGGGAAGGAAGGTCCTCGAGTGGCGACCATGTTTACGCAAAAGGAGCACAGGTCGCGCCCCCAGCAGGTGGACCGATGACCTGAAGAAGATAGCGGGAAACCGTTGGATTCAGAAGGCACAGGACCGGTTGGAGTGGCGTCATTTAGGGGAGGCCTATGTCCAGCAGTGGACCGCAAAGGGCTGATGGTTGGATGGCTACAGTAAGGGAGCTCTCCCTCAATTATTTTGTTTAACAGTGTAGATTCCTTTGTGGTTCAACTCCGTAGCCACTAGTAATGTAACGAATATTTGCATTCGCATTCGCGAATATTCGCATGTTTTCAGATATTCGCATTCGCAAGAGTTGTCCGAATGTATTGCGAATATTGAAACGCAGTGCTTTTGTAAAAAAGGTCGCCAAATCTATACAAATTGAATTTGAACTGCAGTTTGGCTACCCAAAAAAAAGGTCGCCAAATATATTCTCCGGCACCCTACACCAAGAACTGAGAAAAGCAACATTCGCAAATGGCAAATAATAACATTCGGTACATCAGTAGGCACTATTGCTACACTTATTCGCCTTACCTGTCTAATAGTGCAAATAAGCGCTGTTGTGTTTAATCTTGATGGGTGGTGTAAGTAAGGTAATCGTTGGAAGTATTCCAAATAATAGGGGTAGTGAAAAATCTGTGGCTAACCTAAATTGAGACTCATCTTGTTTGGGGTTGGTTACAAATAACCATGGGCGACATTGGCTACAGTAGTTTACTGATAGTTAAGGGGGAGAAAAGTATATGATGTCAACTTTTCTACTCCTTTAAATGTACGAAAAGAGCTCTCCTTCAAAGCCGGCGATGCGTTGGCGACTCCTCTGGTGTTGCGAATGTCCATAGGTGACGGTGACTACTTTCCATCAGGTAGCCCATCTGCCTTATCGTTAAGTTTAAGTACAAAAAAAGAAAACGTGTCACATTGTCACATTGTAACCGAACCCAATTGGACTTCAAACGTACCTACTCGTATTACAACTATCAGTACTACACATTTCTTATTACTCCTACTTAAAAAGCAGATTTTTCGAAACGCATTACGGCCATTATAGAAATAAGATCAATAATTCAGAACACAAAGCACAAAAATCTAGATTACTTTTATTTCAGTACTGTACCCTGAATTGCAATTACGTGTTTTGTAACTGTTTGCTGACTAAGCAAATGTCATATGAAATTGATGAAGTCTTTTTAGGTCAAATGGAACGAAATGTTTGTGCTGTTTAATCATTTGTTCTTATGCTGTGGTTGCATGTAGTGAGCAGCTTTCCACTATAATTTAAACCTTTAATTCAAACCATGTGTTAATTTAAACCTTTACGGTTTTCGTATTTGCGTTTTCTTAAGGACATGCACACTTTAATATCAGGCGACCATCATAGTCATCGGGAGTAGCAACGTATCTGTGATTGACTTTAGATAGAACCCATGTTCTATATGAAATTGTTTACAAATGTCCAAGGCCGGCAGTGACCACTTACCATCAGGTGAACTGCATGCTCTATATGAAGTTGTTGACAGATGTCCATGGACGGCAGCGACCACTTACTATCATGTGGACGTCTCGTTTGCTACTTCAATCAGAAAAAAAGGACAGTTCTTCTTTTTTTATTATAAATACATTCAATATACAGACACAAGCAGTACATACATTATGTTATGTATGGATGTGTGAACCTTATTCAATTGAACGAAATCGCAACCGTCAACCGAAGATCGACTTCCGTTCTCGATTCCGAACGGAGCCGCTTTGTGTTGATCTGAGTGACGTCTGAGATGATGTTTGTATGTTGTATTAAGATCCTTCGAACTGGATTCATTAACATTTGAAAACAATTTTTTAAGTACATACCTATTTATTTTTTACTACAATTAAAACGGTATAAAAAGAAAATACATTATTTGTAGACACCGCAGTTTTACTTCACACTCAAAAGATGATTTAAGGCTACACATGTATATATTGTAGATTATAGGCAATTGATTGTGGTGGATTCTCTTTTTACAAGTGTACGTTTAATTAAGTATTTATGCATTTACATATATCTGTTTGAATATGTATGTATGTATGTAGGATTATAATCTTGCAAAAAATAAAACAACGTTCCTGAGAGACATTTGGCTGAAGTTTAACGATTTGAATAAAATGAATGATTAACTTAGTGACGTCATTTTAAATCCTAAAACATGTCAAAACTATTGTAATGGGTTCAAAAAACCAATGTACTTATGATAAGAAAGGGTTTTCTAGAAAAAAACAATACCTAAAAAAACGTCATGACAGATTTTTTTAGCTTTTTGAATATAAATTTATTTTGTCTATCCACGGGGATATAGGGTTCCCTCAAGGTCAACATTAACTTTTGGTATACGAACAAACTTGAAATAATTTAAATGCTCTGAAGTTTCCAACCAAAGCCATACTTTAGGAAATGAATGAGCCATCAAAATACACCAACATTAACTGTGAAAGAATTACATAACTACACCTATTTCAGTCGTGTCTTAGCCTCTAAATTTAGAACTACTAATAATAAGTCATTCCGTCCTCAAATCGTTCACAAAAGTAAGTTCGTTGCCCGTCGCATGAAACCAAAACAAAAATCTCTGATAACAATCATTATTCCATTGTGGTTTCGAATTTTGTCGTGAGCTATAAAGGCTCATTGTGCTACTACTCCATCAAGATTAAGAAACCTGAAGCGTGTTCGTGTACGAATATGGTTACAAAAAATATAATCTTCACTTGTAAAGGACCTCCAAAAGCTTAAATATACTCGTTTGGAACATGAGAGTAACGACATACTGGATAACGGACTTTTGTATGGATTATTAATATTACAATTATCACAATACATTATTGTACTGATATATAAAAAGTCACAAGTTCCTATTTTAGTTATATTGCATAACGCGGTTTGTATTATTGAGCAATGTAGTAACCTGAAAAAGTCAAATTATTTTTTTAATACAAATAGTGTTTAGCTCATCTAAACGTATTAGCCTATTAAAATTCACTACACTAAATCGATGGACCGCCAAATAGTAGTAACTTCTCTTCTTTCTCAATTTGCCTGTGTACAAACGGCTCTGGTTTGTCTGAATCTATCGGTTTCCCACCATCCTCCTCATCAGTCACCTTGTCTGAAAAAATCCTGTCCTCCTTTCGCCAAGAATTGGTCTCCATTCAAGAACCTCCCACATCCATCTTTCGATATAAATGATAATTGAAGATATATTTTGCTATTTGAAAGGTTATGATTAAGTTCTTGATTCACACGAGTTCTAGTTAACTAATGTTTCAACGTATAATTACCGTTCATATAATTGTGAGTTCTCCGATAACAAATCTGGTCTAAGCCTGAAATTATCCAGTATTATTTATTGGAACATAAGCATGTTAAACCAATCGTGTTTCGCTTGATTAGCCCTTTGTCAGTTTTCTAATTTCGACACCTGGTGCCATAAAAAGATTTCGACTGGCTGGATAAATAGGCCTGATGCAAATGCGTTAGGCAATTCGTTTCATTATGAAGTTTGTACGCAAATCCTTTTGGACAACGACTAGGCGATTTATTATGATACTCGTTATTTTATTTATCGGTTCACGTTTATTAAGTAGACGTATTGATCCATTTTATATGTAACGGGCGTTCAAGATATACAGTTTTTTAATTGCGTTATTGCTAATATCTTGACCCAGTTGCATAGATCGTGGTCACAACCAAAAATATAAATGACGAATTGAGTATTGAGTTGAAGATTGTTAAACCAAAACTTAGATTTTGGGTTCGCGTTGTGCTAGTTAACTAGTCATATTTTAAAAACCTTTATAAATAAAACCGGGTCACTTGGCCAATATAAAAGCATACTTTTAAAAAAAATTGTTAGTAAAACCTGGAAATCTAGTTTTACATTTATTAATTGGGGTAGTTTTGCTTGTTTGATTTTTCACTATTTTCCGCTTGTAACGTAGCAAATTTGACCCCTTAAGTGTGTGTAAATAATATGCCATCTTTTCTTCTATTGTTTTAACAACAAGTAAAGATTTTGCTTACTCGCTGTATTCTTTCTAAAATCATTAGTCTACCAGTCATGACATATAAGTTAACAAATAAACACCACTAAATCATAGGTTTTTCATACACACTATCCCAGTATTCCAATAAAAATCATCACCATTGGCATCCACAACCCTTATTGATAATGGATGCTAACAAAATGGGAGATACGATGAAAACCATTATTTTACACAATACAGTTATTATGAATGTCCTCATTCAAAATTCCAAATTTGAAGGCCTTTTTCGCTGAATTCTTTCAGACATCGTAAAATCTTGTTCTATTGAAGCAATAACGTTATTTGTCAAAGTTTGATAAGATAAACGGCAAGACAAAAAATGTGTTATTAATTAAGATCAATATGATAAAAAAACTTTTTAACAAAAAATATCTACCGACTTCCATGTCACAAAAAAGTAAAAAATAATTTAAATATATTTTGGTCTAGAACATACTCAGTACTTAGTACATAGTCCTGAAGTCGGTGCTCGACATATTTCGCTGGACGACGGTAACTACGTCCTATATGAGCACCGACTTCAGAACTATGTACTAAGTACTGAGTATGTTCTAGACCAAAATATATTTAAATTATTTTTTACTTTTTTGTGACATGGAAGTCGGTAGATATTTTTTGTTAAAAAGTTTTTATTTTACACTTTTTAGTGACTATATTTTTATGTTTGTATTTAAATAAAGCCTCTAAGTTTGCTTTGTGCATCTACATATTCACAAAAATTAAACATAAAACACTTTTACAATTCATACAAACAGGGCGCCCCCTCTGGAAGTACCCCTCCATCATCAGGGTTGAGGAGTTGAAGGTCAAATTTTTCATCTTATATTGTTGCTTAGTAATCTTATAACATATACGTTAGTACCAGGTGGCTAACTTCTATGGCTCAGGCTTGCAGTACCCTGCATCATCAGGGTTTAGGAGTTGAAGGTCAAAATTTTAATTTTGTGCCTCTGTTTGGTATTATTTTTACATACCCGTAAGCACCAAATTGCCAACTCCTATGGTTTAGAATTGAAGTACCCCTTCATCATCAGGGTTGAGGAGTTGAAGGTCAAAATTTTAATTTTGTGCCTCTGCTTAGTATTATTTTTACATAACCGTAAGCACCAAATTGCCAACTCCTATGGTTTAGGATTGAAGTACCCCTTCATCATCAGGGTTGAGGAGTTGAAGGTCAAATTTTTGATTTTATATTTTTGCTTAGTATTTTCTTTACATAACCGTAAGCACCAAATTGCCAACTTCTATGGTTAAGGATTGAAGTACCCCTCCATCATCAGGGTTGAGGAGTTGAAGGTCAAATTTTTCATCTTATGTTTTTGCTCAGTAATCTTATAACATATACGTAAGCACCAAATGGCTTATTCCTATGGTTTTGGCTTTAAGTACCCCTGCATCATCAGGGTTGAGGAGTTGAAGGTCAAATTTTTGTCCCATGAATTTGCTTAACAATTTCATTATATATTCGCAAACATCAAACGACCAACTTTTATAGTTCAGGCTAGCAGTACCCCTGCATCATCAGGATTGAAGAGTTGAAGGTCAAATTTTTCATAGTAAATACCTACATAGTAATTTTATTCTATATTTTACTCAATTGGACTTCTCCAGCTAAGGTTCGGCCGACTATCACTAATTTTATTATTTTGCTCCAAAAAGTTGAAGATCCTATGATTAGAACCTTATCAAACTCTTATCAGACTACCCCTGGAGTACATCCTTTCTAATAAAAAAAGAATCATCAAAATCGGTTGGCGGGATATTGAGTTATTCATACATTTATCGCGTACATTGAAAATGCAAATTTAAGACTTATGCGTTTTTCTTATGGATGCCCTAGTCAAAAAAATACTAAAAAAAAATGGGACCCTATGACACGCACTACCTTTCAAATAAAAAAAAAATCATCTAAATCGGTTCACCCAGTCCGGAGAAATGAGGTAACAAATATAAAAAAAAAAAAAAAAAAAAAATACAGACGAATTGATAACCTCCTCCTTTTTGGAAGTCGGTTAAAAACACTGTTTTATAATATAGGTTTGAATAATGTGGCGTATGACGTATATGGCGTATACATAAAAATACAAATTGATATTGATGAGAGCCTTTAGATTATGCAGCTTTTAAGAAAGAAAGAAAGATTTTTATTTAGTCAATTTTTGGGTTACAATAATATTGATTACATAAGATGTTTAAAAAAAAAAGAAAAGGGCGCCAAATATTGAATATGCCGGTTAAGGCGTTCTAAATGTATGGCACTCACATACTCGTATTTATCATTAAGGAAGCTGGAAAGTGTATCTAAGGTTTATGCAGTGGAGTATTTATGGTATTGGACGTGTGCCAGTATAGGTACATGACGACCTTACATAATAGTCTTCGGCGACAACAAAATATGGCTTTGGATGTAACTTATGCAGCCCATTAATTTAACGTGCGGAAGTAGAGCCTTTATATCTCCATATTTGTAATACTCGGTGTAAACTAGCAAAATTTACAGGTTTAAATATTGTATTGTTGCTTTTACGGATTTTGTTTCAGATAAGAAGATTTTAAATATTCTTGACTTCGTTCTTAATATTGTTTTCATGTTTTGACTTTTCTTTAGTTTCGCCGTTCATAGTTTTAGTTTTTTTATCATCTGTTTATGCGAATTGGGTAAAGTATCATTACATTAATATATATCATCATCACTGTTTTGTATGTTTGTCCTCTACATAGCTCGAAACCATTTATCAGATTTAGACGAAAATTTGTAGTTCTTGGGACGTCCACAAAGACCTTGGCCCAATAAAATCTACTTATAAATGGCCATATAGGTACAGTTGTCTGATTAAAGTTGATAATGAGTAAACTAAAACAGTTTTTCATTATTCTTTCATTAAACTTCACGTGGCATTTCTACGCTTGCCGGGTACAGTACCTTATAGTAAGTAAATATACTACTATTGACTAAAAGGTTCTTCTATCAATGAGAACGGTTTATGCTTTAAGCAATAGTCCTCGATGCTGACTAAATTTGGTAAACAAAACGAGAGGGTGTAGTAATTGAATAATTTTCATTCGATGTACAATCCTAACATTATTTCTCGTTCGTGGGTCGATTTGTGTAATACATCCTTTGATTTTCTTCAGAACGAATCACTGCTGTTTTGATTTATCCATTTATTAATGGATTGAATTCGATATTTATTTTGTTAAGTCATCATCATACAAAATATAGATTAAAAGATATTTCTATTTGGAATCATCGTGAAAATGAAATACATTTTCCAGAATTACCGAATGATATCCTGCCTTTTATCTTTTGCAATGACAATATTAGAATGACTCAAATTATTATGATACATCATTCTGTAATTTCCTTTTATCCACTAACGCTAACAAACGATTAAACCAGGTCATAGGTAAAGTAACTTGGCCCTGACATTGTCGTTTCAATTTCGTCTGACCTTTACCACTCAATGTTTTATCTCTTATCTTCATCCGACGAAGCTCGCGAGCTATCGTCGAAGGCCGGTTTGCGAGGTCTTTGAACCTCCAAATTCCCCTCCAGTTTAAGCCACGGCTATATTTAGAACTGCGAGTTCGTACCGATTCGGGACGCTGTTATTACTCAAATCTAGGAAATCATTTTAAAGATATTTTATGGTATCCTCGTGAGTAAAGTTTTTAACATTGAACCTTGATTAATAAACACATTGGAATTAGTAATATCGTATCTTAGACTTGGTTATTTCCGCAGTTTCCTCAATTTTGGCACGTAACGAGAATCCTTTCTTAAACTAGGTCATAAACTGTACGTTTGACAAGTTTTAGCAAAATGCGAATGGTAGTTATTGGTAAAAAACTAGCAAACACACACATTCTCACAAATGTTCGTATTTATATGAGTAATAAGGTTTTGTATATGGATAAGTAAAACCTACGTATATTATAAAGCTTAATGTCAACATTTAAACTATGATAGCACAATTTTTGCAATCTTTCGATTGCAAGAATGATATTAAAATGAATTCGAAATTAAAAGCCAATGTGCTGTCGATTATCTTTTATTATTTATATGTATAAGTTAATATACGAAATTAGAATTACCAAAATGTTAATAAAAAGTACCTTTCATAGGAACCCAGAAGTTTTCATAATGCTTACACTATACTTAGTAATTACGGAAATTCAGATTTAAATTCTTTTTATTTCATTACGAACACTTTAATTATATCTACATAGACGTGTATGTTAGATTGTTCAATCATAATCAGTTGCATCCAATTCCTGCTAAAGTCATTAGTCACAAGTCGCATTGATAATTATTAAAACAAAATAAGCGCGAATGCTTAAAAACAGTAGATTGCCTTCTGTTTCAGATGATTGCTTTTAAGCAGTCGGGTTTCTTGTTTTTATAATAATTTGTTTAATTAAACGCTTATTGATTTTTGCGTATTAAGATTTGAATTTGCAGTGGCCTATTTATTAATTTTCATTTAATACTCATATTGCTATGATAGTGAAAAAATGTCCCTTCCTACTTTTGTCTTTAATTGCAGGCACCACATTTAAAAATTATAGCCCGTGTCATTTTGACATTTGAATCGATTTTAATGATATGTCACAATCCGTCCATGACCACGTTGTTACAATCCGTCAAGTCAGTAGCGCATGCCAACAAAAAATACGTACAAACATACATACAAACATTCATACATACAGGAGAAAAGTATGACCCTCACGCAGTTGTGTGTAATACAATTCTATCTATAATAGATAGATCCGAATTCAGAATACCTGGACGTCGATAATGAATCACGATGAACTCACGCACATCGTCATCTCAGCCTTTGTCTATAGAACTATCAATAACATGATGAATAATAAAAATATCTTTTCACAGTCACACAGACAATGGCCGAACAGAAAGATAAACTTGGTTTATAAATCACTCATACCGAATATGGTTATTACTCCACATAAATCAATAGAAGTGTCAGGCCACACACGTCTGTGGCAATTTGCTCATTTTCACGTCTTCGAAATTCTGGTGAGGGTTTGGTGAACGGGTTAACCGATTTTGATGCGGTTGTATACTTGAGGCCATATGGATGTCTTCAGATATTGATGAATCAAGTGGACGGCGATTCTAGATCCAGTTGTAATTTTATTTTCTGATATGTTTTTATATGCTATTTTTGAGTTTCTTATAGGTATTTAGAGTTTAAATATTTTTAATAACTTCCCAAAGAAAAGAGGTTATCTATTCTTTATATCTATTTTTTATTTTAAATTACAACAATTGTATCCTGTCTGAGGCTAAGTGTCCTGATCTTCTACGATGTTATTAATAACAATTTAATTGTTAAGTTATTACTCATATTTTTGTTTCATAGTAGAGCCGAGCTCTCAAGGAAGTGAGTGAAATTCACTCCTTATAGATTTACTTATAAACTTCATAATGTTACTAGTTGCCAATTAGTTTTCATGAGTTCAGTTTCGTTAAGTTACAGTGGAGATACGGAAATTTATTTGCTACTATACCAAGAATATATAGAATTGCTAGAGGTTTCATTGGAGCGACGATTGATACTTACTGTAATATAATGTGATATAGACACGCACACACGCAAGTGCTTCGAGCTAAACTGATTTAAATTATCACTAAGTATTATAACACAAAGCCGCTTCCCGCTGTCTGTCCATATGTATGTTTACATCTTTAAACTACGCTACGGATTTTAATGATTTTTTTTAATAGATAGAGGGATTCAAGATGAAAGCTTTTATGTATAATACATGTATAATATAGTAGAGGAACACTAATAATTTTAGATTTTCACTTTTAGACGGAACAAAGTTCGCTGGGTCAACTTGTCTCTTCATATAAGTAAACCTTATAATAAAAGGTTTAATATCGCGTGCGTCAGTTCTACTTAATATCCGCTCTACAGTACTCGATTCGCCGACTTTTTGTTTAAAGGTCTTTCTTGCGCCATTGTGGAGGTTTATCCAGCCTTCAGTAGCCATCTTTTTGTAATGCCACCGCACTGCAATTTCTCTTTCGTTCGTGATTGGAATGAAGTTTCAAGCGATTCTGAGTATTCTTTAATTGTAACCGCTTTAGAGGGCGAATTCATGCTGATTTGGAATGTATTAAACGAAGTATTATATATTAAATATCTATACATTTGGATTCTATTCCTTCTCTGTATGGCGTGACTGTTAAAAGGTGGTAGAACCAGTGTAGTTCGACCGGGGACCACACCTATTTCTATCGTCAAGCATTCTTTGCGTTTCGATGAAAGGGTGTGGTTGCCGGCACACTTGTAAATGAGGCGACCATCATAGTCCTCGGGAGTAGCAACGCATCTGTGATTGACTTCAGATGGAACCTATGTTTTATTTGAAGTTGCTTACAGATGTCTATGGGCGGCAGTGACCACTTACCATCAGGTGGACAGCATGCTCGTTTGTTACTTCATTATTATAAAAAAAAAACCGTAAGAGTCATAATTATTCCACCATTGTCCTTCTGCTGGGTACGAGTCTTCTCTAAGACAGAGTTTTTAGGTTGTATTCTGCCGTGCTGGGCAAGTAAGAATTAGGTACTAGACTTCCCACACCTTTGAGAATCTTTTTAGAGAACTATCAGGTGTGTACATTTACACACGATGATTTGGTTCACCGTAAAGCAGTGACAATTAGTACACTGTTGGCAGCAGGTACCAACGCCACACCTATTTCTAGCGTGAAGCATTTCTTGCGTTTCGATGAAAGGGTGTGGTACACTTTTAAGTATATGAGGCGACCATCATAGTCCTCGGGAGTAGCAACGCATCTGAGATTGACTTTAGATAGAACCCATGTTCTGTATGAAGTTGCTTACAGATGTCCATGGGCGGCAGTGGCCACTTACCATCAGGTGGACTGCATGCTCGTTTTCTACTTTAGTCAGATAAAAAATTTTTGATATGCACATCATTTTACAAAAATCTTTGCCTGGGAATTAACCTGGTACTAATAGAGGTCTGAGTTTCAACCGTTACGTTATCATTGCTCATGGCGAAAGAGTAAGTTCAGTATTTTTGGAATTATGAGATATGACTAAAGCTTTCAAATAAATTTTGTCAGTGACAATTAAAATAAAATTTGTAATGTTTCTCGTTTTAATTAAATTACTACATGTGTTATTGGCGTGATGCGGGCGGAAATGCTGGCTGCAAATGCTTCTAAATTTCTTTAGGGCCTGAACTCGCTGCCAGGATTGGTAGATTGTTTTTTTTTCTATCTGACTGAAGTAGCAAACGAGAATGCAGTCCACCTGATGGTAAGTGGTCACTGCCGCCCATGGATATCTGTAAGCAACTTCATACGGAACATGGGTTCCATCTGAAGTCAATCACAGATGCGTTGCTGCTCCCGAGGACTATGATGGTCGCCTCATGTGAAAGTGTGCCGGCAACCACACCTTTCCATCGAAACACAAGAAATGCTTCACGCTAGAAATAGATGCGGCGGTGGTACTTCCCCGATTGAACTACACTGGTTCTACCACTACCTTGAATTAATTTCCTTGAGGTAATTCATTTGTTGCAATCATCTATGAATTCAAAGGTTTATTGAAAAAATAAACGATATCACAAACTAGTGATAGTTCAGTACTGACGACGGATGTTTTTTTTTACTACATTGAAGCAGCAAACAAGAATATTCTGGGTCTGGGTGTTTTGTATTTGTTTTCGTGTGTCCATGGCACCCACGACCAGTGCCGGATTAGCCACATAGCGAGGTTAGCATATGCTACGGCCCCGCGACTAGAGATGCCCCGCGGCGCAACACCTACTGCTATTTGTATTTTACTATCTTTGCTATCCTAAAAATCTTAAACTGAAAGAAGATATAGAAAGTGTCATCTCTAAAGTTTCCCAGATTAAATCCAGAAAAGTTTACTAGTAACGGTTTTGTTTTAATCCCCTTACTTAAAGCAAACTATAGGCCTCCTGTCAGAATTTGCGTGCAGGAGGCCCATAGTCACAACAGGCCCCGCGCTGGCTTAATTCGGCACTGCCCACGACACAGGAGATAATCCTAGTATGGGGTATAAGATTATAATGCGTTAGTTTTAGTTGAATTCAAGAATACAATTGTGTGGAATTGTGAAGTATTCCCGCGTGCTCTCAATTAAATCAAAGCTTCGCTGCATTCTAATTGCTGATTAACAGGATAATTAACGTGGATTAGATGCGTTAGTAGTAATTGTTAACATAATTAAGACTAATACATTGGCGCCAGAATAAATCGATCACCTCATATTTATATGCGCTTAACGTATTGATTTACGTATTTTTATATAAATAGGTTTTATAGTCAGGCATAGCAGTAGATCGATTACATTATTAAATATATCCTTATTTATTATTTACATAACCGTACGCTGCGCGCGTTGCCACGCCATCACAAAAAATACACCAGAAACCTTCGCTTAAGAATAACAACTTTGCTACAAATGAACAAATGAACGATTTACGATTATGTAGAGGACATACAGACAAACATTCATTTTTATAAAAAAGAAGAAAGAAGAAGATATATTTACAAATTTTTTGGTAACCGGTATGGTAACCTAAACAGTTTTTTGCAAATATATGGAAAGTAAAGATACACAGAATTTTAATTTTGATTATAATATTTATGGCGTTCAACTCTTAACAGGGCATCAGCTTTGTTCTTGCCGTGTCAAAGTTAGATGTTAATGATGCAAAGAACATTAAACTGATGTTTAATGGAACATATTTATAAATCGGTAAGTAGTTATATTGCTACTGTATCGAGAGTTCTTAAAAAAACAGTTCTCGGAGGTATGTGAAGTCCACCAGTTCGCACTTGGCCAGCGCGGTGGACTATGACCTAAAACTCTCTCATTCCGAAGACCCGTGCCTAGCAGTGGGACAATTATGGGTTGAGGATATAGGTACATTGTAGATCGTTTCGAAATTTCCGCGAATCAATTACCACAACAATATCGACTCTCGTAAGGTTTTCGAAACCATACAGGAATTCGTAGTGTCATATTGTATCCCTACAAGGAACGCGGGTAATAGGAAACGTGCTTACTTGTGGTACTTGGTGTTTTGTTTCGAACGATGTATCAATTTTCATATGCCGTCTCGCTCTTTATTTTCTGTCTCTGTCGCTAGATCTAATGTAGGATACGTTTTTTTTATAGTTTAGCAAGCGCCGAATTAGACTCTTAAATAAAAAATAGATCCCCCACGTAGTCGATTTGTTTTAAACAGTTCGCGAGCATTTGTAATTACAACGTGAAATATTTTGTCTGTGTTTAAAAACGCATCAGATACAAACAAGTGGCATTAATTAAAAGTATATAAATATATTTATAGACTACATTTTGAGGTTACATTTAGTCATTGTTTCATTAAAGTCCGTCCTATTTATCTAACTAGTTAGTTCTTGCGGCTCTGCTCGGTTCTGTTAGTGTACAGTGGTATTAGTATTTATTATAGGTAATTAATTATTACCTGTGTGCCAAATTTATGCGAAATGCGACCTGCGCTTTTTACGTAAGAGTATCATACATTCATACATCCTCACAAACATTTGTATATATGTAAAATATTAGTAAGATATTTTGAGGTAAAATTTAGTCTTAATTTCATTAAAATATGTTTCCTTTATCAAAAGTTATTATATATTTATGTTTATAATGTTATAAACGCCTTCGAAACCGCGGGGCAAAACTAGTGCGTAATATAATAAAAAATTGTTTGTCCTTACGTCATTTGTATGCAAATATATTTTTTGTCGCGTATGCGTTCAATATCGCTGTTGTTATTTTGGACACGTATCATTAAAGAAGTTTATATCCGCCATAATGGTTTCCGGTGATGTCAAAAATTGCATCCAATTTTAAATGATGAATGTCGCTTGCCAAATTGCTGAATTAATGGGAGGTTATTGTCTCTTACTAAAGTGCATTTTTATTAATTGAAAATTAGGTTAAAGTTATATGAATTTATCGTTTTGTATTACTTTTTGGTGTTTTATAGCTTACAGGTTTTTCCTGAGGCTTTGCCCACTTGAAGGTGGTAGAACATTGTAGTTCGACCAGTGAGGTACCACCGCCAAACCTATTTCTAACGTGAAGCATTCCTTGCGTTTCGATGGAAGGGTGTGGTTGCCGGTACACTATCATAGTAGACGACCATCCTAGTCCTCGGGAGTAGCAACGCGACTGTGATTGACTTCAGATAGAACCCATGTTCTATTTGAAGTGGCTTACAGGTTCCAGTCCATCAGGTGGACTGCAAGCTCGTTTGCTACTTAATTATTATAAAAAAAACTTAATACGAGTATTTGGATCTCTCTTTCTGGTAATTTAGAAAGTAATTTAGAGTAATTAGAATTTAGGATTTTGGTAAGATTTGTTTCGCCAGTACTTTCAAAGATTAACACGTACAAACAAACAAACTCTTCTCCTTTTAATGTTAGTATAGATTCATGAACAGGACATCCCTTCACACCTGCGAAAATATAGAAATCCTTACACTCACCGTTTACGTAGAATGTTATGACTTCCGAGTACAATGACTAACTTCCCACTGAGTCAGTTCCATATTCTTGTCCGCCGTATCTGGGCTACGTACTCTTTCTAAGTCATTCTCAAACAAAACGCAATGTTTTGAGAATGTCGCTTGTTAAAGTACAC
The DNA here is from genome assembly GCA_949699795.1 of Spicauda simplicius. Lineage (NCBI taxonomy): Eukaryota > Metazoa > Arthropoda > Insecta > Lepidoptera > Hesperiidae > Spicauda > Spicauda simplicius. Next base: position 16,701,579 of record OX453070.1, on the reverse strand, counting down.
TCATACTGCTGCATGAATGGGCGTGTAGTCGGTGTGTACCTTTATATTTTTTAACCATTCTAGTTGTTTGTTAAATCTTTTTTTTTAACGTAAGTCTAGCAAATGAGCATGCAGTCCATCTGATGGCAAGCGGCCACTGCCGCACATAGAGATCACTGCAAAGTATAAAACAAAGTCGCTTCCCGCTGTCTGTCCCTATGTATGTAAACTACGCTATGGATTTTAATGCAGTTTTAATAGATAGAGTGATTCAAGAGGTAGGTTTTTTGTATAATACATGCATAATATAGTAGAGAAGCGCTGATAATTTTATATTTTTTAACCGACTTCCAAAAAGGAGGAGGTTATCAATTCGTCTGTATTTTTTTTTTTTTTTTTTTTTTTTTTTTTATATTTGTTACCTCATTTCTCCGGACTGGGTGAACCGATTTAGATGATTTTTTTTTTATTTGAAAGGTAGTGCGTGTCATAGGGTCCCATTTTTTTTTAGTATTTTTTTGACTAGGGCATCCATAAGAAAAACGCATAAGTCTTAAATTTGCATTTTCAATGTACGCGATAAATGTATGAATAACTCAATATCCCGCCAACCGATTTTGATGATTCTTTTTTTATTAGAAAGGATGTACTCCAGGGGTAGTCTGATAAGAGTTTGATAAGGTTCTAATCATAGGATCTTCAACTTTTTGGAGCAAAATAATAAAATTAGTGATAGTCGGCCGAACCTTAGCTGGAGAAGTCCAATTGAGTAAAATATAGAATAAAATTACTATGTAGGTATTTACTATGAAAAATTTGACTTTCAACTCTTCAATCCTGATGATGCAGGGGTACTGCTAGCCTGAACTATAAAAGTTGGTCGTTTGATGTTTGCGAATATATAATGAAATTGTTAAGCAAATTCATGGGACAAAAATTTGACCTTCAACTCCTCAACCCTGATGATGCAGGGGTACTTAAAGCCAAAACCATAGGAATAAGCCATTTGGTGCTTACGTATATGTTATAAGATTACTGAGCAAAAACATAAGATGAAAAATTTGACCTTCAACTCCTCAACCCTGATGATGGAGGGGTACTTCAATCCTAAACCATAGAAGTTGGCAATTTGGTGCTTACGGTTATGTAAAGAAAATACTAAGCAAAAATATAAAATCAAAAATTTGACCTTCAACTCCTCAACCCTGATGATGAAGGGGTACTTCAATCCTAAACCATAGGAGTTGGCAATTTGGTGCTTACGGTTATGTAAAAATAATACTAAGCAGAGGCACAAAATTAAAATTTTGACCTTCAACTCCTCGACCCTGATGATGAAGGGGTACTTCAATTCTAAACCATAGGAGTTGGCAATTTGGTGCTTACGGGTATGTAAAAATAATACCAAACAGAGGCACAAAATTAAAATTTTGACCTTCAACTCCTAAACCCTGATGATGCAGGGTACTGCAAGCCTGAGCCATAGAAGTTAGCCACCTGGTACTAACGTATATGTTATAAGATTACTAAGCAACAATATAAGATGAAAAATTTGACCTTCAACTCCTCAACCCTGATGATGGAGGGGTACTTCCAGAGGGGGCGCCCTGTTTGTATGAATTGTAAAAGTGTTTTATGTTTAATTTTTGTGAATATGTAGATGCACAAAGCAAACTTAGAGGCTTTATTTAAATACAAACATAAAAATATAGTCACTAAAAAGTGTAAAATAAAAACTTTTTAACAAAAAATATCTACCGACTTCCATGTCACAAAAAAGTAAAAAATAATTTAAATATATTTTGGTCTAGAACATACTCAGTACTTAGTACATAGTTCTGAAGTCGGTGCTCATATAGGACGTAGTTACCGTCGTCCAGCGAAATATGTCGAGTCAGAAGTGAAACTTCTTTGGCGAACTAATTTATAAATCTTGTTTATATTTATACAAATCTAAAACTTTAAATTTCCAAGATTAAGAGGAAGGGAAAAAGGCGTGATACGACGTTCGCTCTGTCTCACTTTTTCTCTCAATCTTTCTCACTCGCTTGCTCCCTACTCTCACTCCACGGCTAGTTGCTCATGCTACGTTCGCCCTGTCTTACTCTCTCTCAATCGGTCTCGATCACGCTCTCTCTCTTTTCCGACACTTCCGTTGCATACCGGCGTGACGTTTCATCTGTAAAAATTTTACCCTCATGCGCCTAAAGAAGTTTCACTTCAAAAATATGCAGGGTTAAATATGTTTTTGTACTGAACATTTTCCCATCCGACTTTCCGACTCTAAAAGTTCATTCATTAATTACATCCTCCCTTCCCCCATCTATCCTTGACATGACATGTCTGCTGTTAACAGACATTTGCAAATTATTTATTGTTTAGTTAAGCAGGATATTTTAATTCTAAGACTAATATGCTGGAGCAGACGTTGTTTGTAAAGTTGGCAGGAAACATTTCCATTATTACCCATCATATAAAGCCAGCGCGCAAGTCGCAAGTTAAACATCCTTTAATTTAAAGAACTGACCAAATAAATAATTGATGCCTAGTCTAGATTTAATGTTATCACTAGAAATATATTTTTAGTTAAATGCAATTTCAAAGACAAACAAAATGCAAAAAATAGAATGCATAGAAAATTATTATTTTCAGTCCTCCAAACTATTCTTTATAATTGAATGTGTTGTACATACACGCAGAAGATTTATTTTCATTATACGTATGGATGTTGTATTAGTAAGTCAGGACTGAGGAAGTGCGGTGACCCTGCGTACCTTAGCCCTGTGTCTCATGTCAACTGTACTCAAGCCAAGCGAATTTTTGATGTATGGGTGATCGACTGCGTCGTGGCAACATCTCCCACGTACATACATACGTGCTTCTACAGCTCTAATTACTAAGAAGAAACTAGACACAAGTCAACAAGGATATTTATTTTCATAGGTGTGAAAGGATATCCTGTTCATAAATCAACTAACTCTTACCCGCGACGTCGCCCGCATGGTCAAAGGGAATTAACAATGAGTTGTTTAATATACATAACATATTTCTGGTGGATCAGTGATGGGCAAAAAGCAATTGAATTAACAATTACAAGTTACAGTTACTTTGTAATTAGTATTCAAAATAATTTGTAACAGGTTACATAGGTAACTAATTACAATAAGTATTTACTGTAACTAATTAAAAATAATTTAATTACAAGTTAATCTAATTACATTATAACAGATTACATAAGTAATTTGTTGCAAAGTTATTTAATATTTAAATCAGTATTAGACTGGAACGTTTGCACTTAAATTCGTACTTGCCGAAGTTGCGACGTGAAAGAGGAACAAACAAACACACTTTCACATTTATAATATTAGTGTAGTGGACTGTATTAAAAGACTTCTTCGATGTAATTTTTCCTTTATTCTTTCTTCATTGGTTGCTTGCTGCCGAATACAATTGTCGGCCAGAAAGCCTCATATTTATTTAAAATAATTCGGCCGTTCTAATTGGATTGATTATTTCCGCCAATCAGAGCGCTCGAATTTTCTAAGTCTATCCTACTCTTACATGTATCTATTTCGCTCTTTCAATTTATACCATTTTCGTATGAAGTAAACAACAGACAGCGAGTGTAGTTAGCTCATCTTTTTACACATTATAGTTTTCTTAATAAGTCTATTATGATTTCTTATATTATGATAATAATACTTAATCTATACTTAATCTATTGGAATTTGATAGTTAGAATACTTATACAAAACATTGATAAACTCCTAATCAGTCTAAAGCGTAAATAAACATGAACAAATTGGTAACCTAACTCAAGTTATATAAAACAATGGAATAATTACTTAATCTACTTAATCTACGTTGTTGTATCCCTTTTATTATCTTATCTCTATTTTTACTTAATAACTACGGAAGTTGCTCGTCGTCCGCAACAATTAGTATGGAAGTATGGATACTAATATTAAAAGAAAATGATTTTATTTGTTTGAACGGACTAATCGCTGGAAGTACTGACCAAATTTAAACAAATCTTCCTGAATATAACCGGATTACCAAGGTTACCGGAAAGAAAGACCCAAGTAACCAGAGCTGGACCTCCCTCTACGATGGAATCTGTTACTTAAAGGAGGTCAGTTAAATTTGACATTACCGTGCTATTAAAGATTTAAATGCATATCGTACACAGAAAAAATATAATAAAAAAAAACGTGCGGCATTCAGGCGGTAAAGCTATTGCATAGCATTTTTTTTATCAACGTAAGCAATTATAATTACATATTTATTTATTTATGCAGTATTATTTTCTTTGATATTAATTCAAGTTTTTTTCTTTGATACTACCATTTAGGTAGTACTTTGGTTCGGTTCGGTTGCCGCGCGCAAAGCCCGCGATAAAAGGTATGCAATAGCTTAAAATAACACAAGTCTACTTGGTCATTACTTGAAGTGAGACATATCAGTTACCTAGGTTGAAACTTGTAAGTCAGACCGAAAGGATTGCATCTTAAAATATCGGTAAGTTGACTTAAATACTTAAAACTATGTACTCCTATTAACTACTATGTCGTTTAACCAACTAAAAACTGACGATTTCCTGCTAGAAAAGAATCCATAAATGTATAATGTGGTTAAAAACCGCGCTTTAAGAAACTACAAAATCTGAAAACAATTTTCAACTACAATTAAATGCGAATGCAACTTATCATTACTTGTACTTTCATGTACTTTCATTACCATGTAAAAAACATTAAATTGTAATTATATAAAAAAAATAAAAAAATGGATATAAATAAGAAAAAAGACAAACCCGCTGAGTTTCTTGCCGGATCTTCTCAGTTGAGGTCGTATTCCGATCCGGTGGTAGTGTAAGAAAAAAATGTAACTGACAATTTGTAAGTGCCCCCGTAGGCCTATACAAAATAAAGACATTTCAATTCATTTCATTTCATTACGTCCCTAATATTCCCACCATTGCGATATATCACATACAAAATGTTAATACCAAAGCGTAGTCAATTTCCAAGTATTACGTAAAGCAACTTACGTGGAACTAAAGTGCGAAACATATATTATACGTGTATCGCACGGGTGTCAGATGGCAGAATTATGTAATTAGCAACGTAATTTCATATGAAACGCCAATTTTCCCCTTCTTACTGTGTGAGGAATTTTGCAAGGTTGATGCATCACTCGTCCCTGTAGTTCCGGGATCAGAATAGGGCTACGGCATCCCGTGCCTGTCGTAAGAGGCGACTTTAAGGGGCTTCCGGGGTTGCAGGCGGCTAGAGTGGGAGCTCGAACCGTTCGATCAGCGATCCCGGGAAGGACGGCGGTATGTGTGTTCGCATACCGTCGTCAAGATTAGACGGAGCGGTGGGCTCAGCCGCCCATCTAGGAGGAGCCCGATGGGACAACGCGCTCAGAGGATTCCGGTTGCGGTCGTTTCGAGATCCCGGAGTCCTCTTTAAAGCGCCGAGGACGGCCTCCGGGGGGGTCCTAGTGCGGTGAAAATCCCACATAACCCTGCGTCGCTCCCGCGGCGTCGGGTGCCTTTTGAAGGTTTCCCCCTCGAGAACAAAAAAATAAAAAATAAAAAAAAGGTTGATGCACCACCGCCACTCCTTCTGCCTCATAACACCAGCGTTACCTATGTGTTATGTGCGTCGCTGTTTTGATCTAAAGGGTGTAGTAAGGCAGATTTACTTAAGTGATGCGTTTCAACTTAGTCCTCTGCAGTGCCGGATTAAGCCAGCACGGGGCCTGTAGCAAATTCTGACAGGAGGAAAATAGTTTGCTTTAAGTAAGGGTATTAAATAAAACAAAACTGTTACTAGTAAACTTTTCTAGATTTAATCTGGGAAAATTTAGAGATGACACTTTCTATATCTTCTTGCAGTTTATTTTTAAGGATAGCAAAGATAGTAAAATATAAACAGCGGGTAGGTTTTGGGCCGCGGGGCCCCTGTAGTCGCAGGGCCCGTAGCATTTGTTACTCTTGCTATGTGGCTAATCCGGCACTGGTCCTCTGGGATAACTAATCTGGGACTCACCTTAGGAAAGACTAATCATATCTGCGATTGATTACAGATGTCCTTGGACGGCCATGGCCAATTATTATCAGATGGACTGAATGCTGGTTTCCTACTTACGTACTTATTATAAAAAAATCGTTCAGTTCGATTTACATTCGCGCACTAAGGGTTCCGCACCATTTCTTATAAAAGAACAGCAAATAACATGGTTGTAGTACGGGAGCCCAACCTTAAGTATTTATTTTCTTTAATATTTGGTGTTATAGTGGCAACAGAAATATTTTATCTGTGAGAATTTTCAACTGTCTAGCTATCATATTTCATGCGACCGTCAGACAGCGACAGGGACAGCGTGGTGACAGGCTGGACGAGACGGACAGCGGAGTTTCAGCAATAGTGTCCCGTTTTTTCTCTTTTAATACGGAACCCTAAAAAGAAGGGATATGTTTTTCGAACGTACCACACACCGAGCATAGTGACACGCTCCATAGCAAAAATGGTTATCGTGAGAATACTGAGGCAGAAAAGGACCGAACACAAAATTTTGGCATACTTGGACTACTTCCAATAACGTACATAATCTAATAAAATAAAAAAATGTCCTAGTAAAGGTCAATGAACTGTTAAGTCACCTCAATGCTATAAGCATTGAGGTGACTAAAACTCCGAATTCGATCCGGTGATAGTGTAAAAAAATGTAACTGACAATGAATAATATGTATTGTATGAATTCATGTAAAAATTAATTATTGCAATAGTACGTACAACTCTCTCATCAACCCATTATTAGCCCACTGCTGGACACGGGTCTTCTCTCAGAATGAGAGAGTTTAGGCCATAGTCCACCGCGCTGGCCAAGTGCGAATTGGTGGACAGTACTACAACATGTATTGTTATTTAAATCACTTCTAAAATGGTCTGGCGCTTGAAAAATATGCAAAATAAGCCCAGCTTTCAAGCTAACGATGCAAAAACTACTTTTGAGTTATTATAAATAAATAGTTGAAGTCGACGATGATTTTTCCATGAAGTTGTAATTCGGCATTAATTATCTTGTCAGATTAAATTAAATTATTTTAAATAGAAACTTTATATTTGATTGAAGTACAAACATTTTATATTTCGAAGAGCAGCATTTAAAAATTAAAAAAAATTAAACACGAAGTAGAAATAAATAATTAAAGCTACTCTGTAACCCTAGCGGCCATTGCGTCTTGTTTTTGTTGCGACAGGAAGTAAGATGAGTGTAGTATCTTGTAAACGCGCGATAAAATTTCGAGCAGTTGCACATATTACTTATCAGTCGGGTTAGTTAAGTTTAGGTGTTGTAGTAATGTTGGATATAGAGGGATGTCTTGTTGATGGAGCCTTAAAGGGGTCAACAAAATTTTAATATTAGAAGGACCTAAGTTCCCAGGCAATTGAATGAGTTCAATAAAATAGCGGGATTGGGTGATGGTATGAAGATGAAATTCTGGGAATAAATAACAAATTCTATTTATTAATAGAATAGGTACACCTTTTTTACAAATTCAATTCTCATCTGATTCTTCGATTAGGTATATCTTAGAATGTCGATTGGTTTCAATCGTAAGCTATAAAGTACATTTCAAAAATTCGTAGAAAGGTTTTAACTATCGACTGTATTAAGCGTCTCATTATGATCATTTTCTATAAATCAGGTATACAACTAACGGTCATTAAACCTTTTTGTTTATTAATAATCATAATATGAAATCATGAGTTGGAGTAACATTAGCTTTATCATTGCTATTTATCATTACTTCCCAGTATGTGATACATATAAACGAAACTTTTCGATAATGCAAAAATACAGGCTGTTTTTGTTTTCAAAATGTTTCTTGGCTAAAAAAATAGATTCTTAATAGAAACAAACGATCTTGCTTTAACTCATTTCGGAATCAGCTCTGTCCCCTTAGCGCTCCTGCACACGATGCCGCCACCGCGCCGTCACCGTGCTGCACCGCGCCGTAACGCTTTAGATACGCGCCGCGCAAAAGCCCTCCATCGCGCCGCTACCGCACCGTCACCGCGCCGCCACCGCGCGTTTTTCGCGCTGTCTGTTTGTTTTGGCTATTCCATTACCGGCCGCGTGCGAAGGTGCTACCAAAACGAGAATAAAGTTTTTTTTTGAGAAAACATAATAAACGTGTACTAAGGCAAGTACCCGATATTTCTTATTTCCGATATTTCTTATAATTTAAAAAGAAAAAAAATACGATGTATATTGTATTTATAATGTACCGAACAAATATGAGAATAGCATCCTATGTCGCACGCTGAATCACCGGCGCTTACTGTGTTTTCGCGCGGGCAGGAAGCTGTAGAATGCATATTTTAGTTATAGGGCTCCATTTGCGATTCGTTGGAGATACCAGAAACCTCTATGTATCGGTGAGGAAGGCCATCAAGGGTTTTAGTGTGGAAAAAATATCCACATAACCCGGTGTTTCTCTCAAGGCTAGTGGTTTCTATTTACGTTTGTTACCAATAAGGCAGACGGGCCACTTGATGGAAAGCAGTCGCCGTCGCTTATTGATGTTTGCAACACCAACAAGTCGCCAATGCTTCGCCGGCTTTGAAAGAGAACTCTTTTTAATGTGCCGTTTTAATGTCCCCCAGAAAAAAAGAGGGGAGGTAGGTATAGTACAATACATTATGGGGGATTAATTTGTTTTAACAATCATCTTAGTTTGTCCGCATCCATGTATTTGTGATTGATTTTTGGTAGCTACTATTGGTTAAGATAATTTTAGTCAGAACAGGGGTTCACAACCTTTTCATTATAATGACACATGTAACACGTTATTTGTTTTGTGTTGACATTTGTTACCAAGTATTTGACAGTTCACGAGTACTTCATAACTAAAAAGTATCAAGTTCTCTTCTGGTGTCGCTATTGACAATTGGCTCAGAAACAGAATTAGTTCACCGGGTGGTAGAACCAGTGTAGTTCGACCGGGGAGGTACTACAGTTACTAGGTAGTACTGGCCAATTACCATAAGGTGGACTGCATGCTTGATTGCTATTTCTATATTAAAAAAAAACTGGGTTAGACCATGAACGGTAGTGGCTACCTAACATCAAGTCTCGTTTGCTAAATTAGATCAAAAAAAGTTAATAATTAAGTATTGAAATATTGTTTTCTAAGTTGACAACCATATCCACTGCGCAAGCGCATGCGCCCACTCTCGCTTTTAAACCCATTACTGTATTATTAATTGCTAATAGCTAACTACTTAACACTAACACGGCACATTGCTGTTAAATAATGCCTGTTATCTGCAGGATAATACTTTGGGGTGTATATTATAGAAATAATTTCCTTGCGTTTATAATCCTAATATTACTGCCATCTGTTATGGATTTATATAACTTTTATGGCATCTTCCGGTAAATTTGTAAACACGAGAAAATGTTACGAATTTATGTTCCTGATTCTTCAGCAAGGGAATTACTTTTTTATGACAACTTTGATTACAAGTTGATAGAAATAAGGGCAGTCTTACTAGGTCAATTATGTTAAAATCCTTGTCCATTTAAACATCTAGACTAGCGCTAAGAGAGTTTTAGTTGCTTAATCAGGAACGCTTTGTATCGTCATAATTTTAATTGAGATAATTATGACAAATCACAATAAATAGGCTGATCTACAGACTCAGAAGTTAACACACTCTTCCCGCTGGTACCATACCACCTGATGGTAAGTGGTCACTGTCGCCTATGGACATCTGTAATCAATTTCATACAGAACATGGGTTCAATCTGAAGTCAATCATAGATGCGTTGCTACTCCCGAGGACTTTGATGGTCGCATCATGTGAATTGAAGTACACAAATACGAGTAGTTTATGACCCAGATTAACACAGGATACCCATTCCCGTGGTAGATGCAACCGTGGTGGAGGAAGCCGCGGAAATAACCTAGTATAAAAATAATAAATACACGCTTTACACAATGTTATTTAAATATTTTAATGTACTTAAATAAACATTACCGTACATAATTACCGGTTAATTTATTATTGAGCGCCAGTGATGCACTTGTTTGCATGCAATGTTTACGTAATAGCGGCCATTGCTTGATTTTATAATCTGTTTATTCCAAACGAGTTACGCTGTTTTGTTGTTACGCTAGATGTATTTAATGTCCCAATGTTGGGCATAGGGCATATAATTTTACACTAGTATTATCGCGGAATGATATATAATAAAACTTAACGGGTACTCACGATATGCGGTTTATGAATTGTTATATAGTTCTTTCCATGCAACTGGGTCGAAATATCGGCAAAAAGATTCGGTATGTTGGGCATTACTACAGGACGAGGCACGGGATACGGCACTACGGCACACTTTCACATGAGGCGACTATCATAGTCCTCGGGAGTAGCAACGTGTCTGTGATTGGCTTTAGATGGAATCCATGTTCAGTGTGTAGTTGATGCCCATGGGCGGCAGTGACTACTTACCATCAGGTCGACTGCATGCTTGTTTGCTGCTTCAGTCTGATAAAAAAGGTGCAAAAGGGTGGAATTTTATTCCTCTGTCTAGTAATAAATGGAAGTATTGCATACACGAAGTGACCAAATATACTCAAAATTATTTCTTACTAGTTGTTCCGGCTAACTTCGTTTCGCCTAAAAGTCAAATATTTAGGTATGTTTTTCCACTATACTATGCGCTGAATATTCGTTTTTCGGTATTCGGCTTATTCGGCATCATTTTCACTATTCGTATTCGGCCGAATTATTCGGTTTTGGTGCCGAATAATATTCGGTTTGAGTATTTCTACTTTCTTGGCTACATGTCACGGTATAGAACAAAAAGACAATACTTTTTACGTAAGATTTATGTTATAAGTTTAAGAAATCCTATGAAGAGTGTGTTGAATTCTAATTTTCGGGAGTTTCTGAAAGTCCACGTGTATCAAAGGGACGTAACTGTTTTTGTCTGACTTTTTAGGTACGTATAGTGTAAAAATGGCACTTTATAATTTGATAGACGACTATATTATTAGGGTAGATTCAAGTATTGTAACTCAAGTTATCGAAATAGGAAGTTCGGTTCCTTTCTATCTCACTTTGTTATACGATTATGTTCTCTTATGAGCTTAGAAATCCCTTCAATGTAGAACGCGTCGTTTCGAGTTAGGATTGGATGAGATGGCGAAAGCGTTTTGGTGCCAACCCATTATTGTCTCAATGCTAGGCTATGTGTTATGTGTTTATGTGTGTTATGTGTTTATGTTTATATTTTTATGTGTTCTCTCAGAATGAGAGAGTTTTAGGCCATAGTTCACCGCGGTGGCCAAGTGCGAATTGGTGGACTTAACACACCTCCGAGAACTTTTTTTTTTATAAAGAACTCTTGGGTGTGTGGCATTCCTCAAGATGCTTTTCTTCAACGAAAAGCAGTGATCATTAATTTCTAATACGCACATAATTAGAAAAATTAATGGTTCGTGCCTGGGTTTGAACCTCGGACCGGGATCGAGAGGGCAAGTTTCAACCACCAGGCTGTCACTGCTCTTTTCTCTGAGAGCGTTTTAATCAATTATTCATCCTCGACCGTACTTTGATGCACCTATTGATTACCATTGGTTTGAGAGCTGTTCACTAAAATTGTACCGTATCAAAACTAGATGGCGCTACTTGTTTCTTAAATTGGCGTGACTGTTAGTGATATTTTTTTTATCTGATTGAAGTAGCATACGAGCATGCAGTCCATCTCATAGTATGTGATCGGGAGGTCCGAGGTTCAAACCCAGGCACGTACCACTGATTTATGTGCGTATTAGACATTAATTATCACTGCTTTTCGGTGAAGGAGAACATCGTGAGGAAACCTACACACCCGAGAGATTTTTAAAAAAGAGTCCACCAATCCGCACTTGGCCAGCGCGGTGGACTATGGCCTATAAGTCTCTCATTCCTAGACCAGACCCGTGCCCAGCAGTGGGACAGTAATGGGTTGACGACAATCGTTTTGATGGTTTATTTTATATATGTGGTATATTTTATATATGTGGTTTATTTTATACTTTTATCAGTAAAGATAAATAGGAAGCTTAATCCGATAAGACATTATATGGTTGCATAGATAAAATCGCTCCATCAGTCATCATGACGAGTTCTCGTAACATTCATACGCCATGGTTAATTTATCATTATATCTTTTACATAACTGCATGCCAAATTACGTAAGGTACAGGCAAATAATTCGGACTCTTAAATCCGGTTGGACATTCTGGAAGTGCAAATAAGAAGAGTTAATGTGGTATTAATATGGTGTTTTTATATACAGTAACAGCTCCTTATTCACGGATTCATTTGTGTTTTAAATATTAGTGGGTTAGAGAACTGTGACCATTTTTTTGTATTCATTTTCTTTATTCGCGGATGTAGTCGTTACAAGTAAAATGACTCTGGCTGTCTGTTCTTTTTTATCTGATTAAAGTAGCGAACGAGCATGCCGTCCACCTGATGGTAAGTGGTCCCTGCGGCCCATGGATATCTGTAATCAACTTCATACAGAACCTGGGTTCCATCTGAAGTCAATCACAGATGCGTTGCTACTCCCGAGGACTATGATGGTCGCCTCATATAAAAGTGTGCCGAAATCCTCGCTAATTAAATTAATTTAGAAATATACTTAAGTGGACGAATTTAAAGAAATATGGTCGATAGCATTGATAATGTTGTTTCTCTTGACCGCGAAGTGAAAGTATATTCGAGAGACCTCTAGATTAATGAATGCATAATTGCATACCGATGGTACTAATATATGCATTGATTGCTTATTGAACTATGCACTGTATACGGAGTGATGGTTCTATTGTAAAACGTGAAGGCTGCATACTTGCGAGTAGTTCAGAATAGTTTTGAAGGTGGTAGAAGCAGTATAGTTCGACCGGGGAAGTACCACCGCCACACCTATTTCTACCGTGAAGCATTTCTTGCGTTACGATAGTAGGGTGTGGTTGCCGGCACACTTTTATATGAGGCGACCATCATGGTCCTCGGGAATAGCAACGCACCTGTGATTGACTTCAGATAGAACCCATGTTCGGTATGAAGTTGATTACAGAGGTCCATGAGCGGCAGTGACCATTTACCATCAGGTGGATTGCATGCTCGTTTGCTACTTCAGTCAGATATAAAAAAATGAGCGTTACAAATCTTTTTCTATATAGTATACATATTATAAATGCGGAAGTTGGTGAGGAAGTATTCGTGTTTACTCTTTGACGCAAAAGCTTTTGGTCGAATGTCGCTGAGTGCACACATAGTATATGACCTAAATTAACATATAAGATACTCTTTTACGTTGTAGACGCGACCCAAGCGAATAACGTAGTACCAACTCAAAAATACAAGAATAGGTAGTTCATTTTAGTTAATTTAGGATATTATTATTAAGTAAGTAAGGTTTTATGTATTTAATATAGTGAGAATGTCGTCGTCAACCCATTATTGTCCCATTGCTGGGCACGGGTCTTCTCTCAGAATGAGAGAGTTTAGGCCATAGTTCACCGCGCTGGCCAAGTGCGAATTGGTGGACAGTGCGAATTGGTGGACTTGAAGTGAGAATGTAATGATTTAATAATTCACTATTTTATTTTTTACGGATTTGCAAGTTGGGGAATAAGTTTGCTCCCGATGTATTCCCTAAGCGGTATGATGGGGCTAAAAAGTGCGAAAAGAGCTCTCCGTTAAAACCAGCGATGCATTGATGACTCTTCTAGTTTTGTAAATGTATAGACGACGGTAACTATTTTCCATCAGATAGCCCGTCTCCTACCAACACTCTAGGCACGAAGACTAATGATAGAAACGCCCATTGAGGAAATCTATTTACAATGCATTTAAGGATGTTAATGGATGGTTTGTATTCTTAACTGTTGAAAACTCTTAATAAGCAGATTGGTTATTTTCCGACCAACATTTGAATATTTGTAGTTTCACACGCTGGTGTGTGTGCGTCATACTGTGACCTGCATTCAGTGGTCACGTCGTCGGTCCTCCTTTGCATCTAGTGCATGCGACGCCACGCACTGTGATGCGTCGAGTGAGCTGCACAATCGATATCGAAATTGTGCCGAATGGATATCGAAGCAGTTTTTGAACATTAACTAGATGTACCTTGCACCTATATAAGTATATACAACTTTAGTGAGGTAAAAATCCCACATAACCCGGCGTTGCTCCCACGGCGTCGGGTACCTTTTGAAGGTTTCCCCCTCGACACAAAAAAGGTAGAAAGGGTAGTTCTTTTTTTTAAGTTTTTAACAATTATCTCTTTTAAATCATTTTAAGATGTTTGATATATGTATATTAAATATATGTATATGTTTGATATATGTATATTAATATTTAATGTCTAATTTTTATTGGATTAAGTATTACAAATTCTAAGGTTACATAATTGCAAACAGCCTGCAATCGTCGATTGTCGTACTTTAGCTGGTATTGTTTTGCGGTACTTGAACGATAGCTAAGTTTATCTGAATCTTATCTATGTGAGCTTGTTTTCAATTAGTACATCGGCGTGAGTGTTGGTCAGCCGATCAATAAACCAAATAAAACACTAGACAAAACTGTAACTTAGTACTGTATGAAACAATTCAATTCGTGCCGTATTGTATGACGATCCTCGTGGCGGAGCGGTTATCATACCTGTCTGACGCGCAATGGGTCCCGGGTTCAATTCCCGGTCAGACAGGTACCTGAATGATGAGTTCAGATTCCTGTTCTGGGTCTGGGTGTTTGTGTATTTGTCTTGTGTGTGTCCATGGTACCCACGACACAGGAGAAAATCTTACTGTGGGGCTATGAGTGTAGAAAGCGTGTTGTTTCGCTTTGGTACTTATAGTAGTAATCTGTGTCAGTAAATGGAGGAGGAAGGGCATAAGAGAATTTTAGGAGTCACAATTCCTCTACAGTTTTGATTATGGCGCCAGGGACGGATTTCCGGACGGATTTTACAGGTGGTAGAACCGTGTAGTTCGACTGAGGAAGTACCACCGCCACACCTATTCCTAGCGTGAAGAATTTTTGCGCGAGATGGAAGGGTGTGGTTGCCGGCACACTTTTATGTGAGGCGACCATCATAGTCCTCGGGAGTAGCAACTGATCTTTGATTGACTTCCGATAGAACCCATGTTTTATTTGAAGTTGCTTATAGATTTCCATGGGCGGTAGTGGCTGATTATCATCAGGTGGACTGTGTGCTCGTTTGCTACTTGAATCATATAACCCAAGAATATTCCCAGATTTCTCACCCCTTAGATATAGGCCTGCAATTACGATAATTTTTCATCTGCAATCTTAATTTTAACCGCCGGGGCAAGTTTCCTCTCAGATTGCCTACTCACCTAGATTTGGCCTGCACTTATTATCAGATAGATCGCGTGTTCGTTTCCGACTTCTGTAATATAGATGTAGTAAAATATAACCCTCTGTCATATTCTTTGAATGAACGTAACAAATAAACATAATAATTCTTTTCCTTCGCTATGAAACAAGAATGCCTTCAAACAATCGATAACAGCTACCCACACTAGCCATCCGACCATCGCAGGATGTAAATTGATTGTTATTCCGACCACACGTATATCGGCTCCCCTTTCTCTCAAAGTAGCTTCCACGTTTTAAACGAAAAATTATTGTCGCAAACAATAAAGTTTGGTTTCGTTTCGAATTTCACACGTTTCATCGTTCGATTTCGAATTTACAGCTTTTTTCGAGCGCTCTCTTGTCGAATTTTATTGTTCATTGTCATTTCGATTTTAAAGAGTTTTTGGAACAGAGGTTTTGATTTTATTGTTCGTTGCCGTGGAGGTGTGATGTTAATGTTAGCGCGATTAACTGCATTTATTGCGCAAAAATGTATCGCACGATATATTTTTGCATTTTGACGTATTACTATTACGGCCTGTTCACGACCTTGCCGCTGTGCGCGGCAGCTTAGCGCGGAGCGGTGGGCGGTAAAATCAAAATCATACAAATCTATGAAGCACGCCACGAGATGCCGCTCATAGCGAAATCGCGCGCGGTTTACTCCGAGCGAATCGCTACAGCGGCGCGAGGTGTGAGGAGCGGCGGGAACAGTGGCGGATTTATAGATTTGCCGCCCATAGGCTATTCAATTTTTCCCGCCTCTAAATTTTGATATCTTAGTCCACAATCATATCAATTTTCTATCAATGAAATTTCAACTTTATAATTTGTGCTCCATCATCCTCGTTACATCAACTTTTCCCATATAGTTATTATTATTGAGAACTATGGTACCGTGTTAGATCCTTGGTTATTTTTATAGCAAAGAATTATTAAAAAACATTATTTTAAGGAAAAAATATCGAAATTACCGAATCGTCATGTCGTTTGTTCTGGCGTTACAATACAAATACGACTACGCAATTGCATGCCTTAAGTGCGAAGCGCGTAGTAGGTATGCTCTATTCTTGCCTAAAAATCTAAATCCGATATTTTCTCACATTGAACCGTACCTAACAAATATGATGTACATGAATATTATTTAAAAAGCAACTTATCAGAAAGAAAAATAATCGCTGAGGTTATAAATTTTTTTTTTGGTTATGATTAATTATTTTTTATTTAAAAGGAAGTAATTTTAATGCCATATCGTATGGATTTTGGATGATCGTGTTCACAGTAAACACGATAACTTTCGAAAAAATCATTTTTTCACTTCAATTTTTTTTAATATACTTATTTAATTGGAGAGAAGCCGTTGAATAAAAAATTGCAGCTGAGTATTGTTTTATCTTATTATAATTAATTCATTCCCATTGAAATTTTCTGAAAAAGTTGGCTTTGCGAAAAAGTTATCAAATCTACTGATGTAAACATTTAATTTAGATAATTCGTGTACGACATGAGCGATTAAGGCCTGCTCATTTGGATTTTCAAAACTTTTTCTTACTACAAATAAAATAATTAACTGATAAAATGTATCAACTTTCAAATGAGCAAATTGTCTCACTTCATATTTTGTGGAAGGAATTTTTTTATTGTCAAGTCACAGTCGTTCAACTATCAGTTATTCGATTAATATGATCTCTATAAGATATTGAACTAGTTTTTTATTTAATAAAAATTAGTCAATTTTAGTCAGTATTTTTTACGCATAAAGAAATTACTTTCTGAAATTGAATTTGACAAGTTGCAAACTTGCTGCAGCAATCATGGTTAGACCATCGATATTATATCAAGATTGAATTGGGTAAGCAGATCTCATAATTTTTAGGTACACGGAGAAAAAATTATAGCAGTTATCAGTGAATATATGTAAAAATTACTAAATTTCGATTATAATATCGAATCGCTATTGCGATATTCTAAAAGTTCATAATCAGTAATGTATAATTAGTAAAGCGTTTAGGAATTGTTCATGCAGAGATGTTGAAATATTTATTAATTAGCACTGGATATGGGAATATTTCGATTTTTGTTAAATATTTTAATTTCTCTCCAATTTTCGAAATTCGTATTATGTGTGTATAATATTTTTTTTTTAAATTTGTAAACCGAAATAAAAAAATTATGAACTAAATTTGCCGCCCCTTAAAATTTGCCGCCCTAGGCTCCAGCCTACTCAGCCTGCTGGTAAATCCGCCACTGGGCGGGAACAAACGTACGAGCGAATGAGCGCGACGCCACGCGACGGAGCGGCACGGACAGCGGCGTGTGAGTGACGTATTTGGCGGCGACGTAGAGAATAAAATATTTTAGACGATTTTTGTAGCGATTTTGAACGCGGAGGCGTTTGTAGCGAATATGAATGTAATCGAATGTCGTCACGCTCATTCTTGTGTACTCTTAAAACTTGTCTGTTTATTTTCTGTAATCTTCGTATTAATTGTAAGGGACTCATCACCATTTGAATATCGTTTCTTTTTCAGTTCATGCACTCCTTCCAAGATATTAAGAATATCTTCTTTAAAAAATGTGTTGTTTTCAAATCAAAGACGGGATATTTTAGATAATGCCATAATATTGGGCAAGTTTGAATACGTCCACCTTAGCCGCTGCCGCTAATCGCTACTATAGGTACGTGGCGTGCACAACGCTGCCCAACCCCGCAGCCGCTGCCGCGCGCCGCTAAGACCGAGGTCGTGAATAGGCCGTTAGTGTCCATTGCAAGCGTTTTATAGCGAAATTCTGTTTTCAATCTGAGAGTGCGAGGTTCGCATCCTAAGCAAGTATTAAGCATTTCTTATGTTTCAAACTTATGTGCTTTGTCGGCGAAGCAGGACACAGTGAGAAGACTTCACACTAAAATTGAAAATGATAAAAAAACTAGACTCGTCTAAAATCGACCAATTCGCACTTGGCCAGTATGATGGACTAGAAGCCAAAGTTTAAGCTCTTAACCCTACTCTGGAGATTCACGTCCATTAGTGGGAGAGTAATGGATTGCCCGGGCCCGTTGGTGTCGTCCGTGTAGTTCCGGGATCAGAATAGGGTATCTCCTGCCTGTCGTAAGAAACGACTAAAAGGGGCTTCCGGGGTCGCAGGCGCCTAGAGTGGGATGTCGAACCATTCGGTCAAGCGATCCCGGGAAGGACGGCGGTATGTGTGGTCGCATACCGTCGTAAAGAATAGGCGGGGCGGTAGGCTTATCCGCCCATCTGGGAGGAGCCCGATGGGGCAATGCGCTTCCAATTGCTTTCCTTTGGAGAACCCGGAGTCCTCTTTATAGCGCCGAGGACGCCCACGGTTTTAGTGCAGTAAAAATCCCACATAACCCTGCGTCGCTCCCACGGCATCAGGTACCTTTTAAAGGTTTCCCCCCTCGAGAAAAAAAAAGGGCCAGCTGTTGTAGCTCACCAAATTTTACTTAATATTTTTTTTGATATGTTAAAATATATTACTACGGAATATATGTTCTTTTACGCCTGCACTTTACTAACTCTTTCCCGTTCATAATTCGATAAGACAGAATAAGCACTTGGCAGGAATCCCGCAGGCGATGTGGGGAGGGAAGCTCCTTACGCTGCGATCCAATTTACGTAATGTTGTTATATTTGATGTGGAACAATTATATTCACTTACGAGGATGGGCTTACAGTTCAGCTGCGTTAAGATGAACTAATAAGTATAGATGCTAATACAAATGAAAAAAAAATTGATAAGATAGCGCTCGAAAAAAACATGCGTGCGTACAAAGTACACATGTCAGAAGTGAAACTTCTTTGGCGAACTAATTTATAAATCTTGTTTATATTTATACAAATCTAAAACTTTAAATTTCCAAGATTCAGAGGAAGGGGAAAAGGCGTGATACGACGTTCGCTCTGTCTCACTTTTTCTCTCAATCTTTCTCACTCGCTTGCTCCCTACTCTCACTCCACGGCTAGTTGCTCATGCTACGTTCGCCCTGTCTTACTCTCTCTCAATCGGTCTCGATCACTCTCTCTCTCTTTTCCGACACTTCCGTTGCATACCGGCGTGACGTTGCATCTGTAAAAATTTTACCCTCATGCGCCTAAAGAAGTTTCACTTCAAAAATATAAATTTGTAATTAACTCGGCGATGATACGCGGACAAACCATTCATTAGTAATTATATTTTTGACTGGGGAAGTACCACCGTCACACCTATTTCCAGCGTGAAGCATTTCTTGCGTTTCGATGGGAAGGGTGTGGTTGCCGGCATACTTTCACATGAGGCGACCATCATAGTCCTCCGGAGTAGCAACACATCTGTGATTGACTTCAGATGGAACCCATGTTCTGTATGAAGTTGATTACAGATTTCCATGGGCGGCAGTGGCCACTTAACATAAGATGGACTGCATGCTCGTTTGCTACTTCAGTCAAATAAAAAAATAAAATAAAAATTAAGTCCTCTGCTGGACATGGAACAACCCATTAAGAGGTTAATGCCAATAGTCACCGACGTGGGTGTTTATTTTACACAGGAAGACGGTGCTGCTCAAGTCCCGGATTTTGTGCCTTAGTCGCCTCTTACATCATCCACGGGAAGAAATAATGGTGCTCTTTAAAACCATACCACACGGCCTAACAAACGGAATGACAGTAAAAATAAAGTGAAAGTTAAGCGTTATATTTTCGTATTTTATAAACACTTAATTTAAACCTTGAAATTGATTAGATGCAACTTGAATTTGGTATATATTTTTTATGAATTCAGGTTTATAATTACGTTACAACAAATTTAATAATACTAAGGATGTTGAAATTACAACTTAGTGCTTGCATAAACTTAGTGTATTGTACTAAAATACTTATGAATGTAATTTATTTTTATAGTTCTGTTCGTTACTCTTATTAGATCAGATAAGACGACTAGACAAAACATTTCATAGTGTCGTATTGCTCAGAAAAAACTGTCAGGCGTTTTTCTTTCAAATATAGAAGTCGCAAACGAGCATGCATTTAATCTGGTATTAAAAGACCGTTGTTGCTGCTAAGATCAGATTGTAACCTGTGTTTGGTTGCGGATGCGTTGCTACCTCTGAGGACTGGTCACTGCCGAGAAGTGGTCACTGCCGCCCATAAACATCTGTAAGCAGCTTTATATAGACGGTTCTATCTGAAGTCAATCACAGATGCGTTGCTACTCCCCAGAACTATGATAGTCGCCTCATATAAAAGTGTGCCGGCAACCACAATTTTCCATCGAAACTCAAGAACTTGAAATAGGTGTGGCGGTGGTACTTCCCCGGTCGAACTACACTGGTTCTACCATCTACATAATTCGAAGGTTCGAAGAGTCGTTCCGTTGCGGGATTAGGGCAAAGGTATCCCCTGCTTGTCGTAAGAGGCGACTAAAAGGTGTTTCGGGCGGCTAGAGTGGGCGCCCTGGCGGTATGTGTGGACGCATACAGTCGTAAAGACAGACGGAGGATATGGCAAAGCGTTCGAAGGACTCCGGTTGCGTTCCTTTGGAGATCCGAGGACGGTCACAAGGGAGGTTTTAGTGCGGTAAAAAATTCACATGCACAACCCTGTGTTGTTCCCGCGGTGACGGTTACCTTTTGAAGGTTGCCTCCCCGAGAACAAGATAAGGTTCGAAGGGTACCTATGTCATTGAGTATGTTAGGTGTTAAATGTGTAATCAAAGTATTCGTGCAGATATTTCAGATATTTTCGTGTATGATGTGTAGCTTTTACATATCGTCTATAACTACTTAGTAGGTATAAAACAAAGTCGCTTTTCGCTGTCTGTCCCTATATATGCTTAGATGTTTAAAACTACGCTACGGATTTTAATGCAGTTTTTCAAATAGGTAGAGTGATTAGGTATATTTAAAATTTATCTGTGTAGAAGAATAAACATTAATCAATATTCTGACTGCCATGTTATTGTCGTTAAAATACCATAGGGCAGTTCCCCTCACCAAAACTGTTACGTCGCATTTTCGACCATTCTGGGTCTAATTTCGTACTGTTGGGGTTGGGAACAATGGGTGATTGAGAATCTGAAACCATTGTTGGCACAAGGTCAGTTATTCGCGCTCGATTCGCTACACCCACTACGCCTTGCTTTAGTTTTAGTCACGAACTATAGCGCTGAGTGCTTTCGACTTTTGGACTTGCCTACGCTGATGTAAATGTAAATTATAATATATGACGACCCGCATGGCGGAGTGGTTACCATACCGATCTGACGCGCAGTGGGTCCCGGGTTCGATTCCCGGCCAGAATGGTATCTGAATGATGAGTTTAGATTCGTGTTCTGGGTCTGGGTGTTTGTATATTCGTCTTGTGTTTGTCCATGGCACCCACGACACAGGAGAAAATCCTAGTGTGGGGGCTATGAGTGTCGAAAGCGTGCGTGCGTGTTTTTTTTTATTTTAATATATATACAGCAGATAGTCTAATGGTTGATGAATCTTGTCCCCTCAATCGGGAGGTCCGAGATTCCAGGCACGCACCACTGATTTATGTGCGTGTTACAAATTAATTATCACTGCTTTTCGGTGAAGGAAGACATCGTGAGGAAACCTACATACCCGAGAGTTCTTTAAAAAAACATTTCGGAGGTGTGGGAAGTCCACCAATTCGCACTTGGTCAGCGCGGTGGACTATGGCCTAAAAACTCTCTCATTCCGAGAGAAGACCCGTGCCCAGCAGTGGGACAGTAATGGATTTATAAGATATATACAGAACTACATATATACTTAATGTATGGTTATTTGCCGGCAACGTATGAGGAGTATTATTCGATCGCGGAGGTTATTTGTTAGCGCAAAATAAAGACATTTCATTTCATTTCAATGATTGTTGTTATGGAAAGTTCTGAGATTGCTTATATTTGTCGATTTGTAACGAAGGGTTGCATGTTTTCATAGTTTGTAACTAAAATACTGTAAAAATAACTCGTCGCCCATTTCTAAAGACAAAGCCGTTCTAGGCATGTTGCTATGGAATTCATGGTAACTATGTGTCCCATTGTCTCAGAGCGCGAGGGGTTCGTCAAATTTTTACGTCTGCTTTCAAAAGATTTGCAGAGTACGAGGAATCTTTTGTTTACTGCCTTATTCGGGGCATGGTTTTCAGAATTAGGGTGTTTTTTATGTCTGCCTTACTGAATAAGTGTTTTATTATACGAGTTAAATCTTATCAAACTGCCACATAATATTTATTTGTTTTACCTGTGGGGGTAGTCTTTCTTTGGATTCGTCGTCAACCCATTATTGTCCCACTGCTGGGCACGGGTCTTCTCTTCTTCTTCTTCTTCTCTTCTTCAGTATGAGAGAGTTTAGGCCATAGTCCACCGCTCTGGCCAAGTGCGAATTGGTGGACTTCACACACCTCCGAGAACTTTTTTTTTTGTAAAGAACTCTCGGGTGTGTAGGTTTCCTCACGATGTTTTCCTTCACCGAAAAGCAGTGATAATTAATTTATAATGCGCACATGAATCAGTGGTGCGTGCCTGGGTTTGAACCTCGGACCTCCCGATCGAGAGGGCAAGTTTCAACCATTAGGCTATCACTGCTCTTACTTTCTTTCTTTCTTTTTCTTTTGATTGCACTTTCTTTGGATCGATTATAGGAAACCACCGGGAAGAACGTAGGTAGACCTTCCGACAACTAAAGGTGACTTTAATTTCGTTATCAAATTCCATCGAGTCTTTTGCGTCCCACTTTGGCTCGGACGCTTTGCTTCGTCCTTTTTTAATACGAATAGCTAAAGAGTGGAATGCCTTGCCGGCCTCTGTGTTTCTCGATAAGTCAATCT
Organism: Spicauda simplicius; assembly: GCA_949699795.1. NCBI lineage: Eukaryota > Metazoa > Arthropoda > Insecta > Lepidoptera > Hesperiidae > Spicauda > Spicauda simplicius. The sequence goes on along the minus strand of OX453070.1, from coordinate 16,678,307 downwards.
GGGTGTTTTCAAAGCAAGAGTGAATAGGCTCCTTCTAGACAAGCGTGTCACATCTTAGGCCTCATCGTCACTTTCCATCAGGTGAGATCGAGGCCAAACGCTATGTCTATTAAAATGTAAAAAAAAAAACTACCGAAGACAGGGCTCTTAGATTAAGGAAATTATAGTCTTAATCCACGATTTTGAATTTAGGCCATAGTTCCAAAATAATCATTGTAAACTTAAGGTGTTTGTTAAATTTATTTAGAAATTTCTAAGTAAATAAGATTTTTATGATGTTTTCTTACACTTTTGAAACATTATGCCATTTTATTCCTAGTTATTGTTTTAAAAAATCCAAAAAACATAATAATATTTGTTATTTACTCGATATTGTGCACATATATTTTAATAAATTTGATATTTGTCTGCGGTTAATATTTTGAATATTTTACACAGAATCGATCATAATTACGTTGTCATGTTCTTTCAAATATTTTGGTTGACATTTATGCATTAAGATTCCATTACAAGGTAATCGTTAAAAACGTTAAGAATCTAAGGCAACTCAGTTTAATATTCATTTTTTTTATAAGATTGAAATAGCAAACGAGCTTGCAGTCCACCTGATGGTAAGTGGTCACTGCCGCCCATGGACTCCTGTAAGCAACTTCATATAGAACATGATGCGTTGCTACTCCTGAGGACTAAGATGGTCACCTCATATAAAAGTGTGCCGGCAACCACACCCTTCCATCGAAACGCAAAAAAATGCTTCACGCTAGAAATAGGTGTGGCGGTGGTGCTTCCCCGGGCGAACTACACTGGTTCTACCACCTATAATTTATGCAAAGGGTTCGAAGATAAGATAAAAGTTTTAAGGAATGTTAAGATGATAGAATCCCTCGTGTTTCATGAGCATGTATACCAAATTAAAGCTTAATTGGTTAAAGATAACTGACTTAAAAAAAAAACAATTTGCAAGTTAATAAAAAGCTTATAAAATCTGAAGGCATCATAGCGTCACCTTATTCAGCCCATTATCGTGTTAAGTGCTTCTGTGATCTGGTTTGAAAAGTTATCATGAGATTGAAATAAGCGAGTATTCAGACCATCCGATTGTAAGTGGAAACTGCCGGTGACGGTATACCACGCAATACACTAGTGGCATTTTTAAAAAGATCGCGGAATCAAATAGCAACGTGACCACTCGTCTGGACGTGACACTCGCTACTGAAGCACCGCGAAAACCCCTTAGCGGCCTCGTCAATGCATTCGTTAAGGCATTTTCCATACTGTTCCCAATATTTTTAATCTTGTAAGATGGTCGCCTCATATAAAAGTGTAATGACAATATCCACCTGGTGGTAAGTAGAAACTGTCGGCCATGAACATCTGTAAGCAACTTCAAAGGTTCCAACTGAAGTCAATCAAAGATGGGTTGTTATTCCCCAGGACTATGATGGTCGGTTCATATTGAAGTGAGCTGGTAAACACACCCTTCTATCTAAAAACATGAAATGCTTTGCGAACTATATATGTACATGTCTTGCATTACCTATATTTATCGGTGGCCACTTACAAAAATGTTGTAGACATTGCTTTAAAAATGTTATTATGCAAGAGCACGTATGTGAAAAAGCTAGTTAATAATTAATTATGCCGGAGATCCAATTGCAATCGAATATAATCAGAAAATTTGGTCACGCCTTAATGAATTCCCTTACAACTTTTGCATAGTAAATAACCTGTCAATGCATGATTATAGCAACAATAGTGATAACCAATGGTGATTTTATTTGACATTTTAGATATGGGGATATGATCACAGCGCAATGTAAATCAAACATAGTATTATTCATATCACATTGTAGTTTTACAAATGTTTCGTAGTACAGGTTTATGTGCAATATTAAATGATTCGCCTACACTTAATGGCTGTGAATGTATCGAAATTTGTTAATTAAATTAGCTCTATCGTGACCGATTTGCAGCTTGCAGTGTAAATACGACCAATAAGTAATTTATAAGGCACGACTTATAAGTATACACTTATGCCGTGTCTTCTATATTCATCGGGAAATCGGCTGGATTTAAAAGGCGTCAAATAGGGGAGATTATATCTATGTAAGATTACGTTTTGTATTTCTTTATTGCTGATATTAAGACCCAGTTGCAATATAAAGTTTGGGTGCGTAAGGATATAGTTAGTTAATCGTTATGTAAAATTAAAAAAATGGCCAAGTGCGAGCCGGACGGGACGAAGGATGCCGTACTTACTATTGTATATAAAATACGGCAAAATGTTATAGTTATAGCGGCACCTGAAATTTGAACTGTGTAGCTGTCACGATTTATGAGATATAGCCTGGTATCTGTCTGATACCAGGCTATATCTCATCAGCGATCTTAGTAATGGGGTTCTGTTTTTACCGTTTGGGTGCAGAACCCTAAAAGTAAATAGAACTAAATGTACGGTAGATAGATTAATCTACTACTAGTGTTTGTTAAAGGTTTTTCCCGCCACCGTAGTTTTCTTGATTGAAGTAGCAAACGAGCATGCAGTCAACCTGATGGTAAGTAGTCACTGCCGTCCATGGACATCTGTAAGCAACTTCAAATAGAACAGGGGTGCTATCTGAAGTCAATCACAGATGCGTTGCTACTCCCGAGGACTAAGATAGTCGCCTCATATAAAAGTGTGCCGGCAACTACACCTTTTCATCGAAACGCAAGAACTGCTTGACGCTAGAAATAGGTGTGGCGGTGGTACTTCCCCGATCGAACTACACTGGTTCTACCACCTGTAGAAGGTTTAGCCGTTATCACCATCCATGCAACTGCGTTGTAAGCGAAGTGATGGGAATAAAGAATAATTAAATTCCGCGATAATATTAGTCTAAAATCAAATAATAGGTATACGAAATAATATATGCAGTTATGTGTTAATATAGCTATGTTTAATAATTGTAAACATGACTGATGTTATCCGACGCTTCCGTGTACCGTGCTTCGTGAAGCCTGCATACATTATCCGATTAACTGAACTTGTCATGTTTGATACTACTCATTGATAAAAAGACAAGACAAAAACGCTTGTGTTTACGAGACAAAGGCGTAGCTCTAATTTTTTCTGATGACGGGTTCGTATGATATGTAACATTGCAAATAACTTAACAGCAAAAAATATAGTACAGTAAATGCTCCTTATTCGCGGGAGTTATGTTACGCCCATAAGTTGCGGATAGAGAAACCGCGGTTGACCAGCAGTCCTCAAACAAACAAACAAACAAACAAACAAACAAACAAACAAACAAACAAACAAACAAACAAACAAACAAACAAACAAACAGTCCTCAAACAAATCTGGTGAGCAAAAGACGCTGAATCTTTTTACTTATAACTAGGTTTTATTTGATCATTACTTTAACACGCAAATTTCGAAAACGTTACCGCGGAAACCGTGAATAAGAACCTATACGATGACATCGCACGTTTATTCATAAAAAGAAATAACTCAAAACTTATGGTTTGCGAGTTTGTACCATAAAGCGAACTATTTTTTTTGACGATCGCGTCATATAAAAGTGTGCCGGCAACCACATCGCATCGCAAAAATGCTTCACGCTAGAAATAGGTGGTAGTTCCCTGGTCGAACTACACTGGTTCTACCATCTGCTAACTGGGTTATAAAGTCGCAAATCAAACATTTAAAGAAGTTTCTTTTTATGAATAAAGCTACATATTCAGCTATATAGTGCAGCTTCGCCATCTTTTAGGTGGGAAGAAAGACGTTCTTAGTCCTCAATGGTAGCATCTGTGGCAAACTTAAGTTAGACTCTGATCTGTCTGCAATTGATTAGATGTCCGTGGTCCAATTTCTATTTAGCTTAGTATTTCATTGATATATACAAGAAGGTGAATAATATAATAAAAATACACTCACTTAATAATTATTACCTTAAAAAATCTGTAACTGACCTGCTTTTAAAATTAAATTATGAAGAAATAGAGGCTTTCTTTAACGTAATGAAATAAAAGTAACTACAATAATCTACACATTACTAACACACACACGCACAAACACGCGCACGCACACACACACACATACACACGCACGCACTCACACAATATACATACACACATACCCACATAAACATACTATACACAAGTATTGATTTATTTAAAACTATTTCTAGATTTTAAATCTTAATATATATAAATTACGTGTCACTTTATTTGTCCGCAATGGACTCTTAAACCTCTGAACCGATTATAATCAAATTTACACAACGTGTGCATTTTGATCTAACTTGAAAGATAGGATAGTTTATATCTTAATTTATAGGTTTAATTGCAAATATTTTTTTAGCTTCAGCTGTTAGCTTTATATAATCCTAATAACAGATGGCGGTGTAATGTTATCTGTTAACTTGATTAAGTAAGTAATGGCGCTTTGTTAAAATTACAACCGCTTCACATAAGCTACAATTTAATATCATGACCAAAGATAAGTATAAGTTAACTTCGATCAGTAATATTGGTGATCAAAGATTACTAAAGTACCTAATACATAGCCATCTCAGTATATTCTGCGTTGATACGCAACCTTACCGCCAAATACTGTATATGAGATATTAGATGACGCTCTTTACGATACAGTCATCTACATGAACCGAATGTATTGATGGCGCTTTATTAAAATTTCATATGAGCAAACGTTTCATATGAGCGACAATTTAATATTATAACCAGATATAAATATATCCATAAAAGTTACTAAAGTAATACAAAGCTATCTCAGTGTATTCCGCGATGATACGTCCGCCACCTTACCGTCAAATCGAAATAGTAATATGTCTGAGATATTAGATGGCGCTGTTTACGTTACGGTCATCTACATGAACCGAATGTATCGATAAATCAATACCGTTTCAGTTAGTCAGTATTTTATTTTATTTTCGTATTTCCTTAAACTAAAATTGACAAATAATTTAAGAGATAAAGGAAAAATATTTTATTAATAAATAAACCTACCCATACAATTTAAATTCATTACTGGCAACAATGCATGTATTAAGACTAAATTAATTTAATATTGATGCGTTCACCTGACATACATTTCCCTAAAAACAAAGCGTAAAATTATATCAATCAAACAGTTGACTCAATATTACATAAAGTTATTTTTGAAGTGAAACTTCTTTAGGCGCATGAGGGTAAAATTTTTACAGATGAAACGTCACGCCGGTATGCAACGGAAGTGTCGGAAAAGAAAGAGAGAGTGATCGAGACCGATTGAGAGAGAGTAAGACAGGGCGAACGTAGCATGAGCAACTAGCCGTGGAGTGAGAGTAGGGAGCAAGCGAGTGAGAAAGATTGAGAGAAAAAGTGAGACAGAGCGAACGTCGTATCACGCCTTTTTCCCTTCCTCTTAATCTTGGAAATTTAAAGTTTTAGATTTGTATAAATATAAACAAGATTTATAAATTAGTTCGCCAAAGAAGTTTCACTTCTGACATGTGTACTTTGTACGCACATGTTGTCTACTAACAACTTTGTAGTATATTAATTTCTTACAAATACGAAATAATACAATTTAAAATTTGTTTAAGTAACATTTCATTAACCACAGCAACGCGTGACCGGGTCTGCTAGTTATTATATGTATTTTAGTAGCTATAAAAAGAGATCCCATGTTATTTGGAAGAGCGGGGCATCCTAGCACAGGTATATGTTTACCTAAAAGGATGTCCCAACAACAAAAGTTATGTATGAATTTATCTCTTGTTTATGAATAAAATATTTTTCATTTTTTTCATTTCACGCTTCTTTGCTACTTCCATATTGTAAAAAGTGAAAACCAAACCATCTAACCCGCACATAGTTCTTAATTCTATACTACGCTATGTACAATTCTTCTTTCTCGGACTGCATGCGACATATCTCACACAAACTCGAGGCGAATATTAAATTTGTTATTAGACGTATGAGAAACAACCGGCTTGCCTTGTTCACATCTGATGGAATCCTGTCGCTACCTCTGCCCGCCTCTGACAATGTCGTCTTGACTTATTCGATACGGTATGCGTTTTTTATCTTTATGAGAGCAATGCGATAAACTTTTTGTAAGTATTTTTGATTTCTATTATTTTTGGACAGAGAACTTATAGTTTAATCTATGGTATGATATATTATGATATTGTTCCACGGCTGCTCCTGGGTTTTCTTTTAGATTAAGATAACTTAAGGCTATATCTCTGCGCTGGTCAAGTAACCGAGTGATCGAGCGAATTAGTAGACTTTAATATGTAAATATGCATGTTTCTGCTCTATACAAATTTCTAAAGCAATTTATATGATGCTAAGAGCATTATTGCACTGTCCACTTACCATCAGTAGCAAATAAGCATACAGTCCGCATGCTTGTTTGCTACTTCAGTCAGATAAAAAAAAATGTAAAGTAATTGACATAGAACATAAGAGGATTTTTTAAAAACAGTGTTATAGACCTTTTTAACCTATTTTTAACACACTTCAAAAAAGGAGGAGGTTTCTCAATTCGACAGTATATGTTTTTTTTATGTTTGTACGCGGATAATTTCCTCGTTTATGAACCGATTTTGAAGATTGTTTTTTTTAAGTGTGCACGCGCTTTCTGTTGTTACAGTATTAGGAAGATATCGTTTTAAAGTGTTATTCGAAATAGGGCATAAATATTGCAATAAAATCACTTTATTTTATTCAAGTATCAGTTTTATAACTATTAAGCTGTTATATAACTTGTAACTTCGTTTTTAAGGACACCATTGTAATTATCCAGTCCAAAATCCACATTGCTAATGTCAGTCCCAAATCCATATTGCTAATTACTTATGATTCTAGCGATTTCGCAACTTCGGCGCCCACAGAACATCGAGTCACGTATAGAGATCGAAACAGAAGGAGCACTTTGTACAATACTTAACGATTATGTTTTGAGTTGTTTTTATGTGTTTGTTAAAGACTTTATATTGTATGAATAATTAGTGGGTTATTACTGTTTGTTATTACCTCGCCTAAAGAAATTTCACTTGAAAAATGTTCAAATTACTTATGGATTGTCAGAGTTGTTTGGTTGTATTTTCATAAAGGTACTAATTATACTTCGTAATATATCCATTATTGACCTACAGCTGGCACAGGTATTCTCTCAGAGTAAGAAAGTGCGAGGCCATAGTGTACTGCGCTGGCCAAGTTCGAATTGGTAAAGTATACACATTGGGAACATTGTGTTTACATTGTATGGTTTTGTGATGAGTTTTTGGGCTTTCTGGTAAAATCATTGTATTTTTGTCGCAATTTGGATTGCCGATATTAATTTGACTTAGGTTGATCAAGTTGCAACAATAGCCGCTATAGCTGAAGATTACTTAGGCAGTGACCATTTTTCCCTCTCAAATACACTTTTTTGTGGAGCTTATTCGCGGCCCATTAAAGTTAAGTGGTTGAAATTTTATGGGTTTACGGAATTATTCTGAGGGAGAACGCTTTCTACACTCATAGCCCCACAGTAGGATTTCCTCCTGTGTCGTGGTTACCTTGGACACACACAAGACCAATACACATACACCCAGACCCAGAAAAGTAATCTAAACTCATCATTCAGATACCTGTCTGGCCGGGAATCGAACCCGGGACCCATTGCGCGTCAGACCATTATGACAACCGCTACGCCACGCGGCTCGTCTCAAGGCAGAAATTTATAAATACTTGGAAACACTGCATAATATATTGTCGCTGGAAAAGATAAATTACTTATTGCTTTTATTACATCAAAGTATCCGGTAGAACTTCTGCAATATTCTATGTCAGCCAAACTGCATTCCGCATGCAGATCGACTGATTTACCGATTAGCATAGACGCGATAATGCCGATAATGATAGATTAGATTTTAATGTTAGGTATTACGTATTCGGGTATTGCCTACTTTTAAAGGTTCTAGGTGAACGTGGATTTCGATAATCAGGCTGAGGCCTTGAATTTGAAGTTGTCTGCGGTTACTTTGGAAAATATTTATGAATAATATACTTTGGAAAATTTGACGCGTAAATTTTAAGTTTAAAAGTGAGAAATACCTACACCAAATATTTTTATACTTACCCAGCTTCGACAGTAGGATTTCCTCCTATACTGTGGGGTCTTGGATACACAAAGGTGAATACATAAACACCCAGACTTAGAACAGAAAATTGACATTTGCATGATAATTGATAATGTCTGACCAGGGATCAATCCCGGAACCCATTGCGCGTTAGATCGGCATGGTTTCCGCTCTGCCACGTGGTTCGTCAAATGAGACTAATAAAGATTTACTAAAACTCGCTTCACTCTGAATAATCAAAGCTATGACATCAGCCCACCATCATCAAGATCGTTGGTTGCCGCCACACTTTCATATGAGGCGACCATCATAGTCCTCGGGAGTAGCAATGCATCTGTGATTGACTTCAGATGGAACCCTTGTTCTGTATGAAGTTGATTACAGATGTCTATGGGCGGCAGTGACCATTTACCATCAGTTGGACTGCATGCTCGTTTGCTACTTCAGTCAAATAAAAAAAAGACCGGATTTAAAGCTATTACTGGCGTTAATAAGGATAAAATGAAAGTTATATGACTATGTGCCCTAACATTGTCAGCAGTTCCAACGGTCATGCACTTGACCGCGTTACATTCGGGGCAAGTCCGTCGGCTACACAGCCCATTGCCTCCGATTTCGGCTTTGTTTCGCACTTTCTCCATATCTAAGCGAACATGGCTGTGCACTTAGCGGAGTGCGGTGCCGTGTAATGTTGGACATGATACGCGGAAATGATGTACGATATATCGCTGGGAATGAACGAACCAAAAGGACATTACATTACATTCAAAATTCCGGCAAATTGAGTTAATATTTGAATCCAGTTTTAATAACGTAGACTTGTGTCTTTTTTTTTGTTCTCGAGGGGGAAACCTACTAAAGGCCCCACACTGTTGGAGCGACGCAGGGTGATATGGGATTTTTACCGCACTAAAATCCCCCCCCCCCACCCGGTGGCCGTCCTCGGCGCTACAAAGAGGTCTCCGGGATCTCCAAAAAAAACGCAACCGAAATCCTCTGAGCGCTTTGCCCCATCGGGCTCCTCCCAGATGGGCGGCTGGACCCACCGCTCCGTCTAGTCTTTACGACGATATGCGACCACACATACCGCCGTCCTTCTCGGGGTCGCCGGAACCAACTGTTCGAGCTCCCACTCTAGCCGCCTGCAACCCCGGAAGCCCCTTTTAGTCGCCTCTTACGATAGGCAGGGGATGCGGTGGCCCTATTTTAATCCCGTAGGTACAAGGACAGACTTGTGCTTAGCAGAGAGATTTCAGAGATAACAGCCTGCTAACCAGCAAGTGGGAAATAGTGTTCGACCGTGGTTTTGGCTTCACATCTGCGAGAGATGCGGCACTTGACGGAATTGGTATCGGCTTCAGCTTTGCCCTCGGTCCAAAATCGACGTTTGGTTGGACACTTAAGGGCGACTTAAATATAGTGGTTGAAATAAAAACGATAAACTAATTGGTTTATCGTACAGCAAATTGAAAAGTGTCGATTTTATGCTAAAAAAAAGACAAATAAAAATGATACGTTTTCAAAGATTGTACGTTGAAAGAAGCGGCACAAAATGTGAACTCAATTTAGTTATTTCCAGAAAATGTGAGTTTCGCAATATGTGCATTTTATTGTCGCCGTGCGATATGTAGCGATCGAGAAATTTCATTCCTCGTCATACTATTCAAGGAATGTGAAGCTTGAATTTTTGGAAATATAAGTGGAATAGAGTGGCGTATGTTTTGGGTGGCTCAAATATAGGGACCGTTAATGTGCAACTATTATGTTGTATAAGTGGTTTGAAGAGTATTGGTAAGACAGGCTGCAATTTTAGGATTTTTTGTAAACAATAAATGAAATAACCTGCATATTGATATAAGAAGACTGTTGAATATGTTTTGTTCATAAAAAATCCTAAACTAATTATTATGATAATCGATTACATAGGTAAGCGGGAAATAATGATAAAATGATTAGGTATTTCTCTATATCATTGAGGCGTATAAGTAAGTGTATTTGATTTTAGTCATGAGTGTTTCATTGGAATGACAATTAAAACTCAGAGATTAATATAGAATTATAAGCAACATTCCGATACATTTCAAACGCGTCACGATCTCTGCACTCAACCGATACTTCCTATTGCCTTAGAAGTAAACTACGTAGTTTATAATCACCTCTTCTAGTTATTAGAACTAGCAGCTTGATTCCTCAGTCCCTATCGTGTGATATTTTATATTATTAATAATAATAATACTCTATATTGTACCCAGAAAGTATAGATAACAAGAAACATACAATTTTAAAGTAAAACAAAACCAAAAGGCGGTGTTATCGTTAAACAGCAATTTCTTCCAGACAACCTAATGGTATGGAGTTAAAGTAAGTGGTAAATATAATAATAGGTTGGGTGCAATAAGTAAGTTTTAGTTATGTTACTTGTAATATGTGATATGTTAATATGTTACTTTGTAATAGTCTTCTAATACACATAACTTATATATTCTTATGCGTATAATACCTATATCATGGATAAGTGGATATACATACATATAAGCAGAGATATTAGCGTTAGAACAATGGCAACACCCTTCTTTTATAAGGCGCTCATGTAAAGAAATGTGTATTTTTCTCTCTAATATATCATATGCAATCCATTTGATGGTAAGTGGTCATTGCTGAACTGATCGGAGTTCGATCACAGATGCGTTGCTACCCTTGTCGAGTATGTTACTGCCTTAATTTCCTGCGTGACAGCTATATCTCCCAAAATCAAATCACCAATGAGTCTACTATCTTGAAATCCAGTAAATGCCTTTTTATAAAATGAAAGTACCAGGTATGCAGTTCACCAGTTGGTAAAATTAGAAAAAGTCCCGGGACTTCGAGATACGTGACGTCAAGGGATTCAAACCCTAGTAGCAATGCATCTGCGACCAATCGCTGATTACAGATGTCACCGGGCGGAAGAGGAGACTTATAATCAGGTGGAAAGCAGGTACTTTCCATTGGAGATCCCGGGGTCCCCTGCAAGCGCTGAGAAAGGCCAACAAGGAGGTTTTAGGGGGATAAAATCCCACACAACCCGGAGTCTCTCCCAAGGCTCCGGCGTACCGAAGGTTTCCTCCCCGTAATAAAAGGTGGACTACCTGTTTGTTACTTCTTTATTACAATAATAGACTCATAAGTGAAGTAATTATGTATAAATTGGGTGGCATGTTCAACGAAATGAACATACACAAACATAGCATGACAACGAGCACATTACTTCCGTCCGATTTCCTGGCTCATAGCGCGCAAATCATGTGTGACAGTACACGGACTGGGATTGTTTGGTGTCATTACATCATTATGAATTAGTATTATAATTATAGATGGGACGGATATTAATTTATTTACGAATATGGTTATGAAGCTTTCTATACCTACTAAGGTTTTCCTGTGTCGCGGATGGATGATATCGCAAATATGAGTAAGGAAATCTACATACATGATGATAAATTTTTAAAGATGACCGTTTTCGATATGCAGTTATTAAGAACACTCGTATGCGGAAGGAGTTTTGTTAAAATACACATACCTAAACAACTAATTTTAAAGGTTGTAAAACTAGTGTAGTTCGACCGGAAGAGTACCTACCACCGCCACACCTATTTCTAGCTTGAAAAAAGTTCTTGCGTTTCGATGGAAGGGTGTGGTTGCCGGCACACTTCTACTTGAGGCGACTGTCATAGTCCTCGGGAGCAGCAACGCATCTGTGATTGACTTCAGATGGAACCCATGTTCTGTATGTAGTTGATTAAAAATGTCCCTGGGCGGCAGTGACCACTTACCATCAGGTGCCCTGCATGCTCGTTTGCTACTTAAATAAAAGATAAAATACTACTACTACTACTACTCAGATAAAAAAATATAAATAAAACAAAATTTAACTTAGTGTTTCACCCTCTTTCGGGGTAACCAAAATTAATACAAGCTAATACAGTATTTTATTGTTTGTCACTGAAAAGCTAAGCAATAATATCGTACTACAACTATTACCAACTAAGGTGACCATGATTATGCCCCAGTCAGTAAAAAACTCTCAATCTGAGAGAAGACCCGGACCCAGCAGTGGTACAATAATGGGTTGTACCCATTGTACCCACCGTTACCGTTATTCATCGATTTAACATCGGTTTTTGTTGTAAAGCTAACTTATTATATCATAACGTTAATGACACATGCGATATTAATGATACCCGTGTATTATTTAACAAATTTATTTAATTTTCGATAGACACATGCGACGTATCGAAAATTAAATAAATTTGTTAAATAATACACGGGTACAGGTAGTCGTTTAAGAATTAATGAACGACAACAGCTTGTGAAAGTGTTAAGATAACATCTTTACGTGTTCGGAGAGACAGTAAACAAGTAATTGTGGTCGTAAAATCATAATTGTCGTACTTTATCACGCGAAGATGACTTTGTATGCGACAGAGTGGCTGTAAAATATACTAAGTAGCTATTCAGCAGTTGTTTTGGAGAATTTTGTAATATTATAAAGATAACTGGAACCCGTCATGGGTCAGATACCACAAAAAGTAAGTGGTCATTGCCGTCCGAGGACATCTATAAGCAACTTCATAAGTCATTCACACATTGCTACTAGGGTTGCCACCTTTTATTTAGCGATTAAAGTACATCAACTATGAGAGGTAGAAAGAAAAAGTAAACACTCAAAGCCCCAATGTAGGATTTTCTCCTGTGTCGTGGGTACCATGGACACACACAAGACGAATACACAAACACCCAGACCCAGAACAGGAATCTAAACTCATCATTCAGATACCTGTCTGGCCGGGGATCAAACCTGGGACCCATTGCGCGTCAGACCGGTGTGGTAACCGCTGCACCACGCGGGTCGTCAAAATTGCTTGCCCCTTGCCATCCAATACGGTATGAGGTGGTCGTTTGCTATTCCAGTTTATATAAAAACATAATTTTGTAATCATATTAAAAAGTAATAAGCGCTGATTGTTTAGCGAAAGTGTCTATTGATAAATAAAAGTGTTATTGCGATATACACACACGCCTATTAATCTAGATTTCTAGATTTTTATTATTATATTTATGCAATTGCGTTGTTCCAATTATTTATATGGCAATTGTGCAGGCTGTAATGTAAGTGCATCAATCAAGTCAATTTCCTTATCATCTGTGGTATGGTATAGAAATAGCAGTTCAGTTGCAGCAGCAGTGATGATGGTGGTTTACTACAGCATCAGGAGTTAAAACACCACTTATTAATTTACGAATATTGATGAAAAAAATGGTAAAAAGTGTATGGTTCGAGCACCATTATCACACATATTTCTAGAGTGAAGCACTTTTGTGTTTTGTTGGGAGGTTGTGATAAGGCTTACTGTCATATGAGGCAGATACTTTAGTGCTCGGAGTGTCAACGCAGCTGTGATTGACTTCAAATATAGCCTCTGTTAAACATGTAAAAAACTAACCGTTATGAAATAAAGTCACGTCTAATCCGTGCTCGTAAAATCTAACAGTCAAAAAACGGTTCCGTTATCATATTAAATACCAGAATGCTTAGAATCACCTGTAATGATGCTGTAACTACTTAATGACCCAAGGCCACTATTACCAGTAATATATGCGGAAAATGTCACACCGATACAACTAAGCTCGTTCCGTATTGCATCACTGCATCAAGCCTATAAATCTACCGTTTATCGATTACGCGGCTATTCGATTGAGTAATATCGATTTTATGTGGAAAGTCGGTTTTTGTGTGATTTGTGATATGATTAGCGAAACGCTTAATTTTATATGAGGTAACTGTCTTAGTCCTCGGTAGTAACAACGCGTTAATAATTTACTTTAGACAGACAGAACCCTTGTTCTGTATGAAGTTGCTGCCATGGGCGGCAGTGACTTGCCATCAGACGGACTGCTTGTACGCTTTACGGTAAGGTAAAACATAGGAAACCTTGAAGTCTACAAATTTGCACTTAGCCAGCTTAGGTGAACAGTAATGATTTCCGTATGAATATAGTTTCTTTTTGTCTGGCTGAAGTAGCAAACGAGCATGCAGTCCACCTGAAGGTAAGTGATCACTGCCGCCCATGGACTTTAAGTAATCAACTTTATAACATGAGTTTCATCTGAAGATGCGTTGCTACTCCCAAGGACTATGATGGTCGCCTCGATATAAAGTGTGCCGGCAACCGCACCCTTCTTTCGAAGCGCAAGAAATGTTTAAGCTAGAACGCTTTACGCTAGACTCGTTGCTACTCCCGACTGAGACTCAAACAGCTTTTTTTATCTGATTGAAGTGGCAAACGAGCACCCAGTCCACCCGACATCAAGTGGTCACGGCCGCCTATGGACACCTGTAAGCAACTTCGAATAGAACATGGGATCTATCTGAAGTCAATCACAGATGCGTGGCCACTCCCGAAGACTATGCTGGTCGCCTTATGTAAAAGTGTGCCGGCAACCACACCCTTCCATCGAAACGCAAAAAAATGCTTCAAGATAGAAATAGGTGTGGCGGTGTCACCAACCCGGACTGATCACTCTTGTTCTACTACCTTGCAAGTACCTCTATGTTCGAAAGAAAACAACACTTGTGCCATCTGAATTGCATATAATTAATTATGTAGGGAACTCAATTAACATATCGCATTAATTATACATGATCGTTTAAGATCTGTCATTTGCGACTAGTTATTAAATGATTAAGTAACTTGACACTTGCAGTGCGTAGGTAACGTTGTTATGGAGCGGTTTAATAAGATTTGAAGTCGCAGTCGGGTTTTATAAATTTTGCTTGGTAAGAATCGGAAGTCGAAATGTGGAGCGAAGTCGGAGACAAATACGTACAAAAAAAGTTTATTTGGATTCTGGTTGAAGTCGTTTCGAGATCCCGGAGTCCTCCTTTTCAGCGCCGAGGACGGCCACCGGGAGGGTTTTAGTGCGGTAAAAATCCCACATAACCCTGCGTCGCTACCACGGCGTCGGGTACCTTTGGAAGGTTTCCCCCTCGAAAACAAAAAAAAAAGGGGCAGGATTTATTGTTTTAAGAATTTACAAATGTAAATGCAACTATTTAGTTTTAGTTACAAATACTTCTCTTGCGCGGCTATTCGATTGAGTAATGTAAAAAATAAAAAGGGCGTTCTCCTTGTCACATCTTTATTGCTACGTTTTGATAGAGTTTCGAAGTTTCAATGTCAAAGTTTGATGACCCGCGTGGCGGAGCGGTTACCATATCGGTCTGACGCGCAATGGGTCCTGGGTTTGATTCCCGGCCAGACAGGTATCTGAATGATGAGTTTTGATTCCTTGTCTGGGTCTGGGTGTTTGTATATTTGTCTTGTGTGTGTCCATGGTTCCCACGACACAGGAGAAATTCTACTGTGGGGCTATGAGTGTAGAAAGCATGTGTGTTAAAGTGTTCCTAGACTGGGGTGCTGGGGAACCGCAAAATAAAAATGTGGAGAATTACAATTAAAAAAAACAGACTTTTAAAATTTTAAGGTCGGCTGTATAATATTTGCTTAACATTTATCGTGTGTTAAAGTCTTTTACCAGAAAATATTGCCAGTTTGATAATTATGTATTACAGTAAAAGCTTTTTAAATGTGAAAGTAAAAAAAATAAGGGCTTAGGTTATGTAATGTTAAGTGAACGATATATTTGTTTAAAGGTTATTAAAAACCGATAACTTATGCAACTTTATTGCATCTCTGATTTTATGTACTCGTAAATTGCAAAGATGCAATAAACTTGCACACGATAATTACTGCGTGTACTTAATTAATTTGCTTAACTTGGTTAGTCACATTTTAATTAAATTAATTTACTTACTTTAATTTAATGTTTAAATACTTAACTTTTACATTTTAAGTGGCCACCCGTACTTTATAATATAGTATTTTTCGTTATTTACCCTATAAGTAATGGTAAAGTACGCAAAAATAGATCATTTTGCAAGATCTAGCATAATAGAAGTTGACACAGGTGTCAAAGATTGTTGAACTTCTCACATTTTTATATATTAATGTGAATATTAATATATAAAAATGTGAGAAGTTCAACAATCTTTGACACAGCACAACATTTCTTCAAAATGAAAATATAAAAAAGTAAAAACAAAAATAATTTGTACGTTATTTTGAAACTATGTACTTACTTAATACAACTGTATTTAAATTGCTTAAAAAGTTGGCAACCCTATTTACATTACGTATAAGACACTAGCTGACTCGGCGAACTTTGTTCCAACTAAAAGTCGAAGAACTAAAATTATCAGTGTTCCTCTATGAAATTATGCATGTATTATACATACAATTTTTTCCTCTTGAATCACTCTGTTTATTAAAAAAAACTGCAATAAAATCCATAGCTTAATTTTAAAAATCAAAGCATACATAAAGACAAACAGCGCGAAGCGACTTTGTTTTATACTATGTAGTGATTAGACATCTACAGGTAACGAAAATGACTCAAAATTAATTAAATTACTCTAATCTTAAATTACTCTATCTATTAAAAAACTGCATTAAAATCCGTAGCGTAGTTTTAAAGATCTAAGTATACATAAGGACAAACAACTCGTAGCGACTTTGTTTTATACTATGTAATGATACATACGCTTTCGAAATATTAAAAATAGAATTTCGAAAATAGGTATTTACTTCCGGAAAATAATCCAAAATCAACCAATGCTATTAATAGTTTGTGTAAAATGTAACAAAAATAAATAAACAATCGATCATAATTAAAATGAATCCGCTATTGAATTAATTAATTGATTTGACACTTGACTCAAATGTCAAGTACTGTCGTTGCTTGTTAAAGATAAAATTGATTAAGACGGATGTATTTATTAGAAGCAGCTTAAATTATAAGTTAAGAGTATAGATTTATCTCAGTGGAGCAAGTGTTTGCTTAATTAAACAAAGTTGGTTGTAAACGATTTCACTTTATGTCACTTGAGTTGAAGCTGTGGAAAAAATATTAACCGACTTTTATGGAACAAAAAAGTAAAAAATAAATTAAAAGTATATGTTAATAGAGCAGTGATAGCTTAATGGTTGAAACTTGCCCTCTCGGGAGGTCCGAGGTTCAAACCCAGGCACGCGCCACTGATTTATGTGCGTATTAGAAATTAATTATTACTGCTTTTCGCTGAAGGAAAACATAGTGAGGAAACCTACTTTGAAACTTTTAGTTCTTAAAAAAAAGTTCTCGGAGGTATGTGAAGTCACCAATTCGCACTTTGCCAGCGCGGTGGACTATACTATCTCATTCTGAGAGAAGACCCGTGCCCAGCAGTGGGTCAATAATGGGTTGATGAGATGAGATGTTGGTTTAGGACATCTGTCTCCTTTTCCCCGTCCCATGAGCTAGCGGAGGTGGATTAGGGGGAATTTAACTCCGATGTTAAGGCTCGAGATGTTGTGTGTGCGTTCTGCACTCATATCTCAAAAGATATGCCAATGAGAGGGACTCCTCTCTCTCTCGGGACGTGGCCGTTAGCAGCGCCTTGCCAGTCGAAGTTGCCGGGCCGCGAATGTAGCTAACGCTTTTCGTGACCTGGCAAAGATCGTTTAGAAGAACGCCGCGGAGTTTTGGTAGATACGAGTCCGACACACCCCTTATGCTCCCCCGTGTGAAAGAGGATCCATTAGAACTTCTCTGCGATAAAAAAAAAGGACAGACCCTGTACATAGTACACAGTCCCGAAGTCGGCGTTAAAAATACAGTCGAATTAAAAACCTCCCCATTTCTTTAGAAGTCTGTTAAAAATTAACCTAACATATTCTTGAAGTATAAAGTTTTTTAGGCGCGTTGAGCGATTTTCGGTAAGGGGTAAAAATATATTGGGCGGTACTAATATTAAAAAGTCTGGATGGGTGTTACTCAGTCAAGCCAGAACGGTAGTCGTGGTTGTGGTATAGTTTCTGTTGTTGGTTTTGAGGTCGGTGGTGTTTTTAGTAAAAGTGGTGGGTAAAGAATGACATTTTTTAATCTACATTACTGACGGCAGTCCTCACGACTGCTTTCAATTTTATCTTCCGTGTAAATATGTGAAACAAGAGTCAACTTTATTGTATGTATAGGGGTACTATGAATAATTGAATAAATTATTAATATCAGGGATTTCCTAGTGGTATTGAATGAATTTTGGATTGGCGTCATTGTGGTATTTCCTTAATTGTTTAAAATGTATTAGACAAAAAGACAAGGGTTACGTTGCTGATTTAAATTTTGCGTTCAATTGTAATTTCAAGTAAAACATACAGTTTTATCTAAAAACGGCCTAGAATTAAAAACTAGGTGTTCTATCTGTATCACGGTAAATCGACTACATTAAAATTTAAAAACAATTGTTTATTTTTGGGTCTCTCGTACAATTTTTCGACAGGCCCCTAAAAGAAAATTGTATGTGAAAATTACCAATGTATACTATGAAGTTAGAAGTTTTGTGGACATACAAACATTGATTACGCCAAGAATCTACCGAAAATCATTGTAAAGCTGTTTAAAAACCTATTTAAAAAGTTCCGAAATAGCTATTACAATCAACAAAGCTCAAAGGGCCTTTGTGTCATTATTCGAGCCAAGTAATCATAGGAGCCAAAAGTGTCCATTGCAACTGTGACACAGAAGAAAATATTGTGTGGAGCTGTGAGTGTAAAGTGCATTCGTTCTTAGGATTTCGTCCAAACAGAAATATTGAATAATCCAAATTAGCATGCTTTTCACCTGATTGCCTACCTGCCCTCAGGGATCTTTTTTTAAACTTAAACGTAACGATAAGGCAGACGGGCTACCTCATGGAAAGTAGTCACCATCGCTTATTGGCATTTGCAACACCAGAGAAGTCGCCAATGCATCGCCGGCTTTGATGGAGAGCTCTTTTCCCTTTCCGCACCTTTTTTGAAAAGCCCCACATCATAACGCCCCGTGAATACCTCGTGTACCTATTCACAATATGATTTCTAGTGGGTATGGGAGTAGAAAGCATAATTTACTACCGAGATTAATCCATACGCGTCTCAATAGTAACATAAGGCTGTAGAATGCTGTATGGCTAATTGCATTAATATAACGATGAAGGTCTAATATGAAAATTTATAACTAACACTACATAATAATGTCAGTATGTTAAACGTTAACTTTCTAGGGCCAAAGTGGAACGGTGGTCGTGGGTGTTCTAATTAGTGATGCAAGATTTGAATATCGATAGATCATAATGTCGGATTTTATCGATACTATCGATTTTTATTGCGACGCGGAAGCAGTTTATAAAATATTATAAGGCTATCAAAAATGTTAGGTGTGTTCTTCCAAAAGGAAAGGACAACGTAACTTATCGAAATTCAATTGTTGAATGTGATTGTTTATACTATAGATAGGTATAACTTAGAATAGAGATTGATTATTTCGAAGCTATCTATATTATTGATATTGTAATGGAACAACCATGAACAATAATCGAATAAGAGGTCAGAAATTAACGAAACAATATCGATATTTATGTCGTTTATTTTCTCCAGTATCGGTTGCTGCACGATGCACGATGTATATACATTTTTTTTAAATAATGAGTTAATGTCATTTAGCCGTAATAGTAAGCGTCTATTGTGGCAGATATTTATAACTTACATCATGATCAACGTTGGATCTTTTTCTTGTGATTTACATATCGACATTTTTATTTAACCATCGTAATATTAACCTAAATCGATTTTATTATCGATATCGTATTATTATGATAGTCGATAGACAAACCCTAGTTCCAATATAGCTATACCATTCATCAGTTATTTAAACAGACGCTATTAAGTGCCCGTTCATGGTTTGAGGTGTCTGTCGAAGGGACCTCGATTATAGATATGAAAGTCTATGAACGATAATCGAAACTTGCAGAATGGGATGAGTAGGTATACCACGTCCATGTTTAGCTGCCTAATGTCCGTGCTGCCCATTGCATTTTAATTTAAATGGTGGTAGAAACATTTATAGTTCGATTGTGTGCATTTTTGATTACAAATCAGGAGTATTTGTCCACCAATTCGCACTTGGCCATCGCGGTGGACTATGGCTTATAAGCTCTCGCGTTCCGAGAGAAGACCCGTACCCAGCAGTGGGACAATAATGGGCTGACGATAACAGTAGTATTAAAATCATCTGTTTTCTTTTTTAAGGGTGTAGTGAGGCTTTATGTCCTCACCCTTTAAACTCACAACTTACACGAGTTCGTTTAACTTAACCGTTATAAAAAGCTAAAAAACCGTTATAAACATCATCTGTAGATTGATATATAATTAATCTCTTATAATAATTTTGGAATCCAAAAAAAAAATACATTTTAGGAGCGTCTTTCGATAGTCAATAATATTGATTTCGTATTTGGTATTTATCAATTTGAATAGCACTAGACTGTCATTTAAAAGTACAGAGAGATTAAAAAAATGTGTGCGTGTACTAGCGTACACTCGTAAGAAGTGAAAATTCTTTATGACGTTATTTTTCAAAAAATAATTTACTATGCAACTTTACAGAAATTGGTTAAATAAAGTTAAATTAGATAAAGTTCAATAAAAGGCTTTTATTAAACTTTATCTAATTATCTAATCTATAATAATCTATCTAATATCACGCGTGGTAGGGATAACGTAACGTAACGGATAATGGCGCGTAACAGAAAAAGATGGCGCGTGACGAAAAAATGTTACACTAAATTTTTTTCCAACCCCGATAAAGAAGTTTCACTTCAAATATTATAATGGGCGAAGTGCAGTTCATGTTTATATAGAACTTATCCATGCCCTTAGTATGAGTTTATTTCCAAAAATATTATTGATTTAGATTTTACTCTAATATTACAATGTGGATTACTATTGCAACTAGCTGACCCGGCGAACTTCGTTCCGAAAAGTCAAAAATTTAAAATTATTATACAAACCTTCCTCTTGCAAAAATTGCATTAAAATCCGTAGCGTAATTTTAAACATCTAAGCATACATAAGACAAACAGCGAGAAGAAAACAGAGTGTTTTATACTATGTAGTGATGTGGATTATACGGTAACTTTTTTGGTTTCATCATAACTTGAAAACTTTGAAGTGTTAAACCAAAACGTAAACAATAATTGTTTGAGGAAACCATAAACTATAAACTCGTACTGAAGAGGCTTTCCCTCATAAAATATTTTACCTTTATCTCGCTTATCTGTACTTAACCTGTTGTCAAGTGGAAGCAGTACCATGTCAGTACTTCGGAGTGCGTTTTATTCTTATTTTATTGTTATGTGTACAAGTGTAACGTCATATTGAAAATGAAAGTCGGTCAGTTTTGTGGTGATGGGCTCTACTGTCAGCGAAGAAAGTGTAAATTTTCCTCTATACTTAAAATTATAATTATTAAGCTTACTAGACATGTAGCTGAGAAAAAGAACGTGCGGCACTCGGGGACTGCCGCGGTTAAGCTATTGCATAGCATTTTTTATCAACTATACAGCTGCTTACAGATTCGTCCAATTTCCGAGCAGCTCGTCTCGATCGGTGCAAGCTTCGTACTGTCGTACTATATACATAGACGTTAAGCGAACGCTCGGCCACGCTACATGGTAGGCTGAGTGGAGGGTGTTAGGTTTTTCGTTACGGTATTTCTTGATTTAGTCGCCGAGCTCAAAGCCCGCGACAAAAGCTATGCAATAACTTTATAATCTTACTAATATTATAAAGCGAAACTTTGTTAGGATGTATGCAAGTTTGTAACTTTAGCGCAAATACAATTGATTGGGTTTAGTTATAATTTGGCATACAGATTATAACGTGTATGGACAAATATGTAGATTAACGATATTCACTATCGTAGATATTACTATTCAATTGAATGACGACTACAGGACAGTAGATACTAGAATGAAAATAATAACAGTATTATTAAAAAATATATAGACACAACCCTATTGCTTCAAAAGAGTATAGGTATATTTTATTAACTAGGCTTAGTCTTTATTTCTGCGAGAAACCTAGAAAAATGGGAGGTAACCGGATTAAAATATGTCAAATACCATGGTGCTAACCGCAACCACCGATACCCAAGAACTGCTTCATTCTAGAAAAGGTGTGGCGTTGGAACCTAATCGCTTCTTGCAAAATAGCTTATAGTTCACTCGCCGATAGTAGTACAAGTAGGTAATCCATTGTCGGTGAATTAATAACGCCTTTTTGCACTTTTCCTTTCGTTTTTGAATTGTCGTCGGCAACGTTAAGGCACGGTATTAATATAATACAGTAGTCTAACACTGCCGTGTCCTTGAATTTTATACCTACAGACGCGCTGGACGAGAGTATGCGTTAGTTAGGGCTACCCTCATAAAGTGTTTTAATACATCTGTATACTTTACTTTCTTTCTTACTAACGTATTTTATTTAGTAGACTAAGGTAAAAATCAACGCGTTCTTTTAATATTTATGAGACTTAATAATAAATCGTACACGATTAATAGTTATAAATTTCACACTGAATAATATTTTACCAACCAAAACAAAAATTATTAGTTTATGCACAATTAAAGCAATCAAAAACAGCCTAATACAGTTCACAACTTCTCCTCGCTACATTATTATTTAAATAAAAAGATCCACTGCTTAAAAAACGTCACATCGCCAGCCCGCCACTACGGTACATTTGCTAGCTGTAGGGCACCGAGTGCATACCGAAATCGTGGCGCGTAGGTACAACTTGCGTTTCATGCGTTTGTAAGAAGTTAGAATACTGTAGATACTAGTACTGTGGTTAAGGTTTCGACAAGTATGAGGTTTATCGGAAGGAAATCTTTGTGAATGCGGTCATTTGACTTGCGTAATTGTATCGGTATTTTGATTGTATGTTTATTGCTGTTTTATACCTCATTTAATTTTATTGAGTACTTTTAGGGTATATGATCTTAGCCGACTCGTTCTATAGGGTTATCCTATGGGCCCCGACAGGGCAGTGTGGGTATCGAATTGGTTACTAATATTGAACCAAATAATACCTAATTTATGTGTAGTTCTGTGGTAAATTTTGTATCCGTGCATGATGCAAAGATATTCGACTGTTTTTCATGTATATAAGGTATTCAAATAGTTTTTGCAGTAATTTTGACAGCGGTTCCAATTATGGAGAACATGGTGCTGTTATATTATGGTTTAGAGGAGGTGACAGATTTACTTTTGGCGTTTCACCTGGGTGAAATTGAGCAAAAAGCACTTAGTTTCTAATTTTTGTTTCATTATTCTTACTAATATTGATTTTTGATGAAATATACTTTCGCTTGAAAAATACTTGTACCTTAAAACTATATTTTTCTTTACTAACTTGGCATTCTAATTAAATCGTCAGTAAATTTAAGTTCGAAACAAATATAGAATTCCGACCTTTAAAGTGTAGGTATACTTTTCACATCATTACAAAACTTTTTTCATCGATATCAAAAGATTCTTAATTCATCTGCATTTTTTTTTTGCAGCATTTCATGACAAAACATACAGTAACTGTTCATGTTTAGGTTTTTAAAAAGCAGTCCTATTCAAAACAATGCCTAGTCGTTATCGTTAGATTAAATGGAGCTTCTGTTTTAAGGCAACCGCATAAATATACCTCGAATCCATTAACGCGCCACAAACAGATATAACCAACTTATTTGTCTAAAGCTCGACGTGAGCTTTACGTTATATTAGGGTTGTCAGTGCATACTATGAATTTAATATGTTTTCTTTTATAACATTGAAGTAGCAAACGAGCATTCAGTCCGCCTGATGGTAAGTGATCACTGCAGCCCATGGAATAGCAAGTTCATATAGAACATAGGGTCTATCTGAAGTCAATCACAAAAGCGTTGCCACTCCCGAGGACTAAGATGGTCGCCTCATATAAAAGTGAGCTGGTAATCACATCTTTTTTCGGAACGCAAGAACTGCTTCACGCTAAAAATAAGTGCGGGGGTGGTACTTCTCTAGTCGAACTACACTTATATATATATATGAGGCGACCATCATCGTGCTCGGGAGTTGAAACGCATCTGTTCATTCATTGATTTCAGATAGAACCCATGTTCTATTTGAATTATCAATTCAATCAGATAAAAAAATAAAAAAGTTACATCTCAATTTCTCGACAATTCTGAACCTACTTTGGTTCACTTATGTTCGTTCCTATACACAAGTACCTACATACTACATTTAATAAACTAGGTTGCTGACTGACAACCCTAAAATAACGATTCAGCCGTGTCACTGACAGTTCGCACTTCATGTTCATCGTCAGAACAATTATCGACCCTATTACGGTGTTGAATTTTTGGGGTTCCTTAGCCCATGGTAGACCTTGCTACTACAAACTTTGTTTAATATTCGATTTTAGCTCAGTTGTCTTAGAATAATTGAAGTAGATATATTGAGATTTTACACGATTTGTTTTAAAGATGATAGAGCCGTGATAATGTTTGACCCTTGCCCTCTCAATCGGGAGGACGGAGGTTCAAACCCAGGTACGCACCACTGATTTATGTGCGTATTAGAAATTAATTATCATTGCTTTTCGGTGAAGGAAAACATCGTGAGGAAACCTACACACCCGAGAGTTTTTAAAAAAAATCTCGGAGGTGTGTGAAGTCCACCAATTCGCACTTGGTCAGCGCGATGGACTATGGCCTAAAACTCTCATTCCGAGAGAAGACCGGTGCCCAGCAGTGGGACAATAATGGGTTGACGACGTTTTAAAGATGTTTCGAGATTTTAATCTGTTTCATTATTTTCCGAAATAAAACTACCTAATTGTATCATCTTTATATTACTGTCCCACTGAGTTCAATTTTTCCAGAGAGAGCACTGATTGGTAGACCTCAAAATAATTTTGAGTTTAATAACTCTATTTACTAAACTCTTAGACATGCATTTCTGCACATTGTTTCATTTTACTGTCCAAGCAAATAGTAATTAAATTCTTACAGCATATAATAAAAGAGGGATTTATTACGTTATTTAAGTAACTGGGGGCTCTCAGCGTGACAAGCAATTTTAACCAACCAATACTAGACAACATATACTAAACCGGAAAGTTAAATTGTAATATGCTTATGATAAAAAAACTGGGATTCTTTGTATTTTTTTTCTTTATCTGACTGAAGTAGCATACGAGCATGCTTGATGGTAAGTGATCACTGCCGCCCATGCAGATCTGTCATCATACAGAACATGGGTTCCATCTGAAGTCAATCACAGATGCGTTGCTACTCCCGAGGACTATGGTCCACTTATGTGAAAGTGTGGCAGCAACCACACCCTTCAATCGAAACGCAAGAAATGCTTCACGCTATAAATAGGTGTGGCGATGGTACTTCCCCGGTCGAACTACACTGGTTCTACCACCTTCAAACATTTACAATATCTTGCCGGATCTTCTCAGTCGAGGTCGTAATTCGATCCGGTGGTAGTGTAAGAAAAAAAGTGTAACTGACAATTTGTAAGTGCCCCGTAGGCCTATACAAAGTAAAGACATTTCATTTCATTTGTTATTGCACTGTATTCTATGGTTGACATGTCATATTTCAACCAATGTACTACCGAACCCTATAGAATTATAATAAATGTATAAACCAGGCGAGTGCTCCGCGCAGCTGTTGTTTATTTATAACCTCCCCACACGACAAGGAAGCGTTCATCCTATTGTTATGCTATTACGGAAACGTTTTTGGTAAAATAAGTCATATGTTTGCCGAATTCACAAAATATTGTTATATTGACGTATTAATTATGTTACAGTATTCTTTTTTTATTAAATTGTAACATACGACGATGTAGTCCACCTGATGGTAAGTGATTACTGCTGCTCATGGATCTAACAGCATTCATATGTAAGGGTTCCGGGTCGCCATGTAATGTCGGGTGTTTAAGAGTGTAATGAACCGAGTTAGATCTGACAATACACTGACTATATTGAATAGTAGAACCTTATTATAAAGTTTACAACTACTACATCACACATATTTATATAGTACCTACTAGTTGACCCGGCGAACTTCGTTCCGCCTATAAGTCAAAAATCTAAAATTATCAGCATGTATTATACATAAAAACCTTCCTTTTGAAACACTATCTATTAAAAAAAGACTGGTTTAAAATTCGTAGCGTAGTTTTAAAGTTCTAAGCATACATATGGATAGACAACGGAATGCGATTTACTTTTATACTATGTAGTGATTATTCATATAGTTCTGATAGGTCTGATAGGTTCTGATAGGACAGATGCGTTGCACTCCCATAGTCGCCATATGTATAAGTGAGTCGGCTACCACACCCTTCCATCGCAGCTCAAGAATTGTTCCACGCTAGATACTACTAAATTGATAATAATATTTAATCGTAAATTTTGTTAACCTCCTCGGAAGTAGCATCGCATTTGAGATAAACTTCAAATAGCTGCTTTGTTTTAGTTTCTTACGGGTGTAAGTAATCGGTAAGTAGTGAGTTGAACTGCATGCTCGTTTACTATTTTAATGGGATAAAAAGTAACCACATGATTCAGTCATTCAATCTCTGACAGTAATTTATACGCGACAGCCCACATTCATGGATTGAATCACATGGGATATCTATTTGATTCTCGGTACTATAAGTTTTAGTTAGTCTGTTATGAGATGCATCAGTTTATAGATAGTAATTTTGCGTTTAAACAATAGTAATTATCGTAGTGTGATGTCCGATTTCGAAAGTATCCGTTGTCAAAACGAGAACAGCTTTCCTTTCAAGAAAATACTTTGTAATTATGCATTTGATTAATTATATTATTTAAAGACATGAATGGTATTTGAGTGATGTGTAGGAGTGATGTTTTGTTTTAAATATGATGCTTGAGCAAATTGCAATCTTGTTTTTACATTTGTAAGAAACGTTAGCTACACTACGCTACAGTATCTTGCCTTAATTATTACTAGTCCTAGACCCTAATTCAAATGAAAAAAACTAAACCTTTTATTGCACAAAGTAGCACCAATATTTCTCTAATTTAAATAAATTGTAAAGCAATAGCGGGTATTTTGAGAAAGACATCTGACATTTTTGACGTTATGTGTATGAAACACAAACGAATGTGTATGAAACATAAACGAATGTGTATGAAACACATAACGTCAAAAATGTCAGATGTCAGATGTCAGCAAGACATTCAATGTTCTATTTCGTTTATTATGTATGTGTTTGTGTCAAATGCAAGGTAGTGAGTGTAATGTGTTTTTAGTTGATTTTATGTATGTTTTATGCGTTATTTGAAAAAACAATATTAGTATTTCGCAATCCTTCTATACATCAACTATGACCGTGCGTAATTTCATACTCCTCCGCCTGTGGCAAGTCTTAAATACACTATACACTATCTTAAATACACGTCACAAATTTTTGCTTTACGTATTAATATATAGAAGATAAAGTATTAGTGCATACAATATCGTAAACTATAGTAACGGTGCATATAAACTTAGCATAGTCCCATGGTTATATTCTGAAGCAATTTCCCGAGCTACTGGCCTGGATGCTGGCGGCTCTCCGCTCAGTTGAATGTTCACGGTTAGGCAACAGATTTGTTTTGCAAAATAAATATGCCTACAACTTACATATACAAACAATATACATACCTACACATGTACGATGATAATAAAAGGGGCATATTGAGTAAGTTTTTTCTGTAAGAGATATATTTGTGTTGTTAATTGAGTTGTTTAAAGCGACTATCAAAGGGATGCAAGATTTATATTTGTTGTATTCTAGCATGAAATCGTCACATTTTAATTAAAACTTAAACTTAAAACGCTTTCTACACTCATAGCCCCACAGTGGGATCTTCTCCTGTGCCGTGGGTGCCATGGACACACACAAACACCAAGACCCAGAACAAGAATCTAAACTCATCATTCAGATACCTGTCTGGCCGGCAATCGAACCCGGGACCCACTGCGTGTCAGACCGGTATGGTAACCGCTGCGCCACGCGTGTTGACATTGACAACGCATTTGGCATATCTATTTTATGAAAATGGTAAGAGCATTATTTTTGCATTTTGAAGAGTTTTTTAAAGCTTTAACAGTTGTTAGTTTTATTCTAGCATAAAATTGTCATTTTCATTTCGTTGGAAGATAGACTACGTTATTAGTAGTGGTACCTATTAGTAATTTTGAGTTC
The DNA here is from genome assembly GCA_949699795.1 of Spicauda simplicius. Taxonomy (NCBI): domain Eukaryota; kingdom Metazoa; phylum Arthropoda; class Insecta; order Lepidoptera; family Hesperiidae; genus Spicauda; species Spicauda simplicius. Next base: position 16,649,959 of record OX453070.1, on the reverse strand, counting down.
AGACAGTTCCGTTATCTGTATGATATCTAATCACGACATATATGTATAAAAAAAAGTCGCTTCGTATGGTTATGTCCTTATGTATGCTTAGATTTTTAAAACTACGCTACGGATTTGAATGCTGTATAATACATGCATAATATAGTGGAGGTACATAGATAATTTTAGATTTCTGACTTTTAGGTGGAACGAAGTTCGCCGGGTCACCTAGTATCTAGATAAATCCTTGTATATTATACAAGGATTTATCTAGAGACACAAGCAGAGTACGAACTCTTGTTGCAAATTCTCGTGCAACAATTTTCATACACATATCAATACTACTTGCAGACATCTGGTTTTACGGCTATCAAACGAAGTGCTATTTAATTAAATGGCTACTATAAAGCTCAGACTTATGACACAACTACTTGTTTACGACAATTTGTCCCACTAAGATTACGTCATTATTTTGCTATTCGAGCCAAACTCAAATTGTCACATGTAAATAATCTATGTATTAATACGTGAAGCAAAAACTTGTGAAGCATTTTAAAGTAATATGCCGCGGACGGATTAGCATGAAACTTTGCACGGTTATAGTGGACGTAGAGGAGTGCAGAATGTTAATATTTTTTCAAATAATTCTTAAAACATACATAAAATCAACTAAAAACACATTACACACACTACCATGCATTTGTCACAAACACATACATAGTAAACGAAATAGAACATTGAATGTCTTGCTATGAAACACATAACGTCAAAAATGTCAGATGTCTTTGTCAAAATACCGCTATTGCTTTTAAATGCGGCTTAGATAATTAAACCTCTTTTTTATATTTAACGGGCGTGTTAAATTACTTGAAAATTGAAAAATAATTGAATTTGAGAAATATTCGTACTACTTTGAACAATATGAAGTTTAGTTTTTTAATTTAAATTACGTTCGAATTTCGACCAATGAGACGGGTGACTAGTAATTATAAAATGTTTATTGCCAGAACAGCTTAAATTATACAAAATTTGATACATTTACAAAAATTCACATGGCAAAACCGACTCAGCCTTAATGACTCGGAATCGGTGATTCGAGTAGCGCTGTTTTTCAGCCGCTGCCATAATCCCTGAGATGTTAGGCGGGGTAGGAGAATCGCCAGCCGCTGAGTTTTTTCAGGGCATGAGATCCGAGTGTATGTGTGTGTTTGTGTGTCGGTGTGTGTGTGTGCGTGCGTGTGTGCGCGTGTGTGTGCGCACGCGTGTGTGTGTGTAATTCGTTATAAAAACAAATTACCCAACTCTTTAAATATAATTGACTGAAAACGGGAAAATAAATGCATGTACATGAAAATAAGTGTAAGTGTAAGGAAGAAAAGTAAGGATCAAATATAGTTTTGATGGCATTTACTTTGATTTTTTTGTCTTCGCCGCTGCAAAGATTGTATACGTTCTTGAGTGTTTTGCTTACAATCTTCAATATAATAGGACAAACGAGATTAAGAACATAATACTAATATGCTGCTCAACTAATTAACATCTCACGGAGACCACAGCTGTTGCAAGGCAGAAACAGGTAATGATGGTTCCTCTTAAGTCGAAGTATATGAATTCTACCACCAGAATTCCTTTTGTATGATATTAACCCCATATTTTAAATGATATTGTTATGATGGGAAGTTATATCGCTTGTTAATTAATGTTTCTATTGTTAAGACCTTCTCTAACATAACTTTGTTAGCATTTGTGTTACTTTCAAATTCAAATAAAAAAAATCTTTATTGGTATAACAAACATAAATTGTTCCTGGGATATCCTTTTAAGTAAGAAAAATACTTCTGTCAGGATGCCCCGCTCTTCCGTGTCTTAAATAAGCTAGTACAATTTGCTTAACAACACTGAAAATATATTAAAGTAGTGTTTAGTGAGAGTGAGTTTAAACATGTAGATTAATATTTATTGCACTGTTCTTATTTATTTACGTTTCAGTAATTGTACATTTTAGAGCAATTTATGGGATAATATTTGTACCATGAAAACTGTTTCTCCGCTAGACAGGGCTCGAGTTAAAGAGTATTTGGAGCGTACTTCGTCGTGGACTGGTTATGGCAAAATGCTCTTGGTTTTTCTTTGCTTTTTGTCTTTTTATTTTATTATTTTACAGTAAAGCTTACGCCCACGGCATCACCAGATGCTAATAGGATAGGATTGCTAATAGGATTACCTAATAAGATTCAGTATTTATAAAATATTATTTAGACTTGTAAGATTGACTGATTTATTACCAGACTATTAGTGAAACGGAATAATGAGCAGTAAGTACTTTCAAGTATTTCACTCACTAAGAGGAAAAAACTTTGTTTAAAAGTTGTTTTAACATTGAAATGCAAATATTTATTTGAAAGTAAAACAATGGTAAATATAAGTTAGTATAGTTAACAAATTATATTATACGTTTAAAAAGAACGATAACTTACTGTGTTAATAAGACAGCTATTTAAAAAAATACATCATTTATAAAACAATAGTTTTTGGAATTAAAAATTGGTCGTTATCACTTTTGCTTACATGAAGAATGTAATGATCCCTCATATGTTGAAGGGAATCGAGCTAACTCGTATTTAGCCTATAGCTCGCACCCAAAATAGAAATAGACCATAAAAACCAAACCATATTTCTATTGTTGTTCCTTTCAGCGAACGATTTAACAGATTTTTTGTAGTATCGTTTTTACCAATTTATTATTACGTTTGTCATATTTTTTACGCGTCTGCGTCTATTTTAGATCATTTCGTGACATCTTATATTCAATGAATATTATGTCATTCGTCATTATCATTACCATCAGATTGAAGAGTTATCAAGCATTTTTATTCACGTGTCCCGGCCACAATGGTCACGTTCAAAGAAATTGGAATCGTTTTGATCATTGTTAATGGTTTTCGTGACTTGAGTATAATGTTCCAATTATTCTTGGTCTTAACACTCGGTTTATGTTGCTTTGAGCTCGACGGTAGGCTTTGAAGTGTTATCGATTTTTACGTTTTTGTTGGATGATAGTAGTCAACGGCAAAGTTAGATAAGGTTGTGTGGCCACTGCCGTCTATAGACTTCTGTGTTGAAATCCAGATTGGATTATTTTATTTTTCATATTATTTTATTTTTCCTTTATTGACACACCATGACATACAACATGACAAACAACAGCATGACAAACAACATAATACAAAAAACTTTTTAAATTACAAGTACTTTGGTAGTATGCATGCCAATAACAGATGCGTACATCGCTCTCCATATTAGACATATTAGTGTTGTTACATAGTTAAATTAATACAAAAAAAAAATTAAGAGAATAATAAAATAACAAATCAAAACAAAATAATCAAAACAAAATAATTACAATATGTGGCAGGTCACGAACAGAAATGTGTAATGAGCTTTTTTTTACACTCCTATTTTTGTATCAGAAGGGAGGGAGAAGGAGGAAGAGGGATATTTTGTTTATCCCCCAGGACAAAGCGAATTATGAGATTTCTAAACACTTAAACATTTATAACCTGGTCTTTTTTATACATTAACCTAAGAATAAGACAGACGGGCTACCTGTTGGAAAGCAGTCACCGTCGCCTATGGACATTGCAACACCAGAGGAGTCGCCAATGCATCGCCGGCTTTGAAGGAGAGCTCTTTTCGCTAATTTCTTGAAGCTTAGCGCTCCGGGAATACCTCAGGAACCTGTTGTCTACCAAGATATATTTTTTTGAGATTTATATGGTAATATCATAAACATGGTTATTTTATCAATCTTACAGAAATGATCTTAAATTCATTATTTGGGAAATTATGTATCTTAATGCTAAAAATTATTTACATCATTATTTTCGTACCATAAAACATATTTCACTTTTTAGCTCTCGAGTCTGTTTAATATACTAAAGTGGCATCCTCGATGGAATTTAGAAACTGGTTCTGTAGCTTTCGACCACAATACTCGTTTGTCGGTTTGTTGTACGAGTAAACACTGTGTTTACCAAACAGATGAGACAAGTGGAAGATGAATGGAATTGTAAGCGACTATTTTAATAGCGATGTTAGAAAATTGTAAACATGGTAATGTGTAGCGACACAATTGCAGTTGATTCTAAAATAATGGTGGAATAGTGAATAATGTTTATCGTATTTTGTTTAAAAGGAAATAGTTTTTTAATGATATGATGAAGATAATGATGACGTAGTTATGGTAGTTGGGAATGCTCTAGGCTGTCCAGAGGTGAAATCCCAAGTGCGGGTTCAGTGCATCTTGTTTTCAAATCAGGATTTAGACTTTGGCATTGGATGTTCCGTATACCCTGGACAGAAAACCAATATGTCTTTTCTGTAACAAAGCATAAGGATCTGATTATTGGTCATTTGCTACCAGTGGATCCTTGGGTATTTTGGTGAAATCACTCGCACAAGCCCATTACTATAACAACTTGGTAGTGCCGGGTAAGGAAGAAAGAAAGAGACTTCGCGGCCAATCACCTACACGATGGTGTCACCAAACGACTACACTCACCGGACTCCGCATTGCGATCGTCCTATGAAAAGTTGAGAACCGAAAAAACTGGAGGCGAATAACACATAAAGTTGTCAAGCAGTTTTATAGACTCGATCATTAGCAATAAATAAACGACAAAGATGACCAGGAACTTATTATTGCATGCCTAAACGTCAAAAGAGATCATCACAAGTGAACTTCGGTTAGAAATTAATTATCACTGCTTTTCGGCGAAGGAAAACATCGTGAGCAAACCTACACATCCGAGAGAACTAAAAAAAGTTCTCGGAGGTGAAGTCCACCAATTCGCACTCGGCCAGCGCGGTGGACTATGTCCTAAAACTCTGATTCTGAGAGAAGACCCGTGCCCAGTCGTGGGACAATAATGAGTTGACGAGAGAGAAACTTCGATTATTCGAAGTAACTGTGTGAAGTCTACTAATCCACACTTGGCCAGCATAGTGGACTATGGCCTTACCATTTTCCCTCCGAGACATTCATATTTACTATTACCCCACTTATCCCACTATTACACACACACGCTCACACGCTTTCTACACTCATAGCCCCACAGTAGGATTTTCTCCTGTGTCGTGGGTACCATGGACACACAAGACGAACACACAAACACCCAGACCCAGAACAGGAATCTAAACTCATCATTCAGATACCTGTCTGGCCGGGAATCGAACCCGGGACCCTATTGCGCGTCAGACCGGTATGGTAACCGCTGCGCCACGCGGGTCGTCTATTTTTTTATCTATTTATTTATTGCTATAACTGTTACAACTTTGTCACAAACATTGAAAAACAGTTCACCCGAGTAGGGCATGCAATTTTTAAGCAGCTTTTTTAAATCAATCATTTATACAATGTCAATACTTAAAATATAATAAATTTAATTTGAATATAATGTCAACATTTAGCAAACCACTTATAAGAACATATTTACAATTCATTAAGAAATACTATTAGAAGTGGGATAAACATAATCCATAAGCGTGAAAATGAACATTTCAAATAACGGTTGCAAAGTTAAGCGGCGAAGATTAGTACAAAGTTTGAACACAATAAAATTGCTTGCGGTTTGAAACTAAACGTTTTGGCCAGATGTGGAGCGGTGCGCCTTGCTCAATGTATCTATTATGCTAGCTTGTGTTGAAAGTGTGTTGTGTTGCAAGGGATTTAAATTAGGGAAATTATTCGGGTTTAGTTACTGCTGCGAATCTATCGTCGTCATACGTAGGTTTTATACAGAAGTGTTAAGCGCTGCTGTGTTTTCTAAGGTAGAACCAATGTAGTTCGACCGGGGAAGTACCACCGCCTCACCTATTTCTAGCGTGAAGCATTTCTTGCGTTTCAAAGAAGGGCGTGGTTGCCGGTACACTTTTACATGAGGCGACCATCATAGTCCTCGGGAGTAGCAGCGCATCTGTGATTGACTTCAGATGGAACCCATGTTCTGTATGAAGTTGATTACAGATGTCCATGGGCGGCAGTGGCCACTTACCGTCAGGTGGACTGTATACTCGTATGCTACTTCAGTAAGATAAAAAAAAAGATTTGATTGTTTGGTAAAGAAATATATTTGCGATAGGCATTGTAACTTAGTCATCAGGGGTAGCCATTGTAGAATAAATTGATGAATCAAGTCTTATTATAGGGGTTAAATTAGTCTAATGAATATTTTTTTAACCTGGAAAACTATTTTTCAATAAAATCTTTTGCAAAAAAACTGTAAGAAAAATAATACCCATGAGAAGCGAAGACATATAAATACCTACTCAAAAGAGCTAAATAAAAAGGACGATTCAATTAAGATTATACAAAATGAAATTCACGCACGAGTGAAGTTTAGTTATTTACTATGTTGAAGTTCTATACAATAGAAATGAAATTTTTGTGTGATATTATAAAGATAAATGTACGTACTACATTCCTAGAATTGCTTTCACTATTAAGAGAACCCTGCTAACTTAGCTCAGCAGGGAGATAATTGACGATATCTGTTATAAACTCGTTACAGAAATTGGCCATAGATCTGTTTCTCAAACTTTGTTATGCTGTGGCCCGGTGTTTGCATGTCTCCCCATAGTGACGCACCAAAATGTTTTTAAAGTGCAAGAAGGAAAAATATCATATAGTTCAAGGGCGTTCCATTCATAAATAAATAACCTCCGACTTTTTAAAGTAGATTAAAAACATAATAAAGAAATATAAATAATTAAAAATATAAATTTAAATTAATAAAATAATAAAGAATAAAAATAACCTCCGACTTTTTAATTACGATTAAAAAATAATAAGGAATATAAATTCTTTTGTTTTAACTTTCATAAAAATTTATTACTAAACAGTGTCAATGTTAACGACAGTTTTATTGTCAATACAAAAGCATTATAGTTTTCAATGACTACTTTTGTAATAATAGACAATCCTGCGACCCGGTATTTTCACGAAGCCTGGTATCAGGTCGCGGCCATTTGGGAAGCGCTGGGCTATAGATTTCAAAGCCTGGTCAATCGTAGATCAACGCGAAATATGTAATCTGATCAATACAGACGGGCACGGCTTAATCGGAGCTGGAAGGTGATTGAAAGGTACGATAGATTGGCTGATATCTGCGGAGAAAGTGAATTGATCGTGATCATATCTACACCTACGTAGCTGAGTACTGTCGAACTGAGCGATAATCCTAAAAGGTACTACGGCTAAGGTTTTCATGAAATAGAGACGTACTTTTTTTTTTTATCTAACTGAAGTAGCAAACGAGCATGCAGTCCACCTGGTGGTAAGTGGTCGTTGCCGCCCATGGACATCTGTAATCAACTGCTTACAGAACATGGGTTCTATCTAAAGTCAATCACAGAGGCTACTCCCGAAGACAATGATGTTCGTCTCATATAACAGGGTGCCGGCAACCACATGGTTCCATCGAAACACCAGAAGTGAAGCAGTCACGCTAGAAATAGGTGTGGCGATGGTTCTTCCCCGGTCAAACTACACTGGTTCTACCTTTTTAGGGTTCCGTACCTAAGGGGAAAATACGAGACCCTATTACTAAGACTCCGCTGTCCGTCTGACAGCCGTCTGTACGTCTATTTGTCAAAGGCTGTATCTCATGAACCGTGATAGCTAGACTGTTGAAATTTTCACAGATGATGCATTTCTCTTGCCGCTATAAAAACTAAAGCAGACTAACATAAATATTTAGGTAGGCTTTCAATCATGTTTGTTGTCATGAATTTTGGGTGTATTTTTAGATAATAGTACGGAACCCTTAATGCGCGAGTTCAACTCGCATTTAGCCGGTTTTATTTGATATAGAAATAGAAAATAAGCATTGGAAATTAACGCCAGATTCGGTTGAAGATATTCCTATGGACCGTCTTGGTGTCGCGCAAACAGAATATAAGAAAATGGTCATAACTTTTTTACCCGCTTTTTTTTTCTCGAGGGGAAAACCTTCAAAAGGTACCCGACGCCGTGGGAGCGACGCAGGGTTATGTGGGATTTTTACCGCACTAAATTCCTCCCGGTGGCCGTCCTCGGTGCTACAAAGAGGACTCCGGAATCTCAAAAGGAACGCAACCCGAGTGCTGCGCGTTGCCCCATTGGGCTCCTCACAGATGGGCGGCTGGGCCCACCACTCCGTCTAGCTTTTTCGACGGTATGCGACCACATATACGGCCGTCCTTCACAGAGTCGCATGACCGAACGGTTCGAGTTTCCACTGTAGCCACTCGGAGCCCCGGAAACCTCTTTTAGTCGCCTCTTACGCTACTTTTAGTCGCCTCTTACGCTACTTTTAATCGCCTCTTACGCTACTTTCAGTCGCCTCTTACGCTACTTTTAATCGCCTCTTATGCTCTTACGCTTTTTTACCCGCTAATACTGGAAAGTCAATTGCTGAGACCATGCATAAGCTTTTACTATTACATTTTAAAATACCCGTTATTCAGTTCTTATCAACAAATAAGATGGTTATGGCGACAAAGAATTGGTAAATAAAAATATACATGGGAAATCACATCACATACATTAAGCATTCGGCACATAACATCATTGTGTAAACCCATATCTGTGTGCAAAACTGTTTGTTTTAAGGAAACGTCAAATTTCCTTCCTATTACATCTATCGGAAATGTATATTTGTCTGGTAATGGTCTGTGTATCACAATGTCTATTGTTTTCATCAGACACGATACGGTCTTTACCTTCTCAAATGCTTGTCTTTTTGTGCGGATACGCAGCATCTTACTGTGTTGTTTTTTTTGCTCGGTGTAACGGATTTACTTTTTTTAGGTTAGAGGCCGTTATGTAAATAATTCTATATATAGTTTATATAGTATTGTTTTCTTTTTCAATTCCCGTGTTTGTTATAATTGTCAACCATTAGTTTGTTTTGTTGCTTTCTAAATTTAATTGACGACCCGCGTGGCGCAGCGGTTACCATACCGGTCTGACGCGCAATGGGACCCGGGTTCGATTCCTGGCCAGACAGGTATCTGAATGATGAGTTTAGATTCCTGTTCTGGGTCTGGGTGTTTGTGTATTCGTCTTGTGTGTGTCCATGGTACCCACGACACAGAAGAAAATCATACTGTGGGGCTATGAGTGTAGAAAGCGTGTATCATGGAACCAGGATAATATTCCAACGTTTTAATATTTATAGTAATAGCCCTAGCTTTGGAATACGGTGGTATTTTGATTTTAGAGTTAGTAAAATGATCATCAACACTATTTGTTATTGACATATCTCAGTACTAAATACTAAAATTATATTTCTCTTAACGCTTTCAGTTGAACAATTTAATACTGAACTTTAGACACAACGATTGATTTTAGTCCAAGGATTCCTTTATACTAATGAATTTTAATTTTTTGAAATCTGCTTTTAATACACTTTGAGTAACTCCAAAACTGGTTTCTGTTAATTAAACAACACGTAAAAATGAACAAGTCGCGACGCTATAAATTAATCATGAAAGTGGTGTAATTAAGTCATTTGTTTGCAATGCAAAACGGTCCAGTGGACCGAGCGATTCGCTTATGACGTGCAATATGGGTATAGTGATGCAGCAACATGTGTTTAATAAACTATATTTAGTTTTACTTTTTTCTTCACATGCTCTACCCTGCAACACGCGCCACGCCACCACAAAAACGCATGATCGATTGCATAGTTTACGATTCTATAAGACGTACAGACAAAAAATCATTTATATATATATATAAGACATACAGACATATATATATATAGATTGTTGAAGGTTGGTTTAGATGCAAGTGCTCGCGACCCGCGTGGGGCAGCGGTTACCATACCCCTCTGAGACGCAGTCGATCCCGGGTTCGATTCCCGGCCAGACAGGTATCTGAATGATAAGTTTATGTTCTTGTTCTGGGTCTGGGTGTGTGTTTACTCGTCTTTCTGTGTATCCATGGCACCTACGACACAGGAGAAAATCCTACTGTGAGGATATGAGTGTAGAAAGCGTTTTAGGTTTTTTTAAGTTTTGTTTGAGATGCAAGTATCAAATGGGGAACATAAAATTCCATGGTGGAAATAAAAGGGATCTGAAAGGGACCGGAAATTCATATAAGGGGAATTCATAGAAGCGCGCGTATACTAAAGCAGGGTTTCTCAAACTTTCGGCTCCACGTACCCCCTTAACTTAACTAATTAAATCACTCCCTCCCAAAGAAAACAATAAAATTGTCTGTTGCAGAAAATATTTTTTTTGTTTAAAAAAAATGTAACATTCAAGTGCTGTAAGAAATATATTTTCCTACTATTAATGTGATAGGTGTGCTTGTTTGTTGACACAAATGGAGTCAATTTTAGGAATAATTTTGGACAATTTTAACCTTAATTCTGACTCGGCATCAAGTCATAATTACGTACGACGGATGTTTTTGTTACTCGGTATCAATAACGGTAACAAATAGAAAGTTAAAATATTCACAGAATATTTAGTTATATGTTCACTTTGAAAATAAATGATTTATTTAAAACAATTCAAATTTTAAGGATGGCCACCATACATCAAAAGAGTTTTTTTTTAAATATTAATGATACGGAACCTTTAGTGCGTGAGACTGACTCGAAGTAGGCCGGTTGTTCAATTTTTGAACGTGTCAAAAATATTTTTTATAATATTACGAGTTTTTTTTTTACTTGCCAATCTTAAAAAAAATAACTTAATCGTATATTATGCAATAAGAGATGTTCTGCCACCGTTTAACGTTACAAATAAATACATCACTAAGACTGCTGACGAAATGAGTTTCCTAAGATGGTTTCAAATTTATGTTCTTGCAATGACCAGGTGTCAAGTACGAAATTTCTTCATTTTTATATGTGTAACTTTTGCAACGTTCACATATCCGCTTCTGTCGCTATCTCGTTAACTATCTTTCGCCATGAAAGATTCATCCCATTTAGCATATGATTATGATCATTAATTCACTACTATTATTGTTATTTATTGGTCGTTTTATTTTATTGGTCCGCCAATTCGCACTTGGCCAGCGCGGTGGACTATGGCCTAAATTTCTCAAAATATCTCTCATTCTGAGAGAAGACCCAGCAGTGGGACAATAAGGGGTTGACGATATTTTTATTTATTGAACCATAAACGATGTGGGAACCGAATCTCAGCGAAATCCGACAGGTAGTTGTTGCTTGAAAGAGTACAAATACACATAATATGTACATCCTAACAAACTTTCGCATTTATCATTTTTACCCGCGGCTTTGCTCGTGTTGAAGACCTTAATTCAATATCAAAAATTAATTCCAATAGAACTAAATCAATTTGATTCGGTATTTAAAATTTACACACAAAATATTTTTTTAGATATACCTATATTTAAATGTAATATAAAGTATCCTATATTTTTTTCAATACATCTAATATGTGTAAAAAGTTTCATGATAATCGGTTCTATTCAACCGATTTGGCGTTAAAGCGTAACAAACAAATTCCATTCTCATTTTTGATATTAGTACGTGTAAGGTTATTCGGAAATATATTATCTACGATACATCAAATAGCCATCTGTTTCGATTGCGTTGAATCTTATTAAAGTATCTCGTGTTGCAAATGCATATAATTATATTAAGCAACGTGTTTGTTCATTGCTTCCGTCCTTCGCTTGTAATGTGAAAATGTCAGAAATTTTATTCATATTGCTAAATTGTTCATCCAACTGACACGTTATCATTTTATTTATTGGAGTGATATAGGATTTATAGGAATGTATTTCAGCACTGTAGTATTGGAGTGAACTAAATAAGTATGAACTAACTCAGTTGTCCCACCGACAGCGAGGAAACGACTAACAATCGCCTATTTTCTCGCTCAAGTATCGTACAATAGATATAAATTCCGTGTAAATAGGTGGTGTAGAACCAGCGCAGTTCGACCGGGGAAGTACCACCGCCACACCTATTTCACCTTAGCGTGAAGCATTTCTTGCGTTTCGATAGAAGGGTGTGGTTGCCTGCACACTTTCACATGAGGCGACCATCTTAGTCTTCGGGAGTAGCCACGTATCTGTGATTGACTTCAGATGGAACCCAAGTTCTGTATGAAGTTGATTACAGATGTCCATAGGCGGCGGTGGCCTCTTATCATCAGGTGGACTTCATGTTCGTTTGCTACTTCAGTCAGGTAAAAAAAAATCTCGCTGAAGTAACGTACATCAGATATATATTCCGTGTACAACAAAAGAGATGTAGTTGATGGCTGACTTTTCACACTACCGGCGAGGACTCGCTTCACTAGTTTGTCGGTGAGCGACAAGAACTATGAAACAACGATCTCACACCGAGAGAGCAACCAACAGTCATTTCTCTACAGTGCTTAGCCGCCGCGAGCGAGTGACGCGAGTAAACGCTCGTCTCACTCGCACAGTCGCCGAGCTACATAACTATCATAACAATGCACTCGCTTCCCGCTGCTCGCTAAATAGTTTCTATTTTAACTCTACTCGCTACTCGTTTATCGTTTCCGGAGGGACAACTGCCAAAGTATGTTCATTATAAATAGTTCTTATCAGCAAGACAGACAACTCATCGTGTTTTCTTCTACCTGTACTCCAAGTAGTTTTCATTTTTGAAACTAGCTGTTTCAATCAAATTCAAAATTACTTTAAGTTAAACTAATTTTTCATGGGCAGATAAGTTTTACTAAAATAAAGAAGACGAATGAAAGCCCCGTACATTAAAAGGAAATAGTTATATCATTTAGCAATTCTTGATGTGTTAGACAATTAAGATAATCAATTCATAAAAAGTCTAAAAATATAGCTACTAAATAAGCAAATTATATGCAAGATTATTTTGGCAGATATAAAATGTAATATAAAGCAATTGCGTAAGCGTAATATTTAACTATTAAGATATGAGAATAAAATAAGAGTCTAGACACACTTTGCGTAGTCAATTAGTCAGTGATTCGATAGTACTTGCTCACGTCAGTAGCAGTATTAGTACAAGTTAAGATTTGAATACACTATCCGAGAATTAATTCGATGGTGAAATGAAGACTTACACAATTTTGTGGGTTATGGGTTTATCTAGCTTAATTGAAGAAGGCTTACAATTTATAAATAGACATTGTTAGTAGTTATTAGAAAAAAAAATGCAATATAAATATTATTGAAAATGCATATAAAATGCAGGGTTGCAAAACGATAAGCAAGCAGGTGGGCCACGTGGTGAGTGGTCATTGCCGCCCGTGGATATCTTTAAGCAACTTCATACAGACAAGAATTCCATCCGGTGTAAATGACAGATGCCTTACCACTCCCGAGGTCTAAGATAGTCGCCTCATATGAAGGTGAGCCGGCAAACACACCCTTCCATAGAAACACAAGTACTTCTTCACGATAGAAATAGGTGTGGCGGTAGTAGTATCTCCACGGTCGAACCGTATCCTATCATCGTCAAACATACGAGTATTTGATATCAAGGGACATACAAGAGTAAAAGCAAAATTTTGATCGTAAACTATGAAGAACACAAGTCTCAGTAACAACTCAGCAGCGTTTAACACTGCCATCATAAAACAGACCTATCTGGGGTAATGGCTCCGCTGCATTTGAACCACGAAAACCACCTTTACTTGAGGGCAGGAGCAACGTTCAAAGGAAACTCACTTTGTGCTGCGAGCATCAGCGTTGAAAGGTAAAGCACGGTACAGATCTTATGGCGTCAACCCATTACTGTCTCACTGCTAGGTACGGGTCTTCTCTCAGAACAAGAGAGTATTAAGTCATAGTCTACCGCGCTGGCTAAGTGCGGATCGATAGACTTCAGACACCTTTGAGAACTATTTTTGAAGTGAAACTTCTTTAGGCGCATGAGGGTAAAATTTTTACAGATGAAACGTCACGCCGGTATGCAACGGAAGTGTCGGAAAAGAGAGAGAGAGTGATCGAGACCGATTGAGAGAGAGTAAGACAGGGCGAACGTAGCATGAGCAACTAGCCGTGGAGTGAGAGTAGGTAGCAAGCGAGTGAGAAAGATTGAGAGAAAAAGTGAGACAGAGCGAACGTCGTATCACGCCTTTTTCCCTTCCTCTTAATCTTGGAAATTTAAAGTTTTAGATTTGTATAAATATAAACAAGATTTATAAATTAGTTCGCCAAAGAAGTTTCACTTCTGACATGTGTACTTTGTACGCACGCATATTTTTTTAAACAACTCGGATGTGTATGTTTTCACACGTTTCCTGTAACCGTCTAGCACTGATAATTAATTTCTAATATCATCTTACAAAAACTGCGAGATGTGAAACTCGTGCCCTTCACTGAAAGGGCGAGGTTTAACCGTGAGTTTATCACTGTCTTACAAAACTTATACGGAGCTACGAAATTTCGCTGCGATTAAAATGAAACTTCCTTAAATTGCAGCGAAATTTGCTGAAATTCGCTCAACTTTTAGGTAATACGTATTCCAAGTGAATTCGTGACTCGGGATAGGCGTCAGTCTGTGTAAAGAGAGCTTTACTAAGATTATGATAGTGCTTACGTCAGTGGCAATAGCGACGGTAGTTAGATTTGATTGATATAATGAAGACGAAAGTTCATTTCGCGTGGAATGCTTTATGGAGACACATTGGAATGTCGGCTTTTATTATAAATGCAGTATTGCATCATCGCTAAGTATATCCACAGTACTAGTATCATACAGTAATCTAACTCTGCCCTGTCCTTGAATTTTATACCTACAGACGCGCTGGACGAGAGTATGCGTTAGGGCTTCCCGTCTTAAGTATTTTAATTACATCTGCATACTTGACTTTCTTTATTACTTATTATGTATTTTATTCAGTAGATTAAGGTATCAAACAACGCGTTCTTTTAATACTTGAGAAACTTAGTAACAAATCGTACACAAATAATAGTTATAAATTTCACACTGAATAATATTTTACCAACCAAAATAAAAAAAATATTAACACTGGACTTGTTTATGCACAATTAAAACAATCAAAAACAGCCTAATATAGTTTACAACTGCTCTTCGCTACATTATTATTTAAATAAAAAGATCCACTGCTTAAAAACGTCACACCGCCCGCTCGTCACTACGCAAAGATATACCACGGCACATTCGTTGGCTGTTGCATACTGAGTGCACACCGAAATCGAGGCGCGTAGGTACAACTTGCGTTTCGTGCGTTTGTAAGAAGTTAGAATACTGTAGATACCATTACTGTGGTATATCTTTACTAGTTAATGAAGCATTGCCATTTGGTTGTATCCGAGAGACGTGAGCGAAATGGAACGCGCAAGTTGGTTAAAACATCGATCTGTTTTGTGAAATGCACCAAAATAATTAAAACTGTACTAGGTGATAGTGTTCTCGAGAGGCAGTTCTTGCGTTTAAATGGAAGGGTGAAGTTGCCGGCTCACTTAAATATTTTTCCTCGGAACCACAACCTTTGTCCTCGGAAGTAACAACGCATCTGTGATTAGCAGCAAATACTTTTATGTGAAATTGATTAAAGATGTTCCTGGGCGCCGGTGACTATTTAACGTCAGGTGGACTGCAAGCTTGTTTGCTACTTTAGAAAAATCTTTTTTTTTATAATAATGAAGTAGCAAATGAGCATACAGTCCACCTGATGGTAAGTGGTCACCGCCGTCCATAGAAGCAATACATAGAACATAGATTCTATCTGAAGTCAATCACAGATGCGTTGCTACTCCCGAGGACTAGGATGGTCGCCACATATAAAAGTGTGCCGGCAACCACACCCTTTCATCGAAACGCAAGGAATGCTTCACGTTAGAAATAGGCATGGCGGTGGTACCTCCCCGGTCGGACTACACTCGTACTACCACCTTTAAATTTTTAAAAATCTATTAATTTCAATCCAACTCTGTTATACCAATTGAATATTAAATCAAAGTGTCACAATGACTTACCTTGAACCATTCGTATGTTTTAGGCGAAAAATAATAAATATTATCCTAACTTTTACTTGGAATGTTTTTATTTTCACGCTGGGTTTTCGACATCTGCATCGACCTTGATTGCTATCTCTTATCTCTTCCTGACGTGGAGCCGCTATCTTGATTGAAAGTTTTCTCAGCCTTATCTATTAACGCTGAAAATAAACTAAAATAAACAGCGATGGAAATGTTGCGTTGAAATGTCGCGTTGGTTTTAGGATTATGTCGATGTATAATTGTCTTGATTGAGCTGTTTATTTGTCCCTGGTTATATAATCTGTTATTTACCAAACTGTAACGGATGTGGTTAAACCCGCTTATAATTGAGACTTAAAATCTTATGAAGTAATTGGTATTCATAGCTTAAACTTGGTCGAAATGTTTGAATTACTACTAATCTTGGTAGTATTATTTGCCTTTTGCTGCATTTGTGATATTATTCATAATTGGAAAATGTTAACTTATCTATTGTCAGTATTTCCAGTAACGTGATAGATACTCATTAAGGAAAATGTCTTTGTAACAGTTACTTTCGTATTGATAAATCTATGAACTATTTTAGTTCGGAAATTTCCTTTTAACGTTTTAGTTATGATATTGAGGATTCCATACATAATTATATTTTGAAATATTTTCTAATAAATAGGTTGTGACTTATTTGTAAGTATTTAAATGTGAATGACTAATGTAAATCTGAAATTTCTGAGGTTATGTTTGGATTTACGTAGGTATGGGTTTTATTTATAGGGTTTTAAATAATTTCACATTTTTTACAAATTTTATAAAAAAAATATGTACATACGATATGTTTTAAATGTTTAATATTCAGTTTTAATTTAACTTAATACTCAATCAAAGTTATCTTCGCATAAATGGCATACGTAAACATCTAATTTACGCTCCTTATAGTTTTTGCAAAATGCTTATAATCAGTAAATTTTTGTAGGAAACCTAGTAACCCATTCATCTATCAGCTCTTGAAAGACCCTTAAACTATGCAACCATTCACTACATATTATAAAACAAAGTCGCTTCCCGCTGTCTGTCCCTATGTATGCTTAGATCTTTAAAACTACGCTACGGATTTAATGCAGTTTTTTAATAGATAGAGTGATTCAAGAGGAAGGTTTTTATGTATAATACAAGTATAATATATTAGAGAAACGCTGATAATTTTAGATTTTTTACTTTTAGGCGGCACGAAGTTCGCCGGGTCAACTAGTAAACATATAAATTTCGTTATTTTTTGTCTCATACAAAAACATTTGTTCTTACGTAATTTTTCTTTGTTCCAGGTGCGTATAACTGCATATTTATCATTCACATGAAGTTGTAAGACAATAGAAGCACCCAGCTATCGTACGGTAAGTGCTGGTGGTTATTTTCTAAGTAATTTCACTGCGCTGACATCGCTACCTACTTCGGTTCATTCGGAACTTGTGAATGTACTGCAATGCTTAGGCCTCGTGCAGACTGTCGACTTTTGTGTTGGAGAATTGTACTGCTGCGAATTTGCGTCTCATACACTATCTTTTGGAAAAAAACTACAGATTGCATTTAACTGAGTTTTTGACCTGGATTAACACGGGACATTCATTACCGTGGTAAACTGAATAAGCTAGTTACTAATATATTTATCAGGTCGGTAAACATCCTCGGAACCCTTAACAGTAGAAGTGCGGGCGTCCCAAATTTAACCCACTTCGATTTTCATCCTGCTCTAGTTTATATTTTATTATGCATATAATCGTGAGTTTTATGACTTTTCATGAAATATGATTATATTTTGTGCACGGAACTTCACTTAAATGCAAAACACGTTTTTTTATACTTAAAAAATCCGCGCTTTTAGGTGTGTCAAAATGTTCCGCGCTTCTTGTGTCAATGGGTTGCTGGCCTATCTTCTATCGAAATACGGAAAGTTTTATCATTTTCCAAACATTATTAGTGCATTTCAAGCCTTTTACTGCACATCAGTTTATCGGGTATGAGTAAGAAGCCTACATCCCTTGCATCTCCTGCCCTATTTAATCGTTCAATCACTTATGTATAGCTACCTCCGCTGTCGCGCATAAGAACGAAGCCTACATCTCCAGACTCGAAGTCGCCAGTCACCTGTCGTGTATCTTATCGGCTTCCAAACATTGTTAGTACATTTAAACACTGTTTAAGCACATTGGTTTGTCAAACATGAGTAAAAAGCCTCCCTTTGGATTTCCTGCCCTATTCAATCAACCACTCATGTATAGCTATCGCGTAGCCTATGCCGCAGTCGCGCACGAGAGCGAAGCCTACATCCCCTTGCTATCTCCGATACGAGCCTCGAAATCGCCAGTCACCTGTCGCGTATCGACCGCGCCGCGCGTACTATGCTACGGTTGCAGTACTTGCAGTGCAGTGTTGTGGTGTGACTCGGTTGTTTCTTTTTGAGGTCTTCACTAGTGTTCTTTATCAGTGACGGTTTTCAATGGAAAGGTAATGGATGAGTGTCTGATGTGTTTTTGATTTTGTAGCGAATGAAGCAATTTTTTTTTTGGTCTCTTATCAGCCGCAATTAATGCAGGTTTTGTTTGCAATATTTTATTTACGGTAATTAATCTGAGTGGAAATGTAAGTATTCGCTGAAAATAAGATAAAGGTCAAATAAAATAAAAAAAATACTATTATTATATTTCGGATTTAAGAAATCTAGTAAGTTTTCAATTATTTATGATGATTTATTTATCAATCATCAATAAATAATGAGTAATAAATCTACTGAAGTTAAAGATTATTAATATATATGTCGGAGCATGGCTAATCTCCGACATATACTTATTTCTAATCAAGTGACTAACTTGTATAGATTAAGATTTTCACTTAATTTCAGATGAGTATAAATGAAATAAAACGAATTTATCTCGCCATAAATACAACATTTTAATTGTACCATGACATAGATGCGATCTTATTTTTACCATTAGAAATACCATTATTCTACATGTCTACTTCTAAACTATTTAGTTTAGATTTATTTCCGCTATAAAATTGAGAGGTGTGAACACCTATTTTATGGTAATTATTTTATGACCAATTAGGTTCAAAATGCTAAATAATTGACAATGAGTGAAATATCGCATTTAGCGAGTGGAAGTATTAAATCAGCTATCAGTTGAAATAATTAATTATAACTAATTTATGCCTTTCATAATGGAGTAATAAATAGTGAAATAGTAAACGATTCGGTATTTGAAATGTTACGTAATTGTTCATAATTATTCTGTTTTATAGCAGTAGATTCGATGTTTGTAATTGACGAACTTTATTTAGTTATCAGAGACTCTTATCAGAGGCTCTCAACGTATTTGGAAGCTTCAGACGACAAAAATGGAGGGTTATAGACTTACCGTATACAACATTTTCCATAATAATTTGATTGCGTGTTAACCGCGGTGTACAGGACCGCGGAAGATAATAAAAATGTATTTGTAATTGCTAATCGACTGCAAAAAAGATGGTTCTAGACTTGATAGTATTTTATAGACGTATGAGGAATTGCTGGTGGTAGAACCAGTGTAGTTCGACCGGGGAAGTTTCACCGCGACACCTATTTCTAGCGTGAAGCATTTCTTGCGTTTCGTTGCAAGGGTGTGGTTGCCGGCAGACTTTTTACTTGAGGCGACCCTAGTCCAAGACAGTAGCAACGCATCTGTGATTGACTTCTGGTAGAATCCCTGTTCTATGTGAGGTTATATTAGATATTAAATTCAGGAGATAGCTCTTCTCCTGTAGTCAAGTCTGGTTAATATGAAATCACTGATGAGGAGACCTACGATTATATATATCAGTGGACTTTCAAGGAGATTTTGAACTGCAGACAATTGTTGGTTTGATTAATATGTAGATGTCTGCATCCCATCTATTGTAAATCAAAATACATAAAGTTTTAAATATTCCTTCGAGCGTTTGTAAAAAGTTTTATTATAGCAATCAGAGATTTCGTATCAAAGCACCGTCTGTCTTTATTATATTAGCCAATTAACTTCGTACTAAATAGCTGTAGTGAAAGACATTCTCGCCCTGCAACCGCTAATTATGAGGTAGATTATATATGTAATGTATATGAGAGTCAGACATTGTAGGTTTGCTTTGGTTAACCTTTGGGTTCCGTCTTCACTTTCTATGTTAAACGATTTGTTTTACTGGCTTTTCATTCGTGTTTTTAAATTAAACTTGTTTTCGTCTGAATATTCATAAATAACTTCTATTAAAAATTAAGCTTATAAGTGTTGAGGTATTTAAATATATTCTTAAATGTTATAATAAGCTTAAGAGCACTTGCATTTATTTATTAATTAACACGTAGATATTTAATTTAGTACATACAAAAAATGAAATATATTTATTCGATATTAAAATTAATTTTTCGATGTATTTTTCGATTAATTAACATGAATGAAATAATTATATAAATAAAATGTCAAAGAAGTCACATAAACCATATGATTGAAGCATTCTCATATTATGATTATAATTATAATTATCCCGCGTCATTCATATTATTTTCTATCTTATAATTATTGCGTATTCTTAACGTAAATGTCGCTGAAGCGTGAAGTGTTTAATGTGAAGATTTGATTATAATTATGTTTACTTAGGAATTTTTGGCTGAGTTTCATAAATGTCCATAGAATTCAGATATGTCAAAGTGATTACATACCTACTTCTTTAGTAGAAAATAAAAGAATAAGCTTATGTGTTTAAGGAAGCATATTATATGTGTGTAATTTTTTAATAACTTTTTTAATACAACTTGAGGATTTGAAGTAGCAAATTATATTATGGAAATGGTCTACCGCAATATTTTATTTTGCAGAGGATGGACTCCATTTTCTGTACATTATCATCACGATGGTAAACACAGTCATTGTGAAATAGTTTCCATTGAAATGATGTAGGTTCTATTAAAAAGCACCCATAACCTTTCAAAAGATTGCGACATGCTACTGAAGTACTAGGCGAGCAGCGCACGCAACAAATTCATTCTATAGGTATCTCTAACGTCAGTTGTAGCTAGGAAAATTGTATGCCTCTAATGAAAACGAGCATGTCAAATTTTGCCAAATTGACCTATTATTCCAAAAATAAATAATATTGCAAAAAAAAACAATGACGGTCGCGAAAAAATATATTTTCAGTAGAGCAAGTTACTTATATTATTAGGTACAATTTTCCGAAAATTATATGTATTTCACCCACGTCCACCAATTCGCACTTGGCCAGCGCGGTGGACTTTGGCCTAAAACTCTCTTATTCTGAGAGAAGACCCGTGCCCACCTGGGGGACAATAATAGGTTGGCACCACCATATGTATTTCACTTTTGTGAACGTTTCACGTTAAGTGAAATCGTTAAATCTTTGCTACACTTAAGATCAGTAATGGCCACGAACTGGAGTGAGTTACCACCTGTTGCATAAACTCGTATTTTTTATATTTCCATAAATATTTCCATTAGCTGTTATCACAAGGTTTCTTTTTGTAATGGAAAAGGGGAGTCTTATCTCACAAAAATGGTAATGAAGGTCGATATACGGTAATGTTTCTGATAGAGCGGCCCAATTCACCTAAAAACATGTCTATTACGATACATTATGAATTGATGTAACTCATTAAACATTTTATAGATATGTGTATCAATTAAATTAGTTTTAGTAAAAATGCTCTACAACTTAATTAAGGACGTAGCTATTGTTTCGTTAAAGAAAGGATCGATCGATCAAAACGATTAAGTACTTTTTGATCGTCGTTGTCGAAGAATAAATCGACATGTCAAAATTTTCTGACTTTATACTAAGGTAGAAATCCGGAATCTCAAATCTATCGGCTCAAAAAGTGCATGTTTGACTTTACTCGTGTATGCTAAAGACGATTGACGCTTGGCGGTGAGGAAACCATACAGGTCTGGTACGCAGTGGATCCTGGGTTCGATTTCCGGCTAGATAGATTCTTGTTATGGGTCTGGGTGTTTGAGTATTCTTCTTTGTATGTGTTCATGATACCTACAGACGACACACATCCTACTGTGGGGCTATGAGCCTAGAAGCGTTAGAAAGGATGGTGGGATATGGGAGATATTCATATACGCGCACGCCTGTACTAGATTTATATTTGATATCATCTTAAATCATAATCATGATTTATCCGATCCGATCCGTGATTTTCCTCTTTTTGATGAAAACTTTTTAAAGTGACAATTTGAGGCCTTTTCTTTATGTATCTGAACTTTGTCTATTATTTCTCGTGATCCTAAACGCTTCTCCAATACCGACATTTGCTGCGATATCTACAAATCTGTCATAATCCGAGACTCTGCCGTTCAAATTGTGGTGTCAAGCGAGACTTTATTAGCCACGTGCTAGTGACGTAACGTATGTTAATAACTTAATATCCGAACATTCGCGAATGCGAATGCGAATATTACTCACCTACATTCGCAAATAATGATTTTTAAAGTTATATATACTTCTTTAGGTGCGTTATGAAATAATGATGAGAATAAGGTGAATTTTTTTTTAAAGATCGTTATCTTGTTACGCCAAAGAAGTTTAACTTCTAACGCGTGTACATGAGTACATACACACTTTTCGTTTTAGTTTTTGGTGTAGAGGGCTGGAGATGTAAATTTGGCAACCGTTTTTTTGGCCGACAAACTGCAGTTCGACTTTCCTTTGTATAGATATAGCGACCTTTATTGCAGCGCACTGCAATTCAAAATCGCAAAACATTCGCAATGCGAATATTGGTTACATCACTACAACATGCAAAATATCAAGCAACAAACATTGTCTGCGTTATGGATATTTCTGTCGCCTTGCTATAAATATTTATGACGTTCTAAGGAGTGGTTGTGATTGGGAAATTCTTTAGTAGATTGTTTCTAAAACCTTTTAAACAGAGCGAGTATCTGTTTATAATTTAATATTTTAATTATTCCATCGTGACTACGAGGGAAGATTTTAAAAAGTTTACAGTATCCAAAGATACACGTATCTTTTAATAGTAGTTTTGCCGCATATTATAAACCAATTTACAGATTTATACTGAATCTCATTTACAGATAACCCTTGCAAAATAATAGATATTGGTGAAAATCGTGTAAAAATCTGTGAAGTAGCTTTTAAGTTTATGGTCAACAGACATACGCAGCGGAGGACACTGCTTTTAAAATAAATAGTAATTGTTTTATTAATTTTGAGTTATAATTTTAGTCGATTTTTTTGAGATAACTTGTTCAGCTGTACACGATAGCAATATTGAAATATGTAACACGTTTACCTCAGATAGACCTTGTTTGTCAGAGACCCTTTATCTTTCATAATGTTCTTAACAATTTACAATGATTTTGCTTCAATAAAATTTAACATCTACCAGTCACTACATAGTATAAAACAAAGTCGCTTCTCGATGTCTGTCCCTATGTATACTTAGATCTTTAAAACTAAGCTTCGGATTTAATCCAATTTTTTTTATTATAGGGATTCAATAGTAAGGTTTTTATGTATAATACATGCATAATGCAGTAGAGAAACACTGATAATTTTAGATTTTTGACTTTTAGGCGGAACGAAGTTCGCCGGGTCAATTAGTTTTGTAATAAGCCATTTTCAATGTGTTTTTGTAACAAATCATCACACATGATTTTATGAAACCATGGCCTTAGTTATCATTATAAGCTTTAACTGTGACTCCATCTCAATAAAAAATATATGGATAAACATTTGGATTTGGTAATTTTAAAATTGATTTCACTGGAGCCAACTCTTTCGTTGCTAAATGTAATTTTGTATTGGTCAATGTAATATTTAGATTCTGAAGTTAGAAATATATGTAGTAGGAATTTGTAATACAACGCAGCGTGATGTATTACAAATTCCTACCAGCGTGTTGATTGTATCCTTCTATAAATATTTAAGAATACAAATGGGCATAAAACTTTACTGACCACAATTTACACAGTTGATACTCCGTATTAGACAAAAAATTTCTTACATGTTCAATGCAAGAAATCTGGAGTCGAGAGTCTTATCCTGGTGATGGGTGAGACTATGTTCTTAACATGATATTATTTTATTACTTTTTAGTCCTATGAAAGGACGGGCGATGGTTAAGTAACTTCACGATTAAGACAAAATATACCATGATTATGGTTGAACAACATGAAGACAGTAAATTCTTAAATGGGCAAGTCGAATTGCTTTTAAAGTAAGTTTGCCTCACCTATGCAACATTTTCCATAAATCTTGATTGAATAGCAAGTAAAATGTGATACGCATAACTAAGTACAGGATGTTTACGTCTTTCTAACATTTATTTACTGTTGGAAACCGTGAAATATTACCTTGAAGTGATTGGAAGAAATTTGGATGTTCACTGTCAACTAGCAACTAGTGCTTTCGATTGTGCTGTCATTAGTTTTCGAATCTTTCCTTAAGATTTTAGACGTTTCCGTTAGATGATTAGTTGCGTACTTCTAAAAGACGCAACGCAGGAGCGATAGTTTATGTCGATGACCGTCGCCGACGGTTACCAGTTGTTGTTGGCGGTCATGAGTCGCGGGTGCTGACGACGGCAGGACTGTCGGTGACATAACGTATTGCTCGTGTCAGCTAATACAGTAGCGGAGTTATTGCTACTTATTGACAAGTGATCGTGTCAGTTCTATCACGAAAATGCTTAATTAAAGTGTTTATAGCACTGGGTTTAAATAAGTATTTAAAGCGAGCCATGGCAGTAGCCAATCGTGACAAATTGAATTTGATCGAATTGTGATTTACTTCTTTTATTAAAAGCCTACAGTATGACATGCACAATTTAATTCTATCCTTCTAATTTCCTTTAATGTCATAAGTTATGTTAAACATATTTTAATTTAATAATTTAATACTACATTGACTCCTGAAACTATTTTTCTTTATCTTTTTTCACATTGTATCATATGTGCTTTAATAATTTATTTATGCATTATTATTATTATTTATTTATGGTATTGCACTATTAGTCTTAAAACATTAACTATTATTTGCACCCTACCTATTCTTGTTTTCATCCCCACTTTACCTCCGCACCGTTGGGTTGTCTGGAATAAACCGCTGATTAGCTATTAGACTGCCATTTGTATTGTTTTAAAATAGTATTTTCTATTATAATTGGGTACAATAAAGTATATGATTATTATTATTATCATAATTTAGCGAGCAATATAATACCTACTTCTCATCTCTCACATGGTCATGGTGTAACAGATGAATAAAAAGTTAAGGAAAGTAAACTGTAAAGTTAATAGCTTATAGTTTAGAAATTCATTGACGATGAATGATTTAAAGAAACGATCCCAAACTTGTATGGAAAATGGAAATGGCGTCAGTTTCATATTTAAAGGTGAAAGTGAACTTAGAAATGTGGTTTACGTCTCAAGAGATTTATTTATGGGCGAGATTTGTGATAGCGTCCTAATGAGATATGGCGATGAGTTACTTTAAGGTTGAGTGTCTCATTTAGCAAAATGGATAATTCTAGTAGTTAAATCGTTGTTTCATATTAGCTCGATTACTTTTATACGCGTGTTCAGTTAAAGTATTTATTTTCTTTAAAGTTAATAAATCTTAATCGTTTTCTTTAGCTTTTTACTTAATTGTTTTGCCAGTGTATCTCGTCTTAAAAACTACTACCGATGTTTAACATACTTAATAAAATATACTAAAATGTCATTTTCTTGATAATTTCCTGTTTCTCATGTATTGTTATCCAAATTCAACAATTGATGATGAAAAAGTAACTAAAAAAAATACTGTTGGATACCTACATGGTTTACCTAATAATTTAGCCCGTAACATAATTTTGTAAAATAATTTGGCCCGATTATCATCTTGTCTAACCAATACTCGTTTATCTCAAACAAAAAGTAGGAGAGCAACTAATAGTTTAGTGAAAACATGGTAATATTCAGAGTAAATTTTGTATTGCAGTATTCAATTAGATTGCTTTAAAATCTATGTCTGTTTAGGGTCTCTCCAAGCAGCCGTGACGTTAAAAACATATTTATCAGTAGAATATGAAATGGTCCATGTAGTTAACAGTAGGAACCTATAATATTTTAAAGCTTCGTTATCGTATAAAAGATAAAACGATTGACCATAAATTTAATACTCTACTTCAGTTATAACACATAAATGCTAGACAATATGCAAAGTATCGTAACATATCCTAAAGTATTAAAATGAATACAAGAAAGAAAGTAAAACGAAAAGAAAAACATATCGACCCAGGTGTGTCGATGGAACACGATTAACAGCCTGTACTAGCGAAAGTGAACTCTAAATGTAGTGCTATTAATCAGTAAACACTTCCAAAGGCATGTAATTGCTTAGTAAGCCCGTAAAATCCTTGACATGATATTTGGTATTACAATCGTATTCAAAAAGTGGTACAGTTGAGTTTCGGCCGTTACACCTGCTACACTCTCGATTTCATCGGAATGTAAACAAGATGAAAGTAAAATTTATAAGCCGGTGTTTGGTTATTGAACCGTTTTGTATATCGTTCGTCGATTAGACCATCGGTTGCTGGAGCGCTCGTTTTCTTTTCCCGTCTTACTTCCTCGTAGACTGATACTGTTTTGTGTTGTATTAGTAAGTTCTACATACGTGTATCTTTATGTGGATAGACAAATATAGTTCAGTATTTTTTCTCTTTTTCTTTTCTTTGCCAACCAGTTTTCTGTTTTGCTGATTGTTGATAATCTTGAGCGATACCAAAAAAAATTAAGAAAAAAATTTATTGTAGCCGTTTTGGATCACAAGGTAAAAAATAGTATGAATAAAGTACTGAGGTACGAATCAATTTGATACATTTGATTTATGCTTTATTTGCGTCATGTACATGAGCATAATGATTTATAAGCCATGATTTATGATGTATTCATTAGTTAAAGTATATAATATCAACTTTATGTTGCCTGTGGAAAATTGCTTACAATAATAACCAAAAGCTATCAGGTTCTGAATAGGAAAGTTAATAGAATTGAATGTAGGTTCATTACATTACGCATTGTTCGAGTGTCATCATCGACAGGTTTGATAGATCACGGTTCGATGGAATGTTTTACGTTCTGACCTTCGAATAAGATGCCTTGGCCTTTCTTTGTAGATCTCGATTTGCAAAAGGCATTCTTTGATATTATCAGTTCATTTCTTTTTATTCTGAGTTGTGCCTGTAATTTAAAATAGTTTTCGTAAGACTTCAAGGTATTTACTATTAATATTATTTTAGACGATTACTGTAATTCATCGAATGTTCTGTTTATCTTTATTATATTTGCCTGCTATATTAAAGCTATGCTGTTAAAGCGGAAACGTTATGTTAATTATTTCACACAAATATTGTTTCTTCCCTTAATAATCATTTTTTCGCAACTTAAATTGAAAGAATTGTCTGTATTATGTGGAATATTAATAGACAATCAAAGTTGATTAATTATAATTTGAGAGAAAGATTTGGGAGATTGTCTTGTACGAGTTTATAATTATAATTTTGCTCTAGAAATAGCACAAATATAGAGATTTCAAAACGGTTCAAAGATATCGAGCTATAAAATCGTAATGTGCTTCAGACATTGCAAGTAAAAACTTTTATTTGAATGAAAGTAATCTTCTGGTTTTACTATGTACGTGGAATGTACGCATTTCTCTTGACCTTTGGCGTAACCTTTATCATTAATATTCATCAGTCGGCAAACAAACAACGTTAGCATAAGACATAGGTACTTCTAAAACCCTTGAAGCATTTTAAATAATGTTAAGACCTAGGAAATCGTTGATTTTAGGTATGGATGTCTTATATATGTAAATTCAATAAGGATTATTTATGCAATCAATAAAGTCAATCAGAATTTAATGATATAAGACAAAACGATAGATACGTAAATCCCATAAAATATCTAGTGTGTTGCATTTTTTCTTCTAAATCTATTTTAATGTGATAATGATGATCTGATTTACATATGTAATATGTAATTAGGCACTTGTAAGTTTGACCTATCTTAACTAACAATATGTCCAAATTATTTGAAGGTCTAATCATTTTCATTGAAAACTCTCTATATTTCTCGATTCTTTTAAAAATGTTTGAAATTGCCCTCAGACCTTCACTTTCATCACATTTTTATGCAAAATAGAATAGAAAATCATACAATTAAGTTTCTCTCGTTTATTTGTACTGTTATCTTGATTGGTGTAATTGGGGCGTTTTTGTTTATTAAAATTCCTGTTAATTTCGACATGCTGAATGTTTTATTTAAACAAGTCTTATAAATGTTTAAAAGGTTTACGAATAAATACTCGTATAGAAATAGATGTGATTATGTTAAATACTGCGTTATGTTAATGTGTGTTAATTTATAGTTGGTTAGTATATTTGTTATTTTTTTTATTTTAATTTAATTTATTTAATTCATAAAAACTTATATCTAACATTACAGCGATCCCAATGCCTTAGATAAGTTGAATAATAATAAAAATAACAATAAATTCATTTTAACCATTGCAATACAAATAACATTCATTTATCCAGTAATATTAAATTAATTAAAATAGTAATACAAATTCAAATCAAAAATTATATTCTATGATATTATTTTTGGCCAACACATCAGACGTTTCAGACATAAAAGTGTTTACAATTAATTAATAATTATTGATAAAATATAAAAATATAATTAAAAAACACGTACTGTTTGTGTCTGTCACTGCTTTTTATATATCTAAAAACATGATAAAGCATTCCATAATGAATGTGGTTGACATTGAAAATGTTATCACTCCAATGAATCTTAAATACTTTCTCTTCAATAAGCACCTAGCAGCAATAAGTTTCTCGAGGTCATAAGCACGTACCCTTTTAGCCTCATTAAGAATCACTTTATCAATTACAGCCAATGTTTTGATTGCATGTATTACTGTAACAATCAAATGATTGTAATATCAGCTACTTAAATTTGCAATTACGTGTCGACCATTGATATGGATCTTGAAATGCCATTTTAATAATAAACGCCTCAGAGTTCTCTGAACCCAAATTTTTCTATTGTGCGATACTGAAATAATAATTATTTCGCCATACATTTATACTTGGTATTTTTTTTCGGTGTAGTCTTAATCAGGGCGTTTTCATCGCGGTTGTGGTTATTGAACTTTTAGTTGGATTGGTCGATATCAATTTGGACTAATGGTAGCTTTAATATTGCGGTGAATTCAATACAAAACTTTTAACCTATTATGGATATGTCATTCAAATCACTCTTTATTAAACTACGTGTATTGTTGATGTTTTTATAACTGGATTATTGATTTTAGTATTATGTTATTAGAAGTGTATATTGAATCTTTATTTCGTCATTTTCTTACCTTTAGTTTTGTTACTGTCTTGCCTTATCATCCCTTATTTTTTCCGTGATTTTTGAAATTGCTTCATTTGATTCAAATTATTTGTTTTAAGGCCTCAAAAAGTAACAACATGAATTATTTTAGTTAACTCTTCGATAATGTCTTGTCAGGAGTTCAGTGGATCTGTTTAACAATAAAATGTGATTGTGTGTGAAGATCGTTGAAAAGTCATCAAAATGTGCAGCAAAGATCAGATCAACCACATCTTGGGGAAGATCAATGTGGTAAGTGGCTTATTATTATTATTTTGATTTATTTAAAATTTTAAGTTTGTTCGTAATCGTAATCGTTCAAGTATTATGTAAGTATTATTAGCTGTCGCTACACGTATTTGTGTATTAACGGCGGTTTTAAGTGCTGTTATATTCATATCGGAAGAACATGGTAAGGGTGATATACTTTTTCAACGCATTCCAACTTAGTGTATTGGAGTAGCATTGCATCTGTGGCCAACTACAGGTAAGATTGATCTTATTATCTTATCTGTTCACATATGTCTACGGACGGCAGCCGCAATTATTATCAAGTGGGAATATATGTATTTACAAACAACAACAATTTGTTAGATACAAAATTCTTTCATTATTTCATAATTGTTGAAGTCTTTTGAATGATTAGTGGAATAAAAAAAATCCTTTTGGAATTAATTTGATAGTTTTAAATATAATTATATAAATTAAGGCAATGAGCGGTAACTCGATGAGAGCCCAAAATCGGGTTTAGTTGTGAACCGATATCGTTTGATAAAAAACAAATTTACTGTACAAATCAAGATCATTGGAGATCAAGATATTGCTCAAGATAATTGTATTTCTTAACTTTGTCACTTGAGATAAAACAGTTATTTATTTTAATGAGTTTGGATGTTGGTCAAGGTTGGTCATTATTTTCTGTGTTAGCATTTTTAATTGAGTTTCTCGCTTAATTAGTTACGTTGAACTCAACATTATTTAGGTTTTATATTTGCATAACCTTGTTGGTGGATAAAATTCATTGTATTATGTTCACATGATGGGCCTTCTTACAATAAATAAAGCAGATTATATTACAATTATAAGGAATAAATAAATTTTATATCCCTGCGTGTACTACTAGAATTTATTTCACGAAATCCGACATGAATGTTGGATTCCAATATTCAGGACTCTTTGGTAAAAGTTAAGTCTTCTGTTTCTGTTTCCTGGACTGTCTGAATTGTACAGGAATAACAGGAGTAGTACTATCACTATGTTAATATTTCACGTAGCTGTAGTATCTGTATGCCTATTGCAAATCAATGAAATGTAGAGCAATCTATATATTAATACGTGAAGCAAAAACTTTTGAAGCATTTTTAAGTAATATACCGCGGACGGATTAGTATGAAATTTTGCACGGTTATAGTGGACGTAGAGAAGGAGTGCAGAATGTTAATATTTTTTTAAAAATAATGCATAAAACATAAATAATATCAACTAAAACACACACTACCGTGCATTTATCGCAAACACATAAATAAATAAACGAAGTAGAATATTCAATGTCTTACTATGAAAACACATAACGTCAGAAAAGTCAATGTCTTTGTCAAAATACCTGCTATTGCTTTAAATGCGGTTTAGCTAGTTAGATTTTTATATTTATCAGGTGCGTTCAAAATTACTTGAAAATTATTACATTTTATTTGAATTTGAGAAATATTCGTACTACTTTGGACAATATAAAGTTTAGTTTTTTAATTTAAGTTACGGTCGAATTTTGACAAACGCGTGACTAGTGTTAATAAATTAACATAGCGGTAGCTTTCGTGTGTTGTAATAGACATACACAAGCTATCGCGCTAGCAATCTAGCTCCAGATATGTCGTACAAACTCATACGATTCTTTACGATATGGTTTCATTCAGGTAATACACGATGTGACAAGCAATGAAAAACGTAGCGGATTAATTGCACTAATTAGCAAAGCGCATGCAGAACCATCGTGCGCTCGCACGCAACCTGTAAGCGATGTAATCAGAAACGCGGTCGCTTTTTGTATAGTTCTGTTGTAAATCTAAACTACGACTAGATAACAGTTACCTGTTTATCTATATCTATGCTAATTTATAAAAACTAGTCACCCGTCACAACGGTCGAAAACAAACCGTAACTTAAATTAAAAAACTAAAGTTCATAATATTGTCCGAAGTAGTACGAATATTTCTCAAATTCATATAAAATGTAATAATTTTTAAAGTAATTTTGAGCGCCACCGTTAAATATAAAAAAAGAGGTTTAAGTATCTAAGCCGCATTTAAAAGTAATAGCGCACTCCTTCTCTACGTCCATTATAACCGTGCAAAATTTCATACTAATCCGCGTATATTACTTAAAAAAATGCGGCATATTACTTAAAATGCATCACAAATTTTTGCTTCACGTAATAATATAACACAATAATAATAATAATGACATAGTGTGTGTCTCTGTGTCAGTTAGTTAAATAATCAAGTAGACCCACTGGTTCGATTTACATGCAATTTTGTATGGATGTTACTTATTTAACTGGTCCGCCTATAAGCTATTTTTGATTACGGTATTTTGCATTATTTAAAGATGGTGACTATTTTTGTAACATTTATGTCCTGTAGGGAAGCACGGGTAATTCGGTTAGTGCCTAATATTTTAGTCTTCAAGAGTAGCAACGTATTTTCTCCTACCATTATTATTTTAGATACGGTTCTGATCTAATATTTTATTAGCTACAGATGTACATGGGTGGCGGTGGCCACTCACCATCAGGTGGAGTGTATGCTCGTTTGCTCCTTTCGTGTTAATAAAATAACATTTCATACCATATTTTGTTTCATGAAGTTTATGCAGGAAACAAACAAGTCCAACCGATGGAATGTGACCACTACTGGTACCGCCCAAGCATATCTGTAAGCAGCTTCATATAGAGTAGCGGTTACGTCATTGTCTATTTGAAGTTAATTTAAGGTACACTTATGATAAGTTCATATGGAAGTTAGCATGATATTCGAAATGCTGTTATGAATCATAGATATAAGATAAAATTGATGTGCGGCATAATGATAAGGCAAAACTGGATGATAAGGGACCAAAATAAAGAATTTTAGTGTTTCAATACATACTTCATATTATACTTATCCATAATAAATCAATCTGATTTTGATACAAGTTCAAGATTATGATATCGATGAATGATATCATATTTTAGTAACACTAATATTTACAGTGAATAGTGATAAAAAATATTATTCATTGTATATTGTCGTGATGTGCACTTTTCAATGGTACCCGAGGGCGTGGGAGCGACGCAGGGATATGTGGGATTTTTATCGCGTTAAAAGCCCCCCGGTGGCGTCCTCGGTGCTACAAAGTGGTCTCCGGGATCTCCAAAGGAACGCAACCGGAATCCTCTGGGCGCGTCGCCCCATCGGGCTCCTCCCAGATGGGCGGCTGGGCCCACCGCTCCGTCTAGTCTTTACGACGGTATGCGACCAAACGTACCGCCGTCCTTCCCGGGGTCGCCGGACCGAACGGTTCGAGCTCCCACTCTAGCCGCCCGCAACCCCGGAAGCTCCTTTTAGTTGCCTCTTATGACAGGCAGTTCTTCGCAGAAGGTGAACATGCCATTATAGGCCTCTTGCTGCTGAACCATCGCCGCAACGACGGCCGCCGTAGAAAGGTCCGCTCCAAGCTTTTGGATGAGGATCCGCCGATGAGATTCCCAAGCTGGGCAGTACTCGAGCGCGTGCTGTGCGAAATACTCGTCGTGCCCTCAATGGTGACAGAGGGCCGTCACCTGTCTTCCTATCCTGTTCAGATACTGACCGAAACAGTCATGTCCAGTGAGTATCTGAGTCAGGCGGTAGGTCACTCGACCGTTGCTTCGCATCCATGCGCGGAAGTTCGGCAAAATAGCGTCGACCACCCGTTGGCGTATGCTGTGTGGCTCCTCGGTCGCTCGCGCCAGCACCTCAGAGCGTGCCATTTGGCTCTCCTCCGAAGCGCTTGGATCGTCCCTACGTCGAAGGGTTCAGTCCCCTGATGGAGGACGCGGATCTTAAAGAAGACAAGTTCTTCAGTATAGTTATCTTAAATCGCCAATAATGATTTTTTTCATTGACTGTAGGACGCGTATGTTGTTCATAGTTTGCAGTGAGTGACAATTCAATCTCATTTTTGATTTCATAATATAAGATAAATGTTAAATTACCATCTGATTGATCCTATATTTCATAAGCAAATATTTCGTCATTGACTTGACGAGGACCATAGAATGGTGAATTACTGTGATTTTACACCCGGTTAGCTGCAGTGTAGGCAGATTGTCGTGATTGACCATCTACGGCGAATTGGCAGCAATGCACTTGCATGTAGGTGTACTTCCTTCGGTCCCTTTCCTTTACCTTGGGATATGGAAATACGATTTTGGATCACGATTACTCGGGAAAGGATGGATAGGAATTATATGTACAACATCTGAATAATATCTCTCATTTTTCGACAGTACGATATTAGTGTTTGTACTGCTAAATTTAAAAAACCTTTAAAGATTTCAAAAGGTGCTTATTTGCCATGGATTTTTGTCATATACCTACCTAATTATTAGTTTTATGTTTGTGATTTGATTTAGATACGTTCCTTAGGCTTGTTTCTTTACTTTTTAGAATTTCGTGTCAATATTTGTTATCCATAAGTATGAATAGATTATTCTCGTAGCTTCGCCCTTTTCGTGTCCCTCTTCGTGTGTTTATCTAGGACCTAGATGTGCTGAAATTTTTCGTAGATCTGTGCCAAATTTCTGCAAAGTTCCACTAGTAGTTCTTTGCGTGAAAGAGTAACAAACAGACATTCAATTTCATAATGTTTCATTTAGTATTTAGTATCGTTTTTATTTTTGCCATATTAATGAATAGAAATAAAGTAACTCATTTGTCACATGGAATGAGCGATTGCAACAAATATCATTTTACAGTTACAAAATGCAAGTGGGTGTCTTTTCAACTCTATTTCGATATCAAATCTAAAACTTATCGATTGACCTAGTGGAATATATCCGGGCTGATATATTATCAGGTAAAACTGTATTTGTAATTGATCTATGGCCACTGGACACTAGACTGATAATTTCTATGTAAATCGTGCAGTAGAGCTGTAAAGCTTAGAACGGTTGAAACTCGGCCTTTTAAACGAAGCTCCGCCGTACTGATCACAAGCACTGCTCATTTTTCTCAAATTACGGACGGATTAGAAATTAATTATCACTGCTTTATGGCAAAGGAAAACATCATAAAACAAATATCGGGAGCTAAAAGTCCTCTAAAAATGTTTTCAAAGGTGTGTAAACTCTATCAATTTGTACTTGGCCAGTACTGTGGACTATGGTTGACTGAGTGGAGATTCGGGCTCAGCTGTTGAACAATAATGGGTTGATCAGAGTACATGATAGCTCTGGTCGCTATATAAAATGTCTTTATTATTATTTCGGTTATGTTTAGTAGTACATTTGATGTAATTAAGAACGTAAAGATTTCTGGTTTTCATAACACTTGCATAAGGATTTTTTCGGTCAAAACTACAAAATACATGGTTAAAAAAGAAATGTCTCCAATAATTACATCTAACACATGATTGGCCTTGAAACTATATCGTGACCAATGATGGCAATTGCTAGACACTGAACAAACGTCTATGACTTGAGGGATTTGCATTTTCCATGTGATTTAAAGTGAATCTGCGGTTGTCCATCTCAGGTCTAATCACTGAGGGATGTAGGTGGTTGTCAGATGGACGTAGGTTCTGACCGATCTAAGTCACGATCGACCTTTGCGGTCTTACGTGTTTGTACTTTGCGTGTTTATTGGGAATTAGTGGACTATTAGGCTTGGAATGCCTTGGTTGGAGTGAATTTCGATACTTATATTTTATACTAGTCGACCCGGCGAACTTCGTTCCGCTTAAATAATGTTAACTTTTTATGTAGGGATGATTGAGAGTGTTATAAAAGTTAAAGTAGACAAATATAATCAGAAGCTTTGAACTGCTAAGCTAACGGGAGTTACACGTGTTATTGTGTGTCAACCATAACAGATAGACATATGCTGTCGTGGTAAATATTATGTTTGTGTGTAATACATAACATATTAAAATTTATTTAAAAAATCACTGTATGTGCAATTGTGCATATATTTCAGTATTGATTGTAGGCAGTTAATCATATATATACATTTCATCGTCAACTCATTATTGTCCATAGGCACGGGTCTTCTCTTGGAATGAGAGAGTTTTAGGCCATAGTCCACCACGCTGGCCAAGTGCGAATTGGTGAATGGTGAATTAATACATTTATACAATTGAAACATTGATTATTTCTCGATTCTAAGTTTTAGTCTTTTATGTTTTATATT
Source organism: Spicauda simplicius (assembly GCA_949699795.1). Classification (NCBI taxonomy): domain Eukaryota; kingdom Metazoa; phylum Arthropoda; class Insecta; order Lepidoptera; family Hesperiidae; genus Spicauda; species Spicauda simplicius. Next base: position 16,614,092 of record OX453070.1, on the reverse strand, counting down.
AAAATTTTTCAGGTTTGTATTTTTTAGTTCAATTATAATTTACCGTGGGTTTAAAATATCATTTGAATCTATGTTAACTAAACTATCGCAACAAGACAAATAGTAAAAACATAAGGTCATTTTATTTCTTTTGGAATTTCGATTCGCAAATTACTAAAAATAGTTATGCAAAGAAACAGTTCGATCACGTTTTATTATGATTAATAGTTAAGTTGTTTTGTTGTTAAGTTTAATCTACTTCGTGGTTAGTGCAATGTAAGTTGTGTATAGACAATCACGTGTACTGCGGTTGTGACAGTCGTGTGAAGACAGCACATGTAATCTATGAGGAAAATATCGGTTTACTATAGTGGTACCTGATTATCTTTAGGATTTTTCTAACACATATTTGGGCCTACTTATGCAAAACAGAATCAACCCACACAACGACAGTTTTGAGAAAAAGCCATTTTTGTCAAAATTTTGTATGCTCTGTAAGTTTCTGTTATTTTTAATTAAATCTATTTACAATGTTGCACAAAATAATTTGTTTTATGTATATAAATATGTTATTATTGAAACTCATCAACATTTTTAATAACAACAGGAGGAAATGTTTCTCCTTTGCAAAAGTAGGTCCATTTATATGTTTCGTTTTCTTTTATAACATTGAATTAGCGAACGAGTTTGTACCTCATGGTAATTGGCTACATCTACCCATGGATATCCGTAAGCAACTTCATACAAAACAAGGGTTCTATCTGAAGTTTATCATTAATGCGTTGCTATCAAGGACTACAACTGACTCATAGTGAGCAAACACATTCTTCCACCGAAACGCAAAAACGGTTTCAGGTGTGGTGGTGGAACACACACACACACGATTTCTACACTCATAGCCCCATAGTAGGATTTTATCCTGTGTCGTGGGTACCATGGACACCCACAAGATGAATACACAAACACCCAGACCCAGAACAGGAATCTACACTCATCATTTAGATACTTGTCTAGCCGGGAATCGAACCCGGGACCCATTGCGCGTCCGGTATGGTAACCGCTCCGCCACGCGGCTCGTCAACAATGTGGATCATATACGTTCTACCACTTTATAAATTACTACACAAGGCGTTTCTTCACGTCTACGATTAAGTAGAATTTCTACAGAGATGTCGGAGCATCATAACGTAGATATTTGTTTAAAAATGATGTCTTCGGTTCTCAAGACTTTTCAGTCCTACCAGTTGGTGATTTTTAAAGAATTTTGTCTTGCTTACTTACCGACATTTGAATTATTCAATACGACATGCATGTAGGAAGAATTGTTTAAGCATGATGTTCAAGTAAATGCTTCTTAAAATATTAGATTACATTTCATTTTGGTGGGTTTGTATTACAAATACCCTAATGACAACATATTTTTAAATGTTTACTCGAATCTAATCTAATGTCTTTCTCAATTCTATGGTGTGTAAAATTTCACAAGTTAATTGTTTTTGGTAATCTACGGCTATTTCTATGTGAAGTGTTTGTTTCAAGGTAAACTAGTGTCAGTCTTTCTTATTTTACATATGTGGGAATGTTATTTTATTATCATTGTGGATTCTGAGCGCATTTTCATTTTGTTTGTGAAACTATATCCAGGTGCCAATTACGGTATATTTTTAAGAATTTTGATAGAAATTTCATGACAATAAAAACTTATAAAATATGTATGTACGTAAGAAAATATTCCGACATTTTTGATATTTTTGTTAAACTTTATTTCGGTATAATTAAGGACATGTTTTTAGGAATTTCGAATAAATCGGCACATAAAAATTAAAAAAAAAATTGGTAGGTAAATGAAAATGTTTAAGTTCTTTTTTCTTCTTCTTTTTAGGTTGTGAATCTATGAATTTCGTTGCCTGGATTTATTTTAAAACTATAGAGACAATTTCTCTGATTTATTTTTCACTACTAGGTTATTCCCGCTGCATCGTTTCGATTACGTTTACCACGATAATAAGTATCCTATATGTAATCTAATAGTAATATCCTATTATAGGATATCACTATTAAATGTAACAAATAATGTAAAAGAATATTTAATGCAAAAAATAATAATAATATTAACATCCATTGTAACGTGCACTTAGAAATACTAAAAACACTAAGACAATAATAATACTATGTCAAGCACACATACATACAAATCACAGACACATACATACACAAGCTCAAACACACGCATGTACCACACACACGCACCAATTTACACAAACACATTCAGTCAAAAGACAAAACATATGTATATGTACCGAGCATTACCATACGTCATTATTAATTGTTAAGTTTCTCATTTTAAGTGACAATGTACTTTATTTGTATGTTTGATGAGAAATAAAGAATATGTAAACGCACTCTATTTGTAAGCTGAATTTCAGCGATATGCGACTGATAGATTTTGAGCGAAAGAGTAACAATAACACTCATCACAAACTCGCATTTACATCTTTAGTCACTATTGTAGTCAACTTTGCTGTTACACGGATAATCTGCACCGACTAATGCGTATTAGACGCATTAGTTGATCAAAGTTGGCAGCAACGTGTCTAATCCGTCTGATCGTGAAATCGATATCCGCGGATGCATCAGCTGATGTATGTATAGGGTTCCGTGGTAAGAGAATCTTTGCCTTGAGATTTTTTAATGTTTACATTTATGCTTTAATACTACTAAGTGTGGTAGTTCTAGTATGGTTGTGGTCAGGTAGTATGTAGTACGTACATGGTTCACTTTTCCGGTGTGGATGTTAGATGACTTAAATTCGAGAATTCTCTCTATGATATTGACGATCCGCGTGGCGCAGCGGTTATCACATCGGTCTGACGCAATGGGCCCCAGGATCGATTCCCGGCCAGACAGGTATCTGAATGATGAGTTTAGATTCCTGTTCTGGGTCTGGGTGTTTGTGTATTCGTCTTGTGTGTGTCCATGGTACCCACGACACAGGATAAAATCCTAGTGTGGGGCTATGAGTGTAGAAAGCGTGTTTATGATAGAACTATGTCATGCAATATTTCTTATTTTATTATATAATCATCCACTATATCAACAATAAGGAGTGGCAACGCATTTGTGATTGATTTTGACTAGATACCTTGCTTTATGGGGAATTGATTACAGATGTCCATGGGCAGCAGTGACCATTTACCACCAGATGGACTGCATGTTAGTTTGCTTCTTCCATAATACAAAAAATTAACATGAGCATGGTTATGAACATAGAAAATCGTTAGGAGGAGGTAACCACATAAGTCGGGTTTTTATTTAAATAATTTAATAATGTTACTTGTTTCATTAAACTAGACATCAACCAACTTGTACTATAGAAATTACAATTAAAATACATTTTTATTATTATTATGGAGGAGGCTATTCAATAAATTCCATAATATTATTCGAGTCTCATATCCCAACTTTGCTCAACGAGTCGGAAGTTGGTGCATATCCTGTCAAAGTTTATCCAGCAGCCATTATTGCTTTTAAATAACTGAAACTAGGTTACTCAAAGCGTCAGTAAATTGTACATAATGGGTTGCAAATAACATCCTCTCAATCTCGTGGATACGGAAAACTAATAATTTTGTACGCCAATCGATAAGAGTATCGCCAATCAAATAGAGACCCCAATTAGTCGCCTCTTACGACAGGCACGGGATGCCGTAGCCTTATTCTTATCCCGGAACTACAGGGCGAATATTAAATAGATATTATTGTGCTTCCTCCCCCGTTGAACTACACTTGTTCTACCACTGAAAAGTTTCACACTGATTTGCAATACAGACGCGCGAGCTTGTACCAGCGCAAATTTTTACGTACGCCCTAACGCACTTGACATGACATTAAGGACCTTAGAACTCCAGATTCCTCCGTTATTTACTGGGCCATGAATAATGATTTTTTATTTTACTGAAGTAGCAAAGGAGCATGCAGTCCACCTGAGTGGTCACTGCCGCCCATGGACATCTGTAATCAACTTCATACAGAACATGGGTTCTATCTGAAGACAATCACAGATGTGTTGCTACTCCCGAGGACTAAGATGGTCGCCTCATATAAAAGTGTACCGGCAACCACACCCTTCCATCGAAACGCAAAAAATGCTTCACGCTAGAAATAGGTGTGGCGGTGGTACCTCCCCGGTCGAACTACACTGGTTCTACCACCTGTTAAATTGATGATTGATGTGTTAATTAACACCAGTTCAGCGGAGGTTAGTTTAACCTTCGTTTGAATGCTTGTTGGTCATTTTCTTCGTGCTCATGTTACTAAACTCGTTGGTTTAACTGACAGATAGCTAATTAACGATTTATTGCAGTTGTTATAAGGTTATAACGCATGCATATGACTGTCTGCTTGAGTGGATTATTTGACTCAAGACCTTGGCAGCATGGAGTTAAACTTTTGAGGGGCATTAAAATTACCCAAAGTAACTTGAATACTGAATTCTGTTTTAATTCCTCCTTTTGAAAAATAAATACAACAATAAACTAGAATATGGAAATAGTTATTTAAGATCATGAGGATAGAATTATGAGGTCAGAAAAAAACAGCAAGGGAGTTTTTTATTATGTATTATTCAATGTTGTAATTGGTATTTATTAGCATGTATGTAAAAAATATATATAAAGAAATGTTGCGATAAGATAATTCTGATGCAATTACAACCTTGTAGGAGATTCGCACGAGTATTTGCAATTAAAATGTATGTCATAAACTTAATTGGTTAATTTCAACATAGCTTCTAATTGTATCAGTTTGTTATACGCTCTGAGGAGCAGTCTGTAGTTCATTAAATTTCAGGCTTTTCCTACTTTTGGGGAGTAATGAGTTTAAATGAAGCCTAAAAAGGATTGCACTCATACTTAGTAGTTTTCTCGCGTCGTGAAAACTCTACCATTATGTATCTTATTTAATTAACTAACAAACTACAAATCAGCTGTAAACATTACATCTTAATATTATAAAGACGAAAGTTTGTGAGTGTGTATGTTTGTTACTTCTTCACATCTAAACGGCTGGAGCGATTTTTTAAAAAATTGTTAGTGAGTTAGCTGACACTGGACTAACATGTAGGCTATTTACTGTGGGAAAATATCCTATTTCCACGGGACATTCGATACACCGTTTTTTTTACGCGGGCAAATCTGCGGGTTTCAGCTAGTACTTCACAAAACTTCTGCTACTAGGCTTTTCCTACTTTTGGGGAGTAATGAGTTTAAATGAAGCCTAAAAAGGATTGCAGTCTTAGTAGTTTTCTCGCGATGTCAAAACTCTATTATTATGTATCTTATTTTATTATTTAACATACAAATCAGCTGTAAACATTATAGATAATAGTAGTTCTAATTCGTTTAAGGCTTGCAAAGTACAGTGTTAGCTATGTAATTATATTAGTATCACTAAGAAATAGAGAGAAATGTTAATGAATAATACTAAACTGAACGTTGAGTGTTAAAATCAAATGTCTGATAAGGCCGCGAAAATTCTTTGCAAATTTCATTTAATAACAAGCGAATATTTCATGACACACATAAGGTCGCATTGTTTTCATCCGTCAAATCAGTAGAGTAGCGTGCCTTAGAGCGTAGCGTGTCTCAAAATTAGTTATGAGCCCAAATGAAGGGTAAAGTGTTGTCTCAAAAAATAGAAACAAATTTTGTGGTTACCACTCACCGAGCTTGAAAGCCTTTCATCTGAAAAAAAAGAAGGTTGTCAATGTCTCTGCAAACGGAAGTCCTATAAAAAGGGCCATATTTGCCGCCCTCCAAAATGTGTCGTCCGGGGGTAGTCCGTCCGTCCGTCCGTCCGTCCGTCCAAAATGTATCCCGGGGCCCGGTTGTTGTGTATACGGTTAATACTGCGCTAGCTGCGCCCGAATTTAATCTTTATTATTGAATTTTATCCTTTTTATTAATACACTATATTCAAAAGGAATGCAATATTAGTAATACTTAACACAAATGACGTGGCCATAAGCGACCATGTTGAACACGATTAACATGTTTATCGTAACTCGATGTAAACATTATCGAATTGGAATTGTTGGCGGAACGAGCCTTTGAATTATGCATTTTGATATCAAATTCTAGCCTTTTATTGTTCACTTAATGCCGCGGCGTTCCTACGCGAAATTTCTAGGAAAACTTCAACTTATTTGCAATACATAACGTATTAGGTTATTACAATCGTTGCAGTAAACGATTTTAATCGTTGGAAATAACTTTGTTATTTACGGTGCGACTTAGGTGATGTCAAAAACAATGGAATGAAAACATTGTAACTGCCTAACTTTTTATATAGCCTCTAAGCTAAAGAGGTCCTATAATACACCAGCCCAGGTTCTATACTGGACATAAGCTTCTATCAATAAGAGAATTTCTCTGTGTATCTGTGGCGCCTTGCTTGGTGGCTACGGTGTTAATGTTACACAGGTAAAAGCCAATTCCCATTTTCTGAATTTATTTCTCAATTTTCTAGAATACATACAGATGTTCAGGAGGAGATTGGTACTGTTCAAAATCGAAACCACACGGCATGTTTATTGTTATAGTATTCATTACTACTTAACTGTAGTAGCATTGCTGCAGTGGGACTGCAAAATTTTCAATAGGTGATTGCCATAATCAATCTCCTTCAACAGAAATTAAAGAGTGTATTTTTTTCAACCGATAGCGTCATTAAAATGTTCCAATTAAGACTTAGTAAGAAATGTCCGAAATAAAATTATGTAAAAAAACACAAAATATCTAAAATAAATAGCTTTAGTGTAACTTCAGTTCCATTACATATGTACATAGATTTCAGTCAAAAGCTTTGATGCGTCTCGGAAAACTCGCGTCTTGCAAAACGTACCATTAGTACGACGGCAAACAATTGCACATTTCGCTCTATTTCGCTAGGCTTACAAAAACGAATGCAACACATCTCCGGATTACGTAAGATTGCGTGCGAATCGCTCGTATCCGTCACTTTGTGACGAGAAAACAGTTTCAATGCGACTAAGGAGTTTCGCACACTCTCCGGCATTTGGTTACCAGTAATGGAGTAACCAATGAATCTGTCAATCAATAAATCAATTAAAGTTGGCATTGGTTTGACCTGGCTTACACCGTTACCTTAATGCGTCAATGACCATGTTTTAACTATCAATTTCACCATCATCAAATTAACGAAGCCGTGCCGTGCAAGTTTGTAGCCGTGAAGGCATCATGGCCACATTTATTTCTATTTCACTAGTGTTAATATTTATATATGTTATATTAGTGCTAATATTGTAATAGAACTTTTCTATGCTGCTATAGCGAAAATGATATACCCTAAATCTAGGCCTAGAGTGAAGCAATATAAAGAATTCGAACTTACTATTAAGCGGTAACGATAGCAGAGCAGTGATAGCCTAATGGTTGAAACTTGCACTCTCGATCGGGAGGTCCGAGGTACAAATCCAGGCACGCACCAATGATTTTTCTAAAATTATGTGCGTATTAGAAATTATTTATCACTGCTTTTCGATGAAGAAAAACATCGTGGGTGTGTTGGTTTCCTACCTACATACCCGAGAGTTTTTGAAAAAAAAAATCGGAGTTGTGTCAAGTCCACCAATTCGCACTTGGGTAGCGCGGCGGGCCATGGCCTAAACTCTCTCATTCTGAGAGAAGACCCGTGCCTAGCAGTGTGATAATAATCGGTTGACGAGGTAGCGAAAGTTGTTGACTGATCTGAGACAATATCCTATATCTGCTACGAGTTGATTCTTTAGTCGTTTACAATTAGGTCTCAATTTGTATTTTGGATTTGGATTTGATTAACACTATGTGTCCAGTGATTACTTATCATCTGGTAACTATCAGTAGATGTCCGTTATTTTAGTTTGCCGGTACCCGTGTACGAGCCGCCTAAGCCTCATTGTGTCATGTGGAGACGCTAGATTGAGCGTATTGTCGCTGTCACGAGCGACAAGATGGATGGACGCTATGCAACGCAACTTTATCGGTTATTTGCGATAAGGGTTCGTTGGTAATGTTGCTGAATAATAGATTTGTATATATTTTTATTAAATTTTGGTTCTCTGTCATTAAAGGTATAGCTCCAAAGAGAAATTTACAAAATTTGAGTTTCTATCGTGAATTGGACCTCTAAAGCAACCACAGTTTTTTTTAAAAGGCCGTTTAGTTACCTTAGGATTCAGGTAGAACTTTTATTCTAAATGAGCTCGATATGGGCGGCGGAATGTGGTCATATAACGTCGTAAAGATGAGGAGCGGTCGGCCCAGCCGCACACCGGGGTGGAACCCGATGGGGTAACGCGCTGAAAGCTAAACTCTTGGTAAACAGAGGAGATTCCGGTAAGCTCTTCGTCGAGTACCGACACCATTAGTTTGGTAAATATCCTACATAATCCGGCTTTGCTACGATGTTGCGAAACTTTTAAACGTTTCACCCTCGATAATTAAAAAGGACTGCTGTCCTATTTGGGGTTGATTAAGGAATATGTGGGCGGCGGACGTCCACGAATCGTCGGGTGAACTGCAAGCTCGTTTGTTACGAATACATAAATATCATAAAGATGTAACGCTTGAAGGTTATATTTATATTAGACAATTCTTAAATGCAAAAGACAGATGGGCGTCTTACCGGTTAGTTTCAATTTGTCGGAAGGGGCGTGAAGGCTGCAATTTGTCTATTCAATTGAACAAGACACATCAAAGGTCACCGATGTTTGTACGTTGAACCAAATGAAGTCGTCGAAATGAATAGTTTATGAAATTGATTGTAGTTGTTGATATTTAGCGGAATCAGTCAAGGTTTGTTAGTTACTGCTTGCTTTGATTCGCAATATTGTACGTAAATGGTAGTGGGGTCCTAATAATTCTTATGTATTCTATACCTACAGTGGCGGACTAACCTAGTCAGAGGCTCAGGGCGGCATAATTGAATGAGGCCCTTCTTAGTGCAAAAAGATTTTTATTAATTTCGAATATGTTGCCTAAGTATTTTTACATAATTAGGTTTATTTGATTTAGATATTATAATTGACGTTCGAATTTGAATTAGACTTTAATAAACAGTTGGAAAAATATAATAAGTAAGTATAATTTTTCAAAAAAACATGCAATAGAATCAAGAAATAAAAGAATATTAGTACCGCATGTACAATATAGATGACTGTACTGTACTTAGTATTTTAAAGTCGAAAGTAATATATGTACTACGAATCTAGACATTAGAAACATAGGGCAGTAAACGTAATTTTTTAAATGTTATCTATATTACAGGCTGTCTGTACTTATTTGTCTCCGGGGCCTCCAACTCCGATTAAGCGCTTTATACATTAACGTTTTAGACGGGACTCCCGCGAAGGTCAAATACGATACACGATGCAAGACGACCGTAAATAGGTTGGTTCGACGTCCTGTATTACCTGCTGTCAACCTGCTGGATGTCAGCACTATTCACACTCATTTTGCATCGTTTATGGTATATGACCTTGGCGAGAGTCCCATCAAAAACGTAATGTATAAAGTGCTTTTATTACGATTTAATCAAGGGAACTTGCAGCCATTTGAGGCCCCTCAAGACAAGAGGCCCGGGGCGTACCGCCCCCTCTGCCCCCCCCCTTAGTCCGCCATTGATTCTATACTGATGTATGCACAATTATTGTAGTAGGTACGTCTTTATACATTAAGGTATATTAAGGTTATAAAAGTTGTAAATGCTTCGTTTAGATTTGAAATGCTTCGTATACTTTGATTATCATTCGAATAAAAAAATTACAGGTAAATGTGACAAGAAATGTAAGGCGACCAAATTCGAACTGTACCGACTCTACCTATTTATCTTTATTATTAAAACTTTACATACCTCCTTTCTCTAACAACTAATCGCACTTAACGGCACAAAACAAGATAAACCATCAGCTAAAACCATCAGATCGAATCGATAATAGCGAGTTGACGAATAAATAATCGAGACAATCGATCGTGGAACGTCGATCAACGAGGCGTTACGTGCATGCGGAACCGAGTCGAGCCGGATCTAACAAATAGATCCGAATTACATCACTATCCACTTACACTGACCCCAATTATTGTGTGTTTAATTGACAAGTCGGATACTTTTTGTTTGTTAGGTAATGTAATGTATATTTATGGCGCCAAAGCTATGCACATGGTAAAAGTATATTAATAACTGTCAAAAACATTGTAAGTGGCAGAGATAAACGCGTAGTTGCAAAGAGTTTTGCTTGAAGCAAAATAGTAATAACTACTTTAGTAGGTAAGGTTAGTTTATCATCATCGTACGTTGTACTACAGTCATCCAATTCAACACTGGATAATTAAAGGTCGTTATATAAAGTAACCTTACTCAGATACAAAATTGTTATCTGAGTAAGGCATGAGAGAAATATTATGATCGTAATAATTGAATAAATCACGCTGTCTACAATCTAGGATTAGGATTTTCTCCTGTGTCGTGGGTACCATGGACACACACAAGACGAATACTCAAACACCCAGACCCAGAACATTAGATTCATATTTCAACTCATCATTCAGATACCTGTCTGGTCGGGAATCGAACCCGGAACCCATTGCGCGTCAGACCGATATGATAACCGCTACGCCACGCGGGTCGTCATCTATCGGTCGGTCGTAATCTATTATAGTCTAATTGAAAAAGTGCGAATTTTATTTCTAAAATCAATCATAAACAATGTATTGATACTACCTGAGGAGTTAGCTTCAGTAATTCAAGCTGAACATACGGCTGTTACAGCAGAAATAGTTACGAACGTAGGGCCATAATTTCGAAGTAATTGTGCGAACGCAAAAATGCTTCCTGATGACTTTACCGCTTCCTGTTCATGCTACTGACCAATCGTTTGATTTACTGAATTTGAACTGTTATTCAAGAAACACGCAACTAATGACTGTAATGAAAGAGTACGCTGCCCATGCGCGTGATAACAGTAATTTGTGACGTAAACACTTCTACGTAAATAAGTGATACGTGCTGCTAAACTGTTATATCTGGTTTTAATTGAGCTTTCTCAGTCGCATAACTTTATGAAGTGCGAGGAAGTGTTTAATGTACTAGGATTACGGACTTTGGAATCAAAGGAAATGTGGTAACAGATAATTAGCGATTTAAAACTTTGCGTACTGTAACTTATCTATTCATCGATATTAATAGTATAACTATTAATGAGTATAACACACAACACATAGGTCAAAATACACAGTCGAAGAACAGCCTAGGACTACAGACTTTCAGAATCAACCCAGTGCTAAATACATCGCATTTACATTTTTGAGTAATTTATTACGTATTATAAAGTTCCTTTCATTAGTCTTATACCGGCTACTTATATAATTACATTATTAATAATATAACTTAAATTACTTATTAATTATAATTATTATGTATTAATTTCTCTATCATAGTAGGTACGCATGAAAAATACATGTTTTAATTATCACAACGTGATTACGCCTTTTTTACTGTTCGAACATTTCCATGAGAGTTTGACCTTATATCATATGACCACTGACAAGGTGACCTATCGAAATATGTGTTTCGAATACGTTAGTCAAGGATATGACCTTCAGTTATTGGCTCAGGAAAAAAATAACAGTCCTTAGGTTCTTTTTGTTGCCCAACGAATTTTGGATTTGGGTCTAACATGGAAAATCCATCAGTGTTAACCTGATTAATATTCACAAACCTTTAGATATATAAATCAAGAAAAGGTTTCACCAAAAAACAAAACATTGTAGATTTACCAAGTATTTTATTGCAAAATTAATGTTTTACAATTTTATTTCCTAAACCCATAAACGAAATAATTTATGAAGCATTATTCAGAGTATTTTTAATTTTATTGGTGCATTCAATTTTCCTTTTAAACGTCTTATGTGAAACCCTTTAAGTAAAAACCAATAAAAGTGGCCTTAATTAGGAACAATTCCGGAATTAACTATATAAGTCGTTCTGTCCAATTGCTTTAAGTGCTACCATCCGTTTATATAAAGCTCATTAGAGAAATCCTATCCTATAGAAAATACGGAGTGAAAACACTTATTTCTCGTCGTATTTTCTCCAATGGGCAGATCATCTTGTATCGAATTAGTTTCGATCAATCGATTCGATCCCGAGTGGCCGGAAGTCGTGAACTGGCTCGTTAACTACGTCATTAAAACGAAAACCCATTTCAGTAGTTATCCAATCAACGAAAACATTTGCATCGCATCCTATCAAGAGCAGGAAATTGTAATTCTAACTCTATAGGGTCGTATATAAACTATTTAAGGGGAAAATGATCTATTTAACGTAATATAATGTGTCATTTAGTTTTAAATGGTTTAAAAAATGCCAATAGTGCCAATGCCAAAAGTTGTTTATTCTACCTTTTTCTCGAATTTTAATAACGCAATTAATATTATCGCATTTTATATAAAATGTATGCGTTGAAAATTGGAAACTGTGACCAACTTTTCCTTTACTAAGTCGTTTACATAATTACAGCGATAAGTTTTATTTCATGAATGTTTCTCATGCATTTATTCAATGGCTTACAAAATGCCTTTTTAAACAGTCATAGCTTCTGACCTATTTGTGTTAGGGAAAAGTTCTTTTAGTCAGCATGGTCAATAATTTCGATATATCCTGTACTTTACTGTCAGCGGTGTCGACTTCAAACTGCCTGTGGTGTGCCATGAATAATGCAGGTGTCTGTGGCTTCGTTTGCTTTCAATGCGGAGATCGCTGTACTCGGTAGCAATGTCAATTTATTGCTTGTTTACGTGTGTTCCATTATAGGTGCTATTGGCCAGACAGAGATCCGGATTTGTATGACTTTTCTCGCCCGCTCCACTTATTCGTGTCACTGCACCTTCCTCTGTGTTATTGGCTGAAATGTGTTGAGATCGTTTAAAGAATTGTTGTCTACTTTCTCTAAATAAAACTGTCCATTTAATTTTAATGGCGTTTTCGGATACGTTAGCTTTGCTCTTTTTTATTCTCTTTAAAGATTTATAGACGGGTGTAAAATATTCAACAATTTATATTCTTGGATTTTAAAGTATTATATAACACTATTTAATAGATGCTACTTGCATAGTTTTTAACAAATTGCCATCCATAAGGAAGTAGCGAATCACAAAAAATAATCACGATTTATAATAACAATATAAATAAAATGAACAGGTTATATAAAATTTAACATTTCATTGTTGTTATGCATATTAATGAAGATTTATCTACTTTGCAGCCAACGATGGCAATATTTTTGGTAATGATAACCATATTTCATATTGCAATTTAGCATGACATTGAAATCGATGGAATGTTTCCTTTCATTGTTAATACAAACTGCATAAAAGAGACATAATTGGCAATGCCCTTTACGACTATAATAGCGACTTGAATAATAATAATAAATTTTCTTGTCCGTACCTAGTATGAGGAATGCATTATAAAAAAGATGTCTTCAATTATATAATCTGACACGAAGGTAATACCACTCAGTAAATGCATAATGATAATGCGTAGGCCGTCGTATTGACCATGTAGGTCATTTTGAATCAAATTATTTTGCATATAATTGCATTTTCAGAATACCGATGTCAATCGTGGATGATGAAATCGTCGACATAATATTTATGGAATTTGTCAATTATGGTTTGATAATAATTTTACAGATATTAAAAGCCAATAAACACGATTGTCTATAAATCGTGTTGAAAAAACTTAAGCATTCGGTAAGTTCTGTTTTTGTTAACAATTCTAGAACCAAGTGTTGTTAAAAATGTATTTTCAGGTATGTTTGTAACATTAACAAGATTTTTATTTTATGAGACTATAAAATTGTTTATCACAGTTGTATTAGCCAGAAATATGTTCACATCGTTATAGAACATTCACATTTGATGTTTTGTTCAAGTCCACTATAGTTAAACAGTCCTACAGTAAAATATTCCACATGCGACGTCAAAGACAAAACAAGCGAGCAATGACGGTAGTAAGTTCACTTTCACCCACCTGCTGCTCATCACCTATGGCCCGCGCGGCTGGTACGTGACCCTCATGGTGATGACGGCCTCCTGACACACTCTGCCACTACCGGTCAATCGTTCATGGCCACAAGAAAGTGCCTCGATGCTCGAATTCGATCTCCATTGTTTGATTTGCTACGCTTTTGAATACTTTTCTCCGACGTCAGTTTTAAATACTTTTTGTTGCCAGTTTCGAATGTTCGCTTCTTGCGCTTTCGTCTGTATACATTGTTGCTTTTTATAGCACTTCTTTATTTGTTGGTATAATTGATTGATTGGAAAGAGTTAGGTTTAATAGTTTTATTATTTTCTTTCTTCGGTTGAATATCATTATATTGATATCCAATACCGTTTTTGTCTAAATGCGAAAGAAATCGTCGTGTGATGTGAAATCTAGTAAAAGTGGCTCTATTTTTATTAGTCCTGTTTCGTGTCCGGCACAATTGGCTCTTTGGACTTAACAATGTTTTGTAATAAATTCGATTTGAATACACAGCACAAATGCTTGAAGAAATTTCTATCAATTTATTTAACCATTTACTCACTACTATTTTGAGTTAGCATGCCCAATTTAAGGTAATTTATACTTGCACGAAGACTACGTTTCAAAATTATGACTATTTCTCTTATTACCAAACGCCCACGTTTCAATCTCACAGGTGCAAACGTCACGGGCAGCGTTTATCATCGTATCCGATCTGTTAGCAACAGTTCACTAAATGCCGAATGCAAAGTTCAAGCGAACAATACCAGAGAGTTGTCGGTCGATGATGAAATTGTAAAGCGATAACCATCGATGGGTGTGCATTTTTATGTGGTTCTCAGAAAACTGGGCCTGCGTAGGAGGGCAGGATTGATTGTACTTGTTGTTCTGTCAAAACTATTTTGATCTCGATCAATAGTTTGACGGTCAATATCTTGTCAATATGCATATATGCATACGTGTTGGGCGCATTCCACTTAAAATGTCGCAACGTTATGAACTTGATGCTATTATTTGCTTCAGACTTTCTTGATTCATGCAGCTCATGATCCAGCTCAATTTTCTCAATGCTTTTAACAAACTACAGAACATAGAGACGAGACTAAATGATGTTTAAATCATCTTAATCTTTGCAGGTTTTTTAGTATATGGTTACAACAATGTAAGAGAAAAGATTGGAACGCGAACTGTGACAGTATTCTTAATTAATAAGGTTTCTAGTCTTAAAGATCATTTTTTAAAATTATAAGGTTATTATTATGTGAAACTGTTAATTAATTTATATTACTATTATAGAAATCACCTACTGATAAAATTACCGTGTAGGACTATAGAATACTGGGGGTTATTGACATCAGTTCAAAATTGGTAAATATATTATCCGGTTGCATTTGAATATAGATTTCCAGTTAGAACTAAACTGAGGTCAGATTCGTTCATATTACAGTACTGACCGTAATGGAAACTATTTGAAAACGATTAGAGTAAGGTTATAATAGCAGACATTTCAATTTCAACTAAACTTCTGCAAAAGTTAGGTACTTAGTAATTCTAAAGTGCAGTCAAATCCATTTAATCTGTTATGACATTTGATTTTGTACATGCATACAGACAGATAGTTTATATACTTTTAGTTCATGGAATAAATAATGTAAATGATAATTTATTGATTTACTTGCACTAGGTAAACACTAACCTTTTCTCAAATTGACTATTCATGAATCATATTTTATAAAAGCTATCTTAATGATCCATGTTTATGTCGTCTATTCTATACGTAACACTACTTTGTAAACATTAAGCGAATTACAAAATTCGCTAAAATTTGCTGTAAAACTTCATGGCCTCATAAAGTAGGACACATACATTTGTTTTTCAGCTTCTTCTTCTTTAATTGGCCTTTTTCCTATTTTTAATTGGGGTCAGCTCTCCTAATCATTTTTCCCTAGAGCTGTCGGTTCTGGATTGTCTTTGGGTCAATATTACTATTCTTAAGGTCGTTATCTATAGGGGTCTTCCACGTTTTTTCGGCACTCACTCAAGTTCTCGGACTTTGGACCTTTTGGACCTTTGGACTTTGGTCATATGGACCGCTGGTCTTGTCATGAAATTTGTTTTTTCAGCGTGAAGCTAAAAATTTGTGTCCAAGTTGAAGTCTTTTTTCGTGTCTAGGATTTATTATAATGTCAAATACACTGGAAATTTGACAAGTATCCTAGACAGAGTGTCTGCCAAAATAACGCAGGGGAATGAACTGTTCTACCAACTTAACCTTATTTGCCCTATTTGGCTTACTACGATTACTATTCTTTTGCCAAGTAAAGGATTGATATCCTGCATTTATTCGATCATATTTTTTTATTACTTAAATTTTATGGGTCATTTTACGGAATTAGCATAATAGGAATTTAAGGAATGTTTTTTTAAAATGCATTTTGTATTGATATTAATTACTTTTGATAGTTGCTTGTATGTTTTTAAAATAGCTTAGTTTCCACCACTGCCGTTATCAGGACTCATATTATCTTAGAAATATTGTTTTGAAAACTACATTTAAATGTGTGAGACTATGAGTCATTGATTATTATGTTTCCTATTCCTATTATGCGCTCTAAAAGGACTAAGAACTAGTTTATGTTAGGTTTATTTTTATTTAAAAATAAAATCCTGATGGGTGCCTCGTTTCAATTCAAGTTTTTTGTATTCATTTCTCACGCCAGTATTCCTTCCTCAATGTTTTTGTGCAGTATACATGAGTAATTTATCGTATTCCTCCAATTTGTTAGGCATTACTTAGTACATCTATTATGTATTTCTTGATTTCCCTCTCCTCTCTAATTTAACTTAAGATTGTTAAACTTAGGGAGAGATATTTTTTACTTAATTATACACATTTTCTGAAAAACGTGATATTTGTAGAGAAAATCTCTATTTGAGATTAGACAATTCGCCTGGACCTATCTCCTACATGTTTCATGTAATAAATAGATACCTATACTTACGGTAAATATGCGGTTATAAAGAGTTCCTAGTATGGTAGTCGAGTAGTATTGAAGTTATACTATTTTATTAAGTACATTCGTGATATCTGTAGTCAGGTGCTAGGTAGCCAATAATTTTGTCCTTATGTGGAATGCACTTAGCAATGAACAGTGATTAGGTCATCTGACAAGTATGCCCGTATATTAACTTTAATGTATTTTTTCTTAATGTTTGCATATTAATATCTATTACGTGTAAATTGATTTGAGATGCATCGTATGCACATCTATACGTATACTAGCTGCACGGCAAACGTTGTTTTGCCATATAAAAATAATAATAAAAGGGTGGACAACCCTTATCACTAAGGGGTATGAAAAATATATGTTGGCCAATTGTCAAACCTACTCAATATGCTCACAAAATTTCATGAGAATCGGTCAAGCCGTTTTAGAGGAGTACGGGAACGAACAGATTGTGATACCAGAATTTCATATATATATACCTAGATAAAATATACGTGCACTACTTGCTGAAGGATGAGGTTCTACCCCCATCAATTGGACTTGAGGCCACCTCCCCGGTTCGGTTTGCACGCTCTTTTCTACTACGTATGCAAGATTTTTCAATGATTTTTTTACTAAGGTATTCTCGACCATGAGGCTCTTCAAGAAAGGTGTAAAAAACCTCTTTCAAAAGCAGCAAGGTATTGACGTTTGTTGAAATGTCCATGAATGTGGATAGTATAAGCACACACAAAGAGAACCCCTGCGACACGTAATGAAATGAAATGAAATGAAATGAAATGTCTTTATTTTGCATAGGCCTTCGGGGGCGCTTACAAATTGTCAGTTACATTTATATATATTTTTTTACACTACCACCGGATCGGAGCACGACCTCAACTGAGAAGATCCGGCAAGAAACTCAGTGGGTTTGTCTTTTTTCTTTGTATATCTTTTTTTTATTTTTTTATTTTTTTTATTTGCCATCTTGTTTTTACATATTAGGCCTTGTTTTTACATATTAATATCAAGATACTATGGTATCTATATGATACCTTGTCGTAGAAGTATGGATATGATATTTTTCTTAATTCTTTAAAATTCTCTTTTTTCCGCAAAAGCAGATAAAAGTTTCGTTAATCAGTTCTGTCGAAATGGTAGCTATGCTTTGTAACATCAGTCACGTCAACCCATTATTGTCCCACTGCTGGGCACGGGTCTTCTCTCAGAATGAGAGAGTTTAGGCCATAGTCCACCGCGCTGGCCAAGGACGAATTGTTGGACTTCACACACCTTTGAGAACTTTTTTTTTTTAAGAACTCTCGGGTGTGTAGGTTTCCTCACGATGTTTTCATTCACCGAAAAGCAGTGATAATTAATTTATAATACGCACATAAATCAGTGGTGCCTGGGTTTGAACCTCGGAACTCCCGGTCGAGAGGGCAAATTTCAATCATTAGGCTATCACTGCTCATTTTGTAACATACATTGGATCAAAAAACATTTGAATTTAAAAATCTGTAATATTGGAATAAAAAGAAATAAAAAATAAATAAAAAGTTTAAAAATCTTAAGTAATAGAATATGAATAAAAACTAACAAGAATTTTATAACTCCTATTATAAAACTACGCGTAGCAATTTTTTGCCGGAAGCTGTACGTAAGTCGATTATATGATGTAGGCATGTCTTGTGTAAGTGATTACATAAAAGGATTTAAACCCTCAATTTATGCGGTTTTCGTTAATGTATACTTTAGGCTTACATATAGTTGTTATATCGATCAAATAGTCTAAATGAGTGACGCGTGCTGTATCGTATCATGATGAGCAAGCAGTTATGTTATTAATAAGTTATATGTTAATAAGCATATAGTCAATCTATTCGTTATTGATTTACATACTAATTGTTCGAATAAAAGTGGAATATATATGCGCTAGGCTCATGTCTAAAGCTTATTACCTAATTTTTACAACTTACGTTCGCTTTTGATGTTGACTCTCAAGAGTGGTAACGCATTGAGGTAAGATTCTAATAATATTTAAAATAGATGATAAGTCTTGTACTTACCTTTATTCTTAATTTATGATATAACCGTAAAAAAGGTGTGAATTGAGTAGTTATATTAGTAGACCCTATTGGTCTTTACAACATCACCGGGTTTAGATGGCAAGTCTAATTCTCAGCTGGGACAAGAAGACTAGGAACGGGAAGGGAGGGGCAATTTTGGGCCCCATTGCAGGGACCTTCTGTTTTCTTTAGAGTAAAGGACGGTTGCAGAACCAGATATTACCAGTCATTGTCAAATAATATAAGAGATGGTCAGCATCTTCAACATCTATTGCGGTCACTAACACACATGTCATGCGCAGTTATTCTTGGCAAAAAATTCTCATTAAGAGGATACGCCCAGCTGTGAAATTCACAGATGGATGGTTGGACGGCAAGTGCCGTTACCGTCATATTTTGTTTCACACTATAAAACAGAAGGTGCAAATGAGCATAGAGAATGAGATTTGATGGTAAGCGGCAACTGACTTGCATCTATCAATAAGAGATCGACCTGAAAATTGCCCACAGAACTGCTGCCAAACTTCAGAACTGTATATTTTTAAACGCCTTGTTTAGTTTAATTGCCATCCTTCCACGTTCTTCAAACAAGAATCGAGCAGCAGATTTTTTGTTTTCGAGTGGGAGCTCCACCATGTTCCTCCTATGTAAGCAGCTAGGCTTACCGCTCCATCTAGTCTGTACGGTATGCGACCACTCAAGCCGGCGTCCTTCCCGGGGTCGCCTGGCTGGACGGTTCGAGCTCCCACTCTTGCCGCCCGTAACCCCGGAAGCCTCTTTTAGTCGCCTCTTACGACAGGTATACCCATACCGCCTTATCCTAATTCCGGAACTTAAAGGGACGACAGTAGCAGCATTCTTGTAAATAAAAATGTGCCGGTGGTTTGTCGGAAGTCTTATAACGAAGTTCTTCCTCGATTTTTATTGCATATTTCTATGTATCGATTAGCAGGCATCTCAATTAATATCGGTTGATTACCAGCGCATTATAAACATGCTACACGTATTTAGGGTTGCCACCCGTACTTTATTATAAAGTATTGTACTTTATTCGGGGCAATTGTACTTTATACTTTATGAGGAAAATAAAGTACGCGAAAATACTTTATTTGGTATATCTGGGATTTTAAAGTTTGATTATAATCAGTGAACTAAAATTCCTTTAATCACAAGGTTTCCGTAGCTACCTTATTTAGAAAGTAGTAGAACATTTACATTTGGTGACCTTTTTTTAAAAATATGGGCGCCAAGTTACTGTCTACATTTTTTTGCCTACTATTACCTCACACAGTTCTAAATGTATCCCAGAGCTAAAAATTAAGTAATAATATAAATAGTACTTATTTTGAAGCTACGTACTTTTTTCTTTATACCATTTGTAGCCAATGTACTTTAATCGTTGAAAAAAAAGGTGGCAACCCTACACGTATTACATAGATTCTAATGTGTGTTGCGTCACACATGAACGGTAGTCGGAAGAAAGTGCACATGATACGTTTTCGCTTTTCATACTTTTTGTGCATTAGATGACTTTATTACGTGATGGCTGATGATGTGTATGGATCATAAACGTTTTGATCTTAATACGATATTGATGAGGCCAGTGATTAAGTTTGTGTTTAATATGTGCATATTAATGTGCATACTTTGTGGTGATCTGTTTTTTGTCTGCATTGTTTTGCTTTGTGATATGACTAGCTGTGTCTCACGAATTACCGTAACAAATGTGATACAAATTATATTTGGAATAACTTTTGTTAGAATAGATTTATTTTGATGAATCCAAGGCTAAATGTTAAGCATGATACGGACAGTAAATGTTTCAATTGTTGTTCCTTTAAATAAAATTCTTTATTCCATCTGCTCTGTAGGGATTGCAACGTATTTTTGTCGACCTACGAATAACTTAAGATGTTAGATCGAGTATAACTCGGCCGGGGAAGTAACACCGTCATACTTGTTTCTAGTGAAAATTTCTTGTGTCTCTCGTTTTCGTGTGTGTTATGTAGTGGCCGGCGTACTTTTGTGTATGAGGCGACCATCTTTGTAATTTGAAGTACCTTGGTATCTATGATTGATTACAGATAGAATACCTGGTCTACAAAACATTTTCTTACCTTATTGTGACCACATACCATCAGATGGATTTCATGCTCGTTTGCCACTTCAATCTTAATCATTACCGTACATCTATACTAATATTATAAAGAGGAAACTTTGTATTTTTGTATGTTTGTTATGAATTAACCTAAAAGCTACTGCGCCGATTTTAAACATCTTTCACCATTAGAATGCTACATTATTCCTGAGTAACATAGGCTAATTTTATCACTAGAATACATAAGGGGTCCTAGCTATACCTTCAGTAAAGTGAGTCAAGGTGTAATAACATTGCATAAAATTTTATTTTAACGCATATAGTCTCCGCGAACGAAGTCGCGTGAGTTCTGCTAGTTGAATATAAGATGGAAATGTAAAACTGAGCGTTGCTTAAAACGAATGCGTTGTCTTTTTATCACATTTACGAGTATTTTACGTAGACAATATAAAGTTTTAGAAGGTTGTTGGTAACGATCATCGGAACTAAACGATTATGGTTCATATATCAGATACGTATAAATAGCTACGATTTATGTCAGCGTTTCTGTTCATCAGTCACTGTTCCGCAGTTCCGTCGTAGGACGATAATGTATTTCGTGAGACGCACCGTTAATTTGACTGATGTGTCCATTAACGTATATTTCAGACATATTTCTTTCTATAACGTTTAAGGAACACCACCTTCTAGTGAACACAGATATCTTGCTACTCCTGAGGACTAAGATGGTCGCATCTAATAACATCCCCGGCACCCACATCCCTCTATGGAAACTACTATCGAAGTTCTCGGGACCATCATAGTCTTCGGGAGTAGCAACGCATCTGTGATTGACTTCAGATGACCCATGTTCTGTATGAAGTTGATTACAGCCATCAACCATATAATAAATGTCGTTAAATATTAGGAAGTGAGCCAGCAATCTATACTCCTATCTTCCTAGATCAGGTAGACTGTATGCTAGTCTTCTACCTTAATATAAAAAAGTGCGGCACTCGGGGACTGCCGCGGTAAAGCTATTGCATAGCATTATTTATTTACATATTTTTTTTCTTTAATACTAGGTATATACTTTCTCACAAACAGCTGTTTACATTTTCATCCGATTTCTCGTCTCGATCCGTGCGAGCTTCGTTCTGTCGTACCATATACATACGCGTAAAGCGATCGCTCGGCCGCGCTACATGGTAGGCGGAGTGGGGAGGGGCGTTAGGTTTTTTCGTTACGGAATTTCTTGATTCGGTTGCCGCTTTCAAACCCCCGCGATAGAAGTTATGCAATAGCTTAAAAACAATAATGAACTTATTTATTGGCTCAGGAAAACGACAGTTTCTGCCATAACATACAACTACGACCTTATGTACTGACCATATGTTTGTCCCCAGGGCCTACCGTCGTGGTCCCGCGGGCTGGAGGCGGCGGAGGCGGCGCGCGCGCGCCTCGTGCGCTGGGCGTGCGGTGAGCCGCCAGCGGATCCCGACCCGCCGCGGAAGAAGATGCCGCACGCGCTCCGCCGACGGTGGCCTCTGTGCCCCTGTTTACAGGTGAGTGGAAATCGTTTAGTCTTGCAATGTCTAGATGTGGACCCTCGTCGCGGAGTGAGTCTGACACGAAATGAGTTTCGGGTTTGATTTCCGGTCAGACAGCTCTCTGAATGATGTCTGACGTCTGAGGCAGGTATCTGAATGATGAATTGATATTCTTGTTCTGGGTCTACGTATGTATTTGCACAAAGCACCCACGATACAGGAGAAATTCCAGATGTAACTTATCGTGTACAATGTAGATTGTAAACTTAAACAATAATAATTAATTGGTTTGAGCAAACGTAACGAACTCGTACTAATGGTAAAGTGCTTTTATATTAGACGGTTTGCTTTGTTTACATTTTTGTTCTGGAATTCCAATTTCATAGTTGAGGCTCTACGATGATTAGTCATAAGCAACATATATAGAGATAAGAAACATGTTTTATCAGTATTCTATACATACAAGGTAAGAAAGCCTCGCGCCTCGAGAATTCTTACAGACTTGTTTGTATTTATGAAAACAAGGGAAGTGCACTTCCTAACAATCGCTTAGATTAGTCCATTTTATCTTACGTACGCTTATACGGCCATGGAGACACATTTCTTTATTTATTTAGAAAATCAAGTCAAGTTTCACAAGATGGTAGAACACTCTATGGGTCGACTTCGGAAGCACCAGCGCTTATTTCTGCTTATCAGTAGTATAACAACAGTATTATACGTTTTACCCTTAGCTCTGGGATCAGAATAGGGCTATGGCATCCCTTGCCTGTCGTAAGAAGCGATTAAAAGGGGCTTCCAGGTTTGCGGGCGGCTAGAGTGGGAGCTCGACCCGTTCGGTCAGGCGACTGCGGGAAGGACGGCGGTATGTGTGGTCGCATACCGTCGTAAAGACTAGACGGAGCGGTGGGGCCAGGCGCCCATCTGGGAGGAGCCTGATGGGGCACTACGCTCAGAGTATTCCGGTTGCGTTCCTCTGGAGATCCCAGAGTACTCTTTGTAGCGCGGAGGGCGGCCACCGGGGGGTTTAGTGCGGTAAAAATTCTACATAACCTTCCGTCGCTCTCACCATCTCGAGTACCCTTTGAAGGTTTCTCCCTCGAGAAAAAAAAAACATTATACTTTTCTGTGATCTAGTCTTAAGGGCGTGGAAAGAGTGATACGAGTAGATTGATACGAGAAAGAGTGATACGAGTATTTGATGTATTTTAACTGAGTCCTTAGCGGTAGTGACTCTTCTGTCGCAAACCTCAAGTAAGATTCTTAGCCTATCTAAGGTTGATTACAGATTTCCATTGGCGGTAGAGGCCACTTACCTTATACCATTTTACTTATGCTTCCAATATTGGAGGAACACTGATAATTTTAGATTTTTGACTTTTAGGCGGAATGAAGTTCGCCGGGTCAACTGGTATATTAACAAATGAAGTATAAAACGTGTGTAAATTACTAATATTGTAATATAATATCTGTATTTGTCATTGCATAAATAACCCTCACCTTTGAGTGACCTCGTTTGTCCATTTTAATGAATCGTCGAGTGCCATCATTTTAATATATTTTATATTAAACTTGCTCTGTGTCTGTGTATGTGTGCATGTGTATGTTTGTGTGTATGTATAACATTTCAATCAAGATTATATTCAAAAATGACATTTTTATGTTGGCCGACGTGTCCCGCGATATCATCCGTGTTCTAAAAATGAAACAACATTAAATTGCTAATCTATTGATTGGAGTAAATTAATTTGAATGAAGCAAAGATTTTTTTTTTGTAAAAGAATACGAACAATAATTATTTTTCTAAGCTTTTAACTTAATTAGATAATAGATCTTAGACTACGAGGGCATTTACAACTTTTAACTTATTTTTGCTTACACTACCAAAGATACACGACTTACACGACCTCAACTGAGAAGATCTAGCAAGAAACTCATCGGGATTGTTGTTTTTTCTTTGTAACATTTTTTTGTAAAATCCTGTTTTGGACTTAGATAATAAAGTTACCTCTAGTAGGTACCTATATAAATATCAACAAAATTAATTCACCATTAAAGTGTTGACATTTTGGGTGAGATTATTCCTAAATAAATCACACAGGTAGATAAGATTTTACTTCGATCCGATAATTCACACTCAGTTTTGGGTGAAGATTTATTTGTTTGTTGTTCTGAATTATCTATTTCTGGATACAGAATTCGCTTCTCGTGACCGCTGATCGCGCAATTCGAGATATCTTGATTGCAAATGCGAGTAACGAGATTTCGATTTAGGATCGGATTAACAGCTGTAGGTCCGTAGGGACTGTTTTATGTCTCGGTTTCTTATTTTTAACAGATTTTCAAAAGGAAGTTATTAAACTAATATTATTGCGGAATTTACACATTTCATTATGTGACGCGTACTCACGATATATGATTTTTGAATTTATGAAAGAAAGAAATAAAATATAAATTAATTAAATGTTTGGATCGTTATGTATACATCGTTTCTCTCTCATCAACCCATTATTGGCCCACTGCTGGACACGGGTCTTCTCTCAGAATGAGAGAGTTTAGGCCATAGTCCACCGCGCTGGCCAAGTGCGAATTGGTGGACCGCTGGCCAAGTGCGAATTGGTGGACATCGTTTGGTCAATTAAAATCTCAAAAAACATGAAATGCTTATTAAAATTGATAAATATTCTACTGATTTATAATTATTTGTAATTTGAAATTAGTTAAATGTAATAATACATTGTTTGTTCAGTTAAAAACTTAAAAATCATGGAATGCTTATTACACTAAATAACCACTGATTTGTACTTGGTCATGGTGATCTTTTTAGTGAAACCCATGCCCAGCATTGAATCTGCGATGGGGAAATATCAAATTTAAATGCAATTTTTATAGAACCTTGCATATTTTGCAAAATTCTACCGGGAAGTACAATCCATCATTGCGTAAAGCGGTGCTTGCGATTTGTTGGAGGATGTTCCCGGCTCATTGTCATAAGGCGACTATCATAGTCTCCAGAAATAGCAACACATTTTTGATTAACTTTGTATTGAACCCTCTGTATAAGTTGCTTATAGTTCATGGGTGGTAGTGACCACTAACCATCAAGTGGCCTGCCTACTAATTTACTACTCCAATAACCTCTTTCCTAAACGAAGTTGGTTGAAAATAGGACTTTAAACTTCTTTACTTCGGGACACGGTTTTTAAATAATTTATTATTAAGTAACAAATGTCGTGATAGCCTAATGGTTGAAAGTTGCCCTCTCGGTCGGGAGGTCCGAGGTTCAAAGCCAGGCACGCACCACTGATTTTTCTAAATTATGTGCGTATTAGAAATTAATTATCACTGTTTTTCGGTGAAGGAAAACATCGCGAGGAAACCTACACACCCGAGAGTTCTTAAAAAAGTTCTCGGAGGTGTGTGAAGTCCACCAAATCGCACTTGGCCAGTTCGGTGGACTATGGTCTATAACTCTCTCATTCTGATAGAAGACCCGTGCCCAGCAGTGGGACTATATTGGGTTGGCAGCACCAACAAATGTTTATAAGAACAAATACCTCAATCATTTAAACCGGCGTTGCCAATAGTAATCTCGGACAACTAGATGTGTATCGCAGCGGAACGTGTCATATGTCCCGAGGAGATCAGATACGGGTGTCGTGTTGCAATTGGTCGCAGGTTCTCTGGACTTTCACATCTTAGGGCGATTGTTAGTAATGTGAGGTTTACAAGGTGGTTGTTTTGTTTCGGCAAGGGAGGCATCACCTTGTCCCTGTAGTTCCGGGACCAGAATAGGGCTACGGTATCCCCTGCCAGTCGTAAGAGGCGACTAACAGGTTTCCGGGGTTGCGGGCGGCTAGAATGGAAGGTCGAACCGTCCAGACAAGCAACCCCGGGTAGGACGATGACATGTGTAGTCGCATGTCGTCGTAAACACCAGAAGATACGGTGACCTCAAATACTCATTGGGGAAGAGCCCGAAAGGGGCATCGAGCTCAGATGACTCTGGTTGTGGTCCGTTGGAGGTCCTGGAGTTCTCCTCGCAGCACTGAGGACGGCTACCGGGGGGGTTTTAGTGAAGTAAAAATCCCACATAACCCGGCCTTGCTCCCATGGCGTCGGGTACCTTTGAAGGTTTCCTCCTCGACATACAAAAAAAAAACAAAAAAAAGGGGAGGAATCACCGCCGTACCTACATACTATAACGCAAGAACTTTCTTACGCTATACGCGTAAGGCAATGCATAAAACATATTATATAAAATTAACTAAAAACATATTGCATTTGACACACATAAATAAGAAACGAAATAGAACATTCAATTTCTTACTATGAAAGACGTCATAAATGTCAGATTTCTTTGTCAAAATACCCGCTATTGCTTTTAAATGCAGCTTAGTTAATTAAACCTCTTCTTACCTTTAAGGGGTGCGTTCAAAATAACGTTTACTCGATTTATTTGAATTTGAGAAATATTCGTGCTACTTTAGATAATGTAGTCTAGTTTTTTAATTTAAATGACGGGCGACTAGTATAAATAAATTCATTTATATCACTACGGCTTAACGAATCGCTGAGCGGAATTTTTCCTTTACTATGCATTTCCACGTAATATCAAGGAAAATCCAGATGTTGGTGTCGACCGCTATCGGTTAGTAGTTTTCCTTGTGGCGCATACCTTTCTATGCATAACTGTCACTGTGGCAATAAAAACAATAGTATATTCTACACGATAAATTACTTTACCCGCAGATTGCCTTGCATTATCAGCCTACGTAGCTATATAACTAAATATCTTTGCATATTTTTGTACTAGAACCTAACGATAAGGCAAATGGGCTACCTGATGGAAAGTAGTCACCGTCGCCTATGGACATACGCAACACCAGGGGAGTCGCCAATTCATCGCCGACTTGAAAGAGAATTCTTTACGCACCTTACCCACGGGATATCTCCCGAGCGCGATCTCCTATCTTTTATTTGACTGAAACAGCAAACGAGCATGCAGTCCACCTGACGGGAAATGGTCACTGCCGCTCATGGACATCTGTAATCAACTTCATATAGAACATGGGTTCTATCGGAATTT
This sequence comes from Spicauda simplicius, assembly GCA_949699795.1. Classification (NCBI taxonomy): domain Eukaryota; kingdom Metazoa; phylum Arthropoda; class Insecta; order Lepidoptera; family Hesperiidae; genus Spicauda; species Spicauda simplicius. The sequence continues at coordinate 16,586,256 of OX453070.1, read as the reverse complement.
AATCACAGATGCGTTGCCACTCCCGAGGACTATGATGGTCGACTCATATAAAACTGCGCCGGCAACCACACCCTTCCATGGAAACGCAAGAAATGCTTTACGCTAGAAATAGGTGTGGCTAGTTCTACCACCTATCTCATATGGAAGACAACCGAAATAAAAATGCAATTCGCTTGACATTTGTGTTACTGATTCTATAACGTGGTGACAGCGGCGTCGGTCCATATCCGAACCACAAAATATTCGCTCTCATAATTATAATACTCAATTAACATTTATCGGTTGTCCGCGGACCAGTTGTATTGGAAAGCCGGCGCAGTGCAGATGTCGGCCATTGATACATATTTATTGTGCACGGTGGCAACAGGTTGCATTTTGCGCATTCCGTGAGATTTTGAGGTTTGTGGTGGCTTTTTGGAGGTTCCGTAATGCGGCTTGCGGTTATTTTCGCACCTAAGGCCTAAGGAACACGTCCCTGTAGCCTCGGGGTCAGAATAGGGCTACGGTATCCCCTGCCTGTCGTAAGAGGCGACTAAAAGGGGCTTCCGGTGTTGCAGACGGCTAGAGTGGGAGCTCGAACCGTTCGGTCAGGCAATCCCGGGAAGGACGGCGGTATGTGTGGTCGCATACCGTCGTAAAGACTAGACGGAGCGGTGGGCCCAGCCGCCCATCTGGGAGGAGCTCGATGGGGCAGCGCGCTCGGAGGATTCCGGTTGAAGTCGTTTCGAGATCCCGGAGTCCTCCTTTTCAGCGCCGAGGACGGCCACCGGGGGGGTTTTAGTGCGGTAAAAATCCCACATAACCCTGCGTCGCTCCCACGGCGTCTGGTACCTTTGGAAGGTTTCCCCCTCGAAAACAAAAAAAAAGGCCTAAGGAACAAGTAACATTGTTAAAACGAAAAGCCTGACTACTTAAAAACGTGTTTTTGATGTATATTTTTTGTTTTTGTTATAATTTTTGGATTTTGAGACAAAATAGTAATACACAAAGTGTTGTAATATGTACATTTTAGTGGTCGTCTATCTATTAGCTTACATTTGATATCCAAATCGTTATGAAGCTTAGCGCAGGTGCTACAGTAAAAAAAAAATTGAGAATTGAGTCATTTCCAATTAGTTTGCTATACATCATTAACTAGTCAAGCCATTTGTCCTATAGCGTGTGTCAAAGAAATGAACGAAAGAATGAAAGAATATACAAATATACATACATACACACATTCGTAAAACCAGTGTAGTTCCACCGCCACATCTATTTCTAGCGTGAAGCATTTCTTGCGTTTCAATGGAAAGTGTGGTTGCCAGCATACTTTTATATGAGGCGACCATCGTAGTCTTCGGGAGTAGCAACGCATCTCTGATTGACTTCAGATAGAACCCATGTTCTGTATGAAGTTGATTACAGATGTCCATGGGCGGCAGTGACCACTTACCATCAGGTGGATGCATGCTGCATGCTCGTTTGCTACTTCAATCAGATAAAAAATATATAATGTTTCTCCATTTCTTTACCACTACTACAGCTTGATAGCTTTTGACAACATACCTATACGTTGTAGATGGATTCATCTACATCGTGTTAATGATATAAATTAAGCTATACAATTTTAATATGGCGCCTGTGAATGTAAATAAAGCGAGGAAAGGCCAACAACAGATGCCTTGCTACCCTTGAGAACCTTTACCGTTCAATCTACGATACAGAAGCGCGGTTAGTATAATAATAAGGAAATGGATGATGTGATATGTTTCCGAAGACGAAACACGATCGGGTGTACAGCCATCAAAGCTTTGAATAGTTAGAAAAGTGAGAATTTTCTGTTGCGTTAAGGCTAAGCCTACGAACTCACTAAGGACTAAGGACGCCGGTGAAAACCGCTCCGTGAGTCTTTAGCCTTACCTGTCCTGACGCTGTGGGCCCAACTGCTCAAGCTAGAGGTAGCCCGATGTAGCTTAAAGGACTCCGGTCGCGTTCCTGACAGGAGAGGACGGTATTTTTTGTTCTTGAACAAAAAAAAACCCGACCGAGTTTCTAATCCCAGACGTTTGGCTATAAGATATACATATCAATTGATTTATCAAATTGAATTGCGCTCATTTATTATTATCATTTCTCGCGGAACTTATCATAAACTAGGCTATTTCCGCAACTCCACCCGCTTCGGTCACATGTACAACAGTAATGAGTATCCCATATGTTCCCTTCAGGAAGTATCCCGCCAGTGGTTTTTATGTAAAAGTGAAACAAACACACATACATCCTCACAAACTTTCGCATTAATAATAAACAGGATAATCTCAGCGTGACCGGGAATCGAACTCCGGTCTTGACGTTAAGAACTACGACCACTGAGCTACCACGGCTTTGCTTTATGCAGAAGGCAAGTACTTACAGTAGTTAAATTTTCTCTTCACCAGCTTAATGACTAAAGCCATGACCTTTTGTGACTTGCAGCAAGGCAAGGGACATTTGATCTTTATTAGTGCCAATTAGAACCGTGCCATGAGGTGATTGATGGGTGCTTCGAACTTGGCTTTTAAACTGTCAAGTGACTTGAGTAAAATATAATATTGTAATGTGGCCATAAATTAATTTAATCTAATTGGACACCGCGCTAGATATTGGAGCGCGGCGGAAATCAATTATTAATTTATGAATATGGATTTAAGAGAGAGTTATTGTTTTTTTTATAAGGTGGAAGTAGTTATGTACTAATATTAAGTTACATGCTTGGTGTTATTAAAATAATTATAATATTGCACTACATTGATAAATAATTAGGTAATTAGTGATAGGTAATTGACGCGAAACTAATTATTAATTTATGAATATGGATTTAAGTAGGAGTCATTGGATTTTTTTATAAAATGGAAGTAGTGATTGAGTAAGTAGTATCTTGATAAGTGGTCACCGCCGCCGTGGAAATCCATAACCAACCCAAGATAAGTCCTATATTAGAGTTGGCTATATATGCAGGTGGTAGAACCAGTGTAGTTCGCCCGAGGAAGCATCACCGCCACACCTATTTCTAGCGTGAAGAATTTTTTTGCGTTTCGATGGAGGGGTGTGGTTGCCGGCACACCTTTATATAAGGCGACCATCATAGTCCTCGGGAGTAACAACGCTGCTTGCACATGCCCTTGGGCGGCAGTAGCCACTTACCATTAGGCGGACTGCATGCTCGTTTGCTACTTCAATCAGAAAAAAAAATCCGTTGCTACCCTAAGTCCTAAGTTGGAACGCTTCGGATAAATATGATTCCTTTAAACTACTATTTTTTGCACTACAAAGGAATTGGTTGTATTTTTCATATTATATTTACGATAGATATTCTAACTAGCAATAATAGATTGCGGAGGCATACAAGAATGTTCTGAAGGAATTTCTTTAAACGAAAATTGTAAAAAAATGTTGCGTGTGTTGCCAGTAGGGATTGCAATCCGGAAAACCGAATCCGGTAATCCGGCGGATCCGGCACAAATTTACACACCGCATCCGGTACCAATTCACCACCGGATCCGGACTTCCACCGGATCCCGTGATTGTATATTTTGACAAAGATTTCATATTACAAAAATAATTACCGTTCAAAATCGATCCTTTTTTACACTGTTTTAACCGTTCGATTAATCCGACCGGATCCGGTTGGATCCGACCGGATTGAAAAAAAAAGCGACCGGATCCGGCCGGATTGAAAATGAGGCCGGATTGCAATCCCTAGTTGCCAGTGACCATTTAACACGGACACAAAAAATATTTTGAACTCTCCGGCAATAGATAAGTGGGATAATTTAATAATGATACTGGCTAATCCGATATTCGGTGGTTGAAATATTTTGTGGTTGCGGGTATAGTTTTCTAGGTTGTGGTATCCAATTTTATTCGATTGCTATCATTACAATACTGAGGTAAATTAGGCTCGATTGAGAACGTAGTACAATATTACAATGAAATAATGTATTTAAATTAGAAGAGTATTTCTTATTAATATTGTGAATGATAACGTTTGTGATGTATGTTTGTTTGTAACCCTTTTATGCAGAAACTACTGGCCGGATTTAGATAAAATTTCGGACACACAAAGTATATAGCCTAAATTAAATACATAGAATACTCATTAGCATGGTTACTACCTTTAAAAAAAGTTTACAAAGCGGCGGGAATAAGCAAGTATTTCAAAATTTCTCTTTTAGAAATAGAAATAGAAATATAATTTATCCAGGCTTAATATACAGCATACAACAAACATAACGAAGTAACAACAAAACATTAAAAAAAAAGATAAAACAAAAATACGTTCATTTTCATTTTCTATTTTTGATGTATTTGTCGATATTTCTAACATTGGCTTACCTCTGGTATATTTGTAACATTGACCTATTATTAATAAGTCAATGAATAGTATATTATACAATAGTAATATGAAAAAAGCGCTTGGGTCTAGGTTACACCTTATCGGTACAAACATGAAGCTAACAGTTTCAATAGCTACATAACAATATATTTATTACCACAACCAAAAAGAAATGCGTATTTTTTTGTCATAATTCATGTAAAACGAGAGTACAGGTCAAATAGTATCAGGGAAACTATCACTATTAAGATCTGTAAACAATCCCACAGCGGCAGTTCAAGTAAACATACTTAAAAACACTGATATTTAAAAATATTTAACGATACCACATTAAGCTTAGGTCTTCCCGTCTCAACCAAACCATCCCTAGCAGTGAACACAAACACACCAATAGTGGTCGATATAATTAGAGCGACAGAGACAATAGTAGCCGATAAGGGCGCGGAAGCAATTAGGTAATTACGGGCGCAACGAGCAGACGGTCGACAGCCGTGATTGAGACGAATGGCCCGGCGCCGGCGTCCCGACGCGAGTGAAAAGGCTAATTAAACGGTGCAATGTATTGAAGATAAAAAAAGCTAAAGTTAATGATAATTTTGCCTGCGATGTTTATAAAAGTGATGACAGTGAAAATGATGTGATAAAAAAAGTTTATGAAGAAATTAATTTAACATTGCATTAATAAAAAAGTATATAAAGGTGTAAAGGCGATATAGATGGTGATTTTGAAAGTGTTAAAGTGATGTGATCAAAATGTTTGGAAGGAAAAAAAGTAAGAGAAGCAACACCTTGCTTAAAAGGAAATGTTCGATTGTGAAACAAAATGTAAGTGTATTTGTGTTTTGCAAAATACTCGTCTAAGTTATTCCATGTTGGTGCAGTGAAATTTTCGAATATAATTTTATTAAATAATCTATATATTAATACGTAGAGCAAAAACTTGTGATTCGTTACTAAGATACTTGCCGCAGGCGGATAAGTATGAAATTACGTACGGTTATAGATGATGTAGAGAAGGATTGTTGCTACTTTGGACAATATGAAGTTTAGTTTTTTAATTTAAATTACGGTCGAATTTCGACCGTTGCGAGGAGTGACTAGTTTTATTAAATGGTTAAGGTGGGAGACAGTTACGGTGTTAAAATAATATTGTTTTGTTTTTTATTAAGACTTACAAGCTAACGTTGTTATTAAGTAGTAAACGGACATGCAATCCATTTAATAGTAAGTGTTCATTGCTGACCATTGACATCTGTAACCTATTTATCATAGAACATGGGCTTTATCTGAAACCAATAGAGATGTGGTAGAAGTGTGTGTAGTTTGACCGGTGAAGTATCACCGCCACACCTATTTCTAGCGTGAAGCATTCCTTGCGTTTCGATAGAATGGTGTGGTTGCCGGCACACTTTCACATGAGGTGACCATCATACTCTTCGGGAGTAGCAACGCATCTGTGATTGACTTCAGATGGAACCCATGTTATGTATGAAGTTGATTACAGATGTCCATGGGCCACTTACCATCAGGTGGACTGCATGTTCGTTTGCTACTTAAGTCAGATACAAAAAACGATGTGTTGCCACATCTCCTGAATGGAATAGATCCATGCCAGAACTAAGTGTGAGGAGGTTACATTTCTGATGTACCATACATGCGCTGATTTCAAAGGGGGTTCAATTAAATATAAAGACATAATGGGGAAATCTTTGAAAACTGTTAGGATAAAATGTCATTAATGAAAAAGTAAATGTCTTTTTGAAGTGAAACTTCTTTAGGCGCATGAGGGTAAAATTTTTACAGATGAAACGTCACGCCGGTATGCAACGGAAGTGTCGGAAAAGAGAGAGAGAGTGATCGAGACCGATTGAGAGAGAGTAAGACAGGGCGAACGTAGCATGAGCAACTAGCCGTGGAGTGAGAGTAGGGAGCAAGCGAGTGAGAAAGATTGAGAGAAAAAGTGAGACAGAGCGAACGTCGTATCACGCCTTTTCCCCTTCCTCTTAATCTTGGAAATTTAAAGTTTTAGATTTGTATAAATATAAACAAGATTTATAAATTAGTTCGCCAAAGAAGTTTCACTTCTGACATGTGTACTTTGTACGCACGCATGTTTTTTTAAATAACGCAACATGAATAAAGCGTAATATAGCATAACAAAGCAAAGTTTCAAAGCACCAGGTGTTTGAACCTCGCGTGAACAAATACACTTAGCTTCTCGGAACGTCTAGCCGTTGCACGCCCCTTTTGAACTCCCTCTGACATTGTTTGATTAACAGCATGCTTTTCAATGGAACTTGTCCTTTTTAGGGTTCCGTTCGCAAGGGTAAAAATGGGACCATATTCGTCTGTCCATCTGTTCGTCTGTTCGTCGGTCTGTGACCAGGCTCTCATAAAATAGCTAGACAGGTAAAGAATTCACAGTTGATGTATATTACTGTTGCTGTTATAACAAAATATACTAAACGAAATAAAAATATAGGGGGAGGGGGAGGGGGCTTCCATACATCAAACATGTTTTTTACCGTTTTTACAAATAATGGTACGGAACCTTTCGTCAGGAGCCCCACTCGCACTTGGCCGGTTTTTTGACTAAATAACGACGGTGCAGTATTATTTACATCGCCGTTCGTGGGTGCAATTTCAGCTTTTATTTCTTTCATAAGAAGCATTGAAACAGCCTGTATGACGTCATTAATCAAATCAATTTGTGCTTGAAACGGTTTTATTACATCTTTTTATTTTTAGTCTCGATCGTGGTGTTCCTGGTAAACGTTCTTGTTGATGATAAAGTGAGTTATGATCATAAATATTCCGCTAAAGGACCGATGCGTGGGTGAAGTCATCGACGAAAATACTGAAGTCCCTTGTTATGTTCCTGAAGGGGCGTAGGGTTGACAAGGTGGTTCATTACTGACGCTTAGAAGTGGGCGATACGGAAGTTATTTTTATCTGTCGTCAGATGGAGCATATTGTTCTTGTAGCGTATGAATTTATGTATGTATGTATGTTTGTATGTATGTGTGTATTAGGGTTGCCAGACGTTCCGATTTTTTAATCAAAATCATATGGGAGAGGCTCAGTCCCGCTTTTTGGGAAGGACTGGAATTTTGCAAAAAAAAAAGAAAATGTGTGCGTGTACTAGCGTACACTCGTAAGAAGTGAAACTTCTTTATGACGTTATTTTTCAAAAAATAATTTACTATATGCAACTTTACAGAAATTGGTTAAATAAAGTTAAAGTAGATAAAGTTAAATAAAAGGCTTTTATTAAACTTTATCTAATAATCTAATCTATAATAATCTATCTAATATCACGCGTGGTAGGGATAAGAAAAAGATGGCGCGTAACGGAAAAAGATGGTGCGTAACGGAAAAAGATGGCGCGTAACGTAAAAATGTTACACTAAATTTTTTTCCAACCCCGATAAAGAAGTTCCACTTCAAAAAATGCCAAATCGTCCGGCCCTCCTATACCAAGGAGAAATTTTCCTGTGTCTGTGGCTCTTTGTACCGTGAGGGCTACTGTCCCGCTTTTGACTACGGAGACCCGCTTTTTTCACTCAAAAAGTTACTAAATCCCGAATTTCATATTGGACAATATGAAAATTAGTTTTTGAAGTGAAACTTCTTTATCGGGGTTGTTGAAGTGATGAAACTTCTTTATCGGGGTTGGAAAAAAATTTAGTGTAACATTTTTTCGTTACGCGCCATCTTTTTCTGTTACGCGCCATCTTTTTTTTCCGTTACGCGCCATCTTTTTCTTATCCCTACCACGCGTGATATTAGATAAATTATTATAGATTAGATTATTAGATAAAGTTTAATAAAAGCCTTTTGTTAAACTTTATCTAATTTAACTTTATATAACCAATTTCTGTAAAGTTGCATATAGTAAATTATTTTTTGAAAAATAACGTCATAAAGAAGTTTCACTTCTAACAAGTGTACGCTAGTACACGCACACATTTTTTTTTAATTTAAATTACGGTCGAATTTCGACCGTTGCGACCGGTGACTAGTATTATTAATTACGGTATAAGTAACACAACATAGACGAATACAATTTACACAACTTATCTTTTGAACTTGAACAACGAGACGTATATTTAATTAATTCACGCCATTTACCTTCCTTGTTATTTAACATTATACTATGATTGTAACGGTTAACTTGCTGCCTCTATTATTATGCCTATCAAAATCAATATTTCTTGATACTAAACAGTAGACTCATTAAAAATGTCAAATTATATTAGACTGGTTGACGTTCCGCCTAAAAGTCAAAAATCTAAAATTATCGTTCATCCTCCACTATATTATGCATGTATTATACATAAAAACCGTCCTCTTGAATCACTCTATCTATTAACCGCATTAGAATCCGTAGCGTAGTTTTAAAGATCTAAGCATACATATAACCTGCAGTGTCACAGGTTACGCAGCAAAGTAGGGGAAAGCAGATCCATTGTGAATCAATTCGCCGGGATCTACTAAAGCAGGGTCCTGTAAAGACCCAGGGTGACGAGGAGGGTTTCATCAGAGTTGAGAAAAAGAAGAAAAGGAAACCCTCATGTCAGAACCGGTGCGGCACCGCACCAACCGGCCCGAACTACATGCTGCAGCCCGCTGTACCGACGACGCTGCTGTACGTGTCCCGCCTGCATTACTCTACAACGGTCGAGGAGATTGTAGAGTATATCAGAATCAAGACCAGCTACGGATTGAAGGTTGAGCGGTTGGAGTCCCGCCATAAAGTGAACTTCAACTCTTATGTGGTGGGAGTCCCAACGGAGCAGATGCCAACCTTCATGAAGGAAGAATTTTGGCCGAGAGGTGTTGTGTTCCGGCGATTCCGAGCCGGCTACCCGACACCGCGCGCAACACGACGCCGCACATTCATGTTACATGAATTATAAATATTGTTTATGTATAGTATTATAATATTTTATATTTGTTAGTTTCTATTTTGTATAGTATCATAGTTTTATTAATTGTTATGTATTAATTTGTTATAATGTTTACTTGTATTTGTGTATTCGTTTCTATGGGCCTTTGTAGCCTGATATAAATAAATAAATAAATAAATAAATAAATAGGGACAGACAGTGGACAGGATAGGATAAAATAATGTTCTTACATTTATCTGGATTGATATCAAGTAAATTGGTAGTGGTTATTTAGACAATTACGAATATAACGTTATTTAAGAAAATCTACCCATAACCCTAATTACCAGTAGTAACAATAAATAGTCATTATTTGGAATTATCAAAGCGATCGTGATATTATGCGCCCAGATGAACTTAATATTCGTATCAAAAGGTCGATTTAATAAAAACGAATGTAACCTATAATTACATCGATAAATAAATTGGTTTAGTAACCGATTTGTTCAGTCATCTCTTAATCAATCTGTCAAATATTAACTAGTAGAGCATGGTATTAATAGGCCCCTTTCACAAGCCTGAATAAAGTAATTAGGCGAATGATTTAATGGATTGATTGAGAACATATATTCCAGATATCGTCAACCCATTATTGTCCCACTCCTGGGCACGGGTCTTCTCAGAATGAGAGAGTTTTAGGCCATAGCCCACCGCGCTGGCCAAGTGCGAATTGGTGAAATATTTCAGATATTTTTCATTATATTTGAATTTATTGTCACCTTTTCCACGGTTATGAGTATCTCATGTGTTAAATCCTGGTTAAAAACTATCTGTACCCGAAATTTCAGCGAAAACCGTACAGTAGTTTTGTACTGACAGTGTAAGAAATACACATACATTCTAACAAACCTTCACACTTGTCACTACATAGTATAAAAAAGTCGATTTCGCCGTCTGTCCCTACGTATGCTTAGATCTTTAAAACTACTTCACGGATTTTAATGCAGTTCTTTTAATAGATAGAGGGATTCAGGAGGAAGGTTTTTATGTATAATATAGTGGAGAAACGCTGATAATTTTAGATTTTTGACATTTAGGCGAAACGGAGTTCACCGGATCAACTAGTAATATTAATAAGACCGACGACACCTGTATGCTGTATTAAATTTTTATGTTGTCCTATTTAGAACTTAGGTCGAAGATATAAAACAGTTACAGGTGATATTAAAACAAATATCGTTGTATACACTTTGAAACGAAGACACGAACTTTATCTTTGTTTAATCTTTCTTTGTCAATTGGTTTACGAGCGTAATTAAATATTCCATTGTTCGTTGCACAAATATTGCCAGTATTGTTCATGACCTCAGTTCTGTTTGCATTTCCATCGTGTGTTTGATAAATCTTGTGTACCTTTGTTTGTCCAGTTTTTCATATATAAGACTAGGTTATTTTCGCGGCCTTGCCCGTGTTTGAGTGACTTATGTGTAATCTAAGAGCGCTTTCACATTAGATCGCGAGTAGCGCAGCAGCCGCGCGACTGAAGGGACTGCTTCCTTTTTACGACCATATCCGGGGGATGTTTTTTGAATAAGTTCGCGCGCTGTACTTTTATAATAGCAATAATAATAAAAAATAATAAACGCTGAATAGTTGTTTCAATAACAAGAAAGCATTCCCTGCAGTCGCGCGGCTGCCGCGCTGCGGCGCGCTACTTGCGACCTAAATGTGAACGCGCTCTAATTCATAATCTGTGTGCCAAATTTCGAAATCCGACCTGTAGTGTATATCTCACAAAGTTTAATAAAAATAATATTAATAATAATCGAAATCATATAAAAATGAATACATAGCGTAGTATATTTATGGAATATATATTGAAAATATTTCCTTGATTATTTCCTTGTTCCGTTTATTAATTAAAATCATAATCTTAAAATAGCTGTACAGTCCGTTTATTTTGTTTCAGCACAATTTCAATCATATACATAGTAGAAACTTTAGCTAAAATGTTTCAAGTAGAAAAACAGCTTATGAAAATTATATACTATAAAAAGTCCGTATTGTACATGCATTAGAAGGTATACTTCCTTGGCATAACAAGATATTTTTTTTTGTAGAAAAAAGCGACTAACAATAGAAAAAAACTTTAATGTTGACTATAGCTAACTTCAGGGTGTCGGTTTTTCGTGACGGTGTGCGCGCATCGTAAAATTTTCCCCCATCCATAACGCGCCAAAAGAAATATAACTTAAAAAAATGTTTTTTCCAAAAAATAATTGTTTGGAGGCACGTACGTGTCAACCCTAGTATCTGATGAATGACTTTTAGACTTGTGACATTTGAGTGGCGCCCTCTGACTCACGCTCGAGTAGTCTCCAGATCTTAAAAAGGGTACTGTACTTTTAATCAGTTAGCTTTATAATGTTACTTACATGCTTACGTTTTTAGTAATACTAGTCACCCGTTTCAAAGATCGAAATTCGACTGTAATTTAAATTAAAAAAACATGCGTGCGTACAAAGTACACATGTCAGAAGTGAAACTTCTTTGGCGAACTAATTTATAAATCTTGTTTATATTTATACAAATCTAAAACTTTAAATTTCCAAGATTAAGAGGAAGGGAAAAAGGCGTGATACGACGTTCGCTCTGTCTCACTTTTTCTCTCAATCTTTCTCACTCGCTTGCTCCCTACTCTCACTCCACGGCTAGTTGCTCATGCTACGTTCGCCCTGTCTTACTCTCTCTCAATCGGTCTCGATCACTCTCTCTCTTTTCCGACACTTCCGTTGCATACCGGCGTGACGTTTCATCTGTAAAAATTTTACCCTCATGCGCCTAAAGAAGTTTCACTTCAAAAACGAAACTTCATATTGTCCAAAGTAGCACGAACATTTTTTCTAAATTCAAATAAATTGTAATAATTTTCAAGATATTTTAAGCGCACCCGTTAAAGGTAAAAAGGTTTTGCTTCACGTATTAATATATAGATGAGATTGAGTAACAATAATTAAATCTATATATTTTGAATATACTTAGGAAGTTATAAATTAATTTCTTAAAATGTTTCTTTTTTTGTCAAATTGCATTGATATGTTTTTATTACATTAAAGCTTGGATCACTGTAATGATCGAAGCATTAAAGTAGCAAACGAGCATACAGTCCACCTGGTGGTACGTGGTTACTGTCCTCCATTTTTATCTAAAAGCGACTTAATATTGAACACGGGATTTTATCTTAAGACGATCACACATGTGTTGCTACTCCCGAGGAATAAGATGGTCGCTTTATATAAAAGTGAGCCGGTAACAACATTACAAATTAAGCACTGAATATTCAAAATTATGCATAATATTCTGTTTTTTAATTTCATTGCATTTCTATCTTCGCATCAGTTTCCTTTGCTGTTGTTATCAGCGCTGTTATCAATGTGTTTACTGTAAACATTGTTATAGTCACATGAGCGGCGTAAATATTTTCATACATACTCATGTTGTTGAGAATTTTAAGTAATAAGTTCACGTTCACGGATGTACCCTGGTACACCGTGAATCACCACGTGGTACCACCTGGGTAGAACCAGTGTAGTTCGCCCGGCGACGTACCACTGCCACACTTATGTCTGGTGTGAAGCAGTTCTTGCGTTTCGTTGGAAGGGTGTGTTTGCCGGCACACTTTTATATGAGGCAACCATCATAGTCCTCGGGAGTAGCGACGCATCTGTGTTTGACATCAGATAGAACCCATGTTCTTCATGCAGTTGCTTACAGATGTCCATGGGCGGCAGTAAACACTTGTCATCTAGCTAAAAAGACTATAATAAACCGTTTAACGTAAGGCAAGATACTGGTGCTAACTTTCATTACCATGTAAAAATAACATGATTGTAATTATATAAAAAATATATAAATAACAAAAAAGACAAACCCGCTGAGTTTCTTGCCGGATCTCTTTAGTTGAGGTCGTGTTCCGATCCGGTAGTAGTGTAAGAAAAAAAAATTACTGACAATTCGTAAGTACCCCGATAGGTTTATACAAAATAAAGACATTTCATTTCATTTCAAATGCATACCAATTTCGTATTACATTTCTGTTACGATAGTGAAACCAGGAGGTACAGTTAGCCGCTAATATAATTAAACTACTACCAATTATACAATTACATGTTGCACTTATACCAAGTTAGGACAGCAAAGCGATACTAGTATCAAAAAACCAAAGAAAGTAAGAACCAGCAATAAGTAAGCAATAATTAAATTGTAATTAGTTGCCAATATCGGACACGGCTTAGTGATGTAACGTATATTTGCATTCGCGAATATTCGTATATTTTTACATATCCACATTCGCAAGAATTGTTCGAATATTGCAGTTGACTACCAAAAAAAAAAGTCGAATAGCAGAAAAAAAGGTCGCCAAATCTACTTTTTCCGGCCCTTCCCTACTTCTATAGCGGTGCCCATGTAGGCGTCAAAATAATAAAAGCTGACGATTCGCATTCGTGAATGGTCGTCTATTATCTTAGTCCTCGGGAGCAGCAACGAACAGAACATCGAGTACCTCAGAAGTAGATAGAACAATTCTAACGACCCCCAATTCTGACGACCGGCGTGGCGGAGCGGTTACCATACCGGTCTGACGCGTAATGGGTCCCGGGGTCCCGGCCAGACAGGTATCTGAATGATGAGTTTAGATTCATGTTCTGGGTCTGGGTATTTGTAAATTCGTCTTGTGTGTGTCCATGGTACCCACGACACAGGAGAAAATCCTAGTGTGAGGCTATGAGTGTAGAAAGCGTGTGTTAGATAGAACCGAAATTCTATATGAAGTTGCTTACAGATGTCCACGAGCGGCAGCGACCATTAACCAGATGGACTGCATGCTCTATTGCTACTTAAATCAGATAAAAAAGGGGATATTTGCATTCGCATTCGCATTTGCGAATGTTTTAGTAATACCATTCGTTACATCACTACAAAAGCCTCGTTCACGGCGCTGATTACTTGCTTTTTCAATGATTTTTTCCGTCTTTCCGTCCGTGTGCGTTTCCTTATTGAATCGGTCTGCCTCGACGCACCCTTTTAGGAAGCGATGTTTTATTTTTATATACACAGTTTAAATTGAGATTCTTTACAGCTTGGAGCTGATTTTATTTTATGAGAGGTTTGGATTGAAACCGAGAGCGGATAAGCGATAAGATATTTTACTAAATAAATGATGGTTGTTAAAAGTTGAACGCAAAATAGGATAAATAGATAATCGATAATTAGATATGCTTGCCACCTGATTGTAATTGGGCAACCAATATATGGCACAGTGAAATTAAAGGGCGTTTCCTTTAAATTGAAGATCTCAGAAAGTTGAGTTAATTAGTTACTTAAAACTAATCTGAAACGCAATCATCTTTTACGGATTTAGAAAATAACAAACGGTTACATCCCTTTAATAAACACTTGCTCTAAGAAACTTCCCAAAATGTGAACACTATTTTGTTATGTTTTACAAAATCACAAATTTAGTTAGTTCTTTTATTCTCACCGTAAAATAACATTGGAGTTTTAGCAATGGCGTCAATCAACTAAAGACAACGTTGGATAGTCTCAAATAAAAGAATATGCTCTACCACATTGGTTGCCTCAGTACTTTGGTTCTTTTGGTAAATAGTTTCCTTAATCAAGTACTAATTAAAATGACAAAGTGTCACTTTAATTAGTAATTACTAGTTTCAAAATGACTAAAAGAACAATCTTTGTTGTCATCTTTAGTAATCATAATAATTTTACCTTTTCACGAAAATGTAAAAATGAATACGCTAGAAAAAGATGTAGTGGTACCCACCGCTACCCAAAGAAAGTACCCACCTTCCCCTGCGAAACAAACTCGTTCCATACTCGTAGTACATTGCTAAGTGATGCTACTTCTCTTTCATAAGATAAGCATAGTTCGATCGGAGAGCTACCGCGCCACACCTTTTACTAACGTGAATTTGAGAGCTGGCTCGTATTCATGTAGGCGACTATCTCAGTCCTCGCGAGTAGCAATCAGATCCGCGACTGACTTCAGATCCGTGGCAGTGTCCACCAACAATCATTTGTTACTTAAATCATTAAAAAAAAAATCTGTCATCGCTATTTTATTCGTCATTTTTTATCGCTTGTAGTAAGCCGTCGATAGTAGAACACAGATGTTAAATGGACAAATTATGTACCTATCAAGATTTATGTCTTTACCAAGCGAGTCTCTTTTTGCTTCGACTTTCGGAGATTGTTCATAGGAGTCATGTCTCCCGATATTTTATTTTCAGCCGATTGTATTTATATTTGCAAGTTAAATAATTCATGATTCAGCTGTCAAAATGAAGCTATATTCGGCTTGGTTAAATGACATACGATTTTTATGTGATTGAGTACCTGAAAGAAATTGCTTTTAACGAATTTTGTTTTGTATAATTCAATGCTAATAAGATGTTTTTCCTTAAGAATATTATTGTCGATTTTGTCGGTACTTTAAAGATTTATGTTACGTTGTATTACTACATATTTGTACTGTGGTATTACTTTCTTGTGTTATTTTAACGGTAATAGCTATAATAATGTTGTACGAAATAAAATAAATGACAGTTGCAGAAATAAAAAATAAATGTCTCGTTATACTTTCCCACTGTTGGGCACGGATATCTCCAGAATTATGGGTGTTTTGGCCATAGTTGACCACGATCGCGTGAAACGTGAGTTGGTGTCGACTTAAAAGTTACTTAATTTACGATTTGAGCGGTCTAATGCTCTAAAAGAGTTATGCACTATTGCCAACTGACTTGCAACAAAAATTTACTCAACTAAATCAAGGGCAAGGGCGTTTAACCTGCACTAGTGCATTTCGACCACCTTAACCCTAGGGAGTACCTAGGGTTAAGGTGGTCGAAATGCACCAGTTTCATGCTAGAAATAGGTGTATGTAGAAATAGCCCTTACACGCTTGAAATGCTTATACGCTTAATCCCCAAGGTAGAACCAGTGTATTTGACCGGAGAAATACCATCGCCACACTTATTTCTAGCATAAAGCATTTCTTGCGTTTCGATAGAAGGGTGTGGTTGCCGGCACACTTTTACTACTTTTAGCAACGCATCTGTGATTGACTTCAGATGGATCCCATGTTCTGTCCATGGGCGGCAGTGGCCACTTACCTAAGGGGCACTGCATGCTCGTTTGCTGCTTCAATCAGATTTAAAAAAATCTAACCAGGAACCAGCTGCGTGTCAGCTTGGTATGGCAACCGCTCCGCTTGCGGGATGTCAGCCTAGCCCTGAATTGTTTTTTTATCATTTGCTACAAGATTAAGCTAGATTTCAACATGCTAAGGTCCTGATTCTTTTGTTCCAGAATGACGAGCCCCCTGAGATCACGTACTGCGTGGTGGGCGGCGAGGGCGGTCTGGCGCTGCAGGCCGTCACCCCCACTCACCCCATGCCGCCCCAGGACGAACTGGACGCGAAGTTCGCGGAGCTTGTTGTGAGTAT
This sequence comes from Spicauda simplicius, assembly GCA_949699795.1. Lineage (NCBI taxonomy): Eukaryota > Metazoa > Arthropoda > Insecta > Lepidoptera > Hesperiidae > Spicauda > Spicauda simplicius. The sequence goes on along the minus strand of OX453070.1, from coordinate 16,569,490 downwards.
ACAGTATATGTAATATATGTGACAAAGTTGCGACAGAACATAAAAACTTACAAAATACCATAATGATATGATAATAATAACTCGTGGAAAAAAAAGTGTGAGGATAAGAAACATGTTGTGATAACGCTTGGGACGCCGAAGAGTGGCTTTCGCAGAAAGCCACTCTTTCCCAGTCCCATGAGCCCACAGAGGCAGAATCGGGGGATCCTGCCTCTGGTCATAAGGGTTCGAGATGTCGTGCGTTCTGCATGCACATCTCATGAGGTACACCATTGAGAGGTGCCCGTCCCTCTCGGGAATTTGCTGGCGTTAACATCAGCGAATGAAATGCTAACGCCTTACTGACCCAGCACCGAGCGTCCAGACGAACGCCGCGGAGTTTTAGTTTTAGTCGGTATGAGTCCAACATACCCTTGCGCTACCCCGGGCGAAAAAAAAATCTGTAAAGTTGCCATATGAACTAAAGCACTTGCATTTAGGTGTGGCTTGAGCTTCCTCAAAACACTGAATGAGTCAGTGTATTATTGTGTTTTTCCAAATGGCGTAATGATTTTTAACATCGAAAATGGATAATTGCTTTTTTATCTCAACAAGGACTAATGTCAAGAGGCAACGACTCCGGTCGATGGCAATGACATTATACAACGCAAGTATTTCTAACTGTATTGCAACATTGAACGATTTATGAACTACTAGGCTATTTCCGTGACTTCTGTTGCTTGGCTCACGTTCTCTCTCTTGCATGGTTCTTTTTATGGCATATGTTATATTTTAGCAATATCTGACTAATACATGGTTTTTCGTGAAAGAGTAACAAACACACATACATCCTCGCAAACTGTCGCGTTTATAATATTAATGAGATTAAATGTTACAAATATTAGTCATGGGCATGATCTATTTAGACTGGAAACGGAGAACTATTTAGTGGTAACGGAGAATGACCCGCCTTTATGGATTTTTGACTCTTGTAAAATTTAAAGGATCCTTAACAATTTACAGTCCTGATGTCAGGATATTTCATTCTACGTCTTCAACTCATTATTATTACACTGCTGGACACAGGTCTTCTCCCATAATGAGAGAGTATAAGGCTATAGATCACCGCGCTGGCGAAATGAGATTTGACAGACTTCACACACTTCTGAAAATCTTTCCTTTACAGATCTTCCAGGTGTTGAGTTTATTGCAAAATATTGCTATAATATACAAATATACAAATTGCTAACAAAACTTAAGTGCTGACGTTTAAATATGATTAAAATGAATAATTTATAAATAGGTCCTATATATTCATTCGTGTGTTGTTAATTGAGTATATTTAAATTTTATAATAATAATGACATGCATGGATCCAATCTTATTGTACGCCCAGTGAGGCAGGACATAGAGATTACATTTTCTGTACCTATCTAAATATCATAACACCTGTTACGTAACTATTTTCCACAATAAATATGTTATGAATTATGAATTATAATATTTTCTTTCATCGTAAAACAGTGATAGTCAATTTCTATATTACACTTTACGGGTTTAACTAATCAATCCTACCGATGAAGCAATTTATAATTATTATAATTGCTCATGAAGAATATGTCAATTACGACACTAAGAAAAAGCTCTTGTTCCTCATCGATAAGACGTTGCAATTAATCATATAATTGATAAATTGAGCTGCGATAATACCCCACTTCCGCCGATGATTAACGTCTGTCGAACAAAGTTGCCTGAACAAGGTAATCGTATCGGGACAGCGGTGTTTTGACGGATATGTTAGTCGCTTAAGCTTTCAAAGTGGGGTTTATACACCGCCCAAGTCGGTAATCGTGTACACTTACCGTTTATGTACAGCATTTTTTTATTAGCTAGATAAGAAACTGTTGCAATCGAGAGTGCAGTCTGTTAGTTAGTGATCTCTACTGCCTATGATTGTAGTTGGTTATTAGGGAGTTTGGCGTTCTACTAAAAATATGTGTGGTGGTCAGACTAGTACCCATAGTACAAGATTTGTTTTTCTTTTTTTACAAGTTTGAAGTAGCAAACGAGCATTCAGTCCACCTGATGGTAAGTGGTCACTGCCGCCCATGGACATAGTAAGCAACATGATAGTCATATAGATCATGAAGTTCTATTTAAAGTAAATTACAGATGCTTTGCTACTTCCGAGGACTAAGAGGGTCGAAATATAAAAGTGTCCCTTCAACCACACCGTTCCATCGAAACGCGAGAACAGCTACATGTTAGAAATAAGTGTGGCGGTGGTAATTCTCCGGGTGAAACTATACTGGTTCTACCACCTACAAAAATATAACCACCTACAAGTATATACCCTTTGCTCAAAACAATAATTATTTGAGTATTTATACAAATACATTGCAATTATTATGAAAGTTTATAAGTAGTTATAGCGTTGATTTTAGTCTGTTTGGCTTCCTGAGACGGCTCAATTATTTACAGTTATTCAATTATATACAATTGTCATTTAGTATTCAAAACCACCAATGGTAATGAAGAATTGGTGGAAATCATCGATGTCCACCAATTCGCACTTGGCCAGCGCGGTGGACTATGTACTCAACCGTCTCATTATGAGAGAAGACCCGTGCCCAGCAGTGGGACAGTAATGGGTTGACGAGAGATTCAAAATCAGGAGTGTACTTAATGTTCGCACCTCTTTAGCACAGTGACGAAGTTCAAGAACTCGTTTTGTACAGAACTTTATTCGAGGACCCCTTGGGACGTGTTTAATCAGTAGACGCCAAGTACAGAGCTGGAGTTTATGAAGACTTTGTTAAATTCAGCCCTTGTTGTGACGTACTACTGTGATGCTGTTTTTTTAGTGTCTAAGATGCAATTTTTCGCTATTTATCTTGTTTTTTGGCCATGGCTACAAATTAAACGCAAGTTTAATTTGCATTTTTTAATATTTGTCTTTAGTATGCACCTACGTACAGGTACAGGCGTACTAAAAATAAATTAAATGTTATATATTCTTGTGAGGTTATTAGTTTTTGTTTACTAATCTTACTCTCAGCTTAAAAGTCGAAGCCAATGAGTTCAGGGTTCAATCTCCGGCTAGACCGATGAATAAGAATCTCATCTGTATGTATTTCGTGTTTTGGCATGTACATAATATGTATATTATGCTTGTGTGCTTATTGCACCTATGTTTAAAAAACTTATGTTAGAAGTACAGAGAGGGAAATTTTATTTATTTTTAACTACTAGAACGACCATTTCAAAAAATCTAAATAATTAATTATTATACACATAAATCACATTCACTTTTTTAATTAAAAATTTACTAAAATATTATTATGTATCAAAATGATACCGAACTTTAAACAAGTTACGTAATTGTATGTGATTGGCAGCAAATTACTTAAGTTAAAGTAGATGTGCCATAGACTTAATAAACGACTAGACTGTTAATTGGTAAACATAATAATAGATTAGTAGTAGAGATTTCTGTTTTTCTAGCTTCGGGTTCGAATTATTGCTACACAGTTTTGATTTTCCAAAACTATGTTCGCATTAAAAATTCATTATCAGTTGCTTAACTTTAACTAGCTCGGAGGAAAATCGCCAGACATTCTGTGAGTGAGGAAAGTTGAGAGTTTAGAATGTTACCTGTCTTTTAAAAGTCTGCTAATTCGTCTTGGTCAACGTTGTAATAGACACCTAAACACTTGGTTTAGAACGTATGTGCTATGGTATAAAAAAACTTTGTGACACATTTGTGTAACATGGTAAACAGTGATTTACACCTTTTTCATTTTGGCACATCGTATAGTAATCAATCAATGGTGTATATCTTTGGCAGTCTATTTATTTTGTTACTCAAATACCTGTAACAAGTTGTAGGAATGTGCTCGTGCCTAGTTATTGACGTTTCAGAATGAGATCACTTAATGTCGGTACTACTAATCCTCAATATTACATTCGTGACATTTTAATAACATAATTGTATCGGATGTAATGTCTGGTTTAAATACAAAGTACATTACGCGGTTGAGATCAAAGTGGTTTAACATTATTTGGTCCAATGTCGTGTAAATAAGTGTAAAAAATGTTCAAATGTCTATTATTACTTGTAGTGAGTCCTCTAAATTATATTTTTAGGGTTGTAATGTAAAAACTGATAAAACAAAATGTAAAAACGTAACACTTACTAAAAATCCGCTGTCCCTCTGTCTGTCAGGCTGTATCTCGTGAACTTTAATAGCTAGACAGCTAAAATTTTTACAGATGTATTGAATAAAAATACAGAATAAAAATAAATATTTAAGGGGGATCTCACACAGCAAACGTGGTCTTCTTGCCGTTTTTTTTGAAGATACAAAACCTTTCGTGCGCGAGTCCGACTCACACTTAGCCGGTTATTTGTATTTCTAAGTGATGTACAAACACGAGGAACTACACTTATTATTATAATCTATGCCCACATTCGTCTCGCACATACATTGTCGGTAACATATTGTTATAGTACCGACATCTTAAAAGGTAATGCATCAACGCAGGAATCCGGGTTTGACTTCCGGTCGGGGCAAGTTTCGTGCTATAAATGTTTTAATGTGTTGTTTAGTTATTTGTCTATAAATAACCGGTTTAGTGTGTGATTTCTTTTTGTATTGAAAGTAACAGATAGAGCATAAAAATACGTTAACATTATATTATGACATTAACTGAAGACAACATAATGAACTTATTTTTTGTTCTCGAGGGGGAAACCTTCAAAAGGTACCCGACGCCGTGGAAGCGATGAAGGGTTATGTGGGATTTTTACCGCACAAAAACCCCCCCGGTGGCCGTTCTCGGCGCTAAAAAGGAGGACTCCGGGATCTCGAAACGACTTCAACCGGAATCCCCCGAGCGCGTTGCCCCATCGGGCTCCTACCAGATGGGCGGCTGGTCCCACCGCTCCGTCTTGTCTTTACGACAGTATGCGACCACACATACCTCCGTCCTTCGAGCTCCCACTCTGGTCGTCTGTAACCCCGGAAGCCCCTTTTAGTCGCCTCTTACGACAGGCAGGGGATGCCGTAGCCCTATTCTGATCCCGGAACTACAGGGACGAACAACTTGAACTGAAATAGCCTTATAGACGTGAAGAAAACACACACTCACGAACTTTCGCCTTTATAATATTAGTATGAAGTATGATTATAATGTATCCAAGTAAACGTTATAATCGCATTAATGATTCTGGGTGTAAACGTAGAAAATTGTTGATAAATTAGTTCTAGACGCGCTCCATCAATTAATTATAGAGGTCGTTTAGATAGGGCGGTTGGAAACTAAACTTTCGTTTTCCACCGATTAAGAGGTTTACATATAAAACGGTTAATTTATTTAACGACAATGTTTAATTATCGACTCGTTAGCGCTGGGTGGATGAAATTTCACTTACAACGAGCTGGTTGTTTTGTTGCTAGGCGTAGGGCGGGATGCAGGGTTGGCACGTTTTTAACCTTATACCAGATACAATGTTCAAAGTCTGATGTCTTGATTTAAGAAGAGTAACACACACTGAATAAGGTTTTTTTATCTGACTGAAGTAGCAAACAAGCATGCAGTCCACCTGATAGAAAGTGGTCCCTGCCACCCATGGACATCTGTAATCAATTTCATACAGAACATGGGTTCCATCTGAAGTCAATCACAGATGCGTCGCTATTCCCAAGGACTATGATGGTCGCCCTATGTGAAAGCGTGTCGGCAACCACACCCGTCGTTGTAGAAATAGGTGTGGCGGTGGTACTTTCCCGTTATTCCGGACGATATTCTGGACGCAATTGTAAATACACGCATTTAGGACCAGATCAAAAATCTTAATCAAATAATAAGACTAAGAAGACCAAGACTTTCAGAGTGACCTGCATCAATATGATAAATATTTCTCCAAGGGGTTAATTTGTTATCAATTTCAGAGCATGACTTATCACGTAACCTTTCTGCAATATATCTAAATTTAATTATAAAGAGGTATTTACCGCTATTTTTAATGTGCAATGGTAAATTCTTTATAGAAGTGGCAGTTTACTTCCAATTTGCTTCGTAACACTAGAAGCGCGGAACATTTTGACACCCCTAGAAGCGCGCATGTCTTAGGTAAAAAAATGTGTATTGCATTTACGTGGTTGAAGTCCCGTGTACATAATATAATCATATTTCATGAAAAATGATAAAACTCACGATTATACGCATAATAAAATATTAACTAGAGTAGGAAGAACATCGAAGTTGGTCAAATTTGGGCGGCCACATTTCTAGTGTTACCTCGTTTCGATTATACATACCTGAATCTTAATAGTTCTGATATAAATTTAAATTCTATTAAATGATTTAAGAAACAAATTGAAATATAGACAACAGCGTTTAACAAAGCTATATTCTGAGGTTACTAATACATACTGAACTCTATTAGGTTGATAGACATGCAATTAATCTCGAGGGTATATGTACCAACTTTTCAGCAATCGGATATAAGTCACAAATAAATCCCGAATACAACAAGAACCAGAACGTGACTGATAAAAACCGGAGTACTGGCAACCCTTAGTAAGTTATAAACGCAAGTCTAACGCAAGTTATGGCGATAAGTTATCATTTGCGAGCTGAGCGATTTGTCATATGGTAATTGGTATAGTGATTATAGCGAGTTATTGAAATATTGGTTACAGTTGCATAAGATAACTAAGTGTATACAGTTATTTAGTATGAAGATCAAAGTATGAATAAACGAGCATGCATTCAGGCCTTTACTCGCAGATTTCGCTAGCTTTTGAGAAATTGCCTTAATATCATTGTGTCCACAAAGTCAGTTACTGCCCCCAAATTGCTCTCTACGAGTATTCGCCCAGCTTCGGCACAGTATAAATATGGAACAGTATGGAAACTAAGCCTTGTTTATGAAATAATTACCTACACTCTAATAAAGCAATAGGGTTAGCTCTGTATATTTTTTCGTAATAGTGTTATTAATAGGTACATACTGTAGTATTTATTGTCATGTAGTCATCTATCAATCGAATTGTAATATCTACGCAGTTTCCACGCAATACACTAGTGGCAATTTTACAAAGATCGCGGAAACAAATAGCAACGTGGCCGCTCGCCTTGACGCGACACTCGCTACTGAAGCACCGCGAAAACGCCTTAGCGGCCTTGTCAACGCGTATGTTTGGGTAAGTGTGCCGTTTTCGAACGCTTGTAGGCTGTTTCCATACTGTTCCCAATATTACTACTGTGGCTTTGGTCGCTTCAGCGACGTCTACCGCGATAATGTTTATCCTATGTGTTAATCTAGATTACAGACTACGTGTGCACACACACAGTTTTAAAACCACTTAGCTTTTACCTACGCTGAAGGTTTCGCTCGTGTTAAAACCTAGATCCATCGAAATCCAAATTTGTTGACAAATAATCATGTGTACCAAAATGTATTAAAAGTATAAAAAAAGAAAGTATTCTTTATTTTTTCTATTACGTGAACAAAGTTTCATGATAAATGATCAGTTGAGTAGTTTCTGCGTTAAAGCGTAACAAATTCACATTAAAGTTCAGATTCACATTAAAATATTAGTAGGCATAAGATTGGTCTAATTGAGTTATACATTACATTACATAAGCAGAAACTAGTGTTTTTGAAAGGTGTATGGACTAGTGATGTAACGAATATTCGCATTAGAATGTTTTTACACATTTGCATTCGCAAGGATTATGCGAATGTTTGAGCAATATAGAACTACACTTTGGTGCCCAAAAATAAAGGTCGCCAAATCTATACAAATGATGAACTGCACTTTGATGATCAAAAAAGGGTGGTGCCCTTTATTATTTAAATAAAGGGCACCACCCTTTTTTAATCATCATTGATTTGATGGTATTTTTGGATGCAGATGCACCTTCCTGAAAATAAATCTAGCGGCGCCCATGTTGGAGTCAAATTAAAAAAAATAACGCCACACTTTTATATGAACCGACCATCATAATCCGCGGGATAGATCTAAGATTAAACCCATGTTACATTTGTAGATAGAACCCATACCTAAGATAGAACCCATGTTTTATTTGAAGTTGCTTACAGATGTCCATGGGCGGAAGTGACCAATAACCATCAGGTGGACCATATGCTTGTTTGCTACTTCGATCAGACAAAATATAACGCAGTTTTTCAAGGTGGTAGAACCAGTTTCGACCGGGGAAGTACCACCGCCACACCTATTTCTAGCGTGAAGCATTTTGCGTTTCGATAGAAGGGTGTGGTTGCCGGCACACTTTAACATGAGGCGACCATCGTAGTCCTCGGGAATAGCAACGCATCTGTGATTGACTTCAGATAGAACCCATGTCCTATTTGAAGTTGCTTACAGATAGATGTCCATGGGCAGCAGCGATCACTTACCATCAGGTGGACCGCATGCTTTACTACTTCAATCAGATAAAAAAATGTCAGTAGTGGACATTCGCATTCGCATTCGCAAATTTTCAAACAATAACAATCGTTACATCACTAGTATGAACGTATTGGAGCGTGTGTCAGATCTTGGATCACAGTATTAATTGTAGGAGATAAGCGGGTTGCATAATGAACTTTCACCAGCTGAGTGATAGATTGGTGTGTTTGTACTGGATAAGTGGCGGATAGACTAATTAAGTGCGCGGGTATATTCCAGCTGTTAGTTTTTAGCTGTTAGTGTTAATTATTATTTGTAATGTTTGTAGTAGTAATGTAAGAACATTGTTGTGGAATGAGCTTCTTCCTGAGGTATTCCCGGTGCGCTATGAAAAGAGCTCTCCTACAAAGCCGGCGATGCATTGGCGACTCCTCTGGTGTTGCGAATGTCCATAGGCGACGGTGACTACTTTCCATTAGGTAGCCCGTCTGCCTTATCGTTAGGTTAAAGTATAAAAATAAATAAAATATTGTGAAGATACGTTACTTATCTTTCTTTTGCCTGGTCAGTGGATTGTTATTGGTTTTATAAAGTTGATATGAAGGGTAGAACTCCTTTTTTTTCATCACAGCTGTTTCTGTAAAAAACAGCAGTGTTTAAACGCTGCTCGTTCCTGTAGTTCCGGGATTAGAACAGGGCTACGGCATCCCCTGCCTGTCGTAAGAGGCGACTAAAAGGGACTTCAGGGTTGCGGGCGGCTAGAGTGGGAACTCGAACCGTTCGATCAGGTGATCCCGGGAAGGACGGCGGTATGTGTGGCTGCATACCGTCGTGAAGACTAGACGGGGCGGTGGGCCCAGCCCATCTGGAAGGAGCCCGTTGGGGCAACGCGCTCAGAGGATTCCGGTTGCGCTCCTTTGGAGATCACGTAGTCCTCTTTGAACGCCGTGGACAGCCACCGGGGGTATTTTAGTGCGGTACAAATCCTACATAATCCTGCGTCGCTTCCACGGCGTCGGGTACCTTTAGAAGGTTCCTTCCTCGATCTATGGTCAACTTCAGGGAAGATCTTATCTGGTTGTCTGTCTCTGTCTTAACTATGATCTTATCTGGATTACAGATATCAATGGGCGCCTATGCCCACTAACTAATAGGTGGACTTTTTAATTGTTTCCTGTTTCCATATTATAAAAAACCAATCGCCAGCCGCGAGTAGATAGAAGCAATGACTCTTTGGAATTTATATAGTGATCGCAATCCATGGCTCTGTTAAGCAAAAATCGAAAAAAAAACAAAATCAGGTCAACCACTATAAAAGTAAGTTTACAAAAAGGCACTAGTTAACGCAGTTTATGGTCAAATTAACCAGAATTTAGGTCAAACTATACTAGACTTCATATAATAGTGACGCCGAAACTGGCAGTAACAAACTCTATCTGACCTGCAATTTTGCAGTTCAAATACAGTCCATATATCAACACTTTAAATGCTAAAAAAGGGAAAACTAAAATCGATTCTCGTCAACCCGTTATTGTCCCATTGCTGGGCACGGGTCTTCTCTCAGAATGAGAGATTAGGCCACAGTCCACCGCGCTGGCCAAGTGCGTATTGGTGGACTTCACACACCTCCGAGAACTTTTTTTTAAAGAACTCTCGGGTGTGTAGGTTTCCTCACGATGTTTTCCTTCACCGAAAAAAAACGATAAAGTATCTAATATTGATTATATTGGAAAGGTTTTGCTAAGGCCATTGAAAACCTTGCGCACTGAAAACCGGCTACGATTACCGTTAGGAACTCATTGCGGTATTCAAGATAAGCTCATTGCATAATGTTGACATCGCATGTCACTTTCTCCGTTGATGGGTGCCGATAAACGGTCGCGTGCCAGCCGGATGGATGTTTAGTGATTGATAAGAATACTGGACATCTAGTTTGACGTTAGCTATTAAGGTGTAGATGTTGGCGGCCGCGACCACCGACTACGACCACGACTGTGACCGGCGACTCCGACTAGAAACTGCTACTGGGGATTCTGACTAGAAACGGCGACTGGTGACTACGGCTAACGACTGCGACTATGACCGGCGACCACGTCAAGTGGCCATAGCCATCCACTGACACCTGAACATAAGGAATCTGTTAAGGATTTTACTACTTTAATTTAATTAGATAAATCATAGTATTTCATGTAGAATATTCGCTAATGATTGACGACAGCTTTGTAAAATAAATTCGAGAAAAAGAATTTTGATCATATAACTGCACGCTACATATTTTTACCATAATTTCGCAATCGACATATGATTCGTACAAATTAAAGTACTATCTTCTGCGTTCATAAAACTTTGTGCAATACTTAGTCGGCGCCAGACACCCGTCACACTCATTACGCCGTGACGCGCCCTGATGAAGATTACGTGTCGTTTGAGATGACTCAAGGAATATGAGCTTATGGACGTCGAAAAGCAATCTTGTTGTACCCCAGGCAATGTACCTTTATACTAGACCAAAAAAATACCCAAAAAATCATATTAAGTTGAATTATTTAGAAGTATCTTATTGAATTTTTGAACTGTTGAATTTTTAAACTATTACATGATGAAGATTATGTGTCGTTTGAGACGACTCAAGCCATATGAACTTATAGACGCCAGAAAGAAATCTTGTTGTATGGTACAAATTGAAGTACTAACTTCTGTGGTCATAAAACTTTGCGCAATACTTAGTCGGCGCCAGACACTCGTCACACTCATTACGCCTTTGACGCGCCTTGATGAAGATTACGTGTCGTTTGAGACGACTCAAGCCATATGAACTTATGGAGGCCAGAAAGAAATCTTGTTGTATCGTACAAATTGAAGTACTAACTTCTGTGGTCATAAAACTTTGTGCAATACTTAGTCGGCGCCAGACACCCGTGACACTCATTACGCCTGTGACGCGCCCTGATGAAGATTACGTGTCGTTTGAGATGACTCAAGTAATATGAGCTTATGGACGTCGAAAAGCAATCTTGTTGTACCTCAGACAATATACCTTTATACTAGACCAAAAAGTTTTTAAAATTCTATATATTAATACGTGAAGTTGTGGTCAAAAACTTGTCGTGCATTTTTACGTAATATGCCGCGGACGGATTAATATGAAATTTTGCGCGGTTATGGTGGACGTACAGGAGTGCAGAATGTAAATATTTTTTTTCAATAATGCATATAACATACATAAAATCAACTAAAAACACATTACACACACTACCGTGCATTTGTCACAAACACATACACAATCAACGAAATAGAACATTCAATGTCTTACTATGAAGACACACAATGTCAATGCATATACTAAACTAAAATATGGTCTTAATTGTCAGAAAATTAATAAAATACAGCTTCAAACTAAAGTTATATTATATTTTTTAAACGTACCTATATAAAAACGTGAAACACATCGTATAACAATAACGTACCCACGCCCAAAAGAAAGTCAAAACATAATTCAACACTACACAACAAGTATTCAAAATCTTTCAAGACATCAAAGCACCAGTAGCAATTGTATGTACAATAAAGTATAATTGACTTAAAAAACGACGAGTCAGTCAACAAAGGTCTCCACTTTCGCATGTCAAGTGTCGAGATTAACGTGACTGGTGATGATAAAAATGAAATTAACGTTCAGTCACTCGAAAGTAGATTTTGGGTGTGCATTAACGATATGGTAGTGAATTTTAGATTGTTATCCTTGTATTGTAATATAGTGAATTGATTCGCAAGTATTTTATTTAAGCGTCGGTTTCGGGTTCCGCACCCAAAGGGTTAAAACGGGACTCTAATACTAAGACTCCGTTGCCCGTCTGTTTGTCACCAGGCTGTCTCTCATGGACCGTTATAGATAGACAGTCGACGTCCCTGTAATATATGATTTTAGACTAATATTATCGCAGAATTGACACATTTTAATACTTAACGGGTACTCACGATACGGGTTTTTGAATCACGGGTTTTTGAATCCTTCTCGAATTCTTTTTGCCGATATTTCGACCCAGTTGCATGGATCGTGGTCACGGCGAAACTGTGGTGGCGGGGAGAAACCGTTGACAAGCACTAGTGATAGATTAACCTATCTACCCTACGTCTAGTTCGTTTTTCTTTTTTAGGTTCCATATCACGACACACAACACTAAGTGTATCCTTACGCACCGAGCTTTGAACTCTATGTGATTGACATAAACTAACCTCTGGATTCCACGTTTGCCCTAACTTAAAACCGTCTTCTCTATTAAAGTTCTTAGGATGTTTTTTGATCTCGATTGCTTCTCTTACTAAACGTGAAAAGTAATAACGCTCCGCGGAGATCACTTGAGGTTTATGTAATTCTATCCAGTGGTACCCGCAACCCCGGAACTCCCTTTTAGTCGCCTCTTACGACAGTCATAGGATACCGCAGCCCTATTCTGATCCCGGAACTACAGGAACTTGCTATTTCTAATAAATAAAAACATTTAATGTTGTATATTTCGAACTGAAATGTACTGAAATATTTCGATACACAATCTCTCTTTAGCTTAGTAGGAAAATTTGCCGAATTGACATACCTTATTCGATGCGGGTGCCGACCATATCAGCTGACGTAACGCGAAACAAACAATAATCTCTAACTGCATTCCTAAGTTTACGAGCAAGAAGTAAGGCTGCTCGGGTCAGTGACTGATTACAAATACAATTTCACTGGATCAATAGCGGGGAGATCAATGACCTGATTACGTATAGTCTACTAACAGCAGAGGTACGTTGAAAGGCTATAGGATAAGACAGTATGGGAAACGAGCTTTAATGATCTGGCTTTTATATGAATGAGCTGGGTCTCTTTTATATAAGGCATCTTAAACTTCGGTAGTAGGAATGCATCTGTGGTCGACTTCACACAGAACCCTATTCGGATAGAACTCTTTTTTCACAACGTGGCTGAACAAATATAATCTGAACTACTAATGAATGACTAAGAAATAATTGACACTGTATGTAATAATCTAACAGGACATAATAAATAGAAATGTATGCGCAAAATTACATAAGATTGAATATAAATAGTGACAAGTTTTTATTAAATATATCCATTGCATTTTTTAAATTTGTAACCTCTTGATATTATCTTTTTTGGATAATTAATTGATTATAATATTTTGTATGTCAGAACATGACCAGATATAATGGAACTGTCTATATTATGCTAATCACCTTGATTGTACCTATATCTAATGACAAATAAACAATTTGAATTTGAACTGAGAAGTACCACTGCCACACCTGTCTGTCACGTCAACCCATTATTGTCCCACTGCTGGGCACGGGTCTTCTCTCAGAATGAGAGAGTTTAGGCCATAGTCCACCGCGCTGGCCAATGACGAATTGGTGGACTTCACACACCTTTGAGAACTTTTTTTTTTAAGAACTCTCGGGTGTGTAGGTTTCCTCACGATGTTTTCCTTTACCGAAAAGCAGTGATAATTAATTTATAATACGCACATAAATCAGTGGTGCGTGCCTGGGTTTGAACCTCGGACCTCCCGGTCGAGAGGGCAAGATTCAACCATTAGGCTATCACTGCTGCCACCTGTCTGTAGGGTGAAGCAATGCTTGCGTTTCTGTGGAAGGGTGTGGTTGTCGGTCACTTTTATGTCAGGCGACTCTCTTCATCCTCGAGAGTAGAATCACATCTATGATTAACTACAGATAGAACTTATGTTCTATAAGCAGGTGTTTACAGATGTCCATTGTCGGCAGTGACCACTTACCATCGGTGAAACGCATGCTCGTTTTATTTAAAAAAAAGAAAGATAATGATATCTAATACAATAGTATCTATGGTTTGCGAGATTTTAACGTCCCCTTAAGGTATAAGACTAAAAGTTTCAAAAGATTTTGAAGAATATGTATGTGTCACTAGAGACACGATAGTACAGTGTACTCGCTTTCTACCTCTATTTATCCTCTGAGGGGATATGATATATTTTTTCTTAGTAATTTCATGCTTTTACGCTTTTATGCTGTGTTGTAAGCTAAATTAAGAAGTTAATAAAGGAAATACGAGATATTAATATGAGTTGTACCAAATTAGCCCCTAGGGGCGTATGTGATTGACATTACGATTTCTATTCTATTTGCAATCAGTTGCAAATGTCCACCGGTCACATAATATCATGGACATGTTTTTTCTATTTTTTGTGACGGATACGTATAAACTTAATAGGAGCCATATCTGCGTATAACTTAAACAGTTTATGTGTCTCCAACAGTCATAGCAGCACTTCATGTAGTATGATAGAAATAGTATATAAAGCAAGAGGAATTTTGTTACTATTGGTTAAACCGTTTACTGCGCAAGTCTTGACTGCAAAAAGGGATACACAAAGACATACAACTTATAGAATCAGTTAACATGTGTTAGCATAATAGCACATAATAACTCACAAGCGCACGAGAAATGAAATGTCTTTATTTTGTATAGGCCTACGAGGGCACTTACAAATAATTGTCAGTTACATTTTTTTTTCTTACACTACCACCGGATCGGAACACGACCTCAACTGAGAAGATCCGGGGAGAAACTCAGCGGGTTTGTCTTTTTTCTTATTTATATCCATTTTTTTCATATAATTACAATAGTGATTTTTTACATGGTAATGAAAGTTAGCTCCAGTATCTTGCCTTACAGTTCAGTAAAAGAGAACCCTGTTTGGCAAGATACGCTACACTTTGATATATATAATAATAATATACTATAATAATGTATATTATTATTATACGAGCTTAATGTAATGGTAGATAGTATGAAAAACACAAGTCACTTCAATTTAATTTATTCATATAGATCGCAGATTCCGGTATATACTAACCATAAAGAAACAAGTCTGCAATTTCTCAGAACACAAAGGTCATAATCCCATTAGAATTTCAATAGCTATCCGCGTGCGGTTAGCATTCTGCTCGTTAAACGGGTGCGTGGTAACCAACCTTGGCACAGTCACATCTAGTCACGATTTATTTGTGCTAATTGATTTACTCTGATCATCCCTCTAAGCACGCTATAGAATATTTTTCTGTTGCTTGCATCTTTTTTCTTATCTGACTGTTTCACAAGGAATAATCTTTCTCAGTCATATGTGGGAAATTTTCCGCTCAGAGATTCGTTAAGCCGTATGATATAAATGAATTTATTTGTGCTAATCACTTGTCGCAGCGTTCGAAATTCGACCGTAATTGAAAGAAAAAAAACCAAACTTCTTATTGTCCAAAGTAACACGAATATTTCTAAAATCTATATATTAATTCGTGAAGCAAAAATTTGTGACGTGTTGTTAACATACTTGCCGCAGACGGAGGAGTATGAACGGTTATAGTTGATGTAGAAGAATTGCGCTATACTAATATTTTTTCAAATAATGCATAATAGATACATAAAATCAACTAAAATCACATTACACTCACTACCTTGAATTTATAGATAACTAGATGGCCCGGCAAACTTCGTTCCGCCGAAAGTCTAGAATCTAAAATTATCAGTGTTTCTCCACTATATTATACATGTTTGTTACATAAAACCTTGAATCACTCTATCTATTAAAACCGCATTAAAATCCGTAGCGTAGTTTTATAGATCTAAGCATACATAGGGAAAGACAACGAGAAGCGAATTTGTTATATACTATGTAGATGATATGTACTACGGATATTACAAGAATTTCACCAGGAAACAAGAAAGCCCTTAAGTACAAGCGTGTTTATGTTAATAAGTGAAGCGAGAAGTATATTTAAGCTGATGTGAGCTTTCTAGCACCCGACAAGGCATGAAAGCTACAAGTAATTGTGTACACTTGTCAGTTGTTAGCCCTTCATTTCTAGGACTAATAATAGTGTTGTTTGACTATAGACCGAGTGGTGGGTAGAAATGACCGGTTGGCAAAAAATGTTTATCACTACATAGTATACAACAAAGTCACTTTCCGCTGTCTGTCCCTATGTACGCTTAGATCTTTAAAACTACGCTACGGTTAATGCAGTTTTTTTAATAGATATAGTAATTCAAAAGGAAGGTTTTTATAGGTATATAATATACACAGTGGAGAAACACGGATAATTTTAGATTTTTGACTTTTAGGCGAAACGAAGTTCGCCGGGTCAACTAGTATCCAATATATTAATATGTATTTCTGCTAGTGTTTAACGTAACAGGCTTATAACGAATTGTTCCCAATATTATTATGGCAATTCTTATAAATTTAATTTTCGTATTAATTAAAAATATAATTATCTGTACGACACTGATCCTTGTGGTTTAAATTCAGCTTTTTTATCTGATTGATGTAGCAAACGACCACGTAGCCCATCTGATGGTAAGTGGTCAATTCCGCCCATGGACATCTGTAAGCAACTTCATATAGAGTATACGCTTCATATAGAGTATACGCTGTGTCTAAAGTCAGTCAGAGATGAAAACAGGGATCGATCGGTCGAACTACACTGGTTCTACCACCTGGAAGTATTATTAATAATAAAACAAACACTTTCTACACTCATAGCCCCACAGTAGGATTTTCTCCTGTGTCGTGGGTGCCATGGACACACACAAGACGAATACACAAACACCCAGACCCAGAACAAGAATCTAAACTCATCATTCAGATACCTGTCTAGCCGGGAATCGAACCCGGGACCCACTGCATGTCAGACCGGTACGCTAACCGCTGCGCCACGCGGGTCGTCAAAATAATGTTAAAATATTAAAATTGCTAAACATCAAGTTGTTGTAGACCGTAAAAACTGTGTTTTAAATGAAATAATAAGTACTTTCTTAAACCGTTAAATGATAGGATACTTACGTCTACTTTATAAAAACTAACTCAGAGTAACTAACAGACAAGATAAACCAAAGAGTCGATATAAATAAACATGAAAATAATATTGTTAAAGCGTTTCTTATTAACCTAATATTTTAAATTTTACCACTTAACGTCCATAATAGGAAAAGAAATTTCTTGCTAGTAATATATAGTAGAAAGTCTAGCACACTAACAGGCGCTGAAATCATTGTCTGCATGGACATTTCTATTTTATTGTTGTTCTGCGCATTTCCCTATAGTTAAAATGATTATCTTATGTTGCCTAGTGGTCATAAATACGTGGAGTGAAATAAAGTGCGAATAACAAGTACTTAGCAAGTAAGTGGGATAATTTTACGAGCATTTAGCCTGGTGGTAAAATTCTAGAAGATCCAATGCGGCCACGCTGCTGTGATACGCACATTGTTTTATTTTAAACACGTGTATATTTATTTTTTTTATTTTTTATTAAAAGGATATAATACCAATTATAATAATTAACACAATAATATCAAGATACATTTTCTTTTTTTTTTTAATTTATCAAATACAATGATAGTAAGTTGAAGTGCATGGTGTAAAACAAATTAATGCAATGAATGTGTTGAAGTGCATGGTGTATTTAAAACAGGAAATAGAGAACTAAATATACGTAGCTAAACTTACTAGTCACCCGTCGCAACGGTCAAAATTTGACCGTAATTTAAATTAAAAAACTAAATGTCATATTGTCCAAAGTAGCACGAATATTTCTCAAATTCAAATAAATTTGAACGCACCCGTTAAAGGTAAAAAGAGGTTTAATTAGCTAAGCTGCATTTAAAAGCAATAGCGGGTATTTTGACAAAGACATCTGACATTTTTGACGTTGTGTTTTCATAGTAAGACATTGAATGTTCTATTTCGTTGATTATGTATGTGTTTGTGTTAAATGCAAGGTAGTGTGTGTAATGTGTTTTTAGTTGATTTTATATATGTTTTATGCATTATTTGACAAAATATTAGCATTGCGTAATCTTTCTCTACATCAACTATAACTGTGCGTAATTTCATACTCCGTCTGCGGCAACTATCTTGAAAACGTATCATATTTTTTTGGAATAAAGACAAACACGCTAGGTTTCCTGCCGTCGTCCCTGTAGTTCCGGGATCAGAATAGGGCTACGGCATCCCCTGCCTGTCGTAAGAGGCGACTAAAAGGGGCTTAAGTACAGGATTTAAATTTTAGGGAGATAACACTTAAATCCCCCACTCTGCAGGATCTGTCACTAATGACATAAGTAAAGGCTATTTGCTTGAAATTTTCTTCATGTACATTCTCTAATGTATCAGAAAGCGATTAGAGCCAGCATAACGCCGAGGTGCAAGTTTCACGGCAAAGTGCAAACGATTAGAAACGGTCATGTTCACACTCGTACTTTCTTTCATGTCACGATTGCTTAGGGCTGCGCTAAGGTACTATGCTTTACTTCAATAGTCTCATATGTCGTGCAAATGATACGAAACTATATGATACTCCGATAGCCGTTTATAATACTATACTATATGATACTCCAATAGTTTCTTGTGCTATACACATGTGCCATGTATAGCATGTTATACTAGCTGCACATTGCGCACGTTGCTACAACATCACAAAAAAATATATAGCAGAAACCTTTGCGAGCTCATGAACACCTTTGCTAAAGATCATCACATAATCAAATGAATAGTTTGATCGTAAACTAGATATATAGATATAGAGATAGATATAGACTATAGAGGACATGGAGACAAAAAAACATTTTTATAAAGAAGAAGAAAGATGATACTCCAATAGTCTCTTATAGCTTGCAGCCGTGACTCTCTTCGCGTAGGCGTAGTACTCCAGTAGCTTAGTACAACTTTTAACCGCGAACGGATTCGCATAACCTTTGGGTGTAGTTTTTAAGGTATTGCATAGCTTTTAACGCGGGCTTTGAACTCAGCGACCGGATCAAGAAATTCCGTAACAAAAAACCTAACACTCCCCACTCCGCCTACCATATAGCGCACCCTAGCGTTCGCTTAACGTGTATGTATATACATACAAGGAAATTGTACCTACCTAGTGTATGTAGATTCGAATTAGTGCTAGTGTTTTACATAATATAATAATTTTATATACAAATAGGCAGTATAAGTCACGGTAAATTAAATTTGTGACCGGATCACACTTCAGTTTCGTTGACTGAATAATAACTAATTTCGATCTTCAATCACGGCCAGACGCCACTCAAGTGGAAAGTTCTCGAAAGCGTGTCTAGGGCTGGATTTAATAAATGTTAAAGTTCGAGACTTCAACAAATTGAGAATATTCTTACTATTTAATAAGATGTTTTTGCTCATTTTATGGTTACAAATGTCATTTTTGCAAAGTAAAAGTATAATAACCTGAACATAAATGCAATGGATGGATGGATGGACTTATGTCCATGGTCGGCAGTGGCCACCTATCATCAACTACATGCTCGTTTGCTACATCTTTATGAAACAGTACTTGTTCATAACAACCTGAGTGGCTTTGCGCCGTGAACATACAGGTCTGACATGAAGGGTTCCGGGTTCGATCCCCGGCTAAACACACAACTGAACGATAAATTTCGATTTTTGATCTTGGTCTGAGTGTTATGTATGAATAAACAATATGGCAGAATGTGTCATCCTTGTGTGTACATGCGTATAAGTGTAAAGAGTTATTTATTTATACCAAGCATTAAAGAAACTAAAACATTAAACAGAGAAACACACAAAGATGAGAGAGAAGGCGGCAAGATATTTGTACAAGCATAATAAAATAGATTTAGCAAAAGCAATAGAACAGATTTAAAAATAAGTGCAAAGCTAGGCTAGGTGCCTTTGCACTTATTTTTAAATCTGTTCTATTGCTAGATAGGTATCCGTTCAGGAAATTAAATGGTGACCATAACTCAAATACACAGATTTTTGAGTTAGCTCCCTTTAGATCTAGGTGTGCGATATGACCTTACCGTGAAATACCGTCAGTTGAAAGTAAGAGTGGTTTAAGCCGCGTGGGACAAGCGTCCATCACTTCCTAATTGGCTGACATCACGGAAATATCCGAGCTATAGTCATAATAACAATAGGTTATAATTTTTTGGAATGATCGTGCGAAGTGACTTTCTTATTTTGTGCGATAATGAACATAGTCTCTGTCACGGGTCTCAGGAAAGGTGGAGATTAATTTATTGTGCTTTTATTGTTGTTTTCTTTTGTTTGGACAACGTACAGAGAATTAAGAATTAATTACTAATGCTTTTTTCATTTTATTGCATAATCTTATCTTATTCTTAGTAAAGTTATGATTGCGAAAGCTTGTGAGTTTGCGAGAGTTCGTTTGTATGTATTTAGAATAAATTTAAAATTTAAGATATAGTAATATTTTATGTTTTTGAAGGTCCCCCCGGTACCACCGCCACACCTATTTCTAACGTAAAGCATTCAATGTGTTTCGATGGAAGGATGTGGGTGCCGGCACACTTTTATATGAGGCGACCATCCTAGTCCTCGGGAGTAGCAACACATCTGTGATTGACTTTAGATAGAACCTATGTTCTATATGAAGTTGCTTACAGATGTCCATTGGCAGCGGTGACCACTTACCATCAGGTGGACTGCATGGTCGTTTGCTACTTCATTATTATAAAAAAAAATGTTAAAAAATAAAAAAAATATCATACATGGGAATTAACATACTGCAAGCGGAACCGCGGAAACAAATAGTCGTTTTAGCAACTTTCATAACATACTGCAATATCTATGTTATGTTATTTTTTTCCAAAAATTTTATGCCTACTTCGTTTCTGGTTTTTATATACTTTTTATTGATTTAGTCGTCCCTTGTAGTTCATGAATCAGCAAATTAAATTTGTTAATTAGTTAAAAAACATTACTATCACCTACTTCGTGTGCACACATACATAGTTTTCTCGGTCTTAATTTTGTTTAAATTGGATCTCTTTAGTAGGTATGTCAATTTTTAGAATTTCTGTTTTAGTTATTGGGATAATTATAATTAAATTTAAATGTAAATAAAAATACATAATATTTATTTTGCCTACATTGCCAAATTATATTTGTACCTAAATAGCATAAACCAAACGTACGAAACATTTTTCTATTTTACTCATTTTTTGTAACTTTATGCGTATCAATGTATCAAAATTGTACTATTATGTTAAATATTATTATGTACAATATTTTATTACCTATACGTTGGTTTTGTAGAGAATATTCACTCACATTAGACATGGCTCGTTGGTCTAGGGGTATGATTCTCGCTTTGGGTGCGAGAGGTCCCGGGTTCAAATCCCGGACGAGCCCAATGTGTTTTTTATTTTTTATTATTTAAATGTATTAAATAATAAATGTGAAGTAATTATTTTATTACATAATACATTTTATTGAAATGTTATCTTTATTTTTTTTATTTACGATTTTTTTCTTTTTTATTGTTTCAGTTTTTATGTTTTACTAGATAACATCAGTAGCAATTGACTTTATTGGATAAGCTTTAAGAATAGATAGGTGTTCATATATATTAATTATAATAAAGAGATAAAAACCCGAATACTTAAACAAATTTAACTAAGGCGAAAGTAGTACTACTTAATCATACATCACACGGTGCAACATGCGATGACACAAGTAGTTTTAGATAGTTTTTTCGGTATTTTTTTCTTTATTTTCGCCTTACAAACGAAAAAGATATGACCTACTATCGCAGTGGACTAATACAAAAATAGTGTAAATACATAACAGTTGGAGTAACAAGAGTGTTACCAAAAGTTATTTTAGGCATCGCATAACAGAACGATTTAAAGAATACGATTGATTTAAAGAACAAGAAATGTCTCAATGCTAGATAGCACAATAATGATCCAATTGTACTGTAAACGTATAGAGAGAACAATCAGCAAAACAAAGAACTAGTATGTAACCATGTTAAGGGTTCATTGAACAGTCTCACGGTTAGTCGGACTTCAGTTAGTTGAACTGAACTTGACATTATGAGGTTATCGGCACTTTTAGCTACTGCTTTATCGCATTGATCTGTCGCTGGTATCGCTACTCTGTGTGCTTTTTAATCCTTAATCTTTAACAATGATCCAACTGTACTGTAAACGTATACAGAGTACAATCAGCAAAACAAACAAAGAAGCAGTAGGTAACCATGTTAAGGGTTCATTGAACAGTCTCACGGTTAGTCGGACTTCAGTTAGTTGAACTGAACTTGACATTATGAGGTTATCGGCACTTAGTACTTTTATATCGCATTGATCTATCGCTAGTATCGCTACTATGCGCTTCGTTGTATCGCGTATTGTTTCATGAGACTTTTTATGTCTTATGTTGGAATCTGTGTCAGTCGTTCCTGGGATATTTGCTGTTTTATTCGAAATAGTTGGTACTTTGTAACATACTGTAGATACTATCCATGATTAGTAGATTGGAGATTAGAATAATCAGATAGGCATAATCGAATCGTGTATCTCATATTTTTGTCAGAGCATTATTGGAAAATGTAGTGCATTTTCTACTCTATTGTTATCTGTTACTATTTAAAGTAGATTAAATCATTGTAATTCAATGATTAACATAATCGAAACTAATAAAATATCATTAGGTTGCTAAGTTGTAAGTTTGAAGGTTAAAGAAGAGTTTTCAGAAATACATAAAAACCAAGAATTATAGTCGACGTGGGTGTTACGAAGCTCGTTTTTATCGCAATTACTGACACTACAGATTCTTAGCAAGGAGCTTTGAAGACATCCAGCCACTAACAAGGAGGTCTCGGCCTAGAAGTAGATCCCTAATGATACAGCGAGGATAATAGCTGTCATTACGCTAAACGTCGCCCCGATATG
The DNA here is from genome assembly GCA_949699795.1 of Spicauda simplicius. Taxonomy (NCBI): domain Eukaryota; kingdom Metazoa; phylum Arthropoda; class Insecta; order Lepidoptera; family Hesperiidae; genus Spicauda; species Spicauda simplicius. The sequence continues at coordinate 16,546,303 of OX453070.1, read as the reverse complement.
CGCGTAATGCGACCGACGTGCCGTTTATAATTCTTCCTTGCTAAAGGCTGTTCTGGATTTTTTTGAGTATAATTACGAGATATGTTGTGCTCTAATGAATATTTAGCTCAAATTTTATTAGCAGAACATCCTTGACTTGCTTGCTGATAATTATAATTGAATTGGAAGTAACTGAAATAGAAAAAGACAGTTCATCACTAAATTCTAATTAATTATCTAATTAGGAAGCTAGAATTCAGTTGCGAGATACATATCTTATTATATATTATTATAAATGTCAAAGTTTGTGTGTTTGTTGATCTAATACGTAGAAATTACTGATATGATCTTCACATACTCATTATCTTGGTATACGTGACCGAAACGGGCAAAGCTACGGGAAAAACTTAGTCTTAAATATTATATACATATACAGAAAGTATAAAATGTTATTGTACTTGTTTACATAAAGTAAATAATGATCTGCCTGAAAAGAAATAAAACGAAGCGAAAGCAATTTGTAGTTTCAAAGGCTGCACAATTTGCGTTCATAAAATGCACTTTTAAAATTGAATTTTGTCTCACAAAGGTAGCACAAAGAATAGGAAAGGAGAGAAAATAATGTATATTAAATTGTTAGAATCAGCGCGCGCTGAGCTCGGTGGAGTTTCGTTGTTAATTCCATTTGGCGCCAGTTTGGTTCCGTTGTGAGTAGTAATTTGGCAGTTTCGTAACTCAATCAGGATTTGTTTTTTTTAACGAAATCGTATATGTAGATTTTGGACATGATACCATTCATTTAATTTATATTAGACTCAGGAAATCGAAAACAAATTGCATTATCGTTTACTTCCGAATAAAATAATATATTATGCATGTCTTTAAATATTTGAATATCGTAATGAGCCTTTTAAACTTTGTATACATTTTTCCTTAAAAAAGTTGTAGTTGACTGAAGTTGCGTTTATATTTTGTCATATTTATATAGTTCAACTGTATCGTCATGATACAGTCACGAAACTTGTCGACAACTTTGAATAAGATTTGACTTTCTTCATCCTTTTCTACTTAAATGGGTGGGCGTGGCGTAAGCCTTGGCATTTTTGTTGAGTGACGCCTGCGACACTCCTCGTGTTGAGATGTCGAGATAACATCTGGTTGCACCTCTCGATGTGTTGATAGCCTTAACGTGTTTATTGAAAGAAATTTTATATTTGCTTTCCACTTAAAAGCGTGCGTCTGGATCTTTGGGAATCTTTAGCATTGAGCGTGTTGAATAAATAATCTTTTAAGTGTTTATCTTCGACGATTACACTGTCTTATTCTTTATATTAAAATTGGTTTTGTGTATATTAATTGCTTATTCGTTATATGGAGTTATGAAATGTTTTAATGTCTATGCTATCAGCGATTATGTTTATCACTTTTTCTTGTATTGCGTTATCTAACAGAGTGCATGTAAGTGCTAATGTGTTTAATGATGCCTTTTAAACTGCATCAGATATCATTATAGCAATTTTCTTGCAGTTATCATTTGCTCGAGTAATCACTTACTATACTGGAGTATTTTTATATGAAAGTGTTAAAATACTTTTTCTTTTAAACGATCAGGTTTTTTAATCTCATAATTATACTTTTGACGATTTTAGTTTTGTATTTTATTAACAAATAGCTTATTCTTGTGTCTGCGTCCGCTTCGGACACGCATACCACTGTAATGGGTATCCAATGTGTTAATAAAAATCATAAACTGTTTGGCGAAATTTATGCTAAATATGGTCAGTAGTTTTTGCGTAAAATATTAACAGACAAACATACGCACAACAATCATCATCATTAGGTCGCCGCCGCCCACCCCTAATAGGTGGACCGATGACCTGAAGAAGACAGCGGGAAACTGTTGGATTCAGAGGGCATAGGACTGGTTCAGCAGTGGACATCAAAGGGTTGATGGGTGGATGGATAGATGGATATATACATCCTCAAAAACTTTCGCCTTTATAACATTCATTAGTTTTTTTTTTTTAGTTTTCGCTATTATTGCATGCTTTTTCTACGATATCTATTTGCTACTTCAATATTATGACACTTTTGCTGTTCATCGTCCAGCATAATCGCTAATAAGATTAACTACTACGCTAGACGCTCCAATTAATACCTCGATGATATCCATGCTAATTTGTATTAGAAAATTGCATGCTGTCTAATCCGATTATCTATCATCCGGTCTAGTAATCACTATTACGAGAGCATAATCGCTTCATAAGAAAGTTACTGTCACCTCATGTTCTAAGTGTTATGCAGTATCTAGATTAGTTTTGATGACTTGTACAATCTCAGCTCTATTATTTATTTTAAGAACAATAGCGTTCTCAACAACGGGAATGCGTACGCTATAACCTATACCTAGTATAAATTTTGTTGTAGGTACTTCTTAGATCATATTAACGGTTTTTGGCGGATTCAATCCTTATATCGTACTTAGAATATGCACTTGATTTTTATTTGATTGCAGTAGCAAACGAGTCTTCCTGATGGTAAGTGATCGCTGCCGCCCATGGACATCTGTAAGCCACTTCAAATAGAACATGGGTTCTATCTGAAGTCAATCACAGATGCGTTGCTACTCCCGAGGACTATGATAATCGCCTCATATAAAAGTGAACTGGCAACCACATCCTTCCATCGAAACGCATAAAATGCTTCTCGCTAGGAATAGGGGTGGCAGTGGTACTTCCCTGGTCGAACTACATTGGTTCTACTACCTGTATAAAATTACTTCTGTTGATTTTTTAGTTCTGTTTTTATCATTTCTAGAACTGCGCTTGAAATTTCATCGTTTTTAGTGCAAAGGTCGTTCGGATTTTTTTATTGGTTCCATTTTGTCTATATCAAACGGTCGTGCATTTTAAACAATGTGTACTAAGAGCAAATGTTGATCTGTCCCCATTCCGATTCGTGATTGCATCTGTGTAAACGTTGTCGCATTCGATGTGTTTGATGCCGCATTGACCAAAATTAATATTGATTCAAAACGGCATTATTTTGTTTTAACCCGACTGTGAATTTATATTTTTGATAAAGTAGTTAATAGTCTAATAGTTAATAGATTTAATAATCTAGCTGCTGAAGTTAGTTGTTATGACTATTACTATAAAATACTTTTCTATTACTAAAAAATACTTTTGATTTTTAGTAAATTTTATAATCTTTAGTAAATTGAGATCGTCAGTGGTTTTTATTCATGTATTACCTATTATTTACTTCCTTTACTTTCCTACTTAGTTATTGCCCTGTATGTTTCGTATATAGCACAGGCAAAAAAAAAATCAGGTTAAATTCTATTCGCTACTTTAAATAGAACTTATCGTATTTTCCTCATTTTCGTCATTTGCCCTATTTTATTCAATTCCCAATGAATGTTTTATTTAAACTAGATATTTATACTCAATGTAAATATCAACAAGCTCTTATAAATGATGGTTGCTAAAAGACTTGCCATTTAGTAGACCCTGAACTGGCTCCTCTAATTTAATAAGTGGCTTGATCTTGAACTCTTGTTGAGCGAATGCATATTAGTCGGAAGTACTTATAATACGGGTATGTCCGTGTAATTACTGAAAGTAGATCAAGGCTAGCTTACAATCTCTATATTTTCTGTTAACTAGAATTCTAGACCATCAGCAAATATTTTCAAACATAATTTGGTCTAAACTAAACTTGATTTATAAATAACAGTGTTTTGAAAAGTTTTCTTTTCATTGTTTTTACATTGCATTTTAAATGGGTATTTGAATTATGTTTTGTGAAAAGAATATTGTTTGTTTTATATTTTTATACCACATCATCGCATCGTCAAAGTTTTCTTTGACATTTTTTCCAAAATAAAAGGCTTATCTAACGTTTAAAATATGAGTAGGATCGTTATTTTGACCCAAAAACACATTATAGCTATGTATTAATTTTTATCGATGATTAATGTTGTAGCGAAATTATAGTAGACAATATATACAGCATGTATTCATATGTATTATGTACACAATCATATGTTGCGGTAAAAGGAATTCCTTATTGTTGTGCATCCGGCATTTAATTTAGTGAAATCTTTATTCAAATGTTAATATTGCCATTCGTATTCAGCATACTATATTAGGTGTTATCCACTCGCGGCTACGCCTGTGTTTACCTCCCATGTAGGTGTTGAATTAACGTAAAATTAATAACTAGTCACCAGTCACATCGGTCGAAATTCGACCGTAATTTAAATTAAAAAACTAAACTTCATATTGTCCGAAGTAGTACGACTATTTCTCAAATTCAAATAAAATGTAATAACTTTCAAGTAATTTTGAATGCGCCCATTAAATATAAAAAGAGGTTTAATTTAAACCGCATTTAAAAGCAATACCGGCTGTTTTGACAAAGACACTGATATTTCTGACGTTATATGTTTTTATAGTAAGACATTGACTGTTCTCGTTTATTATTTATGTGTTTGTGACAAATTAACGGTAATGTGTGTAATATGTTTTTAGTTGATTTTATGTATGTTTTAAGCATTATTTGAAAAAAATATTAACATTCTGCACTCCTTCTATACGTCCACTATAAACGTCTAAAGTTTCATACTAATCCGTCCGCGGCATATTACTTAAAAATGCTTCACAAGTTTTTACTTCACGTATTAATATATAGATTAGTATAAATTTTACCATAGTGCTCTCTCATTCGGTTTGCTACGAGCTCGGTCATATCACGATGACTTTAAATAATTTGCATAATAAATAAATAATAATATTTTGTTCATTATAATGTGTTTGCTCTTTAAAGGTATCAGGCGTTATCTTAAGAATATATAGATTGTCCAAGTTTCTAATAGCATATACGTATCTATTTGTTTTAAATAAATCTTCTGTGTCTCAGACATTTCAAGCTATATTAGTAATATTAGTATTATCATCAGGCGATGCATGTCTGCATGATAGTTTAATTTGCTACAGTAAAAGTACGTTTGTTACAACAGGATTCCCGTTAGGAGCAATGTCCTTTACGTTCTTACCTAAATTAAATAATAACAACTTATAAAGCACTTACATCGCATTTTAATACTGACAAAATTAATGTGATTGGAAACAAAAAACAGAAGATTATTAGCTCTTTCTTTTCTATTATTTCTTTCTTTATTGTTAAGCACGTTAAGCACGCTGCTATAAATACAACATTTCGCCAATGAAAGGCCATCGCCGTACCGTTGTAATCTGTAGTAATAAGTACGAGTTTATGTTTCCTCAATTTTCCTTTTTTTTTTTTTTTATCTTATTAAAGTAGCAAACGAGCATGTATTCCCTCTGAGGGTCACTTACCGCTTAGCGCATTAACGCATCTGTAAGCAAATTATAGAACATAGGTTGTATCTGAAGACAGTTACAGATGCGTCACTGCTCCGAAGGACTCAGATTGTCGCTTCATATAAAAGTGTGCCGGCAACCATACCCTTCTAACGAAACGCAAGAAATGTTTTACGCTAGAAATAGGTGTGACGGTGGTACCTTGAACTGCACTGTTTCGACCACCTGGTTTGTTCATTGCGTACGTTTTCGCATCATCAGGCATCAATAGCAATGTTTTGACGCTTGTCGCATTTGTCGTCAACCCATCATTGTCCCACTGCTGGGCACGGGTGAGAGAAGTCTCAGAATGAGAGAGTTTTTGGCCACAGTCCACCGCGCTGGCCAAGGCGAGAATTGGTGGACTGCACACATCTCCGAGAACTTTTTTTTTTTTTAATTATCGGATGTGCAGATTTCCTCACGATGCTTTCCTTCACCGAAAAGCACTGATAATTAATGTATAATACGCACATAAATCAGTAGTGCGTGCCTGGGTTTGAACCTCGGACCTCCCGATTGAGAGGGCAAGTTTCAACCATTAGGCTATCACTGCTCTGTCGCATTTATCAAGGCATTAACGTAATAACAAATAGCAACTTTCACTGACTAATGTATTGATACTTGATGGATGCAGACGATTTAGGATGTCCGGTTCTTTAGCAGTTTCGATGTGATTATATATTATGGTCATGTTAGCGATGGACATGTTTGTAATGTAGGTATATAGTGTTCATCACCTTGTTGAGAATTTGTTGATAGTAATGTGCTTAGGGTTGGACAGACATTTAAAAGTTGTATATCTATACTAATATTCCCATCAACCCATTATTGTCCCACTGCTGGGCACGGGTCTTCTCTCGGAATGAGAGAGTTTAGGCCATAGTCCACCGCGTTGGCCAAGTGCGAATTGGTGGACTTCACACACCTCCGAGAACTTGTTTTTTTTTTCTTTTAAGAATTCTCGGGTGTGTAGGTTTCCTCACGATGTTTTCCTTCACCGAAAAGCAGTGATAATTAATATATAATACGCACATAAATCAGTGGTGCGTGCCTGGGTTTGAACCTCGGACCTCCCGATCGAGAGGGTAAGTTTCAACCATTAGGCTATCACTGCTCTATACTAATATTATAAAGAGGAAAACTTTGTATGTTTGACATGAATTAACATAAACAGCTACAGTATCCCTGAGTAACATAGGCTATATTTATTACTAAAATATATAAGGGGTCATTGCTAAAACTTCAGTAATGTGATTCAGTGTCATTTTGCTCAAAATTTTTATTCATAGCATAGGTACACTGCGATACTTATTGATAATAAAACAAAAAAATGTTCTACAATATAAGAGAATATATCAATACCCACTGCTTACTATGACTATGACTATTGACCAAATCCCCATTACGGATGGGGGAGGGCCAGTCCAAAGTGGTGCTCAAATGTATAATGGTTAGATAGAATACATTATAGTCTGCGCGAACGAAGTCGCGTCGGTTCTGCTAGTATTTAATAAAGATGTTTCTTCTTCTAGGATTAGACAAATTTTAGAACTTTCAACTTTAATAACCTATGGTACTATAAATGCCTTATTTACATATTCAGACATCGAATGTGCCGTGACAGATAAAAAATATTTATCCAGACAATAATTACACAAACGGCCAGTGTCTGCGCTGTTGTGGTACGGTCGATATAAATACTTTAGAATATTTATTTATGTGCCAGTTCACTGTCTGTTAAAAATTATTAGATTAATAAGTTTAAAGGTGGTAGAAACAGTGTAGTCCGACCGGGGAAGTACCACCGCCACACCTATTTCTAGCGTGAAGCTAAAACCCGGCACACTTTTATATGAGGCGACCATCATAGTCCTCGGAAGTAGCAACGCATCAGTGACTGACTTCAGATTGAACCCATGTTTTGTATGAAGTTGATTACAGATGTCGCAGGGCGGCAGTGACCACTTACCATCAGGTGAATTGCAATCTTGTTTGCTGCTTCAGTAAATTAAAAAAAAAAGAAATCCAATTTAAGCTTTTCCCAATAGTCTTAGTTTCTAACATGCGTTATGTAAAAAACGGCCAATATTATTTTGTCTCCTAGTCGCTACCTATGATGTTAACGAGAAGAGTGGTGCTACTGAAAACCCATATAACACGGCTTGGAATTTGTCACTATCAGCTGACAACCCTAACCAAACGTTCACATTTCATTCCATGTCAGATTTGATGTCCATGTACGGCAAGATTAAAATTCGTGATTACCCGCTTATTAGGAGAGTGACCGCAGCTTATACGGAATGGCAAACAGGGTTGCCACTTTTTTCACCGATTAAAGTACATTGGCTATAATAGGTGGAAATAAAAATTACTTAGTTCGCAAATTATTTTTTCCTTTTCTTTGCTTTTAGGTAAGTTTTAGGATACTGCGTAATAGTTGTCGACGAAAAAAAAGAAGAATTCTAGATTTTAAGTGCATGTGTCACTGCGATTTGAAGACCAAAAAGAAAGATCAAATATGAATATTCTACTAGTCTACTACCCTACTACTATAAGGCTATGAAAACCTTGTCATAATGAAATTACTTCACACAAAACTGCTTAAGACCAAAATACTAAATCCCAACCCACGCAAAAAAGTATTTTTATGTACGTTATTTGTATCGTAAAGTATAAAGAACCACCAAATAAAGTACAATCATCGTCAACCCATTATGATCCCACTGCTGGGCACGGGGCTTCTCTCGGAATGAGAGAGTTATAGGCCATGGCCCAATGCGCTGGCCAAGTGCGAATTGGTGGACTTATAATAAAGTGCGGCAACCCTAGACATACAGGACGACATTTTTGCTCTTAATGTCACTAGTCGCTTTAAAGTGTATTTAGGCAGATTTTTTCCGAGGAAACATGTCCGTTCCGAGATTTCGACGGTAAGGAATCTGTGGCGGCTATTTAAATTATCTTATAATTAAGTATTTAAGATTAATCGTGCGTTGTGCAAGATCTTCGTGTTTACCTACTTTTTGCCTTATTTTTGTAAATTTAAGAGTTTTCAAATTTTAACAACTAAACAACTTCGGAAAAAGTACCGTAAATATATTGATAATGAGTTGTAGTAGTAGCAAACGTGGCGAAAGAGACACTATACCTGCAGGTCGTTCTTTTGATATGTCGCTAAACTTCAAATATTATACAAAAAACATGCACTATTTTAGTCAAATTTGAAATCCTATCATTTATAAGAAACTAGCATATTAATAGGTAATAGGTAACTTTCCTGCGCCTTGTAGTTCCGGGATCAGAATGGGGCTAAGCATCCCCTGCCTGTCGTAAGAGGCGACTAAAAGGGGCTTCCGGGGTTGCAGACGGCTAGAGTGGGAGCTCGAACCGTTCGGTCAGGCAATCCCGGGAAGGACGGCGGTATGTGTGGTCGCATACCGTCGTAAAGACTAGACGGAGCGGTGGGCCCAGCCGCCCATCTGGGAGGAGCCCGATGGGGCAACGCGCTCGGAGGATTCCGGTTGAAGTCGTTTAGAGATCCCGGAGTCCTCCTTTTCAGCGCCGAGGACGGCCACCGGGGGGGTTTTAGTGCGGTAAAAATCCCACATAACCCTGCGTCGCTCCCACGGCGTCGGGTACTTTTAGAAGGTTTCCCCCTCGAAAAAAAAAAAGGTAACTTTTCTGATCTACCTCATAATTATGTATGTGTCAAATTTCATTGGAAATCCACCAGTACTTTTTGCGTGAAAATATGCGTACCTACAATTTTACAAACTTTTGCATTTATAATTAATATTATAATAGTAAAGGTGGTAGAACCAGAGCAGTTCGACCGGGGAAGTACCACCGCCACACCTATTTCTAGTGTGAAGCATTACTTGCGACCATCATAGTCATCGGGAGTAGCAACGCATCTGTGGCACTCCCGTTTCTCTCATTTTTTAAAAAACCAAACATAATCGTTCTCTCGTCTTCAGGAGGAGCTCGACCTGACGGCGGTGAACAAAGCGGCGATGATGGAGCTGCCCGCGGCGAAGAAGTGGCAGATCTACTGCAGCAGGCGGCCGCCGCCGGGCCAGGCGCCGCAGATGGCCACAGCGCCGCAGGTGGAAGAGTACATCAAGGCGCTGAACGAGATCGCTGATGTGAGTTTGTGATCACCATTACCTATTTGTGCTGAGTGACAGTGGTTTGGAGTTGTGCTTAGCTGCTCTCGGCGAAGAAGTGGCAGATCTACTGCAGCAGGCGGCCAACGAATATGGCCACAGCGCCGCAGGTGGAAGAGTACATCAAAGCGCTGAACGAGATCGCTGATGTGAGTTTTTGATCTCTAATACCTATTTGTGATGAGTGATAGTGGTTTGAAGTTGTGCTTAGCTGCTCGTGGTTAAGAAGTGGCAGATCTACTGCAGCAGGCGGCTGCCGCAAATGGCCACAGCGCCGCAGGTGTAAGAGTACATCAAGGCGCTGAACGAGATCGCTGATGTGAGTTTATGATCTCCATTACCTATTTGTGATGAGTGACAGTGGTTTGGAGTTGTGCTTAGCTGCTCTCGGCGAAGAAGTGGCAGATCTACTGCAGCAGGCGGCCAACGAATATGGCCACAGCGCCGCAGGTGGAAGAGTACATCAAAGCGCTGAACGAGATCGCTGATGTGAGTTTTTGATCTCTAATACCTATTTGTGATGAGTGATAGTGGTTTGAAGTTGTGCTTAGCTGCTCGTGGTTAAGAAGTGGCAGATCACCTGCAGCAGGCGGCCAACGCAGATGGCCACAGCGCCGCAGGTGGAAGAGTACATCAAGGCGCTGAACGAGGTCGCTGATGTGAGTTTTTGATCTCCAATACCTATTTGTGTTAGGTGACAGTGGTTTGAAGTTATGTTTAGCAGCCCGCGGCGAAGAAGTGGCAGATCTGCTGCAGCAGGCGGCCGCTGCCGGGCCAGGCGCTGCAGACGGCCACCGCTCCGCAGGTCTAAGAGTACATCAAGGCGCTAATGTGAGTTACTAAACATGGCAGTTTGGTTTGGCTTTTGCGCACTCCCTCATAATACGAAAATGCCATAATACTAATTCCGGAGTAGGTTAATAGACTTAAGAAAATAAAAAGACAACAACAAATGTCGGAGACCCTAAACTTCTCTGTAAATCCCTTAAACCAACTTATATGCGCCTATCATTAGATCCAAAACTTTATAACATGGAGTTCCTGGTTAAGAGTGTGCTAAGTTTACAAGGCATATCAAGTAACATAACTCTCAGGAAAGCAATGCATATGTGATCGATCTATGTTTCCGCTTCAGCCCTATTTAGGTTCGATTATATCTGTATAATCAACTGTAAATAGGTTGCAAGTTTTGGATTATAATATGTCATTGTCAATAGGCGCTTGTCTATGGACTCCAGTGATCATTTATCAATAAGTGAGGAGCTTGCTTATTATCCGACAACGTCGCAAGGAGGGTGACGATTTTGCTATGTCAATTTCAAGACAAAATCTAATTTGACTTCCAGGCCTTCGCGTCATCGGAAGACATCACACCAGTGGAAGCCTGCGCTCTAGTCGACGGCCTGAAGACAGCCTTACGGACGCGGGCGCACAGCTTCGTCCTCCGGTTCGTGAAGCAAGGAGGCCTGACCGCGCTGCTGGAGGCCTTGCAACGGGCGCCGAGGGACGACGCTATCACCAGACACAACCTCATCGCTGGGATTAAGGCGCTGATGAATAATTCTGTGAGTATGCGTAAAATTTGTTAGTAGACTTGACAACCCGCGTGGTCAAGGTTATTATCTGACACCTGGTTCCGGGTTCGATCCCCGGTCAGACATGTATCTAAATAATGACTTTAGATTTCTGTTCTGGGTGTTGGTGTGTTTGCCTTTGTGTGTGTCCATGGCAATCACGACGAGAAAATCTTAATGTGGGCTATGAGTATAAAAGTGTAGTATATGTTTTTACATAAAGGTCATGTATGTCAGTGTAATGTACAGATTTCCGGCTGCTATATCCGACTGTTACCATAAACACTATCTATCTACTGTCTGTCCATAAATGGGTGCTATCTTCGTTTGTCTATCTATGTTTGTCTATCAGACCATGGAGAACCAAATACAGTTTTGTTTTGAATAATTTTATTACAAGGGGCATGATTTCTCATAGCTAGACTTTGCATAGCCACGCGTGACTTGCTTTATTTTTTTGTTTCTATATAGTTTCTTAGATCTTTATTAATAACAAAAAAAAAACAACAATCCGACATCTTTGATTTACTCGACGGGTACCGAATCTTCGACGGAAACCATTTTTTTGACCGAAACTGAAAAATTGTTCGGTCAGTTTTCTTCAGTAGGTCCTTAGCTTAAGATAAATTCGACGATTTGACTTAATGCAAAATGAATTCACGGAACAATGTCATATAATTTAGTTTCGGTAAGGAGTGGTTGCCGGCCCATTTTTAGATCAGACGAAAACTTTTGTCATCGAGAGTTGATCATCGATTGTTGTATATGAAGTATCTACAGACGTCCATGCGCGGTTAGCACTTACCATCAGGCAAATTGCAACCTCATTTGCATGTTTGGTTAATTTGATTATTTTTTTGATTTCAGACGGGTCGTGCCCACGTCCTGGCTCACCCAACGAGCATAGATCTAATCGCTCAATCGCTGGACACCGAGAACGTGAAGACGAAGGTGGCCGCGCTGGAGATACTAGGCGCTGTTTGCCTGGTCCCGGGTGGACATAAAAAGGTAATTGGTTTACTCTCGGACTCTTACCTGTTAAACCCCCATTTTGTTTAAACCAAAAAAACCCTGCTAAACCCACACAATGGGACCATTTGGTCCAACACGAACAGGAATAGAATATAGGGTATTCAGCAATCGTTCGTGCTAGTTTACTGAACAGCTAGGGACATGACAAAAATGTGGTTATTAGCGATGTAATTTTTTTGCGCATTCCACTCAGAGTGCCTTCGCGTAATAATCATTTCGTTTTTGGGTGGTAATGTTGAAACAGGTGGTAGAACATAAATAATTCAACCGGGTAGCATTTCAAGCGTGATGCAGTTCTTACATCTCGAAAAAATAGGTGTGGTTGCCACTTTTAATTGATTGGGACAATTTAGTCCGTATCTATTGCCAACCTCAGATATCTAAGACTGTGATCTTATTATTGAGGTTGATTACAGGTGTAGAATTAGTGTAGTACGACCGGGGAGGTACCACCACCACCCCTATTTGTAATGTAAAGCATTCGCTGCGTTCTCTGTTGCCGGCACACTTTATATGAGGCGACCATCCCAGTGCTCGGGACTAGCAACGCATCTGTGATTGACTTCAGATAAAACCTATGTTCTATTTGAAGTTGCTTACAGATGTCCATGGGCGGCAGTGACCACTTACCATTGGATGGACTGCATGGTCGTTTGCTACTTCATTATTATAAAAAAGGTGTCCATGGAAAGCAGTGGCCACTTACCATTAGGTGGAATGCGTGCTCTTTTTGTATAGATATATGTGAGTAGTTATGGAATTAAATTAAAAAAATATATTTTGTGGAATGAAATTATAATAATTACAAGAGCAGAAATGAAGAAGACTTATATGTAATTCCCTATCATCCAGGTGTTAGAAGCGATGATCCACTACCAGAAGTACGCGAGCGAGCGCGCCAGGTTCCAAGGCGTGGTGAACGAGCTGGACCGCAGCACGGGGGCCTACAGGGACGACCTTGGACTGAAGACCGCCATCATGTCCTTCATCAACGCAGTGCTGAACTACGGACCAGGGGAGGAGAGTCTGGAGTTCCGGTTGCACTTGCGATACGAGCTCCTGATGCTGGGGATACAACCTGGTGAGTTTATATATAACTTGTATAAGACTATATTAACGTCAGTTAGGCTTGCACTTCCGCGAAGTCGCATACACGGAGCGGTGGGCCCAGCCCCCAATCTGTGAGGAACCCGATGAGGCAACGCGCTCAGAGGACTCAGAGGTGTACATAAAATAAAAAAAGCCTATTTTTATCAAGTGATATGTGCACACTTTTCTAATAAATAATTTCTTAAATGAAAGTTAAAAATATAAAATAGATATATAAAATGTCACGTTTTTTAATATAACTTACTTTCCTAACAATAAGTGCCGACTAGTTACGTTTCCACAAAATAATTCATTGTTTACGTTTCAAGTCATCCAAGCAAAGTACAATTCAAGGTATGACTGAAAATGAAATCGTAAATTAGCAACGTACCTATCTGCATTGCAATGTATGTATATGCCAGTGATACGAATATTTGCAGTCGTGAAATTTTGCATGTTTTTTAACCGACTTCCCAAAAAGAGTCTTCCGAAAAAGAGAAGAGAGGAGAGGATATTTCCAAAAAAGAGGATATCTATTCGTCACGTATTTTTTTTGTTTTTTCTAGATATTCGCATTTGCGAGAATCTATCCGAAATTAATGTGCAGTTTGACGACCTATTGAAAAAGGTCGTCAAATCTAAATGTTCCGGCCCACTATACCAAAAACTGAAAAAAATAAACAACATTCGCATTCGTATTTGCGGGTGTTCAACTAGTGAAATAAGTTAAATCACTAGTATAGGCCAAAACATTATTAAATGTCTTGACTAAATGTAGTAAACTCATACTAAGGCCCCTAGCACATGGCGTATTTTAAACGCGCAGACGACGCGCTGGTAACGCACGTTTACGCGCTTCAAACGAGATTTGAACGCAACCTTGTAACCTAACTAACACGGGGTGAACGTGAAACGTGCGTCTACAGCGCGTTTACGCAGATGTAGCGATACAGAAACTCACAAAATATGGGTAAAGAAATTCAAAATGTATCGAATGTCATCACATCAAACGTAATCCTAACGCGCTTCACACGCGCGTTTGTATCGCGTTTAACGCGCGTTTAAATCTGTAAAAACGCAAAAATCGGCATCTACGGTGCAGAAAACGCACGTACCTAAAACGCAATTCGTCGGCGCGTTTAAAATACGCCATGTGCTAGGGGCCTAAGTGTAATCTATTTTGCGGTAATATTTGTTTCTAGTGTTGCGCTGAATGCGATAAACACCATTTATTATAACTATTATGCAAATATTTCTCATCAATTCGATATTATGTTGCGTATATTTGTATTGGGAAAGAGTTAATATCAGTTTCACATTGCTGTAGTCTGATAAAGAATGTTACAGTTTACAAGTGTAGATCGATTTTAACGTGTTTCGAATATGTGTCACTGGAATAAAATCATACTTCATATTAATATTAAAAAGGCGAAAGTTTTTTAGTGCGTATGTTTGTGACTTCTTCACGTCTAACCGGCTGGAGCGATATTCATAAAATTTGGTTCAAAAATTAAAACTACTTTTTACTGTGGAAAATACCTTATTCCCACGGGACAATGGATACATCGATTTGTTTAACGCAGGCGAAACTGCAGGGTTCAGCTAGTTATTCATAAAAAGTAGATAATCGTGTTACATGTGCGACAGGAACGGAATAAAATTGAGGGTAGGCTACCTTGTTATTTTAATGTGCAAAGTGAAAAGTGTTTCTTATTACATGATGTTCAAAAATCTTTATAAATGTCTTACGCAATCTTACGCGTAAGTAAAAAATGTATTAATTTGTTTTAACTTAATCAAAAAATCTTCCTTAATTGCAACGTAAAAAAAATAATGTTTTTATAACTTAAATTAAATCCTATTATAATGTATTATTACATCGTTTGCGATTTCTTAGAAAATATAAAATTAGTCCATAATCCGTAATTTATCTATAATCTAAGAGGTTAAAAAAATCCACAATTATTTCATATTGCTAAATAATCATTTAAAATTATGTAAAATTTAATAAGCGATACAAATTTTTAGTAGACCCATATTCTCAAATAATAAAACTACACACACAAACACACACATTAAACATCAGTTATCGAAAAACTTCATATTTACAAGAACGAGACTTTTCACTGTAATATTTTCTGAAATATTTTATTAATAAACATCCGCTGCAATCGCGCGGCTGACGCGCTGCTGCCGCACTTTGCGACCAGATATGAAGGCGCCCTAACGTCTGGAATTTTTAAGTCCGAAATTCTAAGCTTTCTCGTTAACGCGCGAACGACACTGGATCGTCACATCGAATTCTTTAAGATGTAATTAATTAAGATGTATGTACCTAATTCTTAAGTCTGTAATACTAAATTTTAAGTCCGCAATTCTAACGCATTTCTCGAACTCAACAGTAATCGAAAAACTCCGCAAATACGAGAACGAGACTCTGGACCGTCACATCGAGTTCTTCGAGATGGTACGCAATGAGGACGAGAGGGAGCTGGCGAGGAGGTTCGACAAGCAACACGTGGACACTAAGAGTGCCGCCGCCATGTTCGAGTTGCTCCGGCGGAAGCTGAGTCATACTGCGGCGTACCCACATTTGCTGTCGCTGCTGCAGCATCTGTTGTTACTGCCACGTGAGTAACTTATTTTTTACTCATCTAAGATCTTCGTCGCAATGACGACGAGCGAACATTGGCGTGGGGTTCAAGAAGCCACACAAGGACTCGAAGAGGGCCTTAGAGATGGTCGTCGGTCTTCGGCGGAAGCTGTGTCACACCGCCGCCTGTCCTCACTTGCTGTCTGCAGCATCTGTTGTTGCTGCCATGCGAGTTCAATTCTTTGATCTGCGAAGAGCGAGCTAGCGAGCCAGTGTATCACAAGAAAAGTCACGATCTCAAAATTTGTCAATCCAGTAGAAGATGATGCTATATGATATATATGATCATTGGTCTCTTAAAACATATTCCCTAACTAGTGTCGTGACCTAAGGCTGATTGCAAAAATGTTATAACTTAAAAAAGAATCAAGAATCCTCGTTAAAATATGTTTACAATTAACGTTAGCTTAAAAATTAGGAAGAGTTATTGGTTGGACATAATTATGGTTGTCAGTCATTGAATTAACTTGAAGGAAACTATGCATACCTTTTTTTATGTCAGGAAAATGTCTTTATGCAACCCACCGAACACGGGTGACCCCGTTGGGTTTGTGGGACTCCTGAGAAGCCAGACTACCCACTAAAAACCTGACGTTTGCCCTCTCCACCTTATTATATGGGGTGCTGTTGGATCAACTTGGGGTCATTCTACACCAGCACCCACAGCGCCGGGCCTTGTAAGGCCGAAGGCTGGTTGGGAGTCCAGAAGTTCCAAGCTACACCGTCTAAAAATATGCATACCTGCTGATAATAATATGGATAATCCAATTCCAGGTTTAAATATTATTGAAGTGAAACTTTTTTATCGGGGTTGGAAAACAAAAGTGAAACTTCTTTATCGGGGTTGGAAAAAAAAATTGTGTAACATTTTTTCGTTACGCGCCATCTTTTTCTTATCCCTACCACGCGTGATATTAGATAGATTATTATAGATTAGATTATTAGATAAAGTTTAATAAAAGCCTTTTATTAAACTTTATCTGATTTAACTTTATTTAACCAATTTCTATAAAGTTGCATATAGTAAATTATTTTTTGAAAAATAACGTCATAAAGAAGTTTCACTTCTTACGAGTGTACGCTAGTACACGCACACATTTTTATTTATTGTCATTTCCAGTGGAGTACAGCCCGCACTCGCAACACTGGCTCCTCTTGGATAGAGTCACCCAGCAGATAGTCCTGCAGCAGCCGAACGCACGCGCCAACTCCGATCGCGCGTCTGACCGCGTGTCTGACCGCGCGTCTGACCGTACATCTGACCGCGCGTCTGACCGGGACTCTGACCGCGGCTCCCATAGGGACTCCCATCGGGATGTTCAGCGGGATGAGACCTCGGAACATGGAAAGGTAAGCTTTGTTAACTTTAGTTTCAAAAATAGAGTTAGGAACGGGAACCTATTTGTTGAATACTTTAGCTTATTCACGCGGTTCCACCAACTTTGACCATCACTACCATCGTAATGTATTATCCCATGTTAGTCAAGGTCAAGTCAAGGTCACACTATCTGTGTGCAAAATTTCAGCGAAATGCGATGTATTTGTATAGCTTTTGCATGAAAGAGTAACAAACACACATACATCGTCACTAATTATCAAATTTACAATTTTAACTAGCTTTTATCCGCGGCTTTGGTTGTGTTTAGGTCTAGATTGTCTGATTTTCTAACAAACAATCATTTCTGCCAAAAAGTTTTTTAGAAAACAGTCTCCTATGTTATATGTTATACCTTTAAGAATACGTGTACAAAGTTTCATGACAATCGGTACAGCACTTTAGCCGTGAAAGCGTAACAAAAAACGAAGTACATTCACATTTATAATTATAATTAGGGATTAGTTCCTATTTTATTCGAACGTATTTCTTTTCTAAATTACAGGTGTACGACCCAGACGTGACTCCCCTAGAGATAAACGTGGGTGAAATAGTCCATCTTCTCGCTAAAGAAGAAGAATTGGTAGCTGCTACAACGAAAGCTGAGAATTTGGAACGAGAAAACGTCGACCTGGCAACCGAACTAGCTAAGAAGGTAATTCATATTTGCGATTTAAGGGTGATTTGTTTTTAAGTTGTATGTTATCTGTCAATATAAGGCATTTATCTACAGACATTAAACGAGACGGACGCGTGTCGTGACTGACAAAATAGTTTTCCTCTATGCAATGTTTAGTAAAGTATCTTATGAGTATCGTATTCTAAATACTGTAATACCATCACGGAGACACAGCTGTACTTGTCAAAAATGGTATATGGAGGTATTATAGAAAGACAAAGCCAGGCTTTCAACTATCATTCGCTTAAAATAACTGAGAAGACTGAGGTGCCTTTTCTATCTCTCTCTTCTCGCGCAATTGCAAGAGACTGATAGAGCGCCGCAATTCTTATTCCGTATGTCTCCCCTACTCTATGTATAACACATGAATATAAGTGGAAAAAATTGTTTGATATTTACGATCACGTGGTTAGAATAGAACACTATCACAAGCGCTCCGCGTTAGAGACGTGCAAGGTATGATTTTGTCAGTCACGGTACATGCGATATCCAAACTTGTAATAAACCCAGTTAAAATATTTCTGTGAAATATTTTTTTTTTTCTGATTTGACAGATATTATACTTCTTAAATGGTAGAGGGGATACTAAAGATCAATTTAAGCTCAATTTAATTTTTAAACCATCTTAGGTTTGGAGGCTTAAATTATATTCTTGGTCTTAATTTATTTATAAGACATTTGCTTCCCTAAAGAATGTTGCAGAAATCCATTTATAATTTTGATTTGAGTTAATTTCGTTTCATTCATTCATTTATGGCCTGAATTTTGACATGTTGGCCAGACATTATACTAATTCGTTTTAATGGTCTTGGTATAACTTGAGACATTGTTCCATTTGTTATACTGGTTTAATAAATATATATATTTATATTAAATTGTTTCCGGCACGAGATTTGGGTAACAAAAACACTTTGTCATTTATGAAACGAGTGATTTAAAATTTATTATAAACGTCTTATTTATGTATTAACATGGAGTTATGATATGAATGTATCATCATTCATCATTGATCATATGTCATTAGTTAATTTCGGTTAAATATATTAAAATTACGATTTTTATTTACAAAACAGCTGCTGCTCTTTAAATCTTCTGCATTGAATGCTAAGAACGCTTGATCTAGTCTTCTTTTAAATACAAAAATAGATTCATAACAAAAATCGGGTCACAAATTCATGTATTATGATGCATATTATATTATTATATAATATGATATTATATAATAATATAATATTATATAATATTAATATTTTATATATTAATATATATTATTATATTTTATTAATATTTATCATACGACGCACAAATATTAATAAAAACCTTTTTGCGTCGTGTTAACAATTCGACTTGCCAAACAAATCTCAAGTGCTGGAAATTTCCATCATTACATTCACACCATCGCTAACTCAGTCGCATGTCCGCCTAACGCCTAACCCACTAACAGGAGAAGCAAGTGGACCAGCAGAGCCAAGAGCGCGAGGAGTTGGAGGGAGTGGTCGCGAGGCTGAAGGAACGCCTCGAGAGAGAGACCGCCGCGCATATGGAGTGCACGGAAAGGGCAAGGGCTGCCGCTTGTCGGGCGCATCAGTTAGAGCAACAGGTAAGGAGGTAGATTCGGGGGGTAAGTGTAGGAAGCATATGCTCCCGGACCGGAGGGACCCTATGACCCTACCTATGTAGAGTCTGATGGGACTGAGAGTATAGGAGGAGGTAAAGTTAAAGCAGAGGGAGAAAATGTGGGACTGGTAGAAAGCAATTTTACCAATACTTGAGTTGAGTGTGTAGGGATAATAGGTAGGCCTGATGAAGTAACTCATGTTAAAAAGAATACTTGAAACGTAGAGAACGGTAAAAACTTAAAAAGGGATAGCTTTAGCGGAGATGGTAAAAGCTGTTAAGACTAAAATGTGGAAAGGGCCACGCTAGGTGCCATAGGGCTGGGCTTGATAGAGCTAGGCATGCAGAAGGAGATATGTAAGCTAAAGTACACATATTACAAGTAGTAAAGTAGTTAGATGAGATAAATAATGGTAATATGCTACAAAAGACGTTGGTACTACTTTTAATACCAAGATTAACGGTCGTTCGGAGGTAGGCAAATACAGGGAGTACTTGGTATCTACCACCAATGTTCGAATAGTAGGAGAAAAATGACAGTGTAACTGGGAACAGTATTCGAAAGGGAAAAAGAGAGTTGGTTACATATTCTGTAGAAACTGGCCTGTTCGAAATGATAATGGTAGATAATATTTTAATAATGATATCCGCATTCATATGAATTGTGGTGAATTACACGAATAGCATTTCTTCATTTGAATTGCAATTTAAGACAATCATAAAAATATTTTATTAGAATAATTGTAAGACTAAACTTGGAAAAAGTCATATTTAAAGTTATTTTATAAATTTTCAGTTGAATCAAGAGAGAGTAGAACGAGCAAGGTTTGAGAAACTAGTCAGTGAGGGAAGCATACCTGATGATGCTAAGGTAATCATTATCATTATCTTTATTATAATTGTATAATTAAATAAGCTTAATTTAAATAGTTATTATTTTATTACGATTCATCCAATGACAATTTTTCCTTTATTTATTTATTTATTCACATATCAACAACATAACATACAAAACATTTACAGATCTATAATATCGAATATAGACCAGAATGCATGCCAATTAATGGTGTGTACATCTTTCGCCAAAAATTGGAAAAGACGTGCTTGGGCTTAATTAAGTATAACAGACATACATAGAGGTAACAGTGGTTGATTATAAACAAAAAAAATACGGTGACTTATAACAAAGATGTAAAGCAAGCTTCCTGTTAAAGGGGGCAACAGAGTCGTTAAAATTCCTAAGTAATCGATTGTTGCAGATAATCGGTTGTACTCAGCACATATTCGTATGATCGGTGAACATTTAAGGACATTAGTTCTACTCGTGGGAATATAAAAAATGTTCTTTATGCAATTTCGCGGATTATAGGATGTTTAGACTAACATAGCTCAGGAGATCGTTACATGCTATGCTCATTACTAACTATAGTAATCATTTCAGGTGAGCAACCTAAAGAGCGCAGTGATAGAGACCTGCGCCCCGCCTCCCCCGCCGCCCCCCCTCGCGCCCCTGCCGCCCCCCCTCGCGCCGCTCCCCCCGCCGCCCCTCGCCCCGCTCGCCCCCGCCCCGCGTCCCAAGAAGAACGTCCCCCGCCCCGGCAACCCCTTGAAAAGCTTCAACTGGACCAAATTACCCGATGCGAAACTACACGGCACCATCTGGCAAGAAATCGACGACACTAAGCTGTATAACGCGATGGATCTGCACACGATCGACAAGATGTTCTGCGCCTACCAGAAGAACGGTGTTCAGGTTGGTATTAGAGTTGCTTTATAAACCATACTAATATTATAAATGTGAAAGTGTGTTTGTTTGTTCCTCTTTCACGTCGCCACATAGCTATTATATAATATGGTTTATATGCTGGGAGATACGAGGACGGAGAGTGACGTAGGCTTCTTTTTACTACGCTCTCTCCCTTTTACCGTGCGGGCGAAGCCGCGGGTAAGAGCTAGTACGACCATAACTAGTGATTAAAATGCAATATGAAACAAAAAAATGCGTTTATATTGTTGAGTTCGAGTATTGTCCACGTGAGTTTATATTGTTGTACGATGCTGCAAAATACGGCACCAATTATTAAATATTTTATTTATTTTATTCTATTTATTTATTTATTGATATTAATATTCTTAACTCATCCCAAATAATTTTCATTGAATATTCTAATTAACTAACAAATAAATATCAAATAGTAAAAGAAAGTAACAAGTGGTTGAAATATGATTTTAGACAAGTATTATCGCGGAATTGATACATTTTAATACTTAACGGGTACTCACGATATGTGGTTTATAAATTCTTATAGAATTATTTTGCCGATATTTCGATTTTGTACAAATAAATGAATGATAAGAAAAACACAACTGCTTATTAAAAACATTTACTATTTTTCTGATGGTGGTTAAAAATTAATTAAGGTGTGCAATTTTCAGAATGAGGGCTCAGTAGAAGACCTGAGACAACTGGGCGCGAAGCCTCGCACCAAGATTCTTTCCGTGATCGATGGCCGGCGTGCACAGAACTGCACGATTCTTCTGTCCAAACTGAAGATGAGTGATGAGGAGATTTGCAGGTATTTATCTATCTCGGCATTTGTTTTCATGCGACATCAATATCTTCATAGATATTGATTGTGTGGGCGACTGTGGGTCTTGTGCAAAATAACAAATCTTGAAGACAATTCACTTGATATAATTAATACACTTTTTATCACAAATACAGCAACCAGTGCATTTAATGATTATTAATTTTATAAAACAACGAAACGGAGAGACAGTTCCGTGTTGTCGCTTTTGAGTGACGTTCACAATAACGTGTCTGCCACTCTCGGCTGACTTCACGACTCTGCCAAGACGCGACGATGTGAAGTTAGCATCGCTCGACTCGCCTTCCGCTTTGATTCAAAATAACCGGGTCCGACTTAATTATATTTTTTTTTCAAGGTTACGGGTTTTTAAACAGAAATAGGGAACAACCTTGATTCTTTTCTATTCATAACATTCAGTCAGTTCATTCATCATTCATTTGTTTATTCAATTGTACATGCTCCTTTGTTTACGAAGATATACTTTCATTACTAAATATCGAAGTAGAAAACTAGCTTGATTTTCATTCTACTATGAGATTCATTCAGTTATTTCATCATATATTTGGTTATTCAGTTGTACTAATTTTGTCTGCTCATATGATTTACATTATCAAATGTGATCAAATTAAATCTGATAGAAATCCGATTAAATCAACATCGAATCTTAACCAATTCTAATGAAATCAAACCAAGGTCAATAAAGTCAAATTAAATCAAGGTCAAACTAGACCATATGGTCTGGTCTCTATATTTGATATCAAATAACCCATATTAATTACAAGGTGGTAAAACCAGTGTAGTTCGACCGGGGAAGTACCACCGCCACACCTATTTCTATCGTGAAGCATTTGTTGCGCTTCGATGGAAGGGTATGGAGTGCCGGCACACTTTCACATGAGGCGACTATCATAGTCCTCGGGAGTAGCAACGCATTTGTGATTGACTTCAGATGGAATCCATGTTCTTTATGTAGTTGATTACAGATGTCGCAGGGCGGCAGCAACCACTTACCATAAGGTGGACTGCATGCTCGTTTGCTACTTCAGTCAGATAAAAAAAACATCTGTTTCCAGAGCAATCCTCCGCATGGACAGCGGCGAGCAGTTGCCAATAGACATGGTGGAGCAATTGCTGAAGTTCACGCCGAGCGCTGAAGAGGCGGCGCTCTTGGAGGAACACCAGGACGAGCTGGACAGCATGGCGAGGGCCGACAGGTTCCTGTACGAGATATCTAAGTGAGTGGTTGTTTTGTTTAATAATTCTTGAGTGTTGAGAAATGTTTGTTGGCCAATGGACATGGTGGAACAGTTGCTCAAGTTCATGCTGAGTGTTTAGGAGGCGGCGCTGCTGGAGGACCACTAGGACGAGCTGGATAGCATGGCGAGAAAAATATGACGTAGTCCCAACTACATATTTTTGTACACGTTGTTGCATATAAAAACTTATGGATTGCACACATCAGACGTTGTCGTCATAAAGTCGATAGGCTACCTGATGGAAAGCGGTCGCTATCTATGTACTTCCGGTGCCGTTTGCGGAATCGATCGAATGTGTGGTTGTCGATTCACTTATATGACGCGACCATTTTAGTCCTCAAGAGTGGCAACACATTCGCGATTCATTTCATATAGAACCTATGTTTTATGTGAACTTACAGGATGTCCGTGGGCGGCAGCAACCATTTACCATCCGGTGGACTGCATGCTCGTTTGCGACTTCAGTCAGATAAAAAAAAATACTATAATATATAACGAAGTGAGGAGTGATATCAGGAACGCCTGGAGTCTTCATTACTGTCCATTCTTGAAGATTTCATGTAAAAGACAGGAGTAAACTTTTTCGATTTATTCACACTTGAGGAGGACCGATCGCTTCGACGGTTAAACAAGAATCTCTTTCTACCGGCAGGCGCTCGCCTTTTAACCGACTTCCAAAAAGGAGGAGGTTATCAATTCGTCTGTATTTTTTTTTTTTTTTTTTTTTTTTTATATTTGTTACCTCATTTCTCCGGACTGGGTGAACCGATTTAGATGATTTTTTTTTTATTTGAAAGGTAGTGCGTGTCATAGGGTCCCATTTTTTTTTTAGTATTTTTTTGACTAGGGCATCCATAAGAAAAACGCATAAGTCTTAAATTTGCATTTTCAATGTACGCGATAAATGTATGAATAACTCAATATCCCGCCAACCGATTTTGATGATTCTTTTTTTATTAGAAAGGATGTACTCCAGGGGTAGTCTGATAAGAGTTTGATAAGGTTCTAATCATAGGATCTTCAACTTTTTGGAGCAAAATAATAAAATTAGTGATAGTCGGCCGAACCTTAGCTGGAGAAGTCCAATTGAGTAAAATATAGAATAAAATTACTATGTAGGTATTTACTATGAAAAATTTGACCTTCAACTCTTCAATCCTGATGATGCAGGGGTACTGCTAGCCTGAACTATAAAAGTTGGTCGTTTGATGTTTGCGAATATATAATGAAATTGTTAAGCAAATTCATGGGACAAAAATTTGACCTTCAACTCCTCAACCCTGATGATGCAGGGGTACTTAAAGCCAAAACCATAGGAATAAGCCATTTGGTGCTTACGTATATGTTATAAGATTACTGAGCAAAAACATAAGATGAAAAATTTGACCTTCAACTCCTCAACCCTGATGATGGAGGGGTACTTCAATCCTAAACCATAGAAGTTGGCAATTTGGTGCTTACGGTTATGTAAAGAAAATACTAAGCAAAAATATAAAATCAAAAATTTGACCTTCAACTCCTCAACCCTGATGATGAAGGGGTACTTCAATCCTAAACCATAGGAGTTGGCAATTTGGTGCTTACGGTTATGTAAAAATAATACTAAGCAGAGGCACAAAATTAAAATTTTGACCTTCAACTCCTCGACCCTGATGATGAAGGGGTACTTCAATTCTAAACCATAGGAGTTGGCAATTTGGTGCTTACGGGTATGTAAAAATAATACCAAACAGAGGCACAAAATTAAAATTTTGACCTTCAACTCCTAAACCCTGATGATGCAGGGTACTGCAAGCCTGAGCCATAGAAGTTAGCCACCTGGTACAGTCAGCGTCTAATAGTTAGGGACACTCAGGGTATTCAATTAAATAGACGCAACCAAAAAGTCAATAATATCGGTACACACAAAGCTTGCATAATGTTGTTAACAATATAGTCGTTCAAAAAGGCAAGACGTTTAAAATGTCATATACATCGGTTCAGTCAAAACGCCATAAATATGGTTACAGTCATCCCGCCAACGGTATCCAAGCATTGTAAGCGTTCAAAAATGTGGAACATATTAGACAGACACGTAGACATTCGTTTGGGAGACACGAACTCACCTGATTAGTCGTTACTATAGAGATAGTTACTGAACAACACAACGGCCAAACCACACATTTGAACTAAAGTGCTAAACTGGGTTTGCCCTCAGATCTTTAAATATAGGATAAAATCTTTTATAATACGAGCTTGTAAGTCCCTAAACGCTATTGGTAGAAAATGTGATATCGATTTATTCCACACGAATGTTTAAAAATTGAGAAAAAAATTAACAACCTATTATTTCATTAATCGCTTAAATTGCTTTAAGTCCTACTGTATCATTAGCTGTTAGTTTTCCTAAGAAATAAATAAATAAAATAAATAAATCAGTATATAATTATAATACTAAAAACTCTCATCGGGTGTAAATAAAAAGCTTTTTTTTTAGGTCTAATAATATTTATTTATCAACTAGAATCTTGTATAGCCACCGTCTGCCAGTATAACGTCAGAAAGACGTTTTCGCATCGATTGCACCGCATTGTGGCAAAAATTTTCTCCTCTCATGGACTCCCAAATTTCTTCCACATGAGTTCTTAAATTTATGGTGGTTCGTGCTCGAGTACTGTCCCACACTTAAACCATTTTGCCCCATAAATTTTCAATTGGGTTAAGGTCGGGACTATGAGGCGACATCGAAATTAATTCCAGGTCTCTGTTACCTATCAAGTAATTTTGAACAATTCTGGAATTGTGCACGGAACTATTATCTTGCACAAATCGAATTCTTTCATGAGGAAAAAAAATCTTTGCGGTTGGAACTAGAACGTTTTCCAGGATGTCTTTGTATCGGAGACCAGTCATTCTTCCTCCCACCTCGATTAGCTCTCCTGGTCCACTTTCAGTCATCCATCCCCAAAACCCTAAGGTGATGCGGCCACTACGATTGTTCGGGAGAACATTTCTTTCGTCATACCTTGTGTTTGATGTTCGGTATAGAGATAATCGTCCCTGGGCAGACGAACAAAAAACTTTTTCATCTACGAATATCACATTATCAAAATTGAAATTTAAGTAATTCCGTGCGAATTGTAAACGTTGCGCTTTAATCCTCGGCGTTAATATAGGCTTTTTAGCTGGAACTCGATGGCGTAACCCATATTCTCGCAGACGTCGTCTTATTGTGCTCTGTGATATGCCAAATTCCACAGACATACTCCTGGAGTTTATAAAACGATTACTTATAGCTTGCTGCACTATATTTATATCCTGAGTTGTACTCGTTTGACGTGGACGACCAAATGAGACATGGTTACGCAATGAACCATCATTTTGGAATCTCTCTAGCCAACGGTATACGGTGTTTCTCTAAAAGAAAAAAATATTATCGTAAGAGATGCGAATAATTCGATAGGTAGGTAACTCATCTTAAACAAAACTTACGGATATTCCCAGTTCATTTGATATATCTGTTACGGAGACACCTTCCTCCCTCAAATATATAATTCGATATTTGGTGTTTTCATTAATTCGATATGTAGCCATATTTTAGCATGAAATACTATTATTACACTTGAAATTGGATATAATTTATTTATTGACATAACATGATAGACATAGAATGACAAGCAAGTAATATTAGGTTGTCTAAAGAGGTTTTCATCTTTGAGAAACTGTTTATTTCTATAATAAGTTAAGTAGTTTATCTTTTAATATGTTCCACATGTTACTTGGATACCGTTGGCGGGATGACTGTAACCATATTTATGGCGTTTTGACTGAACCGATGTATACGACATTTTAAACGTCTTGGCTTTTTGAGCGACCATATTGTTAACAACATTATGCAAACTTTGTGTGTACCGATATTATTGACTTTTTGGTTGCGTCTATTTAATTGAATACCCTGAGTGTCCCTAACTATTAGACGCTGACTGTACTAACGTATATGTTATAAGATTACTAAGCAACAATATAAGATGAAAAATTTGACCTTCAACTCCTCAACCCTGATGATGGAGGGGTACTTCCAGAGGGGGCGCCCTGTTTGTATGAATTGTAAAAGTGTTTTATGTTTAATTTTTGTGAATATGTAGATGCACAAAGCAAACTTAGAGGCTTTATTTAAATACAAACATAAAAATATAGTCACTAAAAAGTGTAAAATAAAAACTTTTTAACAAAAAATATCTACCGACTTCCATGTCACAAAAAAGTAAAAAATAATTTAAATATATTTTGGTCTAGAACATACTCAGTACTTAGTACATAGTTCTGAAGTCGGTGCTCATATAGGACGTAGTTACCGTCGTCCAGCGAAATATGTCGAGCACCGACTTCAGGACTATGTACTAAGTACTGAGTATGTTCTAGACCAAAATATATTTAAATTATTTTTTACTTTTTTGTGACATGGAAGTCGGTAGATATTTTTTGTTAAAAAGTTTTTATTATAACAAAATTGCGTTAATTGCGATAAACTAAATTAATATCTTTAGAAAATACTAAATATTGCTAATTTAATAAACAAACAATTCTCGGTTTTTAAATTAACTAAAATAATTATTTTCGGCAAAGTGTTTTTCATAAATACGCGGTGTCCCGCCAAAAACTAAAAATTTGAATTGACTATTACCTATAGATTGCATTTATTAAATTGATTTAGTATTCATATTATTGATTATAGTAATGCTATGAATTGTATTATGTTCAATTGCGAAAAAATGCCTATTTAAATTAGAATTTATGACATTTGCATGCCTTTAAGGTAGAATAAGAGGATGTGTAATTAATATATAAGACCGCTATGTACCTTATTTATATGCAAATAAAGACTATTGATTGATTGAAATATATTTAAAAGTTTCCTATGGATGTATGTCGTCCCCCAGGATCCCGCACTACTCGCAGCGCGTGCGCACGCTGCTGTTCAAGAAGCGGTTCGCGGGCGCGGCGGCGGAGGCCAGCAGCCGCGCGGCCGTGGTGCTGCGCGCCGCGCGCGACATGGCGCGCTCGCGCCGCCTGCGCGCGCTGCTCGAGGTCGTGCTCGCGCTCGGCAACTACATGAACCGGTATGCGCTTGTTTGTACACGCCTTGAGGAGGGTGTAGTGGTTGTGCTCGCGTTCGCCAACTACATGAACGTGCCACGTTAAGATACTGACAGACATGCTCATTAGTGGCATGCTAATTGATCGCTAAAAAGCATGCTCAAAACGAGCATTATTTTTCATTGTACACACATGCTTATTATAAGCATGCTTATTTTAGGCATGTCCACGAAAAAGCATACTTTAAACGCAAGTTCTTGTATAAAATGAACGCTTGTTTTATCCGTAACGAACTAAATAAAAAAATATTTTTGCTTGCATTGCAACTGTTTAAGAAAATTTTGGCAAAAAAGAAAAGTACAATAAAAAGAAGAATCTGGGTACGTAACTGGATAAATAGAAGAGAAACGCTTGGAGCAGGCAATCGATTGTTATAATTATATTTTTTTATATTTATTTATTTTATAATTATTTATTTTATTAATTATTATTGTGTTGTCAAACATGCTCAAAGCACACCCCCCTTTTACCCGCGCCTCAAGAAGCATGCTCAAAAATAGAACGGCGGTTGATTTGTGAGCATGCTAGAATTAAGCATGCTCATTACTAGCAACGTTACGACACACATGCCATTAATGAGCAAATGCTCATTACCAGCATGCTTTCGTGCTACTAATGAGCATGTGTGTCAGTACCTTTAAGCCGGGTACTTTCGACCAACACCGCATTGATATACGATTTTTGACGTTGTAGCCATAATAGCCTCAAATAAAATTGGCCAATCTAAAATCATTGATACGGGATTTTACATGAGACGAAAAAAATATTTTTATATCTATTACCTTATTAAAGTAAATATTTTAATGTATGTAAGACATAGGATTCAGACTTAGTTTATTAAAATAATAATAATAATAATATACAATAAAGTGTATGGTAAACAAAAATGAAATAATACAATGAGATTAAAATGTTAAAATAAAAAAGGCGGTCTTATCGCTAAACGGCAATTTCGCCCAGACAACCTTAGGATTCGAAGTTAAAATAAAAATAAAGTAGGGTGCAACAATCAGATTACGGAATTAGAGCAACGTATAAATTAAGAAATGAGCTACAGAAAAACTACAATAATTCCAAAAATTAAACAGCAACGAATTATAATTATGAAAATAATAAAGTAAAATAATAAAGTTTAAATATAGCAGAAAACGATTGAAATATAAAAAAAATAGAATTTAATAAATAAATTAATGTGTTATTTTTTACAGTGGAAATCGCGGCAACGCCTCCGGCTTCCGACTTTCGTCGCTGAACAAATTGGCGGATACAAAGTCGAGCGTAACGCGCAACACCACGCTCTTGCACTACCTGGTGGAGATGCTTGAGACTCAGGTATGGATAACGTCCTTATTTTGTTAGCGGGGGGGGGGGGGGGGGGGCTTCAAAGTGGGAGTAACACTGATTAATCAATTTTTAGCGATTAGCGACTATATATATTATCAAAGTACTATATGCTCCTATTATTCTCCTATTATTCTACGCATTATGTGCAACCTTTGAATTTAAAATATCGGTGAATGTCGAATTCACTCTCGCTGTAACATGTTCGTTTGTTTATTTAGCTGAAGTTAAGCTTAACAGTAAAATCTTTGATATTTGTACATTATATAACAATGTTTTACTTACGTATCATAATGTAGTATCCGGGTAAAGTCTCGGGGTGCTGAGGTCCAAAAACTCCTTGCCCACTGCACGAAACGAATAACACTGCAGAATAAAACGTCTTCTTATGGCGTCGTAGCACATGGTAGACCCGGGGAGAAGAAATACTCTACCATAGCCATGGTTTTTGAGTAACATCTCATTTATTTACAGTTCAAGGACATCCTTTTACTCGAAGAGGACTTACCCCACGTGCGCGCTGCCGCAAAAGTATGCGTGGAACAACTCGAGAAGGACGTAACGGCGTTACGTAACGGGTTACGCGAGGTGGCCCGCGAGCTGGACTACCACGCGTCGCTGCCGGCGCCCGCGCAGCCCCACGACGCCTTCGTACCTGTCATGAGGGAGTTCCATGCGCACGCTGTTTGCTCCTTCACCCAGCTGGAGGACCTGTTCCAGGTGAGATGGATAAATGACTAAATGTTGATGCTGTTTATGTATATTTTCCACGGCTCCGTTTATCACGTTAGTAGTGTCCACCAATTCGCATTTGGGCAGCGCGGTGGACTATGGCCTAAACTCTCTCATTCTGAAAGAAGACCCTTGCCCAGCAGTGGGATAATAATGGGTTACGAAAAGTATCCTATGTGTTAATCCAGGTCATAAACTATCTGTGTATTAAATTTTACCTAAAAACGACTAGTGCTTTCGCTTTTATAATATTGTTAAGAATGTACATTTAATGGTTCCTGGAGCCAGGTACGTAAAGCACTGGTGCGTAACGATATCGGTAATTGATTATAATGGATGAGAACCGTCCTTAGCTTAAGCGAGTGATTTATGCTTAATATGAAGGTTTTTTGACATACTTTATTTGGACCATTTTAATATTGGCATATTAAGAACATGCATAAAAAATATATATACGTGACGAATAGATAACCTTTGGGTATACGCTTAAAAAAATGATTTCTGAGTACATATTTTGCACCCGATACACACGATATGTACGTATGTTGTAAGTCACTTTAACGTTAAAAAATTCAATCCTACTTCAACTTAACTAAGAAGGTGGTAGAATCAATGTAGTTCGACCGGGCAAGTACCATCGTCACACCTATTTCTAACGTGAAGCATTCATTGCGTTTCGGGCACACTTTTATATGAGGCGACCATCTTAATCCTCGGGAGTAGCGACGCATCTATGATTGGCTTCAGATAGAACCCCATGTTCTGTATGAAGTTGCTGACAGATGTCAATGGGTGGCGGTGACCACTTACCATCAGGTGGACTGCATGATCGTTTGCTACTTCATTATTATTAAAATAAAAAACTCACACATCAAACTAAAAAAAAAACCACTACTCTCCTTCCAGGACATGAAGAGTCGCCTAGAAGCGTGCGCACACGCATTCGGCGAGGAGGCGAGCGCGTCCCCGGAACAGCTGTTCGGCGCGATGGACGCCTTCCTCACGCAGCTGGGCGAGGCGCGCGCGGAGTGCGACGCGGCGCGCCGCAGGAGGGACGAGGAGCAACGCCGCACGAGGCACGAGCAGGAGGTATGCGAGGCTTGGATAGTACCTTGGTTTTATATTATTACTAGCTGTGCCCGCGACTTCGTCCGCGTGGAACGCAACGCAAGCCCTCAAGGATGAATAATTTTCCCCGTGTTTTTCACATTTTCCATTATTTCTTCGCTCTTAATAGTTGCAGCGTGATGTTATATAGCCTAAAGCCTTCCTCGATAAATGGTCTATTCAATACAAAAAGAATTTTTAAATTCGAACCAGTAGTTCCTGAGATTAGCGCGTTCAAACAAACAAACAAACAAACTCTTCAGCTTTATATATTAGTATAGATTATTAATATATTTTTTATACTTTCACCTAACGATAAGGCAGACGAGCTACCTGATGGAAAGTAGTCACCGTCGCCTGTGGACATTCGCAACACCAGAGGAGTCGCCAATGCATCGCCGGCTTTGTAGGAGAGCTCTTTTCGCAGCTTTCTTGAAGAACCTCATGTCATAGCGCTCCAAGAATACCTCAAGAGGAAGCTCATTCCACAACTTGCACGTCCGTGGCAAAAACGAGCGCCACGTATTATTAATATACTTTATTGTACCCAAAAACCCAGGAAAGTCACAATGATTATTACAATAGGCGGTCTTATCGCTAAACACCGATTTCTTCCAGACAACCTTATGTAGTGAAGTGGCGGTGATGTCCATGCAAGAAAATTCAATATTATCTGTGGAGACAATAAAGCACGCTTAGCACTAATATTGACAATTATTTCTTTTGGTATATATATTTTTCGGCAATATGTTTTTGAAAACTGAATGTATATTTTCATCTTGTTTTTCAGCTTAAAAAGCGTACGATGGAGCGCAAGCAGGCTTCCAGCCTCCTCAGCTCAGTGGGCAAATCGTTAGGCAAGTCCAACGGGTCGGATTGCAACGGTCACGCACACGGAGACACGTCCCGCGACGGTACCCTCAGCAACGGGCAGAAGGGTGAGTTCGATGACCTCATCTCAGCACTCCGGACGGGTGACGTGTTCGGCGATGACGTAGCGAAGTTCAAGAGGTCCCGTAAGGCCTCCAAGGCTCACAAGGGCCGCGACTCCCCCCCACGAGGCGTGTGCAGAGAGGACTCTCGCGAACGACAGAAGAATTGAACAAGGAATTGATTTGAATACGGTATTCCTTTCTGAGTGAATGAATGTAGTGGAATGCTACGGAGTGGAATCGAGTCACAAAACGTACTGAACGTCGTCTCGAATCAGACGTATTTATTGCATTGTTATATTACTCGCCGAACACGTACGAATAGACGCGAATACGTAAGTCTAAACAACCTACACGGATACATTCAGTACTCGCTACGATCTTCCGTTTACTGTGTGTGAGTTTATAGCCCTTATCAACGGATTATACGTGTGTATTTGTGTTATGCGTTTGCATACTCGTCATTATTCTTCGAATGCGCTGTTCGCGAGTATGTAAATGTTTGATTAGAAATGAATGTAATTCGTGCCAATATTTAGTTTCTTTATGACGGTACGCGTACTCTGTACAAAGTTATTTATAGAGAATATTATTAGAATTTAGTAGGAATGCGATTACGAGTAAATTTTCTTTTAACTTTACTCTTTACTTTGTCTGACTTTAGATTTAAGTTTCGATAGGTATATATATGCCTAAGCTGTATTAGTTGAACTTATACGAGACAATACAAATAACCGTATTATTTATAAAGGCTTAATACCAGATCTCAAGCTCTTATTTTGTCTCTTTCTATTATAATGTTTTTAAGTTATAAGAAAGAGACAACAACGTTGGTTACGTATCTGCTATTAAGCGTTTATTTGTAGGTTTTGAAACTGAATACTAATATAATATGCTGTTATTTAAGCTTCTTTTAGTAACATAACGTTTCTGTGATTTAATAATAACAATATTATAATCTATTCGAAGTTTATCGAAGTGATACGGGAACAGCCCCAATGTAGAGAATTATGAACGTTGTAAAGAAACTTTATATTAGCCGTGGAATGATTTCTTGAGTTTGTTTCGACAACGAATAACCAATTTTGAGATTCATTTTTTAATTTTGACTTGACTTTATTTCAATACGGTGCCTAATTTTGAGCTTACGCTTGTGCAAAGATATCTTTTTTGAGAGATGGAAAATTTCGAATGAATAATATCTGAAAATCGGAACAATTTTATGAATGTTTAGAATAGAAGGGCCGGCGCACATATGACGGAGCGCAGCGCAGAGCATTTTCACTGTCAAACTATTATCGTCATTGTCCCTTTAGAAATAATATCCAAAATTAAATAGCAGCAATTTATTTCTAAGGAGCATGGAAGCGACCACATGCGGAAGGTAGCGCGCAGGAGTAATTTGCGCGAATTTCGGCTAGTGTGCGATTCGTTTAGAAAATTTCGCGGGCATGCGCTCCGTCATATGTGCGCCGGCCCGAAGTGTTGTTGTCGTCTGTAATCAAGAATTGTTGTCGTAAATTTACGATTTAATTTTAATTACATTACTCTCGGAAATCTTAATTTAAATTTTGAAATTGTTTCTTTACATACATGTCACCTGGTATATGATTTTGTGTATTTTATTACAAGTAAATAATGTTGCACAAGTGTAAATAATATTACAATGGGAGGAACTTTTTGAACATTTTGGCTTTTGCTGTGAATCGACTGACAAGTCAAAGACTGTATGATATTCCATAGTTTAGTTTAAAAGGATTCGACCAATGATATTATATTAGGCATCTATTTTTAACATTTTTTTTTTTAATTCTATTTATTTTAATAATTAATCGTAATAACTAGTTGACCCGGCGAACTTCAATCCGCCAAAGTTAAAATTCTAAAATTATCAGTTTTTCTCTACTATATGATACAGGTATTATACATAAAAACCTTTCTGATGAATAACCCTATCTATTAAATAAAACTGCATTAAAATCCGTAGCGTAGTTTTAAAGACCTAAGCATACATAGGGACAGACAGCGAGAAGCGACTTTGTTTTATACTATGTATTGATAATATGTGTAATATAATATAATATCATTGGTTTGACCTAAGCGTGGTGTGATTTGAGTAACAATAGTAACTTTTCTTACTATTCCTTTGCGGTACGATATTGTATGTATTTTTTTGTAGAACTCTGTACTATATGGGTATATGTACTGGTATTTGACGGTACCACTAGTTAAAATAATATGACTTGATTCAATTTTTAATTTTCAACTTACTTACTTTTATAAAATCAATTATATTATTATTCACTTCTTTTTTTATTAAGATGAAAATATTTAAAAAAAATGCTTGACATTGCTGAGGCGAAAGTAGAGCACTGTTTCAAACGCTTTGCGTTAGAGACGTGCAATTGTACGTCTTCGCACAAATTTCATATTTTTTTTTTGTAACAATTATTATTGTTACAACTATTATTGTTACTACAAGACGTTAAAATATTTGAAATTTGAATTTTATTTAAGTATTAAGTATACAGTTTCAGGAGTGTTTCTTAAATGATCTTTTATTTATGTTAATTATTTACTATTATGGACACGTGGCAAAGCAGTCGTCATATTTTATGCAAAGAATTCCAAAGTCGATACTCAGTCTAGCTGACATTTAAATAAATATAAATTACTTATTTTTGTCTTGCTTGTGTCCAAGAAGCTCATAAAAAATCTTTTTTGATTTATTGTATAACTATTTTTTCTGAATTGTTGAAAATTAAAAATGAATCATTGTATATCGGTAAGTCGGGGTGTAAAACATATCTGCCTTGACGTTTCACTACCTTTATATAAATCAAAACCTTTTTATAAATCACATTGTTAGCGTAGTTACACTTGGTAGAAGTATGATCATGAATATTACTCAAAAAAGATTAAACATATGCACGTACCCCATAAAGTATTCAATGCCATATATTATACACGGTCTCAAATCGCACACAAGGCATTCCCGCTGTCTCCAGTGTAGTAATAGTCATAGTAGTCTTGAGCACACGACGCATTCCATCATAGTTTTCATTATACTGTAAGAGCGTTTTCACATTAAGTCGTAAGTAGCGCGGCTACAGCGCGTCAGTCGTGTGACTGCAACGGATGCTTTCTTAATATTGATATAATTATTCAGTATTTATTATTTTTTATTATTATTTCCATTATAAAGGTACAGCACGCCATCCCAATAAAAAATAAAAAAATGTGTGCGTGTACTAGCGTACACTCATAAGAAGTGAAACTTCTTTATGACGTTATTTTTCAAAAAATAATTTACTATATGCAACTTTACAGAAATTGGTTAAATAAAGTTAAATTAGATAAAGTTTAATAAAAGGCTTTTATTAAACTTTATCTAATAATCTAATCTATAATAATCTATCTAATATCACGCGTGGTAGGGATGAGAAAAAGATGGCGCGTAACGGAAAAAAAAGATGGCGCGTAACAGAAAAAGATGGCGCGTAACGAAAAAATGATATACTAAATTTTTTTCCAACCCCGATAAAGAAGTTTCACTTCAAAAGAAACCCGCGGAGATAGTCATAAAAAGAAAGCATTCTCTGCAGTCGCGCTGCAGCCACGCTACTTGCGACCTAATGTGAAAGCGCTCTAATAGATAGGCGAATCCATTGAGAGGGGGTTTGGAAGAGGGTTGACCCTCTTCTTAAACCCTCTGACCAAAAAGAATATTTTTTGTCGGATGACGTTTTTTATCATCAAATTCTGTAAAAGGCTATAACAAGTCAAGTCTCTTCAATCAAAAGTCCTGTATCCGTCAGAGATCATACCTATTGACACACGCAGCATTCTTAAATGGTCTTCATCAAACTACAACGTATGCAAATATTACTGAATAGGAATTGCAAGTATTATTGGTAAAGGAAACATTTTACCTTAAGGTGGGCATTCACGTTGGGACGGTCGCACGGAATGTCGCACGACCTACGGTCGTATTCGACAAGTTCGATCGTGAATGCCTTGGTCCTAAGGCGGACTGTACTACCAAGGTCATGTCGCAGGTCCGTTGAAGTATTCAACTTGTACTGTCGTTGTGACAGTCCGTGCGCCCGTTGTAACGTGAATGCCCACTTTTAGTTTTCGACTGTAGTACTCATCTCACATACCTACATATGGGGCATAAATTCCATATTCTCCAATAAACCATAGTCAAATATGCCAGCACACAACACATTCCACAGTAGTATTCAGCAAATAAACCCGTAGTTAGCAATTTAGCGTCCCTGTGTTCCTAAGTACCCCAAACCTAAAACCTTAATACCGATAGGAATAAAGCCTATAAATAAGACCAAGAATCTAAATATTGTTCCTTTAAGTTAATGTCAGTTTTCATGCACATTTACAAGAAATAAGAACTTAAGTTGATAATCAGAATCGTTCAAATGAAATAAAAGATATTAATGTGAAATAACAGGTGTACATTTGTTGGTACTATTTAATAACATCCTTCTATATTTCAGATAGGCCAGGCCTTTTCATCGGTGTGATGAATTAATATATGGAACCTGACCATTTTAATGTCGAGTAAATATTTTTAACTTCACTTTGACTATTTTAAACTTTGTTTAGGAGACTCTTTCTTAAACTATGTCTTTGCTGATTTAATGCTAACAACGGATATTTGTTCGAAGTTAAAGAAGTTACATTATTGGTCTTATTTAAGGCTCTGTTTCAAACCTCGTAAGGCTTTTTCCATAAATTACTGGAATTGAATTGTATCTAGCTGTTATTTAAATCATTACCTATAGAGTAGGAATTGATAACTGTATTGCATAGTTTGAGAGACTGCTATCAAATTGGACCAGTCATAAATTTAACTTGTACACAGTTTGATGAAATCTGTTTAGATTTCTGTAAAATAAAGTTTTAACAGTGTCGAGTGTAGTTTCGATAGCAGTCTCTCGAACTATTTTACGCCTAATGTACGAGTTTTTGGATTTTTATAATGTTTTGTAATTATTACGCCATACTTGAAGTTTTCGATAAATTTACCACTCATATTTAATATTCCATCGACATTTTAAAGCAATATCTAATGTATAATTTAGTTCTAGATAAATGTAAATATTATTTAATTTTAAACATTTGTTACCGCGACGTGACGAAATTTCTTTCAATAATTTATTCAAATGCTAATCTATGGAAGTTTATGACATGTAAATTTTATTGTTTTGTTCAGTATTGCATAAGCGTATAGTATATATTATTATGATATTGTCATACCCTATAAATAGATTATTAAAAATAAAAGAATGGAAACAATGAACTTGTGTATTATTTGAAACGATCACTATTTATTTAATCACTAATGTTCACATATTAAATTATTACAAAGGACATAATTTCTTTATATACCTTTTATATGAAAAGAGTGCAGTCCACCTTATTTGATATTTGTCATCAAACCTCTAAATAAAATCAGTAGAACCAGATTCTGGCCATATGTAATAGAACAATGGTCCAGGGAGGTATCACCACCACACCTATTTCAAGCGTGATTCTTGAAGCCATTCTTGCGTTTCGATAGAAGGGCGTGGTTGCCGGCACACTTTTATATAAGGAAGTAGAAACGCATCTGTGACTGACTTCAGATTGAATCCATGTGATCACATTGAACCTATATGAGGTTACTTACAGATGTCGCAGGGCGGCAGTGACCACTTACCATCAGATGGACTGCACGCTCGTTTGCTAATTAAAACTTATAAAAGAAAGTCGCGTTGCTACCTCTAAGGACTAAGTTGGAATGGAATCGAGTCTGAATGTTTACCTAACCCCATTAAACTGGATGGAAGCAGTTATAAATGGGTAATTTGTAAAGATGTGGTAGAACCAGTGTAGTTCGACCAGGGAAGTACCACCGCCACACCTATTTCTAACGTTAAGCATTTTTTGCGTTTCGATAGAAGGGTGTGGTTGCCGGCACACTTTTACATGAGGCGACCATCATAGTCCTCGGGAGTAGCAGCGCATCTGTGTTTGACTTCAGATAGAACCCATGTTCTGTATGAAGTTGATTACAGGTGTCCATGAGCGGCAGTGACCACTTACCATCATGTGGACTGCAGGCTCGTTTGCTACTTCAGTCAAATAAATAAGAAAAAATAAGATGTATAATATATGTAAGATTAACTAGCTGAGCCCGCAAACTTCGTTCCGCCTAAAAGTAAAAAGTCTATATTATGCCCGTATTATACATAAAAACCTGCCTCTTGAATCACACTATTAAAACAAACTGCATCAATATCGTAGTAGGTACTACTGTGTATCGTAGTTTAAAGACATAAGCCTACATAATGACAGAAAGCGAGACGCGACTTTGTTTTATGCTATGTAGTGATTAAAACATTAATGAATTGATTTGATTTGATTTGATTTGATAAAATACTTATTACCGGTAGACGTGACCGAAGCGAGCGTAGCCGTGGAAATAAACTAGCATAAGAAAAATGATTTCTCAGATTATCTTTCTGTAGTATTTTTAAGAAGAAATACGCAAAAATACCAAAGTAACGTTTAAAGAATCCAAGTTGTTGATTTATGTGTAAGGGAGTCGGATGCCTAAATTGAAGTGTCGTAGAAATAGAATTGATGATAATAGCCCTTAGAGGCCCTTAGGGTTGTGAATTTTTGAAGTGAAACTTCTTTAGGCGCATGAGGGTAAAATTTTTACAGATGAAACGTCACGCCGGTATGCAACGGAAGTGTCGGAAAAGAGAGAGAGAGTGATCGAGACCGATTGAGAGAGAGTAAGACAGGGCGAACGTAGCATGAGCAACTAGCCGTGGAGTGAGCGTAGGGAGCAAGCGAGTGAGAAAGATTGAGAGAAAAAGTGAGACAGAGCGAACGTCGTATCACGCCTTTTTCCCTTCCTCTTAATCTTGGAAATTTAAAGTTTTACATTTGTATAAATATAAACAAGATTTATAAATTAGTTCGCCAAAGAAGTTTCACTTCTGACATGTGTACTTTGTACGCACGCATGTTTTTTTTAAATCTATTTTTATGGGTTAGTAGGGTTGCCTGATTTTTTTTAGGTGTAGTAAGGTGTAGGGAAATCTATTACTATAATCTACCACGAGCACAAATGCTGCCTTAGATGCCCTTAGGGTTGTGAATTTTTAAAATCTATTTTTATGGGTTATTAGGGTTGCCTGAATTTTTTTAGGTGTAGTAAGGTGTAGGAAAATCTATTAATTTAATCTACCACGAGCACAAATGCTGTGCTCGTGGTACTTCGTGTTGCGTTTCGGTGGATGGATGTGGTTTCTAGATAACGTTCATACGACCATCTCTATCCTCAGGAGTAGCTGTTCTGTTCGAAACCCAACCTATGTCCATGGGGAGCGGTGGCCGCTCACGTCATTTACGGCATTGTTGTGTCAGTTTATAAAAAAAACACAAAATTAGACTTATACTCGTTATCTATAGGTACGCACAGACATGTTGACAACCCTAGATTTCGTCCACGGTCGAATAACGATACACTTGCCCTAGGGATACTATTTATGTCCAATTTAAAAGGTCATGCCGGATGAATGGAGTTCAGCCTACACAAATAAAATAATAAACATTTTACCTCCAAAATATCCACGGCGTGATAATTATAGTATTTGCAGGTAATGTAAATAAATGTAATAAATTAAATTAAATTAAAAAAACAATAGATACTTTTTTGTTCTCGAGGCGTCCCAACTTCAAAAGGTACCCGACGCTGTGGGAGCGACGCAGGGTCATGTGGGTTTTTACCACACTAAAACCCACCCGATGGCCGTCCTCG
The DNA here is from genome assembly GCA_949699795.1 of Spicauda simplicius. Lineage (NCBI taxonomy): Eukaryota > Metazoa > Arthropoda > Insecta > Lepidoptera > Hesperiidae > Spicauda > Spicauda simplicius. Next base: position 16,505,817 of record OX453070.1, on the reverse strand, counting down.
GCGCTATAAAGAGGACCCGGGATCTCAATCCCAGATGGGCGGCTGTGCCCACCGCTCCGTCTAGTCTTTACGACGATATTGGACCACACACCGCCGTCCTTTCCGGGATCGCCTGCTGGACGGTTCAAGCTCCCACTCTACAACCCTTTTTTTTTTTTTTTGTTTTCGAGGGGGAAACCTTTCAAAGGTACCCGACGCCGTGGGAGCGACGCAGGGTTATGTGGGATTTTTACCGCACTAAAACCCCCCCGGTGGCCGTCCTCGGCGCTGAAAAGGAGGACTCCGGGATCTCGAAACGACTTCAACCGGAATCCTCCGAGCGCGCTGCCCCATCGGGCTCCTCCCAGATGGGCGGCTGGGCCCACCACTCCGTCTAGTCTTTACGACGGTATGCGACCACACATACCGCCGTCCTTCCCGGGATTGCCTGACCGAACGGTTCGAGCTCCCACTCTAGCCGTCTTCAACCCCGGAAATCCCTTTTAGTCGCCTCTTACGACAGGCAGGGGATGCCGTAGCCCGTAACATTTTACCGCGGTCCCGACGACGTCTGCCCACGACAGGGCCCTTCTCTTTTTGGGATGGAGCTGGAGTTTCTCCATCCCACCGTTTTTGAGATGCGCACGGGAACGCCGCACGCGCCACCTCGAGGCTTGTTACTGTGTCACAGGATACCCCCGTATCCTGCACCAATGCCACCGTTATGGGGCTAGAAGAAGGGCGTGAGGACCCCTTCTTCTACGACCGGTTTTCCGGCTGCGGACAGGGAGGTCAGAGGTAGAAAACCTCTCTCCCTCTCCGCAGCCTCCTTCTTCGAGATCACTCGCAGAAGGATTTCATAACTTTCCAAGTTCTCAAGTTCGCGACCATAGATAGCTTTTACTATGCGTACTATGGAAATTGAATTTCTAAAAAAAACGCACGGTTCGTGATTTTGGTGACATTCTCCCAACTGAAATATAGGTAAATTCAATTCTATAAAGTAAATTTAGATTTTTCGTCCGCAATATAAGAGCTTTATCAAATCGTTTTTTGATTCATAGTATTTTGAACACAACACTCGTATTGCTGATAACTCGAAGGTTTATTGTTTTGTCTAGATTAGAGGCGGATGAAGCGAATACGACAGTCGTGACAGATAATAAGCTTCATAGTATTATTAATATGTATTTATTATTTTGATTAATCCATAGCGACATCTTCAGCAACCTACCTACTTCTCGCTGATGGAACCGTGTCTTCTCTCAAGATGGGGTACTTTAGGGCCACGGTACACTCTCACCTACACACGTTTACCTGGGAAGAGCCCGATGGGGCAACGCTTCTATAGGACTCCGGTTGCATTCCTTTGGAGATCAATAATCTCATTCCTCAGAACGTAACGCATCTATTATTAACTTCAGATATAAATTTGGAACAGATTTTCTTGTTGGCAGTGATCACTTATAGTAGGATCATGTACTTATGATCATACTATATACATGTTCATTTATTACTTCAATCTTACAATGAAAAGAAAAAACTGTTTAAACTGTCATATCACTACTGTTCTAACATTTATTTGTTATCAGACTGTAAGCTGTCTTTACAGATATTTTATAACGCACCGCTTAGCGTTCATGGATGGTTGTCCGTCCAAGTGAATCGAGCTGTAATTCCGCACACGACATACATCGCGCTCGGCTAGACCCTTAGTGTTTTGTTCTATTGATAGAACGGTAAAGCTTTCTGACCACTCGACCATGTTACTGTCATTTGTATTGTTTCTTTTCAGGGCACCGTGAAATTGAAGCTTTATAAGTTTTACGATTAGACTCGTGTCTGGCTTTTTTTTATCTGAGTGATGTAGCAAACGAACATGCAGTCCACCTGATAGTAAATGGCCGCTGCCCATCGACATCTGTAATCAACTTCATACAGAACATGGGTTCCATCTGAAGTAAATCACAGATGCGTTGCTACTCCCGAGGACTATGATGGTCGCCTCATGCGAAAGTGTGCCGGCAATCACACCCTTCTATCGAAACGCAAAAAGTGCTTCGCGCTAGAAATAGGTGTGGCGGTGGTATTTCCTCGGTGAACTACACTGGTTCTACCACCTTTAAATTGAATTTTATTTCAGTTATAAGTTGAAGTTTGCACTATTATGCTCAACACTGATATTCATTGAGTAGGAACGCGGGGCCCTAGGGACGTGCCCAGTGTGCCCAGCAGTGGGAAAGAGGGGCTTGAACACTGACTGTTCTAACATGATGTGGATTTTTTTTTATAATTGAACTTGGCGATTGGCCTGGTGGAAAGTAGTCACCGTCGCCTATGGACATTTAAATCACCAGAGGAGTTGCCAATGCATCGCCGGCTTTGAAAGAGAGCTCTTTTCGCAATTTGCTTCACGTCCAAGGAAAACATCGCAAGGAGACACTTGAGGATTTTCTAGTAAAGATTTTAGAGGCGTATGAAGTCTACGAATACCAAGTGCGTATTCGTGCCCAAGTGCCAAGTGCCCATCGCAGTGAACTATGCCTTACAACTTTCATTCTTAGAGGAGTATTGTGCCCAGAAATGTGGTAATAATGACTTGACGATGTAAAATATAACAGACGAAGTTGAATTGAAGGTAATAGGTAAAGGAGTAATTCATTAATTGTTTTGCCAGACTTAAAAAGTTACTCGCACAGAATTATAATTAGAATTATAATACGGAGCGAATTTTGAGACTCATTAAGACGGCGTTTCGAAGCTGGTGTAAAATTACAATTTTAATGATGAAAAATCTAGGCGTCTCTACTGTTTTGGAAGTAAATAATTAATCTAGTCAGTGGTAAGATAATACTTGTTATTACAATAATGTTACTGTAAAATTCCGGACAGTACATAAATCCTAAGATTTTGCAGTAAAATTTAAGTAAAGACGACCCGCGTGGCAAAGCGGTGGAAATAGTGGTGAACCGCAGTAGGTTCCATGTTCGATTCCCGGCCAGACAGGTATCTGGATGATGACTTGAGATTCTTGTTCTGGGTTTGCGTTTTTGTATTTTCGTCTTTGTGTTTTCATGGCACCCACGACATAGAAGGGAATCATAGTAAATATGTTTATTTTGTTTATTCTCATCTCATCTCTATGAGATGAGAACAAACCACTACAAATTGTTACTACTATTCACTTGGTAAATAGAAGGTTAACTGAGGTACCTTAAACGTTGTGTTTCGTAATTGTATTTCAAAATTAAACTTGCTCTTAATTCTATCGAATGATTTTAAGATTTCTGGCGGAGTCTCCAACCAATAGCGAAGCTTTATTTTAAATGCTCATATGGTCCACCTAAACGGAGGGTAGTCTGGCTAATCTGAGGGTAGTACGTTTTCGTCGTGCTCCGGAAGTAGTATGGCGGTGTGAGCGTCGTTGAAGCGACCGCCGCTAACCGGCTCGTATAAAATCGTACTAATTACCTTTAATTAGTCGTGTTAATTGTGTAGATATAAATTATTTATGAAATAAAAGTGCGTGGAGTAAAGTTAACCTGTCAACTTCATCGCTGGTGGGTTTGAATGTGTTGTGTGGGCCGCATGGAGCCTTTCCAGGATTCTTTTAGAAAGAGGAGCCACGGGCGGACCGTACGTAGAACCGTAAGTAGAATCCATATTCCGACTCTTAAGTTAGGTAGAGCCAATATGTTATGGAACTGCCTGTAACATCACGAGGTCTAGTTTGACCGTCTTCTATACCCTGCAGTGACGTGACGACATCGATATAGAAAAACCCAAGATACACATTCAGCGTCTCAAAACTGTCCGGTAAAAAGAGCGCTCAATGACAAAATTGAGCGCTCATTTCAAGTAGTAAAATCTTATTGCTTTTTGCTTAAAGCGTTGTAAATACAACTTTAAATCAAGGACGTAAGGTTGTATTGCTAAAATATATGGTCGCTATGACCATCTATAAATAACTAAGTACGTAAATTTGACGACAGTTTTAGGTGTCATTTTTGTTCGAGACTGTGTTCGTCTAGTGTTACTATTTGGACATTCGCGGATGCTAAGGCGAATGCGCATAACCCTTACCGATATTCGCGAATGCGAATGCAGGTGTGAATGTTTTTTTCAGTTTTCGTGTACGGGACCGGAGGATCTAAATTTGGCGACCTGTTTTTTGATCAAGAAGCTACAGTTCGATTTCAATTTGGATCAATGGTGACGTTTTCTGCAAAGCACTGCAATTTAATATTTGTTAAACATTCGTACGATTCTTGCGAATTTTCGTTACACCACTAATATCATCGGTAGGTACTTCTGGGAAAGCGGTTCTCGCATTTTGATAAATAAACGCGGAGTAGGTAGTCTTGTACATATTTTTACTTAAGAGAAATGAGTATGCAGAGTAAAAGTATGTCAATTTATTAAAATCTAAGATTTTGCAAGTGAATGGAGGCAAAAGTGTGAATCAAATAATGACTCCTTAATATTTCTGACCATGACTGAAACGAGTTGTTGTAAATCTCAGAAGTTACCATAGTTTGGGCTTTTACAGTCACTTAATATTTGTATACCTACGAACTTCTTTCATTCAATTAACATTTAGAGCAGAATACATATCATAGGTAGGTACTATCTATTTGTTGAGAAGTTTATGGACAAACAAAAAAGTCAAAAAAATATTTTTAAGTAGCTATTTGTAGATCTGTTGATCACTATTTTTTATCCTCAGTTCACAAAAATAAAAAGCATATATAGGGTGGTACATAGGAAATAAAATAAATACACCAGATTTACAGAACATTATTTATTGAATAGAACATTAAATAAGCTAAAATGATTTTATTTAAATATCTAACGACATTGACTTCCGAAATTAAGGTAAGTAACAAACATTTTTTTATATAATACATGTAAAAAGTTTTTTTTTATTATTTTATGATACCTATATGCTATTTTTTTGTTCTCATAGAAGCAATATATCTACAGGAAACTTATTATTCTGAGCAATTTTTGTCTTACAATTATATTTTTAAACATCGTAGTTTATACTTAATAGACACTTAATGATAATTATTCATTTATTTTTATCTCACTTTAAGTCTACAGTTTTCAATTAAATTGTAATTCAAAAGATTAATAAGAAATAGGTCAAATAGAAAAAAGATTTTTAATACATATTATAAAAGACAATTAATGTTACACTTATATAATTAAACCTTACGCTTAGTTTCAAAATTGTAATCATTAAAAAGATAATTCGAATGTGCCAATAATATACATATAAATTATTATTCGAGGATTCCTATTTTTTTATGAAATGTTCTATGTTATAAAATGAAATGAATTGTCTTTTTTGTATAGTCCTACGCGAGACTTACTAATTGTCAGTTATGCTGGGGCCACATTATCGCGATAACGCGAAGATTTGCGTTGTCGCGACACGTCTGGCCAAAGTTTTCGCCCTATCGCGAATCATCTTCGCGAATACGAATGCCCTTCGCGCCGCTGTCGGTAAATTGCAGAACGTCAAAGACTTTTGTCGCGACAAAGTTCGTGCGGTTGGTTACACGTCGCGCGCATTAGAATTCATACAAAATTATGAATGAATAAATTATCGCGACGTTCTGGATTATCACGACGCAGTGAAGTTTAATTTTTAATGTGGCCAAGCACTTCGTCATGGATCGAAGACGAACTTATATCGTGACAACGCGAACACGAACCTTCGCGATCAAGTCTGGCCGTAGCATTACACATTTTTTTTACACTTCTGATCCGGAACACGAGAAGATCCGGCAAGAAACTCAGCGGGTTTGTCTTTTTTCTTTTTTGTTATGTTGTATTTCTTTTTTCAATCATGTTATGGAGTTTGGCTAAGATTTTTATCATTTGTCATAAGGGAAACCATAAATTCGATATATTTGTCTCATGGTTAAAAACGTAGGGGTACAAGAGATCTGACAATATTATTTTAAATGAATATTTTTGTGCGCATAAACCTTTTTTAAATGTAACAAAAAAATTAACGTTGCGTAGTCTTATAAAATATTACACACTACATTAATTGTTCATTAATTATTGTTCTACAAAATATTCTAGCATTTTGGTTCATTTTTAGAAATATAACATTTTTAATTCAGTAAATACATTTTGGTAAGTAAGGTTTTGAACCGGTTCATGAAAAATGTATTTCTTCATGGTTCAAAACCTTATGGTTAATTTAAAAATATTTTACAATATTTTTATTATACATATAATTTTTTACACAAAATCATTACACTCTACAACATACAACACATAAATGCATAATAATTAATAATAACAAAGTCAGCATAACTCGTAATTGACACTTTGTAATACATGTAAAACTACACCTATATTCTTACGGAAATTACAATTTTAGTTCTTATACAAAACATACATAACTTTTTTAACGATTTTTTTCCATAACTGCTATCATTCCAAGTATCATCCCTAATCTATTGGTAATATCTTATTAATAATTATTTTCTACGGATTTTTTGTGAAAAAATAGTCTTTTTTATCGTTTCCTTATTTCTATTCAATATATTACGGTACAAAATGAAGATTTCCTTGAAGATGCAACTAAAAGGGTGGTGAACTTTAGTGCTTTCAGTGTAAAATATTTTGGGTTTGTAAATATTGAGTATAAAAAATGTCATACATTAAAAAAATCACTTAACTTATAAGTAGCATTTGAAAAACCTTAAGAAGAATCCATAGATTTTGTACAATTTAAACATATTCCACATTTTTTTCTTTTTAGTAAATCAAGTTATAATTGATTTCTAACAAATGTGAATGAAAATAATTGGAAAAAATACACTAAATTAAAGAGCAGTGATAAATGCCTTTAAATAAAAAATATACATATTGATATCATAGCGACACAAGTTATATTACATTACAAAAATATAAAGGTTACAATTATTATAGATCAATTGTCGCTAAAATGTTTCATTTTGTCAAAAATATTTTAAAAATATGTCTTGGTTATATACTAAACATGATTTTAATTATTATGCTAAATGGTTGACTAGATTTTTAATACCCAACCTTGTGGCCAGGGACTCCGAAGATATTAAAAAAACGCTTTTTTATCTAAGTGAAGCAGCAAACGAGCATGCAGTCCACCTGATGGTAAGTGATCACTGACACCCATAGACATCTGTAATCTGAAGTCAATCACATATGCGTTGCTACTCACGAGGACTATGATGGTAGCCTCATGTGAAAGTGTACATTTTACACTTTACATAGTCTCACTTTAGGATTTTCTCCTGTATCATGGGTTTCATGGACACACACAAAAACTAATACACAAACGCCCAGACCCAGAACAAGAATTCATCATTCAAATACCTGCCTGGCCGCGAATCAAACCTGGAACTCACTGCGTGTCAGCATGGTAACCACAATGCCACGTGGGTCATCATAACAATATTGATTGTTTTTGTCACAACGATATTAAACAAAGTTAAAATTAGTATCATTGGAACGAAAACCACAGGTTGAGAATCGATAGACTAGATAATGATCAATGAAGTAATTTTTCAATTTTACTTATACTAATAATTCGTATTCAACACTCCCCAAAAAAATATATTTTCATCGTTGGCACTTCTATTTTATCACAGATCCTTGATGTCCCTTTTCTATTCCATACGCTACGTCCTCCTGGCGGAGAGAGCACCGCAGTACCCTTACAAATCCTTGGACAGAATCAGAATACTACATTTTTTTATTTATGAGACAGTATATTGCGCTTTTCTTTATTTTATCATTCTTACTCTCTTCAATATAAATCGCTCTATCAAAAACCAGTCTCGTTCACGGAGTTACATCAAAACTACTAATCTTCGTCCTGACTGTCTCTCGTTTCCATTCTATATAAGTAACTCTTGTAACTATCACGCCTTTTCTTAGAATCGGTATCAAACAATTTTCCCATAACAGAATCTTTAAAGAAACTTTTTGGTGGGATAAAATTCTCTAATTTTGTTTCAATCGAAAATTTTCTACATTTATTCTCATTAGTCACGCTTCCCAAATCTAAAGAGTAGCTTTGCTTGATTCGTTTTGCTCCTTTGAAACTATGGCGTTCTTTAAAATTGCTTGGATTGTCAAAAGTGTCTTGCTTTGCGTTATCGCATTGGTATTCTTCACCTTCGCATGTTTGGTTCCCGTAGACGTTGATTAGAATATCTTTTGCCGCGTCACTTTTTCTCTTTGAAGAGGTTCGGCTAAAAAGGAGGCGTTCAGAGTCAACAATGGTAAGGACGGGCGAATTGTCACGTAATTTCTTGCACGATTCACCAAACACCTCCAGTTTCTTGTTGCTAGAACTATCTTCGTCGTAAATAGTTTCACCCGACCTCTCCGCATCTGAAACTGTTTTGTTTTCTTGAATGGTGACAAGATCTGAAACTTTTTTATTGTTATCGGCATCTGGTTCATCGATACTCGAATTTTTATCTCGTAGTTTCTTAGGAGTGGAGGAAATGTTTGTTTCCGATGAATTACGGATAGTAACCTCGTTAAACGTAGAAAGTTTCTGGGCTGACACTATCATGGTATTGTTGAAGCCCTTTTCAATATGAGAGTTTCTCCTTTTCGCGTGGATTCCAAATATTCGCTTAATGGATTGACGGAACTGAAAAAATAATAATTATAATAAATATGACATGTCGTTGTCAACCAGCTGGGCTCTGGTCTTCTTTCAAATGAGAGAGATTAAGAAAGATAAATAAGTTAGATATAGGTAATATTAAGATAGATTCACAAGGTGGTAGAACCAGTGTAGTTCGACCGGGGAAGTACCACAGCCACACTTATTTCTAGCGTGAAGCATTTCTAGCGTTTCGATAGAAGAGTGTGGTTACCGGCACACTTTCAAATGAGGCGACCATCATAGTCCTCGGGAGTAGCAACGCATCTGTGATTGACTTCAGATGGAACCCATGTTCTGTATGAAGTTGATTACAGATGTCCATGGGTGGCAGTGATCACTTACCATCAGATGGACTACATGCTCGTTTGCTTCTTCAGTCAAATAAAAAAAAAAGATTAGGTCACACGTAGACGTGAAACGTACTTCTTATTATTAGGTTACTCATTTATAAACCGAGTTATACTCACTTGTGTGTTCATTCCCACGTAAATTAGAGGATCATAACAGATGGAGCTTTTGGCAACCAAAGCCGGAATTACACCCGCGCCCGGGGACACCTTGAACAGAGATTTCATTTTATAAATGTGAAATTTTCAAAACAAAAGTATACGTAAAGATAATTTGGTTTTCGTATGCTATGTAGATTTGTATCCTTGTTAAAACGTGTGTATTTTTAATACTGGACCCATGTTTTTCATATGAAAAAATCTCCTTTTTATTTCAATGATTCTCATTTCCTTTCCACTGCGGGAAAGCGAGCTTCTTGTATTTCGAAAACATAATTTAATTTATAGGTACCATTAAAATTAAGTAAGATTTTAATTTTAATAGTTTGTTTAACTTGCACATAGTTATAGCTTTATTTAAAGTTAATAATAAAAAAACATCACTTCAAAATATTGCAGGTGTTATTTTACTCGTTCCGACTACTTCCGTGAATGAAGAAATATTTAGTAAAATGAAGTACTTTATTTTACATACGCCTGCGGGGGCACTTGCAAATTGTCTGTTACATTTTTTCTTACACTACCACCGGATCGGAACACCTCAACTGAGAAAGTCCAGCAAGAAACTCGACAGAGTTTTTCTTTCCATTTTGTTTTACTTGTAATAAAGCAGTAGGGAATACAAGAATATGGTCACAGTATCTAAACCTGCAAATACTGAAAACGTGGTAACCGTAAAAACTGCGATAACCGCTTTTACTGTATATGAATTTTGTTTGTTGTCTTAATAGTGCTTATTTGACATTTGCTATTGAGATACCACTGACATTTTTCATTTTCATTATTTCCATTATTACTTATTACTATTATTATTATTATTATCTTTATTTGACATTGTTATTGACATCTATTTTGATTGCAAACAGTTTTATTATTATTGGAATATAGTCTTTAAAATTTAATGTATAGTATATAATATTTGTACGCCATTTATGGCAGAATAAGCGAAAATTGTTGACTATGAACACCAATGTAATTACACCTTATTCGACAAATAAAGATTATTTGTATTTATATGAATAGAAAATACATTAAAATAATGCTGACAAATCAACTCACAATGCCTTCAGTAGCAAACTGCTCCATCAAGGCGAAGATGGAGTAAGGGGTCCAGGCGACAGTGAACGAGATGATCATAATCAACACCATGGTGGTAGCCCTGGCTTCAGCGCGACTCACACGACCCAGACGTTGGGAATTCTGTAAATAAAATTTTCAAGACTTTATTATAATAGATAGAGTGATTCTAAAGGAAGGTTTGTATTTATAATACATATAATCTAATATATAAAATTCTCGTGTCACAGTTTTTGTTGCCATACTCCTCCGGAACGGCTTGACCGATTTTTATCAAATTTTATATGCTTATTCAGTAGGTCTGAGAATCGGTCAACATCTATTTTTCATACCTCTTAAGGGTTGTCCACCCACATTTTTTTATTTTTATATGGCAAAACAACGTTTGTCGGGACAGCTAGTACTTGTATTATATAGTGGAGGAACACTGACATTAAGGCGGAACGAAATTCACCGGGTCAACTAGTTAGAGAATACTCACTACTTTACGGTGAAGGAAACTGGGTCAATCGAGTTTCCAAGATTTGAATCCCAGAGCACTGATTGTTCTAAAATATCTGCACATTGTCGAAAAATCAGTGGTCATTTATATATTGTGACGAAATCTGTAAACTTGAGTTAAAAAAACGTTTTCAAAGTTGTGAAGACTGACAATTCGTACTTGGCCACCGCTTTTGGCATATAGCTAACTCCCATTCTGAGTCGGGTCTTCTACCCGTGCCCAGCAGTGGGAAAATTATAATAATGGGGTAAAACAAAGTGACTTACAGTGTAGTGATATTACAAAAGTAGCAGGTCGGCTTTTATGTGTTTAGTGTGTTAACAGGGGGGGGGGGGGGGTTGACAGTAATAACTGGCCTCGTCGGGTTAATTAGGTATTACCCGACAGCGTCTGTTAATCGGGTTCTTAGGTATTAGCAAAGTAAAATATTAGGTATAATCTACAATTATTATAAAATGTTTATCACAGTTTAATAAATATTATCTCTTCATTTACAAAACCACAAAGTAGAGGTGAATTAAAATATAAGTAGAATGACATTGAAATTTGATTTCGTAAGATATCTACATTCTTGTGTATATTCGTATTCATGAGTCATGGCTTGTAACTTATCCTTAACTTCACCAAACAGTTCAACGGGGGCGTAGCTCAGATGGTAGAGCGCTCGCTTAGCATGCGAGAGGTACGGGGATCGATACCCCGCGCCTCCATGGTAATATTAGTTTTTTATATTTTTTTTTATTATTTTTTATGTATTTAATAAAGCCAATTAACGCTATTCATAATTATTAATTAATTATTAACTTTTTTTAATGGACAATTTTTTCAACTTGTTTTTTTTTCTCTTATGCATATCATATCTTTTCTTTTTTCTTTTAGGATTGATTCATTTAGAATTTTTTTTTTTTAATTTATTAAAATTTTTTTTTTTAATTTATTAAAAAAAAAAATAATTCAACTTTCTTTTTTTTAATAAATAAATAATTTATTAAAAAAAAAAAAAAAGTTGCAAAGTAAATGAAAATAAATTGTAATGCTTAACAATGTTTCGTTTCTTTATGTACATGTTCTTTAAACAATATAAGTAAAATGTAGATAAAGCTTAATTCTGTATTTGATTTCATTATAACTAATTATTTTAGCCATAACAACAAGACGGCAACAAAAATACATCGTGTGTGAAAATTTCAACTGTCTACTTATAACGGCTATATATAGTCTGGTAACAGACAGACGGAAAGATGGACAGAGCCTTAATAATAAGTTTCTGTTATTACCCTTTTTATGAAAGTATTGTAAGTAGAAAATCCTTTTTTAGTCCAACAATATACCTATTTACTTTACAACTTCACGCACTTTTGAGAACTTATTTTTTTCTAAAGAACACTGTTTCCTCATGACGTTTTCCTTCACCGTAAAGCAGTGATAAACTTTATACGCCCGTCATTTTCGAAAAATCAATCGCGCCTGAGATTTGAACCCCGGACCTCCCAATCCCGAGGGCAAGTCAACTGTCGCTGCTCACAACTTATATTTCGAGGGAATCATTATGAATTTTAGGCATAAATACCCTCTTCATGGTCCTGATGATATTGACGTAGCTGAAGGTGATGATAGCGAGGGGGACCACCTGGCCCATCGCGAACAGGAACAAGATGTAGGTCAGAGTGTTCATAGACTGCTCGTGCCAGTTCACTGAACAGCTGGGGACAAACAATTATAAGTTGAAAAAAATCCTTTTAAGTAAAGTCATTTGATAAGCTTATTTAAAACACACTAGTCATCCGTCACATCGGTCGAAATTCGACCGTAATTAAAATTAAATAACTAAACTTTATATTGTCCAAAGTAGCACCAATAATTCACTAATTTCAATAAATTGTAATAATTTTAAAGTAATTTTGAACGCACCCTTAAATATAAAAGATAGAATTTTAATTAAAAGCAATAGCGGGTATTTTGACAAAGACTGACATTTCTGACGTTGTGTTTTCGTAGTAAGACATTGAATGTTCTATTTCGTTTATTATTTATGTGTATGACAAATTCACGGTAGTGTGTGTAATGTGTTTTTAGTTAATTTTATGTATGTTATAAGCATTATTTGAAAAAAATATTAAGATTCTGCACTCCTTCTCTACGTCCTCTATAATCGTGCAAAGTTTCATACTAATCCGTCCGCGGCATATTACTTAAAAATGCTTCACAAGAGTTGCTTTACGTATTAATATATAGATTCGCCTGTAATTAAGATATTTTATGGTTAATGCTTGTTGTTTGGAGTTGATTTTTTTTGGAAAGAACACATGGTTAGATGTATAAGAAATGTCAAAGTGATGTGTAGAAACCACGGAGTATTTTTTAGGCTTAGTGATACCTATTATAAATATGTATGTTGTACCTACATTGTCGATCTCCGTGGCGGAGCGGTCACCGTATCGGCGCGGCCAGACACACAATGGATCATGGGTTCGATCCCTAGTCAAATCAACAGCAAAACATATTTTGATTGGATGTTTTTAAACTCGTCCTTGTGCATGTTTATGTCACATTGCACAGGTCAAATCTTGTTTTGGTCTATGATTATTAAATGATAATGACAATAATATTTATTTGTAAAACAATGCATAATACTAAAATATTAAAAGCGTTAAGAGTTAGATTTTTACGTACGGAAGCTAAGAATAGCAATGAAACCTTTTTCACGGACGTCCTTCTAAATTGAAGAGTTCAATCAATCAATCAGAGTGACTCTTCAATTTATTGCGAGAGAAAGGGGATAGTTATTGAAGTGAAACCTATTTAGGCGTATTTTTTCTTTGAAACACATGCATCAGTGTATTCAGTAGGTATTGAAGATCCATTGGTTCATACAATACTACTATTTTTAGATTAATGTTAATTAGACCATTAAAATGATATTTTTTAAATCTGAATATTAAAATTTAAATTTAATGTAGGTCCGCGTCTCTAGTTAGTAGGTAATTAATTGTAATGAGATATATAATTAGAACATTTAATTATTTTCGTAAGGTGGTACACCCTATGGTATACGAGTATATAGTTTTTGACCCCCGTTGGCCCAATATTACATTTCATACGATTCGACCACTCCCTTCTTAATTTTTCACATAATGAATGGCCTTGAGAACAATCTCTAAATATACCTAATTAAGCTTCGGGTCTATGACCGCTTCAATAACAAAATCATGAATTAACTAGTTGAATACCGCAGCTTCGCCCATATTAAAAAAAACGATGGTCCCGTGGGATTAAGATATTTCCTCACAGTAAAAAGTAGTCTATATGTTAATCCAGAGTATGACCTACCCCTCTATCAAATATTATAAAAATCAAATATAATATTCTAATCAAATAACAATGTTTTGGAAGAAAGTTTGCAGAATGTTCTCATGGAAGGGCAAGTCTAAGGGCCGGCACTCATATGACGGAGCGCAGCGCAGCGCATTTTTTGCTGTCAAACTATTATCGTCATTGTCCCTTTAGAAATAATATCCAAAATTAAATAACAGCAATTTATTTCTGAGGAGCATGGAAGCGCATGCTCGCGCATCCGCGCGCATTCGCGCGCATCCGCGCGCATTCTCCCAGTAATTAGCGCGAATTTCGGCTAGTGTGTAATTCGTTAAGAAAATTTCGCGGGCATGCGCTGCGCTGCGCTGCGCTGCGCTGCGCTGCGCTCCGTCATATGTGCGCCGGCCCTAAGACGAGAACGGCTTCTCATAATGACAAAAACTATTACTTTATATAAATATTTCAATGGATAAATAAATTAAACGATATTAAATTATTATATTAAATTATAAAAATCGCTCCAACCGTTTAGACGTGAAGAAGTAACAAACATACACACTCACAAACGTTCACCTTTCTAATATTACAAAAATACTCATTTTGAAGTTACCTGTACTGGTTACCTGGTACTATTTTCACGCATGAAAACCTTGAAACTAATTAAATGAGATAAACCGGCAAAACGGTGAATGTTCTGCGAAATATTATCGTTACATTAATTCATTAAATTAACATTATTTGTACAGGCGTGATTCAGTCAAAATTATGTAGATATATCATATGATCATATTTTCACTAGCTTTATGTTTTAATAAGTTATGTTAAATTTATATAGTAATTGAATTGTTGTATAAGTAGCATTTCGATTATTTACCAAAATAAAGAGAGTTCTATGTGTTAATCCATAAACAAATGCATAAGGTATATGTCTGCGAAATTTCAATCAAATCGGATTAATAGCTTTTTCATGAAAGAGTAACAAACATACATCGTGACAAACTTTTATCTTTATAATATTACGATGTATCTCGTTGTGTCAGACTTGAAGATCACCCCTCCCTTTTTACCGTGTACATTAGAACATCGTAGGAGCCAATTAAGATGTAGACAGGTAGTAGGTAATGCCTTCCTTTGTAACTCTAACACCCATATTCGGGGACCTCTATGCCCAAGAGGGTCTAAAAAGACTGATGGAGGCTGAAAGGACATGTAAACTACGTTAAAGTTTATGCTCGAGACTAATAGTATCACTGAATTGATACATTTTATTATATACTTACCTAATATGGTCACGAATGGAGGCTTTAGTTACCTATATAATTTAAGTATTAGGGTTGTGAAATTGTACCACGAACTTTTGTATGTATCTACCTAGCTCAAATCTATGTTCACGTAGGAATTTTGTTTAAATTTTACATACAAAATATCCTAAATATAGTAAGGAATAATTTTCATAGTCACAGAACTTGACGTTTTTGTATTTAAAAAAAAATGTATGTAAATGTTTATTTAATTCGTACAATAAGCCATGAGTCACACCGCGGTTTTGCTTCCAATGAGCAGGAGTACTTGCTCCTACTCATTGGAATTAGCAAAATCGCAAAAACCGCAAAATGTTTGTACAAATAAATGTTTTTTTTCTGATTTTATTTTTATTGTAACTATGATAGATAAAAAGTATTTAATATTTTACCTCTGATTCCTTGACCTCTTGTCAGGGTTCCAATCCCATATTTACGGTGTAAAAATGTAGTAAAACATTTCGTTGAAACAATACTACGATTTAACCCTGAAACATTACTTGCTTCTGTCTTTTGGAAATAGCAAAACTCATGGCTGTTGGTTTGAATTTAGTAGAAATTCATACGCGTTTTTTTATTTAAAAATAACCAAACTGGTAGAACCACTGTAGTTCGACCGGGGAAGTACCACCGCCACACCTATTTCTAGCGTGAAACATTTTTTTGCGTTTCAATGGAAGGGTGTGGTTGCCGGCACACTATATATAATGCAACCATCATAGTCCTTTGGAGTGACAACGCATCTGTGATTGACTTCAGATAGAATCCATGTTCTATTTGAAGTTGCTTACAAATGTCCATGGGCGGCAGTGACCACTTATCAGGTGGACTGCATGCTTGTTTGCCTCTTCAATCAGTTAAAAAAAAAATTCTGTGACTGTGAAACTTTATACCTACTTCAATATATTTAAAATACTCTAAACGTGACAAAAACCTAATTCCTACGTGTACCTACATAGATTTAAGAAGCTAGGCAGAAGTTTTCAAAAACTAACAAACACACATACCTACCTATATCCTGCAAACTATCGCATTTATAATATGACGACCCACGTGGCCGAGCGGTTACCGTACCGGACTGACGTGCAGTGGGTCCCGGGTTCCATTCCCGGCCAGTCAGGTATCTGAATGATGAGTTTAGTTCTTGAGTTGAGTTCTTGTTCTGAGTCTGGGTGTTTGTGTATTCGTCTTTGTGTGTGTATATGGCACCCACAACACAAGAGAAAATCCTACTGTATGGCTATCAGAGTAGAAAGCGTTTTTTTTTTATGTATTAATAACATTATCATAACTTACGGCGTTACAAACATTTCAGTACGAACTAACACTACGAATCACGCAAGGCCGACTCAATGTCGGTATTACAAACAACGCCTCTTAACCCATCTGTCATCTCTCTGTCCTTAACACATTTTCCAATAGTGGCAAAATGATCGATCACTCTCACAAGCTTTAACGGCTTACCTGTCAACTATAGGAATGGCTTTTATCTATGTACTCACTGAAGTACAGGAAATAAAGTATGTGTTACAGAAGTAGAATTGGATGGCCAAAGTAAACGACACATTATGTACAACATTGTTATATTCTCACGATTTTACACGTATACAATTTCAGAATACATTCGGACAGAGTAACGTCTTACACTTGCGAATTATTAGAATGATCCATATTACGATAATACCCTCCCTTTTATACTAAAAATGGCAGGCGTTAAGGAAACCGTCACAGAGACAAAACATTACTATTAATCTATTACATTAAAATTAAATATATGCATTTATAATATTTATTTATATAACCATTTATTTATGATGCGACTTCTATTGATTTATGATATTTATAATAACATAGCACGATCAATTTAAATACAATCATTATATAGATTCTTATTGATGTTTATAACTAATGTAGTCACGAGTTTAACAGTAGTGTCCCCAGGCAAGCTACTTGTTGGTTTGTAACATATGATTATTTATGTTATATAAAACACACGATATAAAAAAATCAAATGAAATGCAAAATACAAGGACTTTATTATCGTGTAAATTCCATTATGGGTAACTAGGTTGTTCCCGCGGTCCCTGTAGTTCCGGGATCAGAGTAGGGCTACGGTATCCCCCGCTTGTCGTAAGAGGCGATTAAAGGGGCTTTCCAGGTTACGGGCGGCTAGAGTGAGAGCTTGAACCGTCCAGCCAGGCGATTCCGGGAAGGACGGCGGTACGTGAGGTCGTATACCGTCGTAAAGACTAGACGGAGCGGTGGGCTCAGGCTCCCATCTGGGAGGAACCCGATGGAGCAACGCGCTCACAGGATTCCGGTTGCGTTGCTTTGGAGATCTCTGAGTCCCGAGGACAGTACCGGGAGGTTTAGTGCGGTAAAAATCCCACATAACCCTGCGTCGCTCCCAGGGCGTCGGGTACCTTTTGAAGGTTTCCCCCTCGAAAACAAAAAAAAAGTTTCTCGCGACTTCTTCCACTTCGGTCCTGTCTAACACGTTATCTGACGTTATTGGATATCCTAGGTGTTAATCTAGTTCAAAAAATATATGTTTGCCAAATGAGAATGCCCACTGAAGTATGGAGTTTGGTTACATTTTAAATATTTGTGTACCTCGTGTGCATATCGTGCATATCGTATATTGAATCATTGTATATCCGACCAATAGTTTTTGCGAGAAAAAGTAACAATCACTGACACATCCTTACTAACTGTTACATTTGATAAATGTATCCTTAAGATGAATCATTTACACATTAGTCTTGAGAAGTGAATAAATGAAAATTTCTAGATTTATAGCACCACACTAGGATTTGCTCCTGAATGGTGGTGCAATGGATACATATATTATGGAATATAATTAAAATAATTAGTCAAAATTAGACTCTATTAGTAGTTATGGATATGCGATTTCATAGTTTTGATGCTCCGGCCAATTATAGTGATGTTCGAAACTCTGAAGGATATATTAATCTGTGTGTGAAATAAAAATGATATGAAATGAACCTATATTGATATTTTTATGTATATTACTACTATATCTATATTATTTATCTTATCAAAATATATGTCTCTCTTTTTATAAATTACTTATCTTCTTCTTCTTTCTTCTTATTTAAAAAATTGAATGTTTGTCTATATGTCCTCTATAGAATCGTAAAGTATTCATTTGATCATGTGATGGTTTTTAGCAATGTTGTTATTTATGAGCTCGCTAAGGTTTCTGATGTATTTTTTTGTGAGGCGTAGCAACGCGCGCAAGTTACAGCTAGTTTTAAATATACATTAATTATACATGCTATGAATAACGATCAATAAAACATATATGTATAATTTTGTTACGATAAATTATTATCAATTATTTAAGAATTTTGTCTTGAAATTTTCTTAAACCTAAAACTCATAAGTTAGAAGAAATTAGGTGCGCATCTTGTCGAAATTTACAAAATCAACTAGGCATTACAAATTGGTTCTCTAGACTGGAACGTAATAAAGGAAAATATTTTAGAAATTCGCGACCTGAAGACTATTTTGGGTATTTACATTTTAATTTAAATTCTAATTCGATTATCCAAATCGACCTTTCCAAGTTACCTTGATCACTGATATTTTACGTACCTTAGGATATAAATAAATACAAAATGTTTGCATTGCAAGGTAGTTATACTAACACGATGAATTAGATTTTTTAGTACCTATAGGAAAGTAGTGAGAATTGCGGCGCCTGATGTCTTTCTGAAATTTAAGCATTCGCAATTTTTCTTCAGCCCTAATAGCATGACCTCCGAAGCCCTTGAAGATTTGAAGGTGGTAGGACCAGTGTAGTTGGACCGGGGAAGGACCACCGCCACACCTATTTCTAGCGTGAAGCATTTCTTGCGTATCGATGGATGGGTGTGGTTGCCGGCAAATGGTATTTGAGGCGAATTATTTTTAGTCCTCGGGAGTAGCAACGCATCTGTGATTGACTTGAGATAGAACCCTTGTTTTATATGAAGTTGCTTACAGATGTCGATTTAGTTAGAGTTCACTTACAATTACACTTCGTATAAATTATGAGACTTGTATATACCTGTAATGGCGATTCACACTGAACGAAACGAATTGGGAATTACTATTTAACAATGTATAGTGATAAGTTGATGGTGAATCTAAATAAATAAATAAATTAACTGCATGCTCGTTTCCTTCTTTACGTTTAATAGATGAATAATATAGTAGAGAAACACTAATAATTTTAGTTTTTTGACTTAGGCTGAACGGAATTCACCGGGTCAACTGTTTTTTTTATATGAAGTTGTTTACAGAAGTCCAAGGACGAAAATAATTGTTTACCATCACTGCACACACACATGCACTGCATGTTTTGCAACTTCAATATGATAAATGATAAAAGTTTCATACCTAACAATTTTATTCCCTACCACTAGCGAAATTCATACACTTTGATATTGTAGCGAAATTTAAAAGTGGGTAGGCAAAAAACAATAGTCTAATTTGAGTGGTGTCGTTGATTGTCTCTCAGTTTTAGCTTCGGCTCGGCGAAATTAAAAAAGAGAAATAAAACTTTCATTGCCGATCGAAAAGTTTTATACTTCACAGTTTGGCGTGTTAGTTATTTTTTAATTAGGTTACTTTGGTATTTATAGGTCACAATGAGGTTTCAAAACAGGTATCTCTATTGTTATCGGTGCTTGATGACATATGTGTATGGGTGGCTACTTATCATCAGGGGAACATGCACGTTAGCTACTTTTACATTAAACCGTGGGGCACTCGGAGACTGCCGCGGTAAAGCTATTGCATAGCATTTTTTATCAATTATAATTATTTATTTATTTTGCAGTTTTTTTTCTTTGATATTAATTCAAGTGTATTTCTTTGATATCATATACTATCTTACAAACAGCTGCTTACATATTCGTCCGATTTCCGAGCAGTTCGTCTTGATTCGTGCGAACTTCGTGCTTTTGTACCATATACATATATGTAGAGCGAACGCTCGGCCGCGCTACGTGGTCGACGGAGTGGGTGTTTTAGGTTTTTTTTGTTACGAAATTTCTTGATTCGGTCGCCACGCTTAAATTCCGCGATATAAGTTATGCAATAGCTTTAAAATTTAAAAGGCATAGACCTCATGTCTACCAATTCGCACTTGGCCATCGCGGCTCACCTCATTCTGAGAGAGGTCCGGCGCATGCCGCGACGCGCCCGCAGTGGGACAATATGGGTTGAGGACTTCAACCCATTATTGCTTACCCACTATTTAATTCAACTAGAAGATGACGATGGTAGAGAATGCCTGGAATTTGAACCTCGGATTCTTAATTTCAAAGTACTAGGCTATCACTAGTATATATTTAGGTCAGACATCCAATTTACCGTGTAAGCAGCATAGTTAGAAACTTGTACGCTCTGACTCACGATTTAACAAATACCGTAGTACGTCGGATTTGTGTTTCGCGCTTCCAATTTGTGTACTCTGTTCAAATTGCATATACTTTTAGTGATATTTTTGCTTTTATGGTTAAATCAATTGATATTTAATAAAATGTATAGTTAATAGATCTAACTTAAAAATTTTTGAAAGGTGGTAGAACCAGTGTAGTTCGACCGGGGAAGTACCACCGCCACACCTATTTCTAGCGTGAAGCAGTCCTTGCGTTTCGATAGAAGGGTGTGGTTGCCGGCACACTTTCAAATGAGGCGACCATCATAGTTCTCGGGAGTAGCAACGCATCTGTGATTGACTTCAGATGGAACCCATGTTCTGTATGAAGTTGATTAAATATGTCCATGGGCGGCAGTGACCACTTACCATCAGGTGGACTGCATGCTCGTTTGCTACTTCAGTCAAATAAAAAAAAAAAAAACTTAGAATTAACTTACGAGGTGAATTCTACTGGTATCAATATATCTGATATATACAAAAACACCTTAGGTATTAGAATCGATTATATTCTATCCTGCGAATAAAGAAACATTATATTATAGAGATGCAGATAAAAGATCCACCAATTGTCCACCAATCGCACTTGGCCAGCGCGGTGGACTGTAGCCTAAACTCTCTTATTCCGAGAGAAGACCCGTGCCCAGCAGTGGGACAATAATGGGTTGACGACGACAGATAAAAGATCATAATATAAAGTATAAGATAATAAGATAAAGTATTTTTAACACGCTTTTATTAGCTTCGGTTCTACGTATCTATCGTGTAACGGAATCTTTGAATGCGATTTAGACCAATTTTGAATTATGGGATCAATTTGAATTTTTGCATCTTATCAAGGACCGACGACAATGATGACGCAAGGCGTTTGATGCTATATTTTTCAATTGATTGAATTGATGCTATATCAAGCTATCGTATATTATGCCCCACGCCTCATGTTTTTTTCACAAAAATATTATTTTCGGCCATTATTGCTATTAGCTTATTCAAATAATGATTTTTTATTTTGTAGTTTGATATGCTTAAAAAGGTTGTTTTATTTCCTTTGTTTAACTATATTTATTAAATGTAAAATAACGTTTTCTATACTTATAATCCTACACTAGGATTATTCCGGTATCATGGACACACAAGCACAGGCTATACAAACACTCAGAGTTCAGACCTAGTAGGTACAGAAATCTAAATCCATCAATCGAATATTTGTCTGGCCGGGATTTGCCCCAGAAAACTTGCGTGTCGAAAGTGGTAAAGCACTATACTACTTTTGACAAGCTTTGCCACACTTGTCTTTAATACCTATAGGTAACTTAACTGAGTAAAGTTATTTCCTGTAATAATTTCCTTACTTTAATTACAATTTGTCAACAAATTAAATATATATTTTTTTATCTGACTGAAGTAGCAAACGACCAGTCCACCTGATGGTAAGTGGTCACTGCCACCCATGGACATCTGTAATTAATTTCATACAGAACATACTTAGAATCCATGTGAAGTCAATCACAGATGCGTTGCTACTCCCGAGGACTATGATGGTCACCTCATGTGAAAGTATGCCGGTAACCACACCCTTCTATCGCAACATAAGAAATGCTTCACGCTAGAAATAGGTGTGGCGGTGGTACTTCCCCGGTCGAACTACGCTGGTTCTACCACCCTTAAATCGTAACCTAAAAATAAATCCAAATTTAATAAAGTAAATAATCCAAATTATTATTCGCTGTACTAATCAACTAATATTTTGAGCTAGACTGATTGTAGACTATAATTAATCTCTTTGTTTCATTAATAGTTCAGTAGTGATTCGACGTAACGACTTGGTATTTATAGCAAAATTTACGTAACTTGTTTTTCTATTTGTCCTAATTTTGGGTGTCGAAAGTTAGGACCAATTTCTAATTCATGTTCTAGATTCTTTGTAGTTTTTGTTTCTCTTTTATCACGTTGAAGTAACAAACAAGTAGTTGTCAATCAGATGGTAAGTAATTACTGCTGCCCAAAGACATCTGTAAGCAACTTTAGAATAGAAGCATTCTATCTGAGTCGCTAAAGTTCATACGTGACCATCTCCATGATAAGTCAAAACGTAGAAACTCGAAAATTCAATTATCAAAATTTCCAGGTGATGATGGCAGATTTTTTGGTATTTTTTAATATAAAGTTAATTTTGAAACCACCAATTTAGTTAACCATACAGTTAATTCCACTAGTTAATAGTTAACTCACCACTAGTTAATTCTAAAGTCGACGACGACGCTTATAAAAGTGAGCCAGTAACAAAAGCTTTACACAACACAAGAACTGCTTCACGATAGAAATAGGTGTGGCGATGGTATCTTGGTCGATCAACATTGGTGCTACCGCCTGTTAAACTATTTTTATATTCCTATAGTTGAACCCTGCGCGTTGCTACGCTATCACAAAAAAGATACTTCAGAAACCTTCGCGAGCTCATGAATTACAATTTTGCTAAAGATCATCACATGATCAAATGAATAGTTTACGATTCTATATTATAAAAATAATATTTGTCTATATGTCCTCTACATATAGACAAATATTATTTTTATAAAGAAGGAGATATGGAACAGGCAATACTTGTAGTATTAACGAAATGCGGTTTTTTGAATTACTTTTACCGATATATCGTCCCAGTCACATGATCTGTTTATTCATGACCACGATCCATGCAACTGGGTTAAAATATCTGCAAAAGAAATTCAAGAAACCGCATATCGTGAACATCTGTTACATATTAAAACGTATAAATTCAACGATAATATTAGTCTAAAATCATATATCTCCTAGACTGTGGTTCGTCCCGGTCGCGTTCCTTTGGAGATCCCGGAGTCCTCCTCGTAGCGCCGAGGATGGCCACCGGAAGGTTTTAGTGGGGTAAAAATCCCACATGATCCTGCGTCGCACCCACGGCGTTCGTCGGGTACATTTAGAAGTTTTTTTTTTTTATATGACCGAAGTAGCAAACGAGCAAGCAGTCCACCTGATAGTAAGTGGTCACTGCCGCCCATGGACATCTGTAATCAACTTCATATGGGTTCTATCTGATGTCAATCTCAGATGCTTTGCTACTTCCGAGGGTGGTCGTCTCATGTGAAAGTGTGCCGGCAACCACACCCTTCCATCGAAACGCAAGAAATGCTTCACGCTAGAAATAGGTGTGGCGGTGATACTTCCCCTGTCGAACTGCACTGGTTCTACCACCTTAAAACTTGATGTTCGGTACCTGATGTTCGCAGCCTCGTTGACGTAGTTCCCCCAGCCCATGAGTGGTGGGGTGGTGAGGGCTAAGGAATACAGCCAGATGAAGACCACGGAGGCTGCAGCGCTCTTGGAGCTCAGGTGGCGGGACCTGAGAGGCCTGGTCACCATCATGTAGCGCTCGAAGGAGATCACAGTTAGAGTTGTGATTGAGGTTATTCCTGGAACAATGGGATTGGTTAGCATAGGTCTAAATAAAGTCTAAAATATTGTCTTTAATATTGTCAAATATCGGATAATTATTGAATAATTACATACATGATTTGAACCTTTATATCATATCTAACTCTTACCCGCGGCTTC
Source organism: Spicauda simplicius (assembly GCA_949699795.1). NCBI lineage: Eukaryota > Metazoa > Arthropoda > Insecta > Lepidoptera > Hesperiidae > Spicauda > Spicauda simplicius. Next base: position 16,481,411 of record OX453070.1, on the reverse strand, counting down.
GCCTGCACGGTCAAAGGGAATTCATATTTTAGGGCATTTGATAGCGTGATTCAGAACTTGCAAATGAATTTTACCAACGCCTTCTATTAACAACGTCTGGAACTACTAAATATATATCGACTAACAAAACATCGATATTCTCATGAGAATCGGAGAGCGCAGTAAAAAGTAGCCTACGTCACTTTCCGCCTTCCTATCTCCCAGCATATAAACCATATCATATAATAGCTATGTGGCGACGTGAAAGAGGAACAAACAAACACACTTTCACATTTATAATATTAGTATGGACTAGTATGGATTTTTTTACTCAAGTTTGTTAAATCCATGACTAAAATGTACTGCATAAAATTATAATTATTAATTGTCTTAATAATTTAAAACTAACCCTTAGTATTATGAATGTAAAACTCTGTGAGAATGTGTGTGTGCTTGTATCTCTTTCACACAGACTAAAGATCACATTTGCTGAAATTTGACACACGACCCGCGTGGCGGAGCGGTTACCATACCGGTGTGACGCGCAATGGGTTCCGAGTTCGATTCTCGGCCAGATAGGTATCTGAATGATGAGTTTAGATTCATGTTCTGGGTCTGGGTGTTTGTGTATTCGTCTTGTTCGTGTCCATGGTACCCACGACACAGGAGAAAATCCTAGTGTGGGGCTATGAGTGTAGAAACAGAGTGTGCTTTTAACGTGTGACATGGAAAAAACGTGTAACAGAAATAATTTGCGGTGGTGTTGCCTTCATAGTCGAATCATAAGTGGTTCTACTATGGTGGCCATGGTGGTGGCTGTTACTCCCAAATGGAATATTTAATCCATAAGATACAAGCTATATACAAGGCCAAAGTATCAGGTTGCCTCAAACCCACTTTCTGTTTTAATACTAAGCATGAATTTCCTTAAAAATGATAAAGGTAACCTGATATAAGAATATGATTGTCACATACGAAGAAAAAGTTCCGATCTTTGAAACACTATCCTTTGGATAATGATTGTCCATGGAGGTAATAACCGAATAGACTGATAATGCTAAAAAATAAAATTGAAGTGTTTTTTTTAATACAATTGAAGAAGCAAACGAGCATGCAGTCCATTTGCTGGTAAGTGGTCACTGCCACTCAAGTTCATCTGTGATTGACTTCGTATAGAACAAAGGTTAAATTACAAGTGAGTTTCCAATCCCGAGGAGTTAGGTCTCCTCATATATATCACCCTGTAGTTGAGGAGTAGAATACGGCTACGGTATCTGTATCTACTGCCTGTCGTAAGAGGCGACTAAAAGGGGCCTCTGGGGTTGCGAATGGCTAGAGTGGGAGCTCGAACCGTCCAACAAGCAACACCGAGAAGAACGGCGGTATCTGTGCTTGCAACTCGCCTGTAAGAACTGGATGGTGAAGGGGGATGGTACACGTCCCCCAAGAGATGAGCCCGTGCTTAGCGCCGCCCTAGGAAGGTTTCCTCCCCGTCACAAAAAAGGTCTCCTCATATATATATATATATATATATATATATATATATATATATATATATATATATATATATATATATATATATATATATATATATATATATATATATATATATATTTATACGTGTGCCGGCAACCACCCTTCAACGAACGTAAGCACTGCTTCATGCCACAAATAGGTATATGTTAGTAATATGAAAACAAAAAATGAAATAAAAAATTTAATCTCATGTACGATACACGGAGGCGAAAATAAAAAAAAACCTTTTTTATTTAGCAATGCTGGGCACAAACACTACACGCGTAAGAGGCTTAGAGCGGACCCCAATACACTAACAATACAATTGGTGGGTGGGTGGCCTGGATCGTCCTGTGTAGGGTGTTACCAACCACCTTTCGTACGAAACATAGTTTACTAGAAACATCAAAATGTGTCGCCATGACCACGGTCTATGCAATTGGATCTGAATTTTACTGTACATTTTTTTATTAATGCAGAATATACTTACAACAAAGTATCAGTTATTATTACCATACACAACCAGTATTTTTCATTCTAAGAGAGAACTCATGTAAGCAACTTCATATAGAACATAGGTTCTATCTGAAGTCAATCACAGATGCGTTGCTACCTTACTTCCGAGGGCTGAGATGGTCGCCTCATATAAAAGTATGCCGGAAACCACACACTTCCATCGAAACGCAAGAAATACTTCACGCTAGAAATAGGTGTGGCGGTGGTACCTCCCCGGTCGAACTACACTGCTTCTACCACCTGGATATATCCCTAAAGATGCAATAATAATGTGATTTAAGTCGAGAAAATTGCTTGACATTGACTTGGCGAGAGGAGAGCACTATCTCAAACCTTTCGCGTTACAATCGTGCAATATCAGTTAGCAGGTAGCAAGTATCACCTCGGAGGTGTGTGAAGTCCACCAATTTACACGGCCAGCGCGGTGGACTATGGCCAGTGCCCAGCAGTGGGACAATAATGGGTTGAAAGCGAAAGTATCAGTTACATATTAAAATGTATCCATTGCGCGGTAATATAAGTCTAAGACTATAAATTATCAATTTTATGCATTTATGTCTTAATAGTGTCTTAATAATGTGTCTTAATAGGGTTACTTACTCTAAGCCTTAGATAACATAAAAGATTCTCAAAGGTTTTGTTAGGACCGGGCAATATTTCAGACGTTAGCAGCTATTAAGCTTGCTTGAAAGGGTACTTGGATTACCTTAATAGATCGTTGACTTTGTTAGGAAGCCTTGGGTATCTATTATGGACCGTGTTAGCATTAAGTTAACATGAGCAAGGCTATTTTTATGTTCTTAGAAAGAAATCTTTGTTGATAGAAGGGTGTGGTTGCCGGCACGATGTGATAGACATTCGGCGACCATCAAAGTCTTCGGGAGTAGCAACGCATCTGCGATTGACTTCAGATGGAGCCCATATTCTGTATGAAGCTGATTACAGATGTCCATGGGCGGCAGTGACCACTTACCATCAGGTGGACTGCATGCTCGTTTACACTTACTACTTCAACGAGATAAAAAACTACATTACAGAGTTGCTCAATACTACAAAAAATATACATAGCCGGTAATATTACCCCGATTTTTGACGGGATACTATTTCCATTAATGTGTGCGGTCATTGCTGTCCATGGACATTTGTAAGGAACTTCAGATTGAATATGGATTCCATATGAAGTCAATCACATAATTATAAGAAATACTTATTTATAAAAAACTAGTCACCCGTCACATAGGTCGAAATTTGACCGTAATTTAAATTAAAAAACTAAACTTCATATTGTTCAAAATACTACTTTACGAATATCTCTCAAATTCAAATAAAATGTAATAATTTTCAAGTAAATTTGAACCGGGTGCGTTCAAATTTACTTGTAAAATTTAAATATAAAAAGAGGTTTAATTAGCTATACCGCATTTAAAAATAATAGCGGGTATTTTTCTGACGTTATGTGTTTCAATAGTAAGACATTGAATGTTCTATTTCTTTTATTATTTATGTGTTTGTGACAAATGCACGGTAGTGTGTGTAATTTATGTTTTAAGCATTATTTGAAAAAAATATTAACATTCTGAGCCCTTCTCTATAGTGGACATAACCGTGCAAAATTTCGTACTAATCTGTCCGCGGCATATTACATAAAAATGCTTCACAAGTTTTTGCTTCACGTATTAATATATAGAAATACATATGACGCTACTAAATAATAACCACATCCCTTGGAGATATCGTAAAAAAAATATTGTTCGATCCTATTTTATTCGAACAATTAGCAATTATCTATTGTAAAAATGATGGTTTAAAATACTTTTATAAACAAGCATTACTAATAATATTTACCGAAATACCGATGTTAAATATCGGGTAAAACAAATTTGATATAAAAATAACGGCAAACTAACGCCCAATTAAATTGTTTGGTGAAGCGGGCTTGTGATTTACAGTTCGTAAATTATAGCCTCGGTCTTGTTTTATTTACATAATAACAGCCAAATTATGACTTTACTGTATAATTACGTGATAAATAACATGAAAGAAACATTATATACTTACATAAGTAGTTAGATATGACAAATATTTTTTCACAGCAACGGTTTGCTGTGACGACCCGCTTGGCAGAGCGGTTACCGTACCGGTCTGACGCGCAATGGGTCCCGGGTTCGATTCCCGGCCAGACAGGTACCTGAATGATGTGTTTAGATTCATGTTCTGAGTCTGGGTGTTTATGTATTCGTCTTGTGTGTGTTCTTGGTACCCTTTTTTTTTTGTTCTCGAGGGGGAAACCGTGAAAAGGTACCCGACGCCGTGGGGGCGACGCAGGGTTATGTGGGATTTTTACCGCCCTAAAACCAGATGGGCGGTTGGACCCGCCGCCCCGTCTAGTCTTTACGATGGTATGCGACCATACATACCGACGTCCTTCCCAGATCGCCTGACCGAACAGTTCGAGCTCCCATTCTAGCCGGCCGCAACCCCGGAAGCCCCTTTTAGTCGCCTCTTATGGCAGGCAGGGGATGCCGTAGCCCTATTCTGATCCCGGAATTACAGGGATGGTTTACCATCACTTGCAGTTCAGCAAGTTCTTGTGTTACTTCAATCTTATGAAAAACATGCTACGATGATTACGGATTACAACGAGAATTCCATTAATCCACGCGAATTGAACCGAGCTAGGAAAACGAATAATTTGAAAAGTTTTTCAATATAACATAGTGTGCAAAGTAAACAAAGTTACATAAATATTTGGCGTTCAACGAACACGAACATTTGCGTTTCAACAGAATGTTCAGCTGAGCTCTTAGAAAATAGTTATCTGAACCTGATACAACTTCTATAAGTACTTAGAAAATAGTTACCTAAGTATATAAACCTGATAAAACTTCTATACTTATAGAAGTTTTATCAGGTTTATATAGGTAACTTAGTAAAGTTTTATCAGATTTATATAACTATTTTTAAGAACTTTCTTAAAAAAAAATTTAAACAAAAAAATACAACCGACTTCCATGCCACATAAAAGTAAAAAATAATTTAATTACATGTTGGTTTAGAGCAAACACAGTACTTAGTACATAGTCCCGAAGTCTGCGCTCACCATGTTTCGCTGGATCACGACGAAACTATATGTGTCTTATATGAGCGCCGACTTCGGAACTATGTACTAAGTACTGTGTTTGCTCTAAACCAACATGTAATTAAATTATTTTTTACTTTTATGTGGCATGGAAGTCGGTTGTATTTTTTTGTTTAAATTTTTTTTTTCACGCTTTTTAGTGATGATACATTCACTTATACGAGACCGTGTAATACATAGTACCAATAAGACTGCATAGTGCAACCATAAATGGAAACGTTAATTTAAACTCAACCTTATATGACAATTCAAACAAAAGCCTAAGCGATATCTTACATTACTGTTACAATGCGTATGAACTAAGCGCAAACGCTCGCAGGGCGCTACCGCGCCCTGCTCGCTTAGTTTTTATGTTTTCTTTTAAGTTCCAACCTAACCTAACCCATCCAATTTCAAAAGGTTGGTAGAACTCTTGCATCTTCCAGGTAATTGTATTCAAAGTGGAATTTTTGATCATAATTATATCCTCTCCGAAACTCATTGTTGGTATTGTGAACAACAACATTATGTATACGTAAGCACTATATGGCCAATGCCTACGGTTTAAACTTGAAGGACCCCAGCATTATCAGGGTTGAGGAGTTGAAGGTCAAATTTATCATGTCATATCTTTGCTTAGTAATCTCATTACATATACGTAAGCCCCATATGGCCTATGCTTATGGTTTAAACTTGCAGTACCCTGCATCATCAGGGTTGAGGAGTTGAAGGTCAATTTTCTTATCATACGTCTTTGCTTTGTAAATATATTACATATCCATAAGTATCAAACGGCCAGCGCCTATGGTTTAAGCCTGAAGTACCCCTGAATCATCAGGGCCGAAGAGTTGAAGGTCAAAATTATCATGTCATATCTTTTCTATGTAATCTCATCGCATGCACGTAAGCAACAGATCCCCAACTTCTATGGCTTGGGCTTACAGTACCCTGCATCATCAGGGTTGAGGAGTTGAAGGTCAACTTTTTTATCATACGTCTTCGCTTTTGTAAATATATTACATACCCATAAGCATCAAATGGCCAACGCCTATAGTTTAAGCCTGAAGTACCGGTGCATCATCAGAGTTGAGGAGTTGAAGGTCAAATTTTTCATCTTTTATCTTTGCTTAGTAATCTTATCAGATATACGTAGCGATCATGTAGCTAACGCCTATAGTTTAAGCTTGAAGCACCCCAGCATCATCACGATTGAGGAGTTGAAGGTCCAATTTTCCACCGTATACAACCATTTTTCTAATGTTCTACCTTACATTTTTTAAATATCATTTTGAATGCGTAAGGATGAAATAGCTAAGTTTTATGGCTTAGGCATTCAATACCCCTGCATCATCAGGATTGAGGAGTTGAAGGTCCAATTTTTCATCGTATACCTTTGCTTAGCAATGTTATTACAAATCCGTGAGCAACAAATGTCTAACGTTTATGGTTTAAGCCTGCAGTACCCCTGTATCATCAGGGTTGAGGAGTTGAAGGTCAAATTTGTCATCGTACATCTTTGCCTTGCTATCTTATTATATATCCGTAAGCACCAAATGGCCATCACCTACGGTTTGGGCTTACAGTACCCTGCATCATCAGGGTTGAAGAGTTGAAGGTCAATTTTTTTATAATATGTCTTTGCTTAGTATTGTTATTACATACCCATAAGCAGCAAATGGTCAACCCCTATGGTTTAGGCTTGAGGCACCCCTGCATCATCAGGATTGAGGAGTTGAAGGTCAAATTTTCATCACATGTCTCTGCTTAGTAGTCTTGTTACATATATGTAAGCACCAAATAGCTAATGTTATAGTTTAGGATAGCTGTAACCTTGCATCATCAGGATCGAAGAGTTGAAGGTCAAATTTTTCGTCAACCTATATAAGCATAGATATATAATACATATGTCAAGTTTCATAAGAATCGATTCGGCGGAAGCCGAGTTATCTCAAATTATCTAAAAAACTTGAGGAGTGGTGGTGGTTTCCACCCCATAACTCAAAGAGTTAAGCATCACAGCATACCCATGTCCAAGAGAAAAAGTTGTGTGACGAAATTTCCTATCAAATGAAAGAAAGAAAATGGAAATCGGTTTAGAAACACTCAAGGTATTCAAGATTTTAAGAAACCAACATTTTCCAATTTTCCGGGAAAACCGCCGGAAGGTTTTCATTTTCCTCAATATGGGACTGCCTGTGAAACTAGCCGCATACAATGTCGTATGAATCGTGTCGGTAGGTCGACGATTTCTAGCCATTTCGCCCGAACATACATAAAAAAAAAAATAATAATAATAATAAAAAAAAATATACGTGACGAATAGATAACCTCTTTCCTTTGGGAAGTCGGTTAAAAAAAAAATATATATATACGTGACGAATAGATAACCTCTTTCCTTTGGGAAGTCGGTTAAAAATAGTTATATAAATCTGATAAAACTTTATAATAATTATATTATGCTTAGAACGAGTATGGCCGATGAAGTTACCACCTTATACCAATTTCCAGTTTGAAGTTGTTTTTGCCTTTCGCTGGAAGGGCATGGTTGTCGGCTTATTTACATAAGAGGCGACCATCTTGCCTCCTCAGTACTTCCTCGGTCGAAGCATATACGTTCTACTTTTAAGTCTTCAAGCAGTAGTTATGTGTGAATGGCATTCTTCCAGTTTGTAGCTAAAGTGTGGTAATCTTATGCGTGGTACCGTCTGTAGTAGCGTTGTGGTCTGTGTTGTATGGCTAGCGGTCGGCCTTCGGGTCGACTTTCGGGTTGAGTCGCGTGTGGTCGGCGACTTTTTCCTTGCAGTCTGCGGTTCTTCCTAGGAGAACTCCTTATGTCTGCATCGCTCGCGTTACTTTATGTTATAGATTTTTTTTTGTTCACCGACTAACATCAAATTCTATTTCTATCTATTCTTGACTTGATAATTTCTTTAAGTCTATAGTTTCAGAGATCGCTAACAAAGTTGCCGGTTGCTAGTACATTAATTTGAACGGTAATTGTGGTTCATATAATTAAACTTTTTTGTGGTGTGGCGTCGCGTTAGTTGTGGTTACGTGTGAATAAGTACTAAAATATTGTCACCGCAGAAGATAAATAATAGCTTTGTAGGGAGACTACTGTTAATTTCTCATTTCTTGTGTTTATTATTCTAGTTACCTGCTAGATATGTACGTAAACCTAAAAAGTTGTATATAGACGCCTCCTAAGGCCTCTTGTAGACACACGTTTTTTCGGCGTAAAAATCTACGGTTAATTCGCCGTGTGTAGGCACGTTTGTCAGTTTTGTATGGATCACTGCCGTGCACAGATCTTTGCCGTGCCATGTACATGCTAGCACGTTTTTTACACGGTAAGGTAAAGACGCCGTACGGCTCAAAAATCCTGCCATGAACAACAGGACTAAGGCTCAGTCTTTTCATATCTTAGTATAGTTAGAGACTCATTGAACATTCATATAATAAATATTAATATTTATCTGTTGTCAAACTCAGTTTTATCTTTTAAATATTATATAAAAAAAGGAAAGTTTTATAATGGATACGTACTATTTGTTAAGAAAATACACACTAACTCCCAGTTACGACATAATATTCTGATCAATAATTAGAGAAAATTTAGTTGGGCTACTTTAGGGGGCTTAGGAGAATAATATAATTATAAGCATAATACGAAATTTGAATTTGGCAGACAGCTGGATTTAAGATAAATTAGAAGCCTTCATGGTTGAAAAGCTAGAATCCTTCATGGTTGAACTTTACTGTGTAACGTAACGTAACGCATAACGCGCGTTTGTAGGCCGATACACACACTCATACGAATACTCATACGTCTGTACTCCTCAAATGTAACTTCGATTGGCGAACTCAGATAAGATTAAATCATACCAACGGTTGCTAAAATGAAAAAGTCCGTGAACACCCACGGATTCCTAGACGTCACATAGAATCAGACAGGTGGTAGACGAATAGATGAACAAACGTAGGTATAAGGGCAAACATAGAGAATCAGTAATATGGTCTTATTTTTACTCTTTAATATTTATAATCTGACGGACAGATGGGCAGACGAATACGGACAAATTATAAATACTAATAGGGACCTATTTTTAGATGTCGGTACGTAATCTTTGTAGATGTAACATTATTCTCCATTCCTTACAACAGTGGTTCTCAAAATTTTTGAATGACGGACCCCTTTTGGGAAGCAAAATACTTGATGGAACCCTAAAATAAAACAATTGTTTTTATAAGTGTTTTTTTTATTAATCAGCATAATAAAAGTACAATGTAACAGTTACTAATTATTATTTACTTCACCACTTGGCAAGGACAATAATAGAAAAAATGAAAAAAGAAAAAATCAAACTATTAAGGTATGAAACTTTTTTTTCTAATTTCTTGCGGAACCCCGACAGAGGTGTCACGGAACCCTAGGGTTCCGCGGAACACACTTAGAGTATAACTAGCTGTACCCGCGGCTTTGCCCGCGTGCAAATCAACGTGTCACAAAGTTTTTCCCGCGCAAATCTTTACACCGTGGGAATTCTATGATAAAAAGTAGTAACATTAACACCGGTTTAGCCGCTCAAGGATTACCTGGTCAAACACAGAGTGAAAAAACGAATTTAAAATGTGTATTTGTGGGTAGGAACGTATTGTTATGTATTTTTTTTATTAGACGAATTCTAATATTGTAAACCGCTTTTTTGAACCAATTTACATTCTTAGTGGTCTAATTCACATTATCAGGATACTTTTTTTCAATCAAATCCTCCACATTTGAACCAAAACGTATCGATAAAAAGATTGATTTGAACTTTTCCGAATTGGAAAATACTATTTGAAGTAATTTTGGCGGATTCAAATTTCTAAGTAAGATTATAGGTAAACCTACTTTTAATATTAATTTGTGTTCAGGAGTTCCGAGAGGCATTAAGGAATTCTAAAATTCTGTTGGATAATGTACTGCTTCCTCCATCTCAATGACTGTGTCTACCGAATAATAGATCTGTGACGCTGCTTTAAATTTTGAAAAAAAAAAAAAAACATTTATTTTATCGACACGTTCATTGGTGGGTGGGTATATAGCCGTCGTTTGCAACCAATTTATAGTGTTATTGGTTGTATTAACAATATCTGGATATACTTTTTCAACCAATTCCTCCACATTTAAACGAAGACGTATCGATATAAAGATTGATTTTAACTTTTCCGGATAACAAAGCACTATTATCTACTTGAAGTAAATCATTAGAAAATTGGAATATCACTGAACAGCGACATATATTCTAAGTTCATATTTTATTTCATGTGGCCAAAGATAAGATCTTTTAAGAGGTGCATCGGGCTATTTGTGTGCGTAAATCCCGCATTGTTCTTTGTAAAGCAGAAGACATAATCAAAACACTTTTACAATTCATACGAACAGGGCGCACCTGCTCGCAGGGCGCTGCCGCACCATGCTCGCTTATTTTTTATGTTTTCTTTTATGTTCGAACCCAACCTAACCCATCCTGTTTAAAAAGCTACAGCTAAATCCAACTCTTAACAATAACATGACAATACTCCTGCATTTTCAGGATTTAGGTATTCAAAGTGACACTTTTCATCATAATGTTCTCTCAGGAACGGGTTGTAATGTATTGTAATCAATAAGTACCAAACTCATACGGCTTAAGTAGGTTGTGTTAGATTATCAGGGTTGATGAATTGAAGTTTAATTTATTAATCACATTTCAGTTTAATGAGCTGTCATTAAACTTATAATATATACTAAAAACAACCGTAAGCATTATGTGACTACCTTTTATAATTTAGGCTTGCACTATCCCGCATCATCAGGGAGGAATTGAAGGTAAAAAAAAAATATCCCGTGTCTTTGCTTAGTATTCTTATTACTTATATGTAAGCACTTGCGAGCCAACTTCTATAGCTTGGGCTTGCAGTACCCTGCATCATCAGGGCTGAGGAGCTTAAGGTCGAAATTATCATCATGTGTCTTTGCTTAGTAATTAAATTACATACCCGAAAGCATTAAATGGCCAACTCCTATGGCTTAGGCTTGCAGTACCCTGCATCATCAGGCTTGAGGAGTTGAAGATCGAAATTTTCATCTTGTATCTTTGCTTAGTAATTATATTACATACCCGAAAGCACTAAGTAGCTAACTTCTATGGCTTAGGCTTGCAGTACCCTGCATCATCAGGCTTGAGGAGTTGATAATCGAAATTTTCTTTTGTATCTTTGCTTAGTAATCATATTACATACCCGAAAGCATCAAATGGCCATCTCCTATGCCTTAGACTTGAAGTAACCCTGCATCATCAGGCTTGAGGAGTTGATAATCGAAATTTTCTTTTGTATCTTTGCTTAGTAATCATATTACATACCCGAAAGCATCAAATGGCCATCTCCTATGGCTTAGACTTGAAGTAACCCTGCATCATCAGGGTTGAGGAGTTAAAGGTCAAAATTTTTACCGTGTATCTTTGCTTGGTATTTTATTACATAATCGTAAATACCAAATAGCCAACTCTTACGGTTCAGTCTTGAAATACCCTTACATCATCAGGGTTGAGGAGTTAAAGGTCAAAATTTTCATCATGTGTCTTTGCTTGGTAATTATATTAAATACCGGAAAGCATCAAATGCCCATCTCGTATAGTTTAGGCTAGCAGTATCCTGCATCATCAGGGGTGAGGAGTTGAAGGTCGAAATTTTCATTTTGTGTCTTTGCTTAGTAATCATATTACATACCCGAAAGCATCAAATGGCCATCTCCTATGGCTTAGACTTGAAGTAACCCTGCATCATCAAGGTTGAGGAGTTAAAGGTCAAAATTTTTACCGTGTATCTTTGCTTGGTATTTTATTACATAACCGTAAATACCAAATAGCCAACTCTTACGGTTCAGTCTTGAAATACCCTTACATCATCAGGGTTGAGGAGTTGAAGATCAAATTTTTGTCCCATGAATTTGTTTAACAATCTTATTATATATCCATAAAAACAACGTGACTTACTTCTACGGTTCAGGCTAGCAGTACCCCTGCATCATCAGGATTGAAGAGTTGAAGGTCAATTTTTTTAGGAAATATCTGCTTAGTAATCTCATTCTACATTCAACCCAATTGGACTCCTACAGCTTAGGTTTGGCCGAGTATCGCTAATTTCGTTAATTTGCTTCAAAGAAATGGATCCTATGATCAGAACCGTATCAAACTCATCAAAGTACCCTTGAAGTACATTCTTTCAAATAAAAGAAAAATCATCATAATCAGTTGGCGGGAAATTGAGTTATTCATCTATTTATCGCGCACATCGTTAATGCAAATATCAGACTTATGCGCTTTTCTTATGGATGCCACTGTCAAAAGTGAACTAAAAATAAATGGGAGCCCATGACACGCATTACCTTTCAAGTGAAAAAAAAAATCATCCAAATCCGTTCACCCAGTGCAGAGAAATCGAGTAACAAATATAAAATTAAAAAAAAAAATACAGACGAATTGACAACCTCCTGCTTTTTGGAAGTCGGTTTAAAACTATTTTTTAACATAAAAATTAAAGCGAAATACTAAATTTTATTGAGGTGGCCTCATAATTGACGGACTTTCATACAAACTTACATCTCCTATTTGGGTTAAATTGGGGGGGGGGGGGATCAGAAAATTCATTCTTAACTGACGTCTACGTCATAAAATGAACACCTAGTATAAATCATATTCGTATCTTTAGCAGTTTAGGCTCTACGATGTTAATTAATAATAGATGAGTGAGAGAACATCCATTCGTTTTTATATAAATATATATAGATATAGAGATATAGATTTGTATAGTATCAAATAACATAGGTACACACATAACCAATAAAAAATACATAACAAAGGAATACATTTTACAGACCACAACATGTTTAGTTTCAACCAATTCAACTATGCAGTTACTTATCATATTAACACTTATCGAACACAGAATACATACTGCGTAGTTTTAAATTGACATAACTTTTTTATTTATAAACCGATTTACATAAAATAAACACTAAATGTTAAGTGAAGTTTCCCCCAACACATCGCTGAAAATTATATTCAAATTGGATAAGCCGTTTCTGAGATTAGCGTTTTCAAACACACAGACAAACAGACAAACAGACAAACAGACAAACAGACAAACAGACAAACAGACAAACAGATAAACAGACAAACAGACAAACAGACAAGATTTCTAAAAAACATTATTTTGGGTTCTATATCGTATTAAAGACCTCTAGAAATGGTTTTCACCTAAATTTATTCTTTGTACAGACAGCGACCTCTTACAGATTTATTATAGTATAGAAGATATCACGTTTTTCTGGCTTCAACTTTCGCAGCATTTGTATATTTTTCGAAGTTTTCAGAATTTACGACTTATTCCCCTACTTATGTAGATTTCGATAATTTTGTTTGGAGTTATTCAAGCGGAAATTCATAGAAAATCTTATCATACAATTTTAGTAACTTGGTTTGACTGTAACTATTCTATGTTAAATATTTTTTCTCAAATAACTTTTGTCGATCATCTTTTAACAGTTTTTTTAAATTTTGTTACAAAATCAAGTATTGATTTATTATTAGAACGTCTAATTATTTTCGAAAGTGACCGTTAATTTATAATAACGTATTTAGTTCCAAAGATGTTAGAACTATGTAATACAAAAAATATAATAGCTTAGGTAATATAAAATATATAATGTAGCTTCACTCAACATATTTTTTTTATCTAATTAAGGTACCAAACGAGCTTGTGGTCCAGTTGATAGTTGACCTGTTCTGTATGAAGTTTCTTACAGATGTCCATGGGCGGCAGTGACCACTTACCATCCATCTGAACTGCATGCTAGTTTGCTGCTACAATCATATAAAATAAATGTCCAGAACAAATTGTCAGGCTATCAAATGATAGTTAATAGTCGATAGTTGAACATAACCCCGAAGTATTATATCATCCATGTAAAACTACGAAGTGAATAAATTATCTACGAGATGCGAGAAGGGTATGTGAGAAAGTTCGCAGCGGAGATAAAAGTTCATTCAATTGCAACAAAGTTGAGTGGTGGACTTAGTTCGGCTTTGAATGTAGCATAATTCGAATGCAGAGTTTGTCTGATCCGAACTTCCTGGATCAATGAATAGCTAGTGTGGATGTGTTAAAAGTAGTTCCGAGTAGGTACTAGTAATGTAGAGCTGTGATAGCCTAATGGTTGAAGCTTGCCCTCTCGATAGTGAGGTCCGAGGTTCAAACCCAGACGCACCACTGATTTTTCTAAAGTTATGTGGGTATTAGAAATTAATTATTACTGCTTTTCGTTGAAGGAAAACATCGTGAGGAAACCTACACACCCAAGAGTTCTTTAAAAAAAACGTTCTCGGAGGTGTGTGAAGTCCACTTATTCGCACTTAGCCAGCGCGGTGGTCTATGGCCTAAATCTCTCTCATTCTGCGAGAAGACTGGCACCACACCACCAAGGATATATCGGCCGGCCCTCTTTCACATGAGGCTATCATTACTCCTCGAAAGTAGCAACGCATTTTGATTAACTTCAGATAGAACCCCTCTTCTATATGAACTTGTTTATTGATGTCCATAGACAGATAAATGCCCATAGGGATGTGATCATATAGGGTAGTGATCATTTCCCATCAAGTGGACTACGTGCTCGTGTGCAACCTTAATCGAATAAAAAATTGTAAAGGTATTTCCTGCTTGGACAATTATGTAAATGCGATCGGGGTAGGTATATACTTTTAACTCCCAAACCACATCTAAGGGAAAGGGGAAGTCTGAAAAACAGCGCTGCACGAGGTCACTCGTGCTAGCAGAAGCTGAGATTCCTCCTTTGCCCACAAATTTAATGTAAATTAGATATGTTTGTGTGTTCCATTTCTGTGATTTGTGTGGCAATAAAGCAATATTATTATTATTATTAAACAGAAATCCTTACCTAGCAGCGCCATGAAGAACCCATACAGCACACACATAGTGTGCCCGAAGATCCATCGATGGAACAGCGCGGAGATGAGGGTGAAAGGGTTGCCCAACACTGAGACAGAGAAGTCGGAGCACACCAGGTTGAACAGGATTATGTTCAGGGGCGTCCATAGCTGGAAAAAAACAAAAAATATAGTTACTTTACGAGGTTTAAGTGAGCAATGTGCCAAATGATGGAAACTCGGCTAGAGTTTCCACCATGGTAGAACCAGTGTAGTTAGACCGGGGAACTACCACCGCCACACCTATTTCTAGCTTGAAGCATTTCTTCGATAGAAGGGTGTGGTTGCCGGCACACTTTTACATGAGGCGACCATCATAGTCCTCGGGAGTAGCAACGCATCTGTGATTGACTTCAGTGGAGCCCATGTTACTGTATTGCTTACAGTTGGCAGTGAGCACTTACCATCAGGTGGACTGCATGCTTGTTTGCTACTTCAGTCAGATAAAAAAAACATCCCAGTCATCGTTCCGATCCGGTGGCATTGTGAAAAAAATTTATCTGTCAATTTTTAAGTGCCCCGTAAGAATATGCAAGAAAAAGACATTTCATTTCTAGTTCGAAAGCATATAGGGAAATGCTCCTGAATTTTGTTTGATGTATGAATTAAAACGGATCAGACGGGTAGAGCAACTATGGTCCGGAAAATCTATTACTAGCGTGAAGCAGTTCTTGCGTTTCTCTGAAAGGGTGTGATTGGCTGCGCACTTGAGGCGACCGTTTTATTCTTCGGGTCGGGAGTAGCAACACATCAGTGTTTCATTGTGACTTCAGATAGAACGCCAGTTTTATATGAAGTTGCTTAACGATGGTCATAGACGGCAGTGACTACCACAATCGGGCGGATTGCATACTCGTTTTGTGTTTCAACCCAATAAAAAAGACGTTGGAATATAATTTTCCAGGGTAGCATATGATTTCAGGTATGAATTCCATTTCAAGTATTTGTTCAGACTTATTGCTCGTTTATTCGCTATTTATTTTATATAATAAAATATAGCGGTCGTAAAAAGCAGCGGTGACCCTGTAAAAATATTATGAAAAAGGCTCCCATGCCAAATATTATTGTTTGAATTCCCACGCACGGCCTTTTGATGTGGGTATTAAAATGAATTACCACAGATAAGCATCAGGAAAATCTTGCGAAGAAACCTAATATATATGTGCGCGGGACTATTTTTGGCTTACAACTAGTGTTACCAGGTTTTTGTTATCTGTGAGGCGTCCCAAAATATGAAGTCAATTATTATAACATATATAAAGTTGTTAATGTCCATGAGTGGCAGTAATGATTTATATTCAGGTGGCTGCAATCAAAACAAAAAACTAAGAAACAGGACGGTAAATATCCCGATGAGTCAATGAATTAATTGATTAAAACAATTGTACAAAACCAAATAAAATTATTAAATTTTACAATTTGTATCACAACTGTATTGCACGCAGGCTTGACGACTTTCAGCCTCCCGAACAAACCGGTTTTTGAAAAGGCTTCAGCACCATGGATCACATGTGTGTGTGTTCGGCAGGTTATACAGAAAACTGAGGAGTATAATCTGCCGTTGTGTGTTGCTTATGGGGACTATGAAAAAGCCCTCGATTCGATTGAGACCTGGGTGGTGCTGAAGTCCTTTTAGCGATTCCAGATCAACTATAGGTACATTCGATTACACGACCGAAGCATGAACCCAATCCAACAGCAGCGGCAGTCATGCAATCATATCAGGCAAGGCGAAGTCATATCGCCGAAGCTGTTCATGGCAGCCTTGGAAGATGTGTTTAAGCTGATGAAGTGGAAAGGTTGATATTAATGGCAGATTCGTCACACAACTTCGAGTTGCCAGTGATGACCTACAGCGTCGAAACATGGTCTTATTAGGAGGCTCATGGTCGCTCAGCGTGTTATGAAGAGGGTTATTCTCGGAATTTCGCTACGAAACATGACTCGCAACGATTAAATCCGTAGATGAACAAAGCTTACCGACATAGCTCTCAAAATTAGTAAGCTGAAGTGGCAGTGTGCCGGTCACGTCGCTTGTAGGACCGATAACCGATGGGGAAGAAAAGTCTTCGAGTGCGACCACGGCAAAAGGAGCACAGGTCACGCGCAGCTGAAGAAGACAGCGGGAAACCGTTGGATTCAGAGGGAACAGGACCGGTTGGAGTGGCGCCATCTAGGGGAGGCCTATGTCCAGCAGTGAACCTCAAAAGGCTGCTGGATGGATCAGTAATTTAAGTTTATTTATTATAATATTCTGTTAGTTAAGTTTTACCATGACGGAAAAAGAATAATTTGCTAAATTACTATTATTATTAGTTGCTAATCAAGATAATATGCCATAAGTTGAATAAGTTCTTATTTTACTGTTTGTCTGTCCCGATCTTCCTTAAATATCGATTTAGTATACTTTATGTCCCGATTTAAAATAAATCTAATGTGGCAACCCTCCTTACAACAGACGTTTTAAACATCGCCTGAAAGTTTATTCCGATTTGCAAGGGCTGTGTTACGTCACGTGAGCGGATTTGCCTGAACTTAGGTACAGGCATTTACACAAGTTGGGAGTGTAGAAACCTTTGTTATACCACGGTACAAATATCTACAGTAGTCTAACTCCTTAGAAGCGCACGAAACGCAAGTTATACCTACACGCCTCGATTTCGGTTTGCATTCGGTATACAAACAGACCCGAATGTGCCGTAGAGACGAGCGGACGGTGTAACGGTTTTTTGAGCAGTGATTTTTTTATTTTACTAATAATATGGCGAAGAAGAATTGTAGACTATATTGTGCTGTTTTTGGTTGTTTGAATTCTACATTAACACATCCAAAGATAACATTTTTTAAATTGCCTTGAAACTACGAAAGGTAAGACAATTATAATGTTTTTTAATGTACTAGAACTACCTTCTTTCTTTGTTTCTTTTTTAATAAATTGGTTTTTAGCTTTTCTATCGAATGTAATACCTGGATCCATAAATAATTAAAGGATATTATGATAAAGGGAAGTGACATAGGTAAGTATGTGTGTCCTACATGCCATTGGCGAAGTGTATCTCTTTTCAATAAAGTACATAGTTATAGGTAAGTAATATTTTTGCAAAAAATAGAATATTGTTCGATAAATAAATAACTACATAAAATAAATAAATCATTTTAAATTTATAATTACATTTTTAAACCTTTTTTTTTTGTTGTCGAGGGGGAAACTTTCAAAAGGTACCCGACGCCGGGGGAGCGACGCAGGGTTATGTGTGATTTTTACCGCACTAAAACCCCCCCGGTGGCCGTCCTGGCGCTAAAAAGGAGGACTCCGGGATCTCGAAACGACTTCAACCGGAATCTTCCGAGCGCGTTGCCCCATCGGGCTCCTCCCAGATGGGCGTTTGGGCCCACCACTTCGTCTAGTCTTTACGATGGTATGCGACCACACATACCGCCGTCCTTCCCGGGATTGCCTGACCGAACGGTTCGAGCTCTCACTCTAGCCGTCTGCAAACACGGAAGCCCCTTTTAGTCGCCTCTTACGACAGGCAGGGGATGTCATAGCCCTATTCTGATCTCGGAGCTACAGGGATGACAGACTTGCCTAAAAAAAAAACTCTTTTTTATATTTGTGGATATCTCCTAAAACGTTGTTTGGAGAAAGATGATTGTCAAGCCTTGAAGTCATATATAAAGCCCGATCAAAGAAGCCATAATTAAAGTTACCGAGACTACTGCAAAAATAATTTACAAAGTTTTTTAATAATACCCAGGGATGATTTTGTGCAATATGTAGAAAAATTGGAGGAAATATTTCGAACTTCATTTAAAATAACACATATAAATTGTAAAGTAGCTGCAGGTATTTATAACCAAATGAAAGATATTCCTTTTTCTCCACCATGTCAATATTTCCCAAAATTATTTTTTATTATGCTTTTTATCCGAATGCGAATTTTTTATACTATTAAATTTAATAATAAAGCTTTTCGTACGTCTCAGTCGAGGCGCAAATATTTTTCAGTGTCAAATTTGTAATTATTATTAGTAAAATAATGATTTGTTATTAAAAGTCTCACATATTAAAATAATAGTTTTTTTTTATAACCTAAATCGATTAATTAAAAAACATTACATGTATTCAACACTTCCTATACAATTCACATGAATTGTATTTGTTTAAAAAATAAATAATAGTTTAAAAAAACTAAAAAACACGCTTTTTATAGAAAACCGAACTAAAAAATAGAAAATAAATTTAAATGAATTTAAATTAAGAAAATAGTGTTAAAAATTTTAATGAATATAAATTAATAATAGTGTGAATAAAAAAAAATATTTAAAAAAAAGTTATTATTAATTTATATTCATTAAAATTTTTAACACTATTTTCTTAATTTAAATTCATTTAAATTTATTTTCTATTTTTTAGTTCGGTTTTCTATAAAAAGCGTGCTTTTTAGTTTTTTTAAACTATTATTTATTTTCTACTTTTTAGTCAAAATAAAACATGGAATAATTTTATCAAATTAGTGTATTGTCATCGGTCCTCAATAAATCTACAAAGTTTGAACGAAATCTGGCCGTTTAAAGTGGGTCAAAATCGCGCCCAAAGAAGTCGATTACAAACAAACATACAGGTGAAGCTAATAAAAAGCTAATAAAAATATATAATAATTACTGTCAGAAAGAAAGTATTCATACTGGTTGATGTTATTAAAATACTATAGGCAGGCAGCCCTAACGCAATCTTTCGCCCAACGCCTCCGTAGGTATAAAATTCAAGGACACGGCAGAGTTAGAGTACTGTATGATATTAATACTGTGGTTATACGAAGGAACCATCCCTGATTCTATTTCTGCTTTAAAACAGCCGTGCACTGTTTACATTGAAGTGTTGCGTGTATACCCAAGTAAGCATTTACAGGAGGTATTTGTACTTGATATACTTATTTCTAGTGTGTTACGTTGCGTTTGGATAGGTGTGGTTGTCGGCACACTTTTATATGAGGCGACCATCTTAGCCCTCGGGTTTAGAAACGCATTTTTTATTTACTTCAGATAGAACCCAAGTTCTATATGAAGATAATTACAGTTGTTTATAGGTGGTAGTAACCACTTACTATCAAGTTGTTTTTTATAAGATTGAAATAGCAAACGAAGATGCAGTCCACCTGATGGTGAAGGTTACTGTCGTCTATGGACATCTGAAAGCAATTTCATATAGAACATGGGTTCTAACCTAAAGTAAATCACAAATACGTTCCTAATCCCGAGGATTAAGATATATGTAAAAGTGTGCCGGCAACCTTATCCTTTCGTCAAAACGCAAGAACTGCTTGACGCTAGGAATAACTGTGGCGGTGGTACCTTCTAGGTCAAACTACACTAGTTCTAGAACCTGGTGAAATAATTGTATGGTCTTTGCTATATTTATTTAATTCTTATACTGTCATTTTCACCGTAGCTATTCTTCTTTTAATCCTAACTTCAATTCCGCACCGAAGGAAGAAATTGCTGTATAGCGCTAAACTGTCTTTTGTGTTTTAAAATTGTGTTTTCTATTCTCTTGTATTTATTTTATTGGATAAAATAAAGTGAATTATTTTTGATTATAATCCAAAAGTGATGTGACTTAAATATTTGTTCTGATTCTATAAAAAGACGACCACACATCTTATAAATATTATAAATGGTATAGTTTCTGAGGATGTTTCTGTGTGTGCGCTTTCATGCAAAACTTTCGGTCGGATATCGTTTTTTTTTATCAAATTGAAGTAGCTAACGAGCATGCAGTCCACCTGATGGTAAGTGGTCAATGCCGCCCATGGACATCTGTAGACTTTATAGAACATGGGTTCTATCTGAAGTCAATCACAAATGCGTTACTGCTTCCGAGGACTAAGATGGTCGCCTCATATAGAAGTGTGCCGGCAACAACACCTTCCAACGAAACGCAAGAACAGTTTTACGCTAGAAATAGGTGTGTAAAAAAGTTCTCGGAGGTGTGTGCTGTCCACCAATTCGCACTTGGCCAGCGCGGTGGACTACAATTCTGAGAGAAGACCCGTGCCTTATAGCGGGATAATAATGGGTTGCACCTTTCCATCCGATTATATAAAGTCACCAATACTAGTCACATACAACAAAACTACATAATTCCTATATCTTGGACATAGCAACGACGATTAGGCAACAAATTCACGGGTCTAACGATCTAAATTCCGTCGATAGACACATAAAATATGTATCCCTCGAGAACGTCTGGGGATCATCGTGAAAGCAAGCGACCCTTAATAAATACTTAAGTAATATGTACTTGAGTAATCATAGCCTAATGATTGAAATCGAGGGTTCAAGGTTTACAAGGTAACCATAAAACGGGTCTCCTTACTAAAATTCTGTCGTGGTACACCTGCCGTCTGTCGGTCACCAGGATATATCTCATAAACCATGATAGCTTCACAGTTATTTTCACAGATATATGTCTGTACTAAAATATAATAAAATTTATTTATTTACATAAATTGTCGTTTTAATCCTTTGACAGTACCCAGCAGTGGAGCAGTGGTATATACTTAAAGTAATTTCTTTAGATAAATTTTCATTTTAACCCATATTCCCCAAAACGGAAATACTTAAAGAGGGTGAATTTCAATTTAGATAAATTTTAATATCTTAAAGTGGACGGTTACATTAAGAGTTTAAATGTAATAGCAACGTGGTTGAAGGAGAAAGATATTTTAAACGTAGTACTAGCTAGTAAGCTAGTAAGCTAGTTATTTATAACTACTATGAGGTACTCCTCATATTAGTTATAAATAGTCTAACTAATACAACTTTCTTATATATATTTAAATTTACCGATAAATATTTAATAAGAAAGTTACAACTAAAGTAATCGAGAAAAAAAACCGCGGGTGAAAAAATTAAGTTTTTTTTATATTCGCGGTAAAACTTTATTAGCGAATGTAGTCAGCACAAGTAAAAAGATTCGGTGTGCGTCACCCAGCGACAACATAGCCTAATAGACACCTCATGTCTTCATTTCTACTAAGAAACATTTCAGTCAAAGCACTGAGGTATGCGGTGCGGGGGAGCGGTAAAAGAAAGCATTGCAATTGGTCGATTCAAGGTCGCAATAGATCATAAATTACAATTAGTGATGGGAACGTTTTTGTAATGGGTTATTGATTAGAAATAATGAAATAATTATAATTGAATAAGACGATTAATAAATAGCTCATAGAAGGTATAGTAGTACTCATATTGAAGTATTGAGAAAAATAATGAAAACATCATTTAACAATCTAAACCATTAATACACAACATAACGCAATTCAAACCAGTATTAACGTTGTTGTATAAAATCTATTTAAGCAAAAAATGAATTAATTATTCTTAAAATGAATTAACTTGATATAAATTCTTCTAATTGTAGGTTTCGGATCTACGGATTTTGTAATAAATAAAAAAAAATAAACAAAAAATACAACCGACTTCCATGAAACAAAAAAGTAAAAAAATATCTAAATACATGTTGGTTTAGAGCATACACAGTAGGTACTTAGTAGTAGTCCTGAAGTCGGCGCTCACCATATTTCGCTAGATCACGACGAAACCACATGTGTCCTATGTGTGTTTTTATACAAAAGTTTTTTTTCATTTCTATATGTACGTATGTTCTTCTGATCATAGCTTGTAAGTAATTAATTCAATTTCATTAGTATCTACACCAAATGTCTTCAAACACATCTCAATTATTCCTATCGGCTGAGGAGTTACATATTTTGTCACCGAGACTGACGAACAGGGTCTGATAGACCCTCAAATAGTCAAAGATGAACTGGTTTTGCAATTTCATTAGAACCTACACCAAATATCTTGAAACACAACTCAATTATTCCCATCGGTTGAGGAGTTACATATTTTGTCTCCGAGCCAAATTATCAGACACTTAAATAGTCAAAGAAGAACTGGCTTTGCAATATCATTAGAACCTACAGAAAATATCTTGAAACACAACTCATTTATTCCCATCGGGTGAGGCGTTACACGTTTTGTCTCCGAGCCACATTATCAGACCCTTAAATAGTCAATGATAAATTGGCTTCGCAATTTCATTAGAACCTACATGAAATATCTTTACACACAATTCAATTACTCCCATCGGTTAAGGAGTTCCCCTCATTTTCTCCAGAACTCATAAATGGATGATAACCATATTTAAGTGGGACCAATTCGCAGCTCGTCTCTACACAATAAAAAAAGAATAATTAAAATCGGTCCACTAACGGCGGAGTAGTCCTTGTACATACAAAAATATATATATACCGGCCGAATTGAGAACCTTCTCCTTTTTGAAGTCGTTAATTAATCTGGTAGATACATATTTAGACATTAGAGTCATCAAATAACTATAATTATTGGCAGTTTATGATTAAAAGTTTAAAACTATAATTATTTATTTTAAATTCAATTCAAGTAATATTCAATTGCATTAGTTGTCATCTTTCATCAGTTAATTGAGGTGTACATCACTACCAAAATGGACGAAAAGGATAGAAATATTTAATTTAATGAAAAGGAAAGGGATGCACAGTAAGAAGACATCAACGGGCGCTGTTAAAGACCAATGTAAGTTGAGCTCCAAAATAATTTGATTCCTGAAATTATAATTGTGAAAATAGTTTACTTGTGAAATGTTATGCCGTCTTTTTTTGAAATTAGATGTTTTGCTACATTTTTACACCATCTTAATGATCAAGAAGTCATTTTGCTTCACTTTTTTTATTTTTTAAAGAATTTATTTCGCGCTATATAATATAGTCTCGTAATACGATGTTCACAGGTCACATAAGTGGTCGGTACTGAAGTGTAGCTCGCGCTCGGTTTATTATATCAGTGCTATTAAACTGATGTGTTGCCCGAAAGTGTTCGCCTTAGATGCGGTGTCTATTAGGCTGTGTTGTCGTTGGCGTCACCCGTCTGTTTGCGCGTCAACTTTCTTTCAGTAGGACGGTAGGACTGCTGGGACGTGCCGAGGCAACTTGTCCGAACCGTTCTTCATTCACGTCTTCTTTATTTGGGGAATGTGGGCGGATTGGCGCAACATAACCTCCGTTACAACAACAACTCCGAAATATGAGGAACAGTATGGAAACTTCCTACAAACGTTCGAAAAGGGCACACTCATACAAACATACGCGTCGACGAGGCCGTAAGGGGTTTTCGCTGTGCTTCAATAGCGAGTGTCGCGTTAAGACGAGTGGTGACGTTGCAATTTGTTTCCGCTATCTTTTTAAAGATGCCACGTGATGCAATGGCTCGTGTACGCTCCCGCCAAAATGCGTAAAATTTTACGCCGTAATAACATGTTAACATTAAAGATCTACAAAAAATCAATAATCTACAAATTGGATCAATATTAAGTTGTTTTCCGTATTTAACACTATAATAATAATTATCGTCATGCTGGGATTAACCCACGCCGTGAGATTGCGTAGACTACAGGACATTAGATGCTAAAATAAAAACTAATAACAGTATATGCTTTTAGACTTATATTATCGCCGAATTGACACATTTTTAATACTTCACGGGTACTCACGATATGCGGTTTTTGAATCCTTTTCGAATTATTTTTGCCGATATTTCGACCCAGTTGCACGGATGGTCACGGCGTAACTGAAGTAATAATAATAAAGACAACCCTATTACTTCAATAGAGTGTATATAATTATTTTATCAACTAGGCTTAGTTTCCATGCTGTTCCATATTTGTACTGTGGTTACAAGGAGCCTTTAATGTAATGTTACTGATTATTTTAACATCAAAATTCTTTGAAACTCCGGTGGAAAGTGTAATTTTATGTATTTTACGTATACTGTCTGTTTGTAAAGGATTGTTAGCCGTTGTATGCGACGTCGACGAGTCGGTAAGCGCCCTGTTCGCGCTTAATCAACTTTTTGTTTGCGGCTTTCGGATTTTTTGTTTGCTCTTCAGAGGTATTTAATAAAAAGCTACTGGGGTATATATATTTTATGTGCATATATTTTCCTACTCATATTGCGTATTTTTGGATGCAATACACGTGTTTGAATAATATGAGTAACTGTTTCATCTCATTTCTCATTAATATTATAATTGTGGTAATTTGAGGATGTATGTGTGTTTGTTACTGTTTCACAGAAAAACTACTGGTCAAATTTATTTAAAATTTGGTACAAAAATAGTTTATGATCTCAATTAATTAGCGCTGTAAAATGTGCACCCTGAAACATTGTTCTGTAAATCTAAAATATTATATTCAAAGAACCTTAACAAAGTAAAATAATGTAAATCTTCCTGTTTAATCTGGTACACAAAGTATTTCTAGATTCAGTTCAAAGCCTAATAATTAATGATTGTATGTATTTAACAAACAAATTTTATTTTATTTGTTATTATAATTATTTGTATAGGTTTTATGTATTCGTTTTAGTTAAGTTATATTCTATTTAAATATAAAGTATTTTGTCTTAATTAAGGTATTTATGTTGTTAATAAAAATAAATAAATAATTTTAACAAACATAATTATTTAGAGATGCGCCGAATATTCGTTTTTTATTTGGTTTTTGGTGTATTGGCTTTTTTACTATTTGTATTTGACCGAATTATTCGGTTCTGGTGCCGTTATATTCGTTTCAAATATTTCTATTTTCTTTGCCACACATCACGGTATAGTACTACAATACAAAACTTTGTAAGGATTGTGTTACGTTTATTTTGTACTGCAATCGGTCTGCACTTTCTTAAGGACATTCAGCAGTATGTAGGGTGGAGCTTCCTGGGGTGTGCTGGGTATGTGACCTATGTCACATCTTCTCTATTCATACAGTATGTTGGTTTCTGTGTCTCGATCAATTCCTGTGGGATTTTTCTTTTAAGCCGACATTGAAGCTAACATCGACGACCGACTCGACGACCCGCGTGGCGGAGCGGTTACCATACCGGTCTGACGCGCAATGGGTCCCGGGTTCGATTCTCGACCAGACAGGTATGTGAATGATAAGTTTAGATTCGTGTTCTGGGTCTGGGTGTTTGTGTATTCGTCTTGTGTGTGTCCATGGTATCCACGACTCAGGAGAAATTTCTACTGTGAGGCTATGTGTGTAGAAAGTGTGTTTCTATATTAAAACACCTTAATGACCGGGCAAGGTTCGCCCGATCATTAATGAATGATGTTATAAATAAAATACAATTTATGAAGAATTTGTTCAAAAAAGCTAATAAAATGAAACAACTAAGCTTTAAATTAACATTTTGAATTTTTTTATATCAACATTTATTTTTCAATCCAACATCGACATTTTTTTTATGAACACTTGAAATTATTTGTTGACAAGAAATGGTATACCGAATATAAGGTTCAGTAAAAGTTAAACCGAATAATATTCGCTTATTCGGTGAAACTTTGTTTAACGCATCTCTAATAATTGTAGGTGTGGATGCCCTTTTATATGAGGCGACAATTATCTTGCATAGCAACGCATCTGTGATTGACTTCAGATAGAATCTATGTTCTATGTGAAGTTGCTTACAGATGTCCATAGACGGACGTGACTACTTACTATCGGGTGGACTGCATGCTCGTTTGCTACTTCATTATTATAAAAAAAATGTTATCTGTTTGCAAGGGATTGTTTGCTATTGCGATGTTGACAAGCCTGTAAGTTCACTCGTCGCGATAATCAACTTGTGCTCGTGGCTTTCGGATCTTTTGTAAGCTTTTCTTATGTAAGAAGTAATATTATTAAAGTATTAACACAAAAAACCGGGCTGTCTAAAAACAAATCAATTGCTTTTTTGGTTTTTACGACAATTCATTTTTAAAGCTTTTTTGGATTTTCTATCAAAAGTAATATAAAAGTGTTATAATGTATTTATGTTTATAACGGTCTACTTACTAGGTTTATTTTAATACATTGTTATATTAATCAAAAAATCATCCGTAATGGGTATTTCATGTGTTAATCGAGGCTATTAATGATGTATGTGCTAAATATCAATTAAATTCGACCCGTTTTTTGCGTGAAAGAGTAATAAATACACATACATTCTCACAAACTGTCTCGTATAAGATATTGATAACGTCTATGATGAATTTCTAAGACTAATGTAAGTGATTTTATGTATACGTCTATATATTAATACGTGAAGCAAAAACTTGTGCAGCTTTTTTATGTAATAATGCCGCGGACGGATTAGTATGAAACTTTGCACGGTTATAGTGGACTTAGAGAAGGAGTGCACTGCAGAATGTTAATATTTTTTCAAATAATGCTTAACACATACATAAAATCAACTTAAAACACATTACACACACTACCGTGCATTTGTCACAAACACATAAATAATAAACGAAATAGAATATTCAATGTCTTACTTACTACGAAAACACAACGTCAGGAATGTCAGTGTCTTTGTCAAAATACCCGCTATTGCTTTTAAATGCGGTTTAGCTAATTAAACCTCTTTTTATATTTAACATGCGCGTTCAAAATTACTTGAAAATTATTACAATTTATTTAAATTTATCAAATATTGGTGCTACTTTGGACAATATGAAGTTTAGTTTTTTAATTTAAATTATGGTCGAATTTCGACCGATGTGACGGGTGACTAGTATATCTTAAATTCGTATATTTTGAGACACGAAAAATTTTCTTGTCTGCGTCGATATGTATATAAGGAATTACGTAAGGGTAATCTTTAGGGTTCAGGTATTTTTATGTAAACCTGTGAGTGCTTAGTCCTGATAAAATTATTTCGGTCTACTTTCTCAAGAAAGTCTGCTAAGCTACTTACCTTAAGCCTTAGGAGTTATTTTCTTGAAGAAAAACAACATTAAAAATAACGATTGTTTTCTATTATAGTATGTTATGTAGTTATGTTATAGTTATTATTATTGTTCTAATTTTGAGTAGATGTAACGTACCACAAGTTTCCACTATGAATGATGATGAATGTATTATTTTTTGAATGTATTATTTGGCGACCCGCATGGCGCAGCGGTTAACATACCGGTCTGACACGCAGTGGGTCCCGGGTTCGATTCCCGGCCAGACAGGTATCTGAATGATGAGTTTAGATTCTTGTTCTGGGTCTGGGTGTTTGTATATGAGTCTTTGTGTGTGTTCATGGCACCCACGACACAGGAGAAAATCCTACTGTGGGGCTATGAGTGTAGAAAGTGTTTTTTTTTTGTTTTTTTTATTATACATAAAAAATTCTCTTGAATCACTATCTATTAAAAAAGAGACTTTGTTTTATACTACATCTGTAAGCAACTTCAAATAGAACATAAGTGCTATCTGAAGTCAAGTCACAGATGCGTTGCTACTTCCAAGGACTGTGATGGCCTCATATAAAAGTATTCCAGAAACCACACACTTCCAACGAAACGCAAGAAATGGTTCACGCTAGAAATAAGTGCGGCGGTGGTACTTCCCCGGTCGAAATACACTGGTTCTACCACCTGCTAAATTTTAATAAGAGATTTCTTCCAATCTAATCGTAACAAATTAGTAGATTTTATTTAAGTAATTACATCAATGTTGGCAGCTTAAATTAGCAAAGCTTTTAAGAAAAGTTATTTTAAATTAAGCTCATCTGCTCCTATGTAAAGGAAAGACAATATTTTGAGAACACTCGTACCTCCGAACAAGTAAGGAATGGAAAAGGAAAATCTTTTCCGTTTGCTACCGCTCATTCTTTTTTATTTATTTTCACTTTCCGTTTCGTTTTATTCCGTTTCGTTTCACTACGATTCGATACGTTGCCGGTTGGTGCAAATAAAACACAATAACACTATCTCTTCATTATTATTTAAATGAAATGTCTTTATGTTGTACTACTGTTTTACTTACATTTTGTACTTGTGCATGCAGTCCACCTGATGGTAAGTGGTCACTGCCGCCCATGGACACCGGTGAGCAACTTCAAATGGAACATGGATTCTATCTGAAGTCAATCAAATATGTGTTGCTACTCCTGAGGACTAAGATGGTCGCCTCATATAAAAGTGTGCCGGCAACCACAACCTTCCATCGAAACGCAAGAAATGCTTGACGCTAGATATAAATACTTTTGCTATGTCACTTACGTATATGAGGCGACGATCTTAGTAACGCATGTGATTGACTTCAGATTATCAGACTCCCTTATTCTTGTTCTGTATGTTGCTGTATACAATTTGCATACAGATGTTTATAAAATAAAAAAAACGGAAAAGTAGATATTACGGATCGTATAACAGTAAAGATCACCTTACATAGTTAAGATGTCAAATAAATACGAATGTTTTATTTTCATTTAGTTTTAACATTCTGATGGAAGATATATATTATTCACGATCAGGGATATGGGACCATTGATCATCCGACTGTATCCGTTTTTACCCGGATCCGCCAAACTACTCAAAAGGAAAGTATTACTTGACCACAAAAATTAGGCGCATAAAACAAAAGCCGTTCAATGCCCCGCATCTCGCTTCTTACTCCGCGCATCCCCCAGTGACGTGCAGTCGTGTATCGTCTAGGTGTTAACGTTAGCCAGCACGTGTTTAATGTTATTTCGTTATAATGTTAGTTTAATGAGTGATTGTTGAATTTTTAAAGTTATTTTCAAATTAGTTGATTATTCGTCAATAAACCTCAAAATTGGTAGGAAAAAGACTATTCGTAGGGGAGAAAGGACTCTTACATTCAAAATATGTTTTTTTTTTTAACAAGAGAAGATGCATGGGCGCAGTATTCCTGTCTCTAAAGTCGAAAATCGAATGTGTACTGCAACAGGCATCAGTCTCTTACACACTTAAAAAAAGAAAGAAAATATGTCTGCTAATATATTAAACACATGAAAGTGCTTTAATAAATAATCAACTATTGAAAATACACCACTATGGTGTATGTTTTAATAATGGTATACCTACGTACTTTTGGTATTTGGTAATAGAATATACTTCGTATCGGTGTGTGAAATCCCTAGTTCTAATGACGTGTCAACTGTCGTGCGCCTAATTGTTTTGGTCGAATAATGATATTCAGGTTCAAGTTAGGAAAAATGGAAGTTCTAGCAAAATTACGTTTACCTACGCTTGCCGCGGCTTCTCACTGCATCGTATAAAATAAACTCTCAAGCAGTCACCACTTACCACCAGGTGGACTGCATGCTCGTTTGCTACTTTAATCAGATAAAGAAAGTATTCTTCCACCGAAACGAATTCTTTTACAGCTCCTGAGCTCACCCTCGCAATTATGTATTACATAAAGCAGTTTCTGCATTTCACTGGAAGTGAGTAGTCGCTGGTTCATTCTCATGAGGCGACCATCTTAGTTCACCTGGTTGACAAAGCATCGCCAAGCAGTAGATTAGCAATAGTTTTGGCAGAGTTAACCATTTTATCAGACAAGCTTGCTTACTAACATAATAAATGAAATATTTCTTTTGAGAAAAATATGCAAAGCGAAATTTGCGTTCTCTAGTGCTTTTTTGTGTATAGGAATTCGAACCTACAAACATGACGTAATCCGGCTTTGAGACGACTGAAATTGGAACTGAATTCGAGTTCCGAAAACAATGAATCTCGACGTACAGAACGTTAATCCCTTTCCAGAGTATCGTGTACATGTAATGTCAGAATTCCATACAGACAATAGTTCGTTTCGTTGCTAACCGCGAATGTACGACTACCGGGATTGTTTATTTCGTTAAGGACCAGGAAACAATCGATTCAACCGTCAAGACCCGACTTAGAAAATAAGCATGAGCGATAAAGAATTTGAGAATTTAACTCTATGCTGAAAGCGTCAGTGGTGAGTTTAAAAAAACATAAATGTGTGCAACTCACACACGGCAGAAGTGACCCTTATTATTATTTTGCATATACCAAAGTTGAGCCCATACAACAATCTACGAAGTAAATCTGTTAGCATGATTCAGAATGGGTACCCCATTGGTTGCCATCAGCTGTAGCGCCGAAATCTGTTTTGTAGCACATTTTCTTTTCAAATCACAACAATTCAAAGTTTTACTTAAAATGTATGTGTTACATTTATAAGGTCACAAAATTCCACTGCAAATTTCAAATTGCTGGTGTTTCTTGAGACATTGAGATTTAAAAAAAAATGAGGTTATAAGCCTGCATATGATGAAAATCAATCCTTCCCCATTATAGGCATTTGTTTGGCCTTAAAACTGATCGCCCATACCTAGAGCGTAAGCAATATGGTTTGGCTAAATAGTAGCTAAAACTGTCGCTTAAACTTAAAAAAAAAACTTAAAACTTAAAACGCTTTCTACACTCATAGCCCCACAGTAGGATTTTCTCCTGTGTCGTGGGTGCCATGGACACACACAAAGACGAATACACAAACACCCAGACCCAGAACATGAATCTAAACTCATCATTCAGATACCTGTCTGGTCGGGAATCGAACCCGGGACCCACTGCGTGTCAGACCGATACAGTAACCGCTGCGCCACGCAGGCCGTCTACTGTAAACTGTAGAATTGTTTGGATTGCATGTTTGATTTTATTCAAAAATCTGTTAATGTCTGGTATGATCGTCGTGTGCACAATGTGTAAATTGTTGCCGAGCAACTTTTTAGTTACTTACTTTGAATCGTGGTTACACAAACCACGATTCAAACTTAGTAGATCTTCTAGTTGATTAAACGTTCAGTCGTATTGTTATTGGTACACATATTGAAACAGAACCGATAATATTTGGTTGTAAGAAGATACTTCAGTCAAGGCACTGCAAGGAAATTCAATTTACGATACGATAAGTAGGAATGATGTATCCCGAAACTAAGGCTCTTTTTGTATTGTTAAAGATAAACGATTTATGTTAATATTAACTATTTTCTTTGCTTAACATAATGACAAAAAGAACCTTCTCCTTTTTGAAGTCGGTTAATAATAAAATTGTTGTAAAATTTTGTTGTGTTACTAATATTATGAAGAGGAATATTTGTGAGGATAGAAGGATGTTTACTACTCTTATACGCACTGATGGCAAAATGTTTTTTTTTTATCTGACTACTTCAGTCAAATGAGCATACAGTGCACCTGATGGTAAGTGGTTACTGCCGCCCATGGACGTCTGTAATCAACTTCATACAGAACATGGGTTCCATCTGAAGTCAATTACAGATGCGTTGCCACTCCCGAGGACTATGATGGTCGCCTCATGTGAATGTGTGCCGGCAACCACACCCTTCTATCGAAACGCAACAAAATGCTTCACGCTAGAAATAGGTGTTAAGGTAAGTTAAGATTTAAACGGAATCTATTATAAAGATACTTTGTGATTTAGATTAACACATTTAATACTCTTTATAGATTGACAAGTGGTAAGCGTGTAGATTCGCTGGTAAAAACTAGTGTCAAATGAACCAATTCGAAGCTTATTGTTTGATGTGGTTTTAGTTAGTTGTAATTTTGTTTTTCTCAAAAGATATAGTGAGGTTTTAATGGGTATTTAAGATATTTTGCTGGTACAAAATGAAGTACATATAATTTAATTTTAATAAGAGTTGTATATAAAACAAGAAAGTGAAGCTACAACTAAATTAATTTAAAACGCCATTTTGTTGGCTATAAAATATTTCATCGCTTGTTGTAATAATTTCTTTGTGAAACAAGTGCACAAGGATAACGTATTGTATTACCCAGTGAGTTAATTAGTTTGTTTATTCCAATATATTTCCGTATACATCGTAATCCCGAACAAAAGGTAGTCTTTTCGTCGACTCAAGGGCGTTATCCTCATACCTGCTTCTGTTCTATATTATAACAGTGTTGTTATAAAATACTGTAACCGGCGGTGTGCTCTAGTAATAATGATATACTGGAGACATACTTATTAAGTAACAAGGAATTTTTTTTTCGAGGGGGAAACCTTCAAAAGGTACTCGACGCCGTGAGAGCGACGTAGGGTCATATGGGATTTTTACCGCACTAAAACCTCCCCGGTGGCCGTCCTCGACGCTATAAAGAGGACTTCGGGACCTCCAAAAGGACTGCAGCCGGAATCCTCTGAGCGCGTTGCCCCATCGGGCTCCTCTCAGATGGGCGGCTAATTCAAATTCAAATTCAAATTCAAATTATTTATTGCAAGAACATAGTATTTTATAAGGATCTTAACATAATTGTGAGTGCATTATGTTCTACCACACTAGGTGTGCAAAATTTATATCACAATAGGTACTTATTACATGATATTACATTACAATCAAAATATAACAAATGGTCCATCTAAGTATTCAAGTCTTTTTAGGACATATAAATTATTTATTTTATACAAATCATCGGTTATTGTTAAAGTCACATATAATTAAATGTCAAATCAAATAAAGTCATTCTAAAATTGTCAAAATACATTATTTAAAAAAAAATAGCAAATAAATTAGTAATGTCCAGTTTGAATTAATTGTGAATAACGATACATTTTTAAATTACATTTGTTACTCTGTTTTAGTATCAAAGTATTCGTTAAGGCTATAAAAGTTTTTTTCAAGAAGCCACTCTTTTAGCTTCCTCCTAAATGTAAGTATTGGTAATTCTTTTAGGAAGCTTGGTAAATGATTATATACTTTAATAACATTTATATGAGCATTTCTTCTTAACTTTTTTAGCCGGCAGATTGGTACAAATAAATTATGGTCATTTGCTTTACGTCTTAAACGTTGTGGTAATACATCAACGTTAGTTTTAAAATAATATTTATGCTCTTTTACAAAAACTCCTGCCGTTCTGATGTACATAGAAGCTAAAGTTAAAATTTTAAGTTGCTTAAATAATGGCCTACAGCTAATTGACGGTCCTACGCCACATAGTGCTCTTATAGCTTTTTTTTGGATTCTAAAGGCTTTAATGACCTCCACTGAATTTCCCCACAAGAGAAGACCGTATGATAATGTTGAAGCTACATATCCGTGGTACGCACTGAGCGCTGCTTCATCCGATATTGTTAATTTCAAGCGACTTATGGCGTACACAAAACTCGCTAATTTATTACAAACTGTCTGGATGTGATCTTTCCAATCCAGATGGTTGTCCAAGACAATACCTAGATATTTAGTAGTAGCACTTAAATCTATATTTTGCTGTCCCAATGTAATATTTAAAGTCTGTTTTGGTATGTTTGTTGTAGTAAAATGAATAATCTTCGTTTTATTAACATTAATTTGTAAATTATTTTCGTTCATCCAATTAATAACCTCCTCTAAAGTTTTATGAATTTCTGTTTTGAGCGATTCTAATGTTTCAGATTTAATAATTACAGTAGTGTCATCAGCAAAGAGTATTGTTTTATGTCTCGTTATGTTTGGTAAATCATTTATATATAGAAGAAATAAGAAAGGCCCTAGGATACTCCCTTGCGGCACTCCGTATTTATTATACTTTTGTGTTGATCTGTACTTGATTTTATGGCTGTTATTTATCTTACATATTTCAGTACATTGTTTCCTATTACTTAGATAATTTTTGATCCAATGGAGGGCTTTCCCACGTATTCCATACTTATCAAGCTTGTTAATTAGTATATCATGATGAACAAAGTCAAAAGCCTTCGTCATATCAAGAAATATTGCTGCGACGTATGATTTGTTGTTCAAGGCATGCGAAACCTCACGTACTAAATTATAGCATGCAAGGGTAGTTGATTTATTTTTGAGAAAGCCGAATTGTTCATTTTTTAATATATTATGTTTAGCTGTATAACTGTATAACTAAAATCCACTCTAGGGCTCCTCTACTAATAGGTTTAAGACTATATGCAGTTTTTACCTTGTAAACATCAACCGATTTTTTTTCCTTAAAAACGAGACAGCGGTTGATACCGTATTTCTCACTTGGCAGAAGATAGTATTGACAGTCGGCAAACGTATTGTCGTATAGATATCGATACACTGACCTGAATCAGGGTACAAGGCAGAGTACCGTCGTTGTGGCAAATGCAATATTAGCAAAATAAATAGTTTTGAGATAAACGTGTGTTTTTAAGTGTTACTTTTTTTATTTGACTGAAGTAGCAAACGAGCATGCAGTCTACCTGATGGTAAGTGGGCACTGCCGCCCATGGACATCTGTA
Organism: Spicauda simplicius; assembly: GCA_949699795.1. NCBI lineage: Eukaryota > Metazoa > Arthropoda > Insecta > Lepidoptera > Hesperiidae > Spicauda > Spicauda simplicius. The sequence goes on along the minus strand of OX453070.1, from coordinate 16,446,117 downwards.
ACATGCAGAACATGGGTTCTATCTGAAGTCAATTACAGAGGCGTTGCTACTCCCGAGAACTAAGATGGTCGCCTCATATAAAAGTGCCGGCAACCACACCCTTCCACCGAAACGCAAGAAATGCTTCACGCTTGAAATAGGTGTGGCGGTGGTACTTCCCCGGTCGAACTACACTGGTTCTACCACCTTCAACTTCGTGCACAAATTCACTTCATTGATATTACTGATGAAATGAATGTCATTATTTGCACGTTCGCGAAAGCGAATGCGAACTTACGTTACAGACATTCGCGAATGCGATTTTTTCATGGTTTTTGGTATAGGACGGAGGATTTAGATTTGACGACGTTTTTTAGGGCGTCAAACTGCAGTTCGATTTCAATAATAATAATAATAATAATAATAATAAGTCCCCTAAAGTCCAACCGTACGTCCGAATCGAACACCTGATTCACGTGGGGGGCGGACACGTGATGAGAAATTACTGGCACGGCTAACACGGTACTGGCAACCCATTTAATATGGAGACACGTTCTAAAAGTAAACGTTTATGGCCGCTTCCCGGGGGCGATCGCGTTTCAGCATGCGAACCGTCAGCGGAGAGGAGTTGAATAGGCGGGCTCCCTCCGGGTATCCCGAAAATACTACAGCCAACCAAACCGATGATAACAGCGACATTAATTCTGATAATTCAATACACGAACCATATAGTCCATCTACAGCATCATATATTCCATCACCGGTGTCTTCTGTTGATGAAATTACACATGAGACACCTACACCAACCTTATGTGTTGCGCAGGCGGCGAATGCCTTTTTACCTGCGTCCACTAAGGCTGGGAAACCAAGAGTGCGTATGAAGTGGAGTAAAGAAGTAAACACGTTTATCATGCGCACCTATTACTACATCACTAAACTAGAGACAGATATGACAACATACAGAAAACAGCTACATGAACTTTTCTTACGACAGTATCCTGATATTCAAGTAACCGAACAAAGGATCTCAGACCAAAGAAGAACAATCATAAGAAACAAACTTTTGAAAATAGATATAATAAATGATTTGAAGGAGGAAGTCAGAAAAAAATTACAGGAAAATACAGATGATACACACACTACATTAATGTCTAATAATAACGTAGAAACGCAACCCAATTGTATATTATCTCCGTTACGTCACATTTCATCATCACCACATATGTTATCTCAACCACACACACAAACTTTACATGCTTCAACCCAAACAGAATGCGAAACTTTGACTATTGTTAACGACATAGATATTTTGGTAGATAATAACTCTTTCGAAGAAGCACAAGTTAACGAATTACATAATAAACTTAAAACAGCTTTAATAAAATACTCTGAAATGGATCCAACTGCTCGGCCAAAATTACCCAAGTTAAAATATAGTTACAAACTCTTCGAATTAGTTAATATATTTAATCAAAAAATTACTTATCAATTTGTTTCTCATGAATCACAAATTTCAGATATACATACACTTATTTATTGCATAGCAGTAGTTATAGCGGAAGAACTTCATTATAAAATAACAGTAAATGCTAATGATAACGTTTCTCGCAAAAAGTCTTTTAATAAACCCCCATGGCAGATAAGACTAGAAAAGGATATAGAAAAACTTAGAGTAGATATTGCCCGGCTCACTCAATATATAAATAATAATACATCAAATAGAATAGTTAAGAAAGTAGAAGAAATATTCAAGAGAAGAACTATACATACTAGACATGAGAACTTTAATAATAAACCGGAAGAATTTTTGGATACCTTAAAACAAAAACTAACGTTAAAAGCAAATAGGTTAAAAAGATACAATAAAGCACAACAGCGAAAAAATGACAATACTTTATTTACATTAAACGAGAAATTATTCTATAGAAAATTAATGGAACCTAAAAGCTGCACTACTACCACACAAAATATAGAAATACCAACCGAAACACGATTAGAAACTTTCTGGACGGGCATATGGGAAAGACAAACAGTACATAACGAAAAAGCGGAGTGGATAACACAGGAAGAACAGAGATGGAATACTATACAAGAGATGAAATTTGAGGCGATTACGGAGATAGATATAACTAATATAACAGCTAAATTACACAATTGGAAAACACCGGGTATAGATAGTATACATAACTTTTGGTACAAAAAGTTAACATCCTTGCATAAGTACTTAGCCAAAAATTTAACAGACGTTGTTCTGGGAATACAGCCTGCCCCTGAATTTATCACTATGGGTATAACTTACATGCTTCCTAAAACTACACATTCATCAGATCCATCCCAGTACAGACCAATTACTTGTTTACCTACAGTATATAAAATTCTTACTGCCGCAATAGCTAGGAAAATAAACACACACATTGAACACTACGGGATTATAGCGGAGGAACAAAAGGGTTGCAGAAAAGGTTCGATGGGGTGTAAGGAACAACTTGTTATTGATTCCACCATTCATAAACATGCAACAAATAAAAGTAGAAACTTACATTGCACTTACATAGATTATAAAAAAGCATTTGATAGCATTCCTCATTCCTGGCTGTTACAAATTTTACAAATATACAAAATAAATTCTAACATAATTAATTTTTTGCGAAATATAATTCCCTTCTGGAAAACATCTTTACAGTTAAATAGTCACAATCAAGTAATTACAACCAGAACTATATCCATAAAAAAAGGTATTTACCAAGGAGACTCCTTGAGCCCACTTTGGTTCTGCCTCGCGCTGAACCCTTTGTCATATCTGCTTAATAACTGTAGTGCAGGATACAGTCTTACCCATTCAGCAGAAAAAACGGTTATTTCTCATTTAATATATATGGATGATATAAAATTATACTCAAAGACACAAAAACAAATGAAAATTTTAATAGAAAGGACTACGGACTTTAGTAAAGATATCAATATGGAGTTTGGATTTGATAAATGTAAAACATTACACATAATAAGAGGCAAGATTCAACCAGGTGACTATGAGATAGATGACAGCAACAGTATAAAAGCTATGGAAGCTACAGATATGTATAAATATTTAGGTTACAAACAATCAAAAGGTCTAGATCACACGCAAATAAAACATACACTTATAACTGAATACAAAAGAAGATTTAATGTAATATGTAATACACAATTAGCTGGAAGAAGTCTTATAAAAGCAATAAATACCTACGCGATACCAATACTAACATATTCATTTGGCATAATAAAGTGGTCTAACACAGATATCGATAAAATAGAAAGAATCTCTAGAACTACTTTAACTAAACACAATTATTTACATCCAAAATCCGCAATAGAAAGAATAACAATCAAGCGCCAACGTGGAGGTAGAGGCTTGATTGATATTCATCATCTTTGGCAAAAGCAAATCCATAGCCTCACACACTTCTTCTATACTAAATCACTTACTAGCAGTATTCATAAAGCCATACTCCAGAACGATTTTAATTATACACCTTTAAACTTAAGCAATTATCAAAATTCGGCAAATTTAGATAACAGAGATCCACAAATACTGAAAACAGAAAACTGGAAAAAGAAAACACTTCATGGACGACATCCCCATGATTTAGAACAGTTGCACATAGATCCTATAGCGTCAAATAAGTGGCTTCAAGTGGGTAACATCTTTCCAGAAACAGAAGGGTTTATTATAGCCATACAAGATCAGATAATAAATACCAAAAACTATAGAAAGTATATAATCAAGGATCCATCCATTAATAGTGATAAATGCCGTAGATGCCACAGCCAACCAGAAACCATCCAACATATTACAGGTGCATGTATAACATTAACTCAGACAGACTATACACACCGACATAACCAAATAGTTAATATTATTCATCAAAAACTTGCGATGAAACACAATCTTATACCCAACATTAACACTGCTTATTATAAATATACCCCATCGACAGTACTGGAGAATGCCTTATATAAATTATACTATGATCGAGCCATACTTACTGACAAGACCATTTACTGCAATAGACCGGACATAACCCTAACAGATAAAATTAAAAAAATCACTTACTTGATAGATATCGCTGTACCCAATACACATAACATACAGAAGACTATATCAGAAAAAATAAGCAAATATACAGAGCTCAAAGAAGAAGTCATAAGAATCTGGAAGCAGGAAAAAGTTTACATAGTGCCAATAGTTCTATCCACGACTGGTGTAATACCAAAACATCTCCATCACAGTCTAAAACAAATAGGGCTAAAAGACAACATCTACATTACACTCCAGAAAGCTGCTATCCTGAACACCTGCAGAATCGTGAGAAAGTTCTTACAACTCGATGAAAATGAAAATCAATACACAACACCTGAAAATTAAATGCACCATTCACCACATGCTACATTTTACTTGGTTACGGCCCGTAAATGTAGTTAAACCAGTCAATGTACTGAGATAACAAAAATTCATGTACATAATAATAATAATCTTTATTTGCAAGAACACAGTAATTACATTGATATTATATAAATTGTATAGCTCAGTGTGTCCTACCTATTGAAGGCATGCAAAATATAAAATTCGTTATTAACATTTTTAATTTTTTTCTATTAAATTTACAATCATGCATTTTAGTTATTATTCCTGTCACATTTTCTTTCAATGTTACATTCGAATAAAAGCTAATTATGTATTACATAAATCATTGAATAATATATTACAATATAATTTTTCGTCAAGTACTACATTAGCGTCACAATTTAAAATGTCAAATAATCCTGCAAGCTATAAAAGTTACATTCCAGAAGCCAGTCTTTCAGTTTCAATTTGTATAGATCAACCGCCCCTGGCATGGGGTTGGTTGTAACAATTGGGAAAACTCCATAAAATATCGTTTTACTAGCAACCTGTTCTATCTAAGCTATTTATGTTGATGTTAAGTTAAAGACAAATGACTAAGCTTTCCTCCCAAAAACTTTGTAAGTTGTATATAGCTGTAATAGCTTTGCCGTGAGCAATTAAATTGCTGCGATCCTGCGCAAAAAAACTGCAGCTCTGATGAGTACTGTAAGGGCAAGTCGCAACACCATACTAAAAATAGTAGCTGAAGATTGTAGAGCCTTAATGTGGCGTAGTTTTGTGAAAAGGGTGGTTCTGACATAGCCTAGGCCACTTAAATAATTGTTACTATTACGAAACTGACTTATCTTATTGAATTTTTTATTTTATTGAATTTACGATTTTAGAATTTAGAATTTATTGATTTATTATATATTGATTTAATTAATTATATGGTAATTTCTACTAACAATAGGTATAAGTGTTCTTTACTAACAAATGGATCTTAGTTGTCTAATTAATAATAAATGAATTTTGAAAATGAATTTAAAGGCAAATTGTTTCAACTGACCCCGGTCTACCCTACGTCAAAAAATGTATGGCATTGTATTCAATATACCAAAAAAATCCTTCCTGTCCTGATAGCTTCAGTAAACTTCTTTTCTGGATATGCCTCGTATAAAAAAACGGATGGAAAATCTGGGGGCACGGCAGTGCTCCCGCCAAGTCGAGCAAAAAAGCATATTTTGCATACTTTTGTTTGACGATGCGAATAGGGTTGTGTTGTGAATATTTGAATTAAAGTCAAAGGCACATTTAGCCGTTGTACTACAAAGCTGGAACGCAATTACGTTTGGGAACGCTTTTTAGGATTTGTATTTCGTGTGATAAATATACGAGTAGTGCGATAGGCATTTGTGTAAACATTTTTGTTCGTGGAGAATAATGGCATTGAAATAGTTGGAAAAGGGAAATTAAAAATTTATAAGCAAAAAATTAAATTCTCTTAAGCATAAACATAAAACTATTTTATCTGATTGAAGAAGCAAACGATTGTGCAGTCCACCTATGTAAGGAACTTCAAATAGAACATAGGTTCTATCTGTAGTCAATTATACATGCGTTGCTACTACCGACGACTAAGATGGTCGCTTCATATAAAAGTGTGCCGGTGACATATCCTTCTATCGAAACGCAAGATATGCTTCATGCTAGAAATAGGTGGTAGCTTCCCCGGTCCAACTTCCCTGGTTCTACCACTTGACTAGCTTAAACTAAACTTAACCGAATATCTCAACCTCTCTTTCTTGTGTACTAGTATTTCATATAGGTTTAAACTCTACATAAATACATTACTACTGATATATTATGATGGTCGGCTTATATAAAAGTGACCGTGCAGCCACACTCTTCCAGCGAAACGCAAGAATTGCGTGTCGCTAGAAATAAGTGTGACGGCGATACCTTCCTGTTCAAACCATATACTATCTACCACCTTACAAATAAGTAGACATCACACATCTTTGAGAACTCTCAGGTATAGCTTTCCTCATAGTTTTTCCTTCACCGTAAAAAAATATATTTTAAATTTCATACACACGCCATTGCCTTCTCAGAAATATACATATAAGGAGCGTGCCTAAATTTCGTTCCTCACACTCACGATTAAACTGAGTTTCGACTACAAGCTATCCTTGCTGACTTGTCCTTCTATCTTAGTCGCGTAGTTATAATGTATTGTTATGTGAAATTATTTTAAGAAAAATCACCTTAGAACTATTAATCGATGACGATAATTCTATGTATAATCTTGAAGGTTGATACTATAGTACTTTTAAAAGCGATAAAACCTTTCGTGGTACGAATCTAGAGGATGCCATACAATTTTGTCTAATATAGCAGTGCTTGTTTGTGCTCATATCCTATTGTTGGATGTCACCTGATGAAAAATGTCATTACGTCATTGGACCCCTAGAAAAACGAACACGCAGCTGTTGTACAAAATGGTCTTTATTAAAATTTTGTTCCATTAGATCGTTATTCTGCCCGATTACAATTAGAAATTGATAAAATTCTTTATTGTTAAAATATTCTGTTAATAAATGTTATTTCTTTAATCTTTTAATGCTACGATTTCTAACACTATATTATACAATTAAAAGTTAGTATATACTTATTAATTCGTTTTCTGGAATTTTGCTTGATTAAATGGCGATAAATCTTTAGCTTTTAAATTTATTTTTACAAACCAAAGCGACGCTGCAGAGCTTACAGAAATAACGGATTCAAAGAGTTTATATTGTCTGAAATAAATGGTTAAATAAATAAAAAAATAAAAAAGACGATAAAAAAGGATGCATCCATTTTGCCGTGAGAGTTGTCAATCGATTGGTCATCGCGTCATCCGCAGCCCTTCGATTGCTATGTGTCTACGTATTCAGCTCTCACTCACAGTAAATATAAATAGAGCTAGTCTCCTCGGGGTACGAACGGTATGCACGGGCGAAACCACTTCAAATAAATAACAAAATGTGTGCGTGTACTAGCGTACACTCGTAAGAAGTGAAACTTCTTTATGACGTTATTTTTCAAAATAATTTTCTATATGCAACTTTACAGAAATTGGTTAAATAAAGTTAAATTAAAGTAAATTAAAGTTTAATAAAAGGATTTTATTAAACTTTATCTAATAATCTAATCTATAATAATCTATCTAATATCACGCATGGTAGGGATAAGAAAAAGATGGCGCGTAACAGAAAAAGATGGCGCGTAACGAAAAACTGTTACACTAATTTTTTTCCAACCCCGATAAAGAAGTTTCACTTCAAAAATGGGTCGCATGATTAACAGCAACCAGTGAAAATTTCTCAAACTGGTGGAAAATGAACATCATAAGTTTTACAATGTCTAAGCAATAACATGTCTTCACATTATTATGATAATGCTGTACATACTTATAATTAGCATGTATTATATATATAATATTACTATAACACAATATTTTATTAAAAATGTTTTGTATACTATGTTGTTTGTATGACTAAATAAATAAATAAGCGCTCACGGTTAATATTGACCACTCAACATTTTGCAAGTTGGTAGAAACACATTTGGCTCACATTTATATGAGGCGATTATCTTAGTCCTCGGGAGTAGCAACGCATCTGCGACTTTAGGTAAAACCTTTGTTCCGTATGAAATTGCTCACAGACATCCATGGGCGACAATATTCACTTACTATCAGGTGGACTGCATGCTAGTTTGCTATTTCAATCAGATAAAAAAACTTGCTTCTGAAGACTAATAAAAACGTTATTAGAAAAGCATTATCAGACCTGCAAAGAAAATATCTCGCGATGTATCGCACAGCGATATGTGCTCGTTGCAAACAGATTCCAGCAGCCTTTATTAGAACATCACTAATTGGAACTTGGGTAGTCGCGGTTAATTAGCTGGTTGAGTTCGAAACTATACCTACTTTAGGAAATGAAAAATGTGGAATAAGATAACACGTTCTATAAGAACTATGAAGGTTTGGTGGTCAGTACCTCTGATTAAAAAGTTTGAACGATAAATGGCAGTGCGGTTACCATACCGGTCTGACACGCAGTGGGTTCCCGATAGGTCAGACTGAATGATGAGTTTAGATTCTTGTTCTGGGTCTAGATGTTTGTGTATTCGTCTTTGTGTGTCCATGGCACCCACGACACAGGAGAAAATCTTAGTGTGGGGTTATGACTGTAGAAAGCGTCTAAAGCGTCTAAAAACTTATTAATTAATTAGGATAATATTTTTTCAAAAATGCATTTATTTCTTTGTCATTGTTTTTTTACAAATCTCATCACTACAAAATCGCTTCCCGCTGCCTGTCTTTATGTATGCTTAGATCATTAAAACTACGCTACGGATTTTGTGATTCAAAAGAAAGGTTTTATGTATAACACATGCATAATATAGCGGAAGAACACTTTAGACACACAAAACACACACAAGAAAATTTTAGATTTAAGATTACGTATGTTTTCTTTGTTACTCTTTCTGATAAATCACGCAAAAGTACTAGTCATATTACACTGATTTGGCGAATTTATAGATTATGACCTAGATTGACGTGACCAAAGCGGGCGATCGCGGATTTATTTGTAGCATTTTTGCATAAAATATACGTGGACAATTCTCAAGAATCCTCAAGAAGTAGGCAAAGCCGCCTGGGTGACCTTATAAATATATAAACGCCGCTCACGCCGCTGAAAACATTATAGGACCATTTGTTTTTCCTCTCATCTGATCTACCAATTATGTATCCACAACGCTCTAGTAAATCCACATTGAGTATTATGGACTCCTCTAATATCACTATGTTTTCCTTCACTTCACTTTTTTTTAATACACGCGTATCATAGTTTTCATTAAACAAGCACATTTATTTATTCTGGGTCTGGATGTTTTGTGTCTATCCGTAGTTCATAGAACACAGGTTGTAGAGTTATAGAATCGTTTTAATGTAGAAAGTGTTTCTTTTCCGTTATGTTATTAAAACCAATTCATAAAATTTTCGTCCCGAATTCAGATTACTTGAACTTTTTTATGGCGTACAGACGAGAAGAATTTCTTTGGAGCCGTTTGGAACAATCGTCGTTGTTTAACTGCCGCCAACAGATTTCCGGGTTCCATTAAAACCAGGCACAGGGGTAAATGGCGATTTAATGCAGTATTGTCTTTAAATGTTCTTTTGCGAAGTGTCTTTCAATTGTATATTCGGTAAAGGTTCAAACGTTTCAAGGTACTCGACAAGGATAGATAATAGAGTCGTTTTTATTTACGGTTAACTATAAAGAGTTATATAGGTAGTTCTATTTCATTCATGTTCAGGCAATGGGGGTAAGCTAACTTTGTAAAGGGAAGTTAAGTTAAAAAACGTCATCTAGCTTTTAAAAAGCATATTATCTTAAGGCGAGGAATCTAAAATAAATAGACTACAAAATTTGTCTATAGAAGAAAGAAAAAACCTCCCGTCTGAAGTATTTACTTTTCTTATCTACGTAACCTCTTATATATAATTCTTTATATATATTTGCAGGAAAAATTATGGACAATATTGTGCATTTAACATTTGATGGTAATTGATATTAAATTCTTTGTCCTATTTTGAAAAGAAAATGAAATAGCAAATAAAAAGTGTTTTTACTTTTTGAAACAACTTAATCGCCTCAAAAGTTTACCAATCACGCCCTTTAAAATGAACAGAGTTTTACAGAACACATTATTAAAGTCTGAATTAGAGTGCAAATAGTTCCTTAATTTTGCTTTTTATATGACTGAAGTAGCAAACGAGCATGCAGTCCACCTGATGGTAAGTGGTCACTACCGCCCATGGACACCTGTAATCAACTTCATATAAAACAGTTTCTATCTGAAGTCAATCGCAGATGCGTTGCTACTCCCGAGGACTATGATGGTCGCCTCATATAAAAGAGTGCCTTTAATAAAACATGAATCTCACCTGCCGATCCTTGAACATCAGTAAAATAACCATCAGGTTCAGGAAGAACCCGAAGAAGCCAATCAGGAAGAGCACGAACGCGGAGACCACGTAGCCCCATCTCGGCATCAACAAGGGAAACCCCTCGTCGTACGCTTTCACTACCGTGTCGTTGAAGTGCTCCGGGAATGACGTCATCGTTCACATTCTACACTTCACTGCACTTACACTACACTTACTGCACTTATTTAGCTTCACGTAACACTGCGAAGTGCGCGGGAGGTACCTGGAAAAAGAAAATTAGATTAGGACTTCAAGTTAACGGTTTTTATCATAGTTTCGCCAGTATCTTACTTTTTTTTTATCTGACTCAAGTAGCAAACGAATATGCAGTCCACCTGATGATAAGTGGCCACTGCTGCCTATGAACATCTGTAATCAACTTCATACAGAACATGGGTTCCATCTGAAGTCAATCACTGATGCGTTGCTACCCCCGAGTACTGCGATGGTCGCCTCATGTGAAAGTGTGCCGGCAACCACACCCTTCTATTGAAACGCAATAAATGCTTCACGCTAGAAATCGGTGTGGCGATGGTACTTCCCCGGTCGAACTACACTGGATCTACCACCTTGCAAAGTCTTACTATCTACTTATATAATATCTGAATTGAAACTTTCTAATATGGAACTATAAAATATAAAGAGTAGTGTAGTTTGGGTTGTATTTTTCTAGACTGCATCAGATTGTATATAGATTGTATATAGTATACACAAAACGGATAGTCTATGTATCCGTTTTATGGACAGTGGACCTCAACATATGATTTTAGACTAGTATTATCGCGGAATTGATACATTATAATACTTAACGGGTACTCACGATATGCGGTTTATGAATTCATATAGAATTATTTTTGCCGATATTTCGACCCAGTTGCATGGATCGTGGTCACGGCCAAACTGCGGTAGCGGGGAGAAACCGTTGACAAGCAAATTAACCTATCTACCCTACGTCTAGTTCGTTTTTCTTTTTTAGGTTCCATATCGCCACACAAACACTAACTGTATCCTTACGCACCACACTTTGCACTATTTGCGATTTACATAAACTAACCAACCTCAACAGTCTAATAGATGGATTATGGTTCGCACGAACAAAGTCGCGCAAACAAACATACATTTCTCCATTTCGTTGGCAAGTGGCATGTGATAATTGGAAAATTTTGAAATATAGCGAATATGAGCAAGTAAAAAATGAGTGAGAGGGGGAGAGATGATGATGAGAAAAATGATAAGGCTTACAATTACAGTTTTTTTTTATTTATTTAATTTAACATTATATGGTTTACAAACATTACAGATAATTTATCCAAGGCGTTTGTACATTTATTCAATATAATGGCCTGCCGTACTGCGAAACACAGCAGGAGATGAGAAAATTAAATCAAAATTGTAACTAGAGGCCACTATGCCTAGGGTTGCCACCTTTTTTTTCAACGATTAAAGTACATTGGCTACAAAAGGTATAAAGAAAAAGTACATAGCTTCAAAATAAAGTACTATATATATTATTACTTATTTTTTGGCTCTAGGATACTTTTAGAACTGGTGGTGATGGTAAGCAAAAAAAATGTAGATAATAATTTGACGCCCATATTTCTAAAAAAGGTCACCAAATGTAAATGTTATTCTACTTTCTAAATAAGGTAGCTACGGAAACCTTGTGATTAAAAGAATTTTAGTTATATACAAAACTGTTTATAATCAAACTTTTAAATCCCAGATATACAAAATAAAGTATTTTCGCGTACTTTATTTTCCTCATAAAGTATAAAGTACAACTGCCCCGAATAAAGTACAATACTTTATAATAAAGTACGGGTGGCAACCCTAACTATGCCGTCTAGTAAAGTGAGAGCTCGAACCAAATAATGATTCTAATTTCGCCATTTACCAATCGCACTTGGCCAGCGCGGTGTACTATGGCCTAAAACTTACTCAATCTGGGAGAAGACCCGTGCCCAGCAGTGGGACAATAATGGGTGGTACCATTGGTATTGTTAATATTATTTCATTTAAATTCATTGATTTAGAAGTTGTTCATTTACACTTCGTCTTTTGTTCTCCTGTGGGGATAGTTCTTTTCATAGGGTTGGTATTCATCATAGGACTGCGATTTTTCACAGTGCTATGACGCAAAAACGTTTTTGAATTTTACTTGCCATGTTGCACGATGGCCGAATTTTGCCTTCCTTTATAAGAGTAGGTATGTGGGTAAAAGCAAAATTCAGATATTCCTGCTAAATCACTCGTGAATTGCGTAGTCTTCGTAAAGTCTCACAGGGAGTGTTTATTAATATTAACTTGGACTTCAAGGTGGTAGAATCAGTGTAGTTCGACCGGGGAAGTGCCACCGCCATGTGAAACATTTTTTGCGTTTCGAGGCGACCATCATAGTCCTCCGGAGCAGCAACGCATCTGTGATTAACTTCAGATGGAACCCATGTTCTGTATGAAGTTGATTACAGATGTCCATGGGCGGCAGTGACCACTTACCATCAGGTGGACAGCATGTTCGCTTGCTACTTCAGTCAAAAAATATATACTTTCATGATATAGTGGCGGAACACTGATAATTTTAGATTTTTGACTTTTAGGCGTAACGAATTTCGCCGGGTCAATTAGTATCATATTTGTCGGAAATGGCGGTATTGTGGCAACACCGGAACGCCAGCGCCATCTAGTGGCGTTCGATGAAATTAGGGTTGTACCAGTTTAATGGCCGACACCTCAGTCTATCGTTGACGGTCGGCCGAAACAGACAACTCTAAAATCATCCCGCGTTCTTAGTGCTACGATTACTTGCCACTTAATTTAGTTTGATTAATTCAGTGATTGTAACAAGTTTAATTCGGCAATATACTGTGTGTTAAAATCAAGTCTTCAATTTATTCTCGTGCTAACATTCCCTATCAGAGCCCACAGTAGGTTATCCTGATACGATGAGCGAAAAAGAACCACCCCCTCCGTCATATTAATAAGTATCTTTTGTGTTAATACAGGTTATAAACTATCTCTGATCCAAAAAAAGTACGACCAGTAGCTTTTTCGGGGAAAAGTACCAAATACACATATGTAGATCTTAATAAAGTTTCATGTTATACGTAATATTTACCTAAAAGATAAGATGTAATTTGCCAAAAAATGTTAGTGAATATACAATGAAAAGCATATTTTAAAGAGTTTATAGTCTTACATCTGTATTCAATTATTCACTCCACACACATCACACACACATCTATCTATTTAGAAGTAAATCAGGATAAATTATCCAAACATAAATTATCCATATAGTGCTAATTATTATATTAATACGTGAAGCAAAAACTTGTGACGGATTTTTAAGTAATATGCCGCGGACTGTTTGTTTTAAAATAAGATTATCGACTCTATTTGTCACTCCATGTTCAACTGTTTATTTTACTTAATTGCTAACAGCAAATAAAATATAGATACTAAAAATAGATACTAAGAACTTTATTGTTCCAATCATCGCAATTTTCGATCTCTTCCTTTTATTATTTTACAGCATTACACCCTATCCAAACAAGGAAGGAAGTGGACTGTCTAACTATAATGTTAGTCAACAATATGTTTCATATAATAAAATACAGTAAGTTCGAAAAACCCACGTAATTAAATTATGTTTCAAAAATAAACTACTACAATATTTAAAACATTTGCACATTGTTACTTAAATAGTTTCATAACTATTATTGCTTAAATAAAGTTATGTTATTGACCATACCCGTACATTTTTAGCGAAAATAAGTATTATGGACAAAATACAATTGATAGTTTTTTATGCAAAATACTAACATTATAAAGTCGATCAGTATCTAAATAAGGTACATAACAATTATATCATGAATTATTATTATAAAGAAGCTTTTGCAACTTTTGTGATAAATAATTGAATGAATATTGAAGCATGGTTAATGAACACTTGGCTCTAATAACAAACGAGCAAGGTCAACATTATTGTTCTTTTTATATTTATGATATGTTCATTATAAATAATGTTATAGAAAACATGCACTTAATCAACATATTTTAAATTAATTTTAGAATAACAAAGTGTGTCAAAATAAGCCAAAATAGATGATGTTCTTAACTCATAAGTATGTGAAATTCGCATCTGTTATTAAAATCGTGATAGCCGTGTGGTGCCAAGTCGGGCGGATTAGAAATGCGAGGTCTGGGGTTCGAATCCAGTTGTCTTATGTACAATATTATTATTATCTGTAGTTTTCATAAATACTAATTTTAGTATTATTTTTTTATAACCAGCTCATTTTTAAATATTATTTAGTATCGGAAATGCAAAGCTTTCGCCCGCCTGGGAATCAATGTGTCACAAAGTTTATATGAAATTAATAGAGGTTTAACCTCTGTCAGGTAAAAGTACAAAATAATTTGGATTTACCTTGCCGACAAATTCAAATTTTAATGTAATGAACCACAAACAAGGCTTAATAAAGATAAACTAAAAACATACCTGAGCGCCGCTTAAATGTTAGTAGAACCAAAATTACTTTACGTATCATTGATACTGTCATTAGATTTTTAGTTTTAGTTAGAGGCATTAGGAGGCACGGGTAAAACGTTTTTAATAAATTTACTATTAGCGAAAAATATAAGATCTGATAGAAAAATAGCTATTGCCGTGGCGTCTTCCAGCGTTGCGCCCACACTTTTAAAAAGCGGTCATAATGCCTGCCTATTCGCCTTTGAGCGTCCACTCAAGATTTGTAGCAACGATTTCTCTAACATTTTCAATATTTCAAATCAAAAGAATACTGGAAATTCAATGCGAGATTGTTATTTGACTACTTATTTGGGATGAAGATTCTGTAGATACAGCCATCGAGATCGAAGACATTATCCAACAAAATTTTTGGATTCCTTCGACCCGCCTCCCGGTACTCCTCCACACAAACTTTTTTTTAATAAAAGTACGCTTTCTATACTCAATAAAATAGAAAATTTCTACAATTTCAATTTCTACAATAGCCCCACACTAGGATTTTTTCCTGTGTCGTGGGTACCATGGACACACAAGGCGTATATAGAAACACCCAGACCCAGAACATTAATCTATTCAGATTTCTGTCTGGCCGGGAATCGAACCGGGTGTGGTAGCTGCTACGCAACGCGGGTCGTCAAGGTTGTCAAATTAATGTTAAAAGTAGGTTCACCTATATGTAATCTTACTCAGAAATTTAAAAGGACCAAAATTACTTAAAATAGTATTTTTCAATTCATAAAAGTTAAAATCCATCTTTAAAATCGATGCGCTTTGGTTTAAATGTGGAGGCGTTGTTTGAAAAGATGTATTCCGATATTGTTAATGTGACCACTAAGACTGTAAATTGGTTCAAAAAAGGGGTTTACAATATTCTGATTCGTCTTATTTTCATAACATTTTACATAACAATATGCACCTACCCACAAATAAACACTTAAAATTCGTTTTTTTCACTCTGTGTTTGTCCGGGTAATCCTTGACCGGCTAAACCGATTTTTACAGGTTTTCACTATAGAAAATGATATGGAACAACATGTAGACTACTTTTATCGTAGAATTCCCACTGAGTGGAGATTTGCGCAGGAAAAACTTTGCGATACATTGATTTGCACGCGGGCGTAGCCGCGGGTACAGCTAGTCAACTAATAAACACATTACACATACTACCTTGCATTTGACACAAAAACACATACTCAACAAACGAAATAGAACATTCAATGTCTTACTATGAAAACACAACCTTAAAAATGTCAGATGTCTTTGTCAGAATACCCGCTATTGCTTTAAATGCTGCTTAGCTAATTAAACCTCTTTTCCTTTAATGGGTGCGTTCAAAATAACTTGAAAATTATTACAATTATTACAAGTTATTTGAACTTCAAAAATATTCGTGCTACTTTGGACAATATGAAGTTTAGATTTTTAATTTATATTACGGTCGAATTTCGACCGTTGCGTCGGGTGACTAGTGAGACAAAAAAGTCACGAATGAACCATTAAAGGTTCGAGTATCTACAAAATGTATCTGTTTGGGATACAGATAAAAAAAATGTGTGCGTGTACTAGCGTACACTCGTAAGAAGTGAAACTTCTTTATGACGTTATTTTTCAAAAAATAATTTACTATATGCAACTTTACAGAAATTGGTTAAATAAAGTTAAATTAGATAAAGTTTAATAAAAGGGTTTTATTAAACTTTATCTAATAATCTAATCTATAATAATCTATCTAATATCACGCGTGGTAGGGATAAGAAAAAGATGGTGCGTAACGGGAAAAAAAGATGGCGCGTAACAGAAAAAGATGGCGCGTAACGAAAAAATGTTACACTAAATTTTTTCCAACCCCGATAAAGAAGTTTCACTTCAACAACCCCGATAAAGAAGTTTCACTTCAAAAAATCTATCCAAAATTCTAACAACAAAAGCATCATTGGATTACGTATTCGAAAATTTTATGTGGAGCCGGCGAACTTCGTTCCGCCTAAATAATGTTGACTTTTTAAATTAGGGATCACTGAGAGTGTTATAAACGTAGGAGTAGACAAATATAATCAGAAAGCTTCAACTACTAAGCTATCGGGCGTTACACATGTTATTGTGAGTCAACCATAAAAGATACACATATGCTGTCGTGGAATATTTTTTATATAATTTTAAGGACAGTATTTCCGTCATACATGATTTCTGTGTAGCTTTAACCATTAAGGTTGCACACGCGACGGAAGCTTAAAAATTGGAGTAACTTCTCCCGTTTTCCCAACATTTTCCTTTACTGCTCTGCTCCTAATGATTGTAGCGTGATAAAATGTATACTATAACCAGCTCAGGAGTATGAAGAATAATCGTACCAAGTTTCGTTAAAATCCGTCGAGTAGTTTTTGTTTCTATAACGGTTATACAGACAGACAGACGGACAGACAGACGGACAGACAGACAGACAGACAGACAGACAAAAATTTTACTGATTGCATTTTTGGCATCAGTATCGATCCCTAATGACCCTTGATAGTTATTTTATAAATAAATTTCATGTGCAGAATTGACCTATCTACAGATTTATTATAAGTATAGATAGATTAACTATTATACAGTAGTACCATATTATATTATACAGTTGTTTAATATACAAACATTGCTGTTTATTCGTGCATGTGGACCTAACTTAGTTCCAAGCACGCAATGTATAACGAGCTTAGGAAGTTGTTCCGATTAGTTTATTATCGAGTTATCACTCGACTCTCCAACATCTGTTGTGTGTTTATATTAGTTTCTATGTGTGTAGTTGTTTCGTGGTGTACTCGGATTTATTCAGTGATATTAACCGAGCAGTGATAGCCTAATGGTTGAAATTTTCTCTCTCGATCGGGAGGTCCGAGGTTCAAATCCCAGGCTAAATTAACCACTCTATTTTCTAATTTAGATTAGATTATGGCTTAAAACACGCTACACGCTTTCTCTTTCTCATTCTGACAGAAGACCCTTGTCAAGAAATTAACAACACCAGCAGAGCGACATTATTCGATTCCAAGTAAGACAAGCATAGATTTTAAGTTTAGGTGTCTGTGAATTCGATTCATGCACAGATGCTGGAAAGCTTTGTCTGAACCCTTCTGCACCACATTTATATGAGGCGACCATCTTAATCCTCGTGAGTAGCAACGCATCTGTTATTGACTTTAGATAGAATATTTGCGCCGTATGAAGTTGGTCACAGATGTCTATGAGCGGCAGTTTTCAGTTACCCTCTGGTTATACTTGGTTGCTACTACATTATGAAGAAACACCATGTCTATATCGAATAAAAGGTGTGTTAAGCGCTGTATTCTGGTTTGAAGAGTGTAGTGAGAGAGTCATTTTTATCCGAAGCGTTCGAACTTCATTGTCCGTGGTAGCAACCCATCTGTGACGAATCTCAGTTAACTGATGTCCACGGAGAGCAGTAGCCACTTAACAACAGGTCATAACTGTATGCTTATTTACTACTTCTATATGCAAAAGTAATGCTAGTGTGATGACTTAAGTGCAGAAAGCGTAATGTTTCTAGTGATTTGCTTCATAGCATACTTTTTTTTTTTTTTTTCGTTTTCGAGGGGGAAACCTTCCAAAGGTACCCGACGCCGTGGGAGCGACGCAGGGTTATGTGGGATTTTTACCGCACTAAAACCCCCCCGGTGGCCGTCCTCGGCGCTGAAAAGGGAGGACTCCGGGATCTCGAAACGACTTCAACCGGAATCCTCCGAGCGCGCTGCCCCATCGGGCTCCTCCCAGATGGGCGGCTGGGCCCACCGCTCCGTCTAGGCTTTACGACGGTATGCGACCACACATACCGCCGTCCTTCCCGGGATTGCCTGACCGAACGGTTCGAGCTCCCACTCTAGCCGTCTGCAACCCCGGAAGCCCCTTTTAGTCGCCTCTTACGACAGGCAGGGGATACCGTAGCCCTATTCTGACCCCGAGGCTACAGGGACGTGCTTCATAGCATACTAGCATGCAGTCCACCTGATGGTAACTGTTTACTGTCGTCATAGACTCTGTAAAATCTTCTTACAGAACAAGGATTCTATTTCTTGTCAGTACAGATGCATTTCTACTTCCAAGGACTAAGATGGTCACTTCATATAAAAGTGAGCTAAGTGATACGCATCTACAATTACAACAATAACGGGTTCTAAGGCTTTCTACACTCATAGTCCTACAGTAGGACCTGTGTCTGTTTAGGACTTGTGTCGTGGTTGACATGGACACACACAAAGACGAATACACAAACACCCAGACCTAGAACAAGAATTTAAACTTATCATTCAAATATCTGTCTGACCGGGAACTGAACCCGGAACCCACTGCATGTCAGACCAGTATTGTAACCGCACCGCCACACGGGTTCTCAAATTATTAATAATAATAATTGAGACGTGGTGATATTCGTTTATAATCTTAAATCAATAGGTTTCTCGTCAAATGTCGAATAGTCCAAAAATAGCTTCAATTAGACTGACAATAACACATTACAAGAAAACAACATCATTAATCTAAATTAACACCCGGCTGTGTCCGTGTTTTTTCATATAAATTGCTCAATTCAGAGTAATAAAATATACTCAATTACAATTTTAAAGGTGGTAGAACCAGTGTAGTCGACCAGGGAGGTACCACGAAGGGTGTGGTTGCCGGCATACTTTTATATGAGGCGACCATCCTAGTCCTCGGGAGTAGCAACACATATGTGATTGACTTTACAGATTGAGTTGACTTTACAGATTAAGTTGCTTACAGATGTCCATGGGCAGCGGTAACCACTTACCATCAGGTGGACTGCATGCTCGTTTGCTACTTCATTATTTAAAAAAATATATGGAAGTGACGATATTTTTGAGTTCCTAGGCGACAGGCATTTATTGTGTAACTTTTATATTGATTGATACTACATTTTATGTGGCTAGTTTCACCATTTCTTATTTATCGGTAATTTTTAGAGGTTTTTTAAGCAGAAAAACATGGAATGTTATATCCACATATTGAGCACTAGAGAGCGTGACATTTTTCATAAAACTTTATTGAAGGTACGTTATGCAATTTCTTTTGCCGCTTCTTCGTAGTATAACACCTTGCGAAGTGGTAATATGTAGTTTATTGGGATAGGTTCCCAAAGTTCAAAAAAGTCTCTGTGAGTGAGTACTTTAAACATTATTTTGATTTTATTTTATCACACCCAAGTGTTTCTCATTGATTTTAACTTATTTTATGTTGATTTCGAGAACGATGTCATAAATTTTATTATACCTATCCATGGAACATGGGGAACTGATAATAAATGATTTTTTTAAAGAGCCCCAAAATCTTTTTGTAGATCGACTTCAGAAGCATCACCGCCATATCTATTTCTGCTATGCAGCCAGTATGCAGCAGACATGAACACAGCAGTAGAGTTATGCGGTGCTGTGTTCACGTTTGAAGGTCCTTTACCACGGTCGTCTCCCCGTCTGTGGACGTCTCGAGGGGAAACCTTTAAAATGCCATGAGATGTTGGGTAGCTTAGCTGAATGGTTCGAGCTCCCACTCTATCTGTTAGTCGCCTCTTACGACAGGTAGGGTATACCGTAGACCTATACTGGTCGCCCTGTAGTTCCGGGATCAGAATAGGGCTACGGCATCCCCTGCCTGTCGTAAGAGGCGACTAAAAGGGGCTTCCGGGGTTGCAGACGGCTAGAGTGGGAGCTCGAACCGTTCGGTCAGGCAATCCCGGGAAGGACGGCGGTATGTGTGGTCGCATACCGTCGTAAAGACTAGACGGAGCGGTGGGCCCAGCCGCCCATCTGGGAGGAGCTCGATGGGGCAACGCGCTCGGAGGATTGCGGTTGAAGTCATTTCGAGATCCCGGAGTCCTCCTTTTCAGCGCCGAGGACGGCCACCGGGGTGATTTTAGTGCGGTAAAAATCCCACATAACCCTTCGTCGCTCCCACGACGTCGGGTACCTTTTGAAGGTTTCCCCCTCGAAAACAAAAAAAAAAAAAAAGGACCTATACTGGTCTCGAAATTACTGAGATTCTCTAAACGTACCGATCTGAGGCTTTCAAACTTAGTCCTCAGTGGTAAAGTTTCTATGACTAACCTCAGGCAAGACTTATCTTATTTAGAGCTGATTACGGATGCCCAAGGACGGCAGTAGCCTCTTACCGTCAAGTATACTTGTTTGCAGCTTTCGTATATAAAAAGATGTGACATGGTGTGAAAATTACATTATTCACAATAAGAGTAAGTTTGCAAAGTACCACTTAGGGAATAGCCGGGGGACGTTTTGCATAATTTTGATTTATCGGCACTGAAAGAGCAAGAACTTAGTCGAAACTTCAAAACGGTCGGATGAAGTTTTTTGGTGAAATAATTAATTGTAACCGGACGAATGACTTTTAAGTACATTTTCTGGGAATAAGGAATTTGGGACCAAGTGGTTTGGAAGTCGGTTTTATACGCTAGGGACTGGACTTTGAACTTAATTTATTATTATTTTAATTTAGTTTTAATTTATCATTATTATTAATCTCAAGTCCATTAAGTAGGTTCATATTATATTCTTATCGTCCCTGTAGTTCCGGGATGAGAATAGGGCTACGGTATCTCCTGCCTGTTGTAAGAGGCAACTAAAAGGGGCTTCCGGAGTTGCGGGCGGCTAGAGGTGCCGTAGCGTGGGTTTTTGCCGGTAACTACATATTTCCGGGTGATTAGACTCATGTTACGATAATAAGGTAGTTCATGTTTCTTATGCTTCGTCGGTTCGTTGTAAAGTTACTTAAAAAATATAAAACTTTTTAATCTATTTGCGAATATAGGTTATTAAAGTCTTATCTACAATTAATCTAAAAGTGGGAGTGTCTCAAAACTAAACGGGTAGTCATCTTAATAATAACCACTTTTACGCGCAATCGATCAAAAGTACTGTTTTCAAGTGTGTCAACTCATCAAGAGATGACGCTACTAGTATTCTGAAACACGCTATCGAAGTATTCTCAATACCCCGCATAGGTATATACAAGTTCCGAACAACGACTGTTGGAGCACGGCCGCTCCCCAGGCATCCGCCCGGCGGGAGATCTCCGTTTGCAAAAAAAGTAATAAAAATATTATTTTTTCTTTAGTAAATAGCAAGCTTAGTTCTTCTTGTTTTAACGCATACAACATAAATTTTTACGCACAACTATCAAAATAAAAGAAAAAATAACCTAGCTTGGTTATAAAAATAAAACTGCAGTCCATTTTTAGTGGAAACCAACTTTTAAAGCCATATAATTACAATTAAAACTTCAGAACACGTGTTACATATTAATACTTAATAAAGCTGTACACGTTATTCAAGTTAATAAAGCTAACCGGATCCTACCGTAAACTTTGTTGCTTATTTTTAATTCAGTTTTAGTTTAACAGTTTTAATAGGTAGAACCAGTGTAATTCGCTCGGGGAAGAACCACCGCCACACCTTTTTCTAGCATGAAGCAGTTTTTGCGTTTCGATGGAAGGGTGTGGTTACCGGCACACTTTTATATGAGGCGACCATCTTAGTGCTCGGGAATAGCGACGCATCTGTGATTGACTTCAGTTAGGACCCCATGTTCTGTATGAAGTTGCTTACAGATGTCCATGCGCGGCAAAGACCAATTACCATCAGGTGAGCTGCATGCTCGTTTGCTACTTCAATCCTCAAAAAATATATTCAAGTAGCATGTAGTTTCTGACGGTTGGTTGTTTCTGCCGCATAAACATAAACACCCAAATAAGATTAGTCTTACATGTTATGATCATATGTGCGTATTTAATATTTTTTTTCATACTACTTACGATACCGATATCCTACGTGATCGTGAACTCTACAGTTCCAATTCTAGGTAGCAATTTCCTCTGGGAGTTAGTGTGATTATTGGTACAGTTTATTAACTTCTGAGAATTTATTTTATTATGAAATCTGAAGCAAGTTTTCTCGTGATTTTTCCATTGACAGTTAAAAAAATAATTTCTAATACGTGCGTATTATACTACATTCGTATGTCCATGGGTCGCTGTGACCACTTACCATCAGGTGGATGCTCGTTTGCTTCTTCAATCTTATATGGAAAAAAATACATACAGTGTTAATATGCAACGGTTATTCATGATATGCGGTTTCTGAATTCTTTTTGAAGATACTTGAAGGTTGGAACGATGTACGGCTACAGTCGGTTGCCAAGCGCAGGCTATGAGCGGTGATGGCAGCGACATAAAAGCTTTAAGCTTTATTCAAAAGCTCGGGAAAGCCGAAGCTTACACCGCTGTGTCGCTTTACTGCTATTTTTTTAGGTTTTAACTGACTTTGATATTTTTTTACATAAAAAATTAAATTTGTTTTTTAAATAATGCTATTCTGCCTCAATAGCATAGTAGCAGTAAGTCGGTTTTTGGCAAAACTGAGTTATAGCCATGATTACGATAATGAGATCTACAATTTTCATCTGACCCATTCGTTTTATATCGTTTTTAAATCTAAATTTAGCAATTAAAATTTTGCAGTAAGTCGAGCGTTTTTGTAACTTCACCAAGCATTAACAGTGGCTACACTTACTGCAAAAGTTGTTTTTAAAGCCTCTCCGCCAAACTACCAGTATGACGTCTATACCATTAATATAGTATACATAAAAACCTTCTTTTTGAATCACTCTGTCTATTTAAAAAAAACAGCATTAAAATCCGTAGCGTAGTTGTAAGGATCTAAGCATACATAGGGACAGACAGCGCGAAGCTATTTCGTTTTATACTATGTAGTGACAGAATCTAGGTAAATGATGTTCTGCTTAGTTGTGTGTATGATTATGATAAATATGTAACAAACTCTTTAAAATTAATTCAATCATTTTTTGCAACTATAAAGTACTGTTAAGTAGGACGAATGTGGGGTAGTACGTTTCACCTGGACATAATGTAGAAATGTAAGAGTGCCTCAAAATTTTAATATGTAGTTCAAAGTTTTTGTCGCGTTATAGGACGAGAGGGACGCGTCCTCTTTTTAACTGCTTAAAATTTTGTAGTGTTCGTATGGTAAATGTACCGCGAGCCTCCATCTCCTCGCCAACCTCGCCTCATTTGAAGTAGGATTTTCCTAGGCCAGCTATTACAAAAAGAGGCTTATATTAAAAACTAAAAAGATTTTCATCGTGTCTTAT
Organism: Spicauda simplicius; assembly: GCA_949699795.1. Taxonomy (NCBI): domain Eukaryota; kingdom Metazoa; phylum Arthropoda; class Insecta; order Lepidoptera; family Hesperiidae; genus Spicauda; species Spicauda simplicius. The sequence continues at coordinate 16,422,009 of OX453070.1, read as the reverse complement.
TTAGCAGCTCTGTAAATTGCTTTCAGATATCTATGAGCAGTGACTACTTACTATCAGATGGATTCCATGTTCGTTTACACCTTTATCAAAAAATATAAAATGTATACAATTTTTAAGGTGGTAGAACCAGTGTAGTTCGACTTGGGAAGTACCACCGCCACACATATTCCTAGCGTGAAGCATTTCTTGCGTTTCGATGGAAGGGTGTGGTTGCCGGCATACTTTCACATGAGGCGACCATCATAGTCCTCGTGAGTAGCAACGGATCTGTGATTGACTTCAGATGGAACCCATGTTCTGTATGAAGTTGATTACAGATGTCCATGGGCGGCAGTGACTACTTACCATCAGGTGGACTCCATGTTAAATGATTATGATTATGATTACTACTGGACTAATAAATGATTATGATTATGATTATTATGGACTCCATGTTTGTTTGTTCCTTTAGTCTATCAAAAAATATAAAGTGTATGTATAGAAGCTCAAATAAATGCTAACTTTTCACAAGATTGTTGCAAAGTTGAAGTGGTGTTTGAATCGCGATAAGTTGGCAGCCAGTTGAATAGATTTAGCGGTTCCCTTTTTGTCATCTCCGCAAAATCTAGGTTAATCACGTGCTTGTAGCATCTTGTGTTCCACATTTTCGTGAACATATTGTGATGAACGGTTTTATCATAGTTAAACCTCTCTTTTATTACAAGCTGTGCCGTTATTATTATAACTTCTTAGTTTGTGTCGTTGTAAATGGCAAATCTTCTTAGAGAATTTTAAAGAATGAATCCTATCCAATTGGTTTGAAATTTTGATGTGATTCGATTTGGATGAAAGGCAAATCTTCTTACAGAATTTTAAAATTGTCCTATCCACTTGGTTTGAAATTTAGATGTGGCTCGTTTGATTTTGATGATAATAAACTGGTGGGTTACTACTAATAATAGACGGGTGGGTACGGTAGCAACATACAGTGCTACCGTACATAAATATTTTTTCAAAAAATATTTTGGGCAATTTACTTATGGATTGTCAGAGTGATTTGGTTATTTTTTTTTCAAAAGTGCAAGGTCATAGTTACTGCGCTGGCTACGTGCGAATTAGTAAAGTTTACATTTAGAACTTTTTGTAGATAACCCTCGGGTGTGTAGGTTTCATTAATAATTATTTCTAATACATAATTATGTTCGAAAATTTAATGTTTTACGTATGAAAATAATAATTTTATTTTCTAAGATTAAATATCCTTTAAATTATATAACGTATCTTATTACAACTTATCGCAAGCAAGGAATGGCCAAGCTCTCTGGGGTGCAGTGAAAATAATGCCTATACAAGGTTCCCTAACGTTAAGAGGAGCAAAGAATGGAGGTTGAAATCGGCTTTTTAGTCGTAAGGCCCGAGGTTCAAAGTTCAGACATGTATCTAGTTCAAAGATTTCTCTCTGATCATACTTCATATCATACTCATACTAATATTATAAAGGCGAAAGTTTGTGAGTGTGTATGTTTGTTACTTGTTCACATCTTTCTTCACATCATTTTAACGCGGGCGAAGTTGCGGGGTTTAGTTAGTATTAATATGCGCTTAAAGTATTTTAACATTGATTTAATGGTAAAACCATAATGTGAAAACCAAAACGAGTGAAAGTTCTTTCAAAATTCCATTTAAATGTATATACAGAAGTCTACCTATCCATTACAATGTATTTTATCTGTCACTTAATCTTTTATACCTTCGTTATCATCCCTTGTCCCATTGTGATGTAAGGGGTTTTTCATTAACCCTTCCCTGTCCCATTGAGGGACATGGGTCTTTTGTAAATGAGAAAGTTCAACAATATAACCTTTATAAACCAGTAATTATACCACATGTTTTCATTATTACATATATTTACCATTTTCGTCCACCAATTCGCACTTGGCCTGCGCGGTTGACTATGGCCTAAAACTCTCTCATTCTGAGAGAAGACCCGTGCCCAGCAGTGGGACAATAATGGGTTGCCGACAACAGACGACACAGACGAACAGTCCGAGGAGTTGTTTTAATACTAATAAAAAAAAGTTATACATTTACGAAATACTTCTTACACTTATAGCCCCACACTAGGATATTCTACAGTGTAGCTATGGACACATGCAAAGACAAATTTGTATAAAAACCCATACACCTAAAATAAGATAAATTCATAATTCAGATTCCCGTCTGACCAAGAATCGAATCGGGATCCAACTGCGTGTCAGACCGTTATGGTAGCCGCTGAGCTACGCGGGTCGTTACTTTTTTATAATATTTAAGTAAGAATCGAGCATGCAGTCCACCTGATGGTAACTGGTCACTGCCGCCCGTGGATATCTGTAAGCAACTTCATATTGAACGGAGGTTAAGGCTAAGATTTATCACAGATGCGTTGACAACCTTGAGAACGTTGGAATGCCTCGAAATTGATAATTTTAAAATAATAAACACGATAGTATTTTTTTTAATAAAACAAACTTACTACTTACGAATGAATAAGAAAATTTAACATAGACCTATGAAACCAGTACATAAATAAACCAGTACATAATAAACTTATCTGAATTGCCAGCATCAAACCAATAACTTACAGGAAGTGACCCAAATAGTCAGTCTGGGATTTATAGTTCCTGAAAATGCGAGCCCGACTAATATCTTACCCTGTTAATCTAGGAGAGATAATGGCATAGCGGAGAAGCGAGTATCTGAACATATCATAACATAACGTATAAGTGTTTATCTGCCATATGTATTTCGGGTGTCGGCTAACTTTTATATAAATATATGAGGCGACTATCTTACTTCTCAGGAGTAACAGCGCAATGTCATTGATTTCAAATTGGACCCCTGTTCTATAATAATAATAATAATAATAATAACACACAAAATATATTATGACCGTACAATCGTTACAGATCATACTATATACAATAATAGACCCGACATCACTTTTGTAGATAAGAAGAGTAAAAATGTATTTATAATAGATGTAGCTGTACCTAATACAAATATTATACAAAATACAATAGTTGAAAAGATAAGAAAGTACACTGAATTACAAGAGGAAATCAAAAAAGTTTGAAAAATGAACACTGTAACAATAGTCCCAATAGTAATCTCATCCACGGGCGTGATACCGAAACAGCTATACCAAGCACTTAAAATATTAGATTTACCAAAAATTACATATGTTACACTATAAAAAGCTGCAATCCTAAATACATGTCGGTTAGTTCGAAAATTTCTACGGTTTGACACAGACAATGATAATTAGTTATCATTATTATTCATTCATTAAAAAAATGAGGTAATACTTGGCAATATTTGCCCGTACTATTTCAAAAATCCTGGTATACCCAGAGCGGAAAACCCATAAAAACATAATAATAATACTCTTTATTGTACGCATAAAGTATAGCATTGCAGTATACATAGCATAGAAGTATAAAATTTAAAAGAACGATGCCAAAGGCGGCCTTATCGCTAAACAGCGATTTCTTCCAGGCAACCTTTGGGTAAGGAGTTAAAGTAAAATAAATATAAGAATAGGTTAGGTGCAATAAATTAATTTTAGGAGTAACTTAATCAAATAACGGAATAACAAAGGAAGTGAATAAATCTATCATAAATCAAATCAAAGATCAAGGATAGCAATGAGAAGTAGGAGTAAGGTTTATGTGTAGGTGCTTACATAAGAAAGGGAGTTTTATTCAATACCGACAAAATTATGCGTCGTCGTCTACCCATTATTCTCCCACTGCTGGGCACGGGTCTTCTCTCGGAATTTAGGCCATAGTCCACCGCGCTGACCAAGTGCTATTGGTAAATGGCGAAATTAGAATTATTATTTGGTTGGAGCTCTCACTTTACTAAACGGCATAGTGGCCTCTAATTGGTGGACAAAAAAGAAAAAAAAAAATTGATGCATGATCAACATGATCTACTAGTGTGTACTTTAACAGTGTAGAAGACTTGAGCCTTCTTCTTCTCTTGGAAAACAACTGGTGCCAGGGGTAGGACGATTTAACACGGTTCCCGCTACAATTTAGCGTGTAATTTCGTTGCCTTATAAAAAACTCGTGCAGAGGTAGGAAAATTGTACATAGTTCTTGATACAAAATGAGGTGTGAATTAGGTAATGGCCTTATAAAAACGGATACATACAATTTATAAGGCTCAAAGCTGACACCTACAGCTCCAAAAAAAAAGTTCAAGCAAAAGTTTTGTGGTCATCGAGTATAATTACTTTATATTACCCGTCGCATTGGTCGAAATTCGACCGTAATTTAAATTAAAAAAACTAAACTTCATATTGTCCAAAGTAGTACGAATATATTTCAAATTCAAATAAAATGTAACGTTGAACGCACCCGTTAAATATAAAAAGAGGTTTAATTAGCTAAGCAGTATATAAATGCAATAGCGGGTATTTTGTGACACTGACATTTCTGACGTTATGTGTTTTCATGGTAAGACATTGAATGTTCTATTTCGTTTTATTATTTATGTGTTTGTGACAAATGCACGGCAGTGTGTGTAATGTGTTTTTAGGTGATTTTATGTATGTTATATGCATTATTTGAAAAAAATATTAACATTCTGCACTCCTTCTCTACGTCCACTATAACCGCGCAAAATTTCATACTAATCCGTCCGCGGTATATCATTTAAAAATGCACCACAAGTTTTTGATTCACGTATTAATATATAGAATCCTCGCTTGCTGTTACCATAAGCTCTAACACGTGCCTTATTTAAATTTTACAGAACCAAGGAGATATGGCTGTCTCTTTACCTCCCTGGGGATTTTAATACCTTGAATTTCAGCAGATCATAGTACAACAGTGATACATCGGTTAACCGGTACGATTCCATCGGGAAATACATCGTCCCGTGATCTTAATGGATCCTCAGAATCTCAAATGAAACTGTAGTGGAATTGATAAACGTACAGAGTTGTAGATATTCATATTATTTTCAAGTTTTTAATTCAAAGGCAACGACTTTTATTTACATAATGTAAATAAAAGTCGTTGCCACTATGGTGATAAACTGTTCATTTTAATTTTTGCCGTTTACATTAGCAATAAATAATATAAAATGATTAATTAATAGATTTACGTACTTTTTACTGATAATTAAATAATAAGCATGTGATAACTTATTATCTACTACCATAATTAAGCTAGCTAATTAAAAAAATCTAAGTACTTGAAGGTTTACTTGGAATTTATGGACTTCTAGATCTTACCCGCGGCTTCGTCCGCACGGTCAAAGGGAATTAACATTAGCATTTGATAGCGTGATTTAGAACTTGCAAATGAATTTTACTAACGCCATCTATTAACAACGTCTGGAACTACTAAATATGTATCGACTAACAAAACGATATTCTCATGGGAATGAGAGAGCGCGGTAAAAAGTAGCCTACGTCACTCTCCCCCCTCCTAACTATCTTCCAACATATAAACCATATCATATAATAGCTATGTGGCGACGTGAAAGAGGAACAAACAAACACACTTTCACATTTATAATATTAAATATGGAGTATGGATAGTATGTACAAAATCCATACCACTAATTATCTCTTGTTACATTATGTTTTAAAATACAAAGAGCTTTTTTTTTGTTTTAGAGGGGGAAACCTTCCAAAGGTACCCGACGCCGTGGGAGCGACGCAGGGTTATGTGGGATTTTTACCGCACTAAAACCCCCCCGGAGGCCGTCCTCGGCGCTGAAAAGGAGGACTCCGGGATCTCGAAACGACTTCAACCGGAATCCTCCGAGCGCGTTGCTTTATCGGGCTCCTCCCAGATGGGCGGCTGGGCCCACCGCTCCATCTAGTCTTTACGACGGTATGCGACCACACATACCGCCGTCCTTCCCGGGATTGCCTGACCGAACGGTTCGAGCTCCCACTCTAGCCGTCTGCAACCGCGGAAGCCCCTTTTAGTCGCCTCTTACGACAGGCCGGGAATACCGTAGCCCTATTTTGACCCCGAGGTTACAGGGACTGATGAAGGAGCTATCACTGCTTTTTCTGGAGAGAAGCAGTTTATGCATTTCAGTCAAAGGATGTGGTAAAATAGCAACGTATCTGTGGTTGACCTCACAGTTTGCTTACAGGTTACTTACTGTACTACGTAAATCTAGTAAAAAGGAAGGTGGAGAACATTGAAGGTGGTAGAACCATTGTAGTTCGCCCGCGGAAGTACCACCGCCACACCTTTCTAGCGTGAAGCATTTCTTGCGTTTCGATAGAAGGGTGTGGTTGCTGGCACACTTTTATATGAGGCGACCATCTTAGTCCTCGGGAGTAGCAACGCATCTGTGATTGACTTCAGATGGAACCCATGTTCTTTATGAAGTTGATTACAGACATCCATGGGCGGCAGTAACCACTTACCGTCAGGTGGACTGCATGCTCGTTTGCTGCTTCAGTTAGATAAAAAAAGGAACAAAAATCTGTTTGTACTATTTTTTTTCTTAGTAACCCTAGAATTATTTGGGGGAACATTTTTCCCCCAAATTTTTAGTTAGGACTTCTAAGCTATCGTTTTATTCCTTGTGGATTTAAACTGATAATTAATTAATCCTGTTTCGAGTTTTGGCCTAAACTTTACAAGTTGTCTTTTGGGATTTTGTCTATTAGATCTTTTACAATTTGGAATACATGTTCCAAGTGGATCTCTTACGTAATAGAGCAATACTTATTTACTGTATCCATTTTAATAAAATATATATTTGTATATTTAATTTGAAGTATTGTATGTTTGTACATATATGTGTAATTATATTTTTATGTTTACTGACTTTACGTGTACCCATGAATATTCTTTGAATGTTTGTTTTCCTCTGTCATTGGAAACGCGTCAAAGCTAAAGTACCCTCTACTACTATCTACTATTTAATACCAGTATATTCTTAAATTTATTAACTCTTCAAAATGTTATTGAAAATTTAAGCTATGTTATGTCCTTTTCATAAACGAACAGTGAAGCATAGAACACAGTTTAAAATACACGTGTAAATATACTTGTGTCTTATAATATTTTTATTTTATATGTCGGTGGATGACGGGAAATTTACGTACCTACATTTCATGATTAACGCCATTTGGTTTTTTAGTTCGTAATCTAATAATATAGACAAGTGAGGGTAGCACCTACCTTCTCTTAACGCAACGCTGAGCGGGTAGGCGTAGATTATGTCGTGCGATCGGAATGCATAAAAAATGGGTCGGCTGAGTTAGCTAGAGAGAGTACTTTATTGAACATTCGGATCGTTAATAACATTTATACGTTATTCCAAATGTTAATTCCGTGAAGTGTGATAGTGACTAAATCAGTGTCGTAATTATCTCCTTGCCCGTAATTCTTTACGCCCACTAGTGAACGCTACCGTGACTGATATAGGCCACCCTGCCTATATATACAGCTATTTTTATCGTACAAAATTCAAAATTTAAAAGAGCGAGGGTACAGCACTGTTTATTTAACAATTTCGTGAAGTAGAAAATGTTTAATAATCTTAACATATTATATTCTTATTATTATTATAAGGTGTTTAATTGTGCTACCATAACAACGTGCAATACAAACATTTTTGTAACATAAAACCTCAGCATGGAAACATAATGTTTAATTAAGGGATCTAATTATAAATTTTAATTAGGATGTGTTGAGTCACCTTACATTATATGTACATAAATAACTTTTGTTTCTGTTGTGACGACCGCGTGGCGGAGCGGTTACCATACCGGTCTGACACGCAATAGCTCCCGGGTTCGATTCCCGGCCAGACAGGTATCTTAATGATGAGTTTAGATTCATGTTCTGGGTCTGGATGTTTGTGTATTCGTCTCGTGTGTGTCCATGATACCCTCGATATAGGAGAAAATCTTAGTGTGGGGCTATGCTTGTAGAAAGCGCGCGTGTGTGTGTGTTAATAGTTGATATTAAGTTTTTTGTAAGATGGAACATAAATACTTATGTATTAGTAATTTTAAAAATCGACGTTTCAATCTTATATAAATTCCACCAACCAACATTTGAATTCCAGGATAAATTCTCCAATGTTTAAACCTTTTTAATTCCTAGAAATCTCCATCGGAAATCTCATCCATGTGTAGCATTATTGCTTTAATTTTCTTCAAATAGAATTCGGCTAAATTCCGGTTAAATTCGCTGCTCACCTATTTAGGAAATATAGTCGGAGAAAAACACACAATCTAAATAATCTTTATATTATATAACTGTGTTTCACCAATTTCACATCCAAAAATGAAAAGATCGTCGCTTCTAGATACTCTACCACGCCCTAAATATCGCAAACGGGAGCACAAGTCAAGTCCAAAGTCTCTTCAGCATAAACTATCGGTTATCTATGTATATATTAAGTAATACGTGAAGCAAAAACTTGTGGTTCGTTTTTAAGATACTTGCCGCGGGCAAATAAAGATGAAATTATGCACGGTTACAGTTGATGCAGAGAACGATTGCGCAATGCTAATATTTTTTTCAAATAATGCATAAAACATACATAAAATCAACTAAAAACACATTACACTCACTACCTTGCATTTGACACAAACAAACACTTTTTAAACGAAAAAGAACATTCAATGTCTTAATATGAAAACACAGAAATCAAAAATTTCAGATGTCTTTGTCAAAATACCCGCTATTGCTTTCAAACCTATTTTTACCTTTAACAGGTAAATTTAATCGATAAAATCTATACAATTTATTAAGTAACAAATATTCGTGCTACTTTGGACAATATGAAGTTGAGTTCTTTATTTAAATTACGGTCGAATTTTGATCTTTGCGGCGGATGACTCGTATTATACAATAAATAAAATTTTACCGCCCCCCAAACGTGTTGTATGGGGCTTAGGCCCACTGTGCCTCCTACGCTACACCGCTGGTAATAGACTCAAAGAAATAAGAGAATGGGAGAATGAAAACAATACCGTCCTCAGGAACTACCCAGAAAACAAAGGTCACCCATTATAACGCAAAATCTTTGGAACTTAATATATGTTGTTTGTAACTTTGTTTTTGAACTTCGGGCTAGTGCAGTTCTTCGAAATTAACGGTAAGCCTGAATTCTAAGTAAGGCAGAAGGCCATGATTAGAGATAAACAAATGGCGTTGGTTCCAGGAAACTCCTTTTAAGGTCACCTGTATCCAGCAGTGTACTGTTACCAACACATATTACCTTGAATACATATCGGTAGAATTTAACATTCATCAATTTGAAGATACAGTTTTATCGAAATGATTAAATGATAAATCTAGAAATAATCTATACTAATATTATAAAGCTGAAGAGTTTATTTGTTTGTTTGAACGCGCTAATCTCAGGAACTACTGGTTCGAAGTGAAAAGTTCTTTTTATGTTGAATAGATCATTTATCGAGGAAGGCTTTAGTATGTACGGACTTTTTGCTATTCGTCATATGGGCTTGAGCTTAAAAATCTATTCAATCTTCTAAACTCTTTCCGTGCGGCCATCTCGCCAGTTACGTCCAAGGTTTGCACGCCTACGAGATTATAGCGTAAAAACTCTGCTACGCGCTACGAACAACGCAGTACGAGCTATGGCTGTAGAATTTCCCCGTAACTTGAGTGTGAAATTAGGGCTTATCGATTTAGGTCTGGGCATGTAGGGTTAGAAACTTGGCTCTACACGGGATCTGATTACTTTTTGACAGTGCGAGCTATATGGTCTCGTCTTGGCAACATTTAACATGAAATGTTTTTGTGGGATTAGTTTAGACAGTTTATGAGACAATTATTAGTTTTGGGTCACTTCACAATAATGTTTAATTGAGAAAATCTTGGTATATTATACCGTGATTCGTGATAAGATTAGCTTGTCAGCTGCCTAGACTGATTTATCTCCTCCAGAACATCAAGACACTTTATTATCTAAACCTTAACGTTGTCTTGAACCAATCAAGTTTTAGGCTTAACGCTAAAGGACATCTGAAAGACTAAACTAATTTTAAGGTAAATTATAAATTTCCATTTAAGATGATTAAGAGTGGAGATAATGTAAATAATAATAACCAAAGGCACTAGAACTTTATATACATATTTAATCTCCTTGTTTTTAATAATCTTAAAAAAACTAAACTGGCAAATATTGGTAATGATTAGAGACGAAAAGTCTATAATATATTTACCTAGCTGACCCGGCAAATGTTGTTTTGCCATATAAAAAATAATAAAAAAATGTTAAAAGTGGACAACACTAATCACTAAGGGGTAGGAAAAAGTATGCTCACAAAATTTCATGAGAATCGGTCAAGCCATGAAAGGAGTACGGGAACGAACATTGTTACACGAGAATTTTATATATATAGATTACTTTTATTTAAACCTTGCAACAGGTTTGGAGATCCATTTTCATCGTAACTTTAAGACACAGGCTATGTTGACAACAAATAAATTAGTCCCATACTTCATAATATGCGTAAATATTGAAAGTAGGCGGTCATTTAAAACATCCAACACTGCGGTTATTAAGCAGATACGATACCTGTTACGATGGTCCTTTCAAAGATGAACCACAAAAAGTTCTACCACCTTTAAAATGATTTGTGTCGGTGGATGAGAGGAAACCTACGTACATTTCATGATTAACGCCGTTTAGTTTAATAGTTCGTAATTTATTAACATAGACAAGTGAGGGTAGCATCTATCTTCGATTAACGCAACTCTGAGCGGGTAGGCGTAGATTATGTCGTGCGATCGGAATGCATACTTTGTTAAACGTGCTGCCGCTTACAGCGCTTAACGGAGGGTTATTCTTGTTAATACGTTATTTATTCCAAATGTTAATTTCATAAAGTGTGATGGTAACTAAATCAGTGTCGTAATTATCTCTTTGCCCGTAATTCTTACGCCCACTAGTGAACCCACTAGTGCCCACTAGTGAAGGTTACCATGACTGATAAAGGATAGGCCATCCTGCCTATATATACATGTATCATATGTAAGTCTGTTTTTATAATTCGTTTACATTATGAAATTTATGAAAGAAACTGATTCTATCATTCAATTTATGACCTTAATTTCTATTGCTTATCATGTAATCTGTGTAATTCCAATGGAAATAGCTTATAAATATGATATATAAACTATCACGCACCCATTGTCAGTTAGGCTGTGTTCCAGACTGACAGTGATACGAACAATTTATCACAGAATAATAAATGTATGTATAGGCTGTGGAATGTAGGACATACCACCCAAGACATAACAATTACTTGACTTATATTTTACTAGCTAATCCCCGCAGCTTCGCTCACGTTACAAAAATAGATGTATCGATTGTCCCGTGGAAGTAAAATATTTTCCCAAAGTAAAATGTAGCCTATATGTTAATCCAGAGTGTCAGCTAACTCGCTATCAAATTTTATGAAAATCGCTCCAGCCGTTTAGATGTGAAGAAGTAACAAACCTACACACTCACAAACTTTCGACTCATAATATTAGTATGAAGTATGATTCAACTCAAACTGCTCAACAGCGGGAGATACCTCCTCCTACTTATTATCCTCTCTGCTAGACGTTACAAAGCTTGTGTTATTGTTCACAAGTGGTTTAGTATGAATATCAGGATTTTACTTTTGTATATCCCGTGACATGAAGATCGCAAGTGAAATTTTATAAATTATTCGTAGCATCGTATGAAATTGTGATCTTATGATGCATCATCAAGTTTAATTTTTACAGGTGGAAGAACCAGTGTAGTTCGACCGGGGAAGTACCACCGCCACACCTATTTCCAGAGTGAAGCATTTCTTGCGTTTCCATGGAAGGGTGTGGTTGTCGGCACACTTTTAAATGAGGTGACCATCATAGCCCTCGGGAGTAGCAACGCATATGTGATTGACTTCGGATAGAATCCATGTTCTGTATGAAGTTGATTACAGATGTCCATGGGCGGCAGTGACCACTTACCATGGACTGGTGGACATGGTGGACTGCATGCTCGTTTGCTACTTCTGTCAGATAAAACAAATACGGTCGAATTTTGACCGTTGTGACGGGTGACTAGTAATATTAATAGGATATAAGGGAAACTTGCTTAATTCATACTTGCTCCTAAATCGCACCTCGACTAAATCTCAGCTTAGGTAATATCACGGTAATGGTATCTACAGTATTCTAACTTATTACAAATGCACGAAACGCAAATTGTACCTACGCGCCTCGATTTCGGTATGCACTCGGTATGCAACAGCCAACGAATGTGCCGTAGTGACGAGCGGGCGGTGTGACGTTTTTTAAGCAGTGGATCTTTTATTTAAATAATATTGTAGCGAATTGCAGTTGTAAACTATATTAGGCTGTTTTTGATTGCTTTAATTGTGCATAAACACGTCCAGTGTTAAGAATTTTTATTTTGGTTGGTAAAATATTATTCAGTGTGAAATTTATAACTATTATCTGTGTACGATTTGTTATTAAGTCTCTCAAATATTAAAAGAACGCGTTGTTTAATACCTTAATCTACTGAATAAAATACATAATAGGTAATAAAGAAAGTCAAGTATGCAGATGTAATTAAAATACTTTAGACGGGTACCCGTCTAACGTATTTTATTATAGAGTAGCCCTAACGCATACTCTCGTCCAGCGCGTCTGTAGGTATAAAATTCAAGGACAGGGCAGAGTTAGATTACTGTATGATACTAGTACTGTGGTAATATTAACCATCTCCTCATGTAATAATAGTCGGCCATATTGGTTGGGAACATTATAACTCTAGTTACGCTGCTCCCGATAAAAATATTAAAAAAATAAGTTTTTTCACTTTTTTGTAACCATTTTGCACATTTTATAATGGCTTAAAATCAATGATAAGATCTCATTGTACGATTTAGGTAATGTAATAATAATCGTAAATGAAATTGTACTTTTTTAAGGTTTTTGTAAATTGCTTGTTATTCAAAACTTAATATCATTTATGTTAATATTTCATTGAAAACTAAGAAAACATGAGGTAAATAAACAGTACTTAAAAGAAACAAGAAAGAACCCTTATTATTTTGGAAATTTTGCCTTTACAATTTTCCATTATATTAAGGATTCTATTATTTCTTCGCTCCTAATAGTTGCTGCTTGATGTTATATAGCCTAAAGCCTTCTTCGATAAATGGTCTATTCAATACAAAAAGAATTTTTAAATTCGAACCAGTAGTTCCTGAGATTAGCGCGTTCAAACAAATAAACAAACAAACTCTTCAGCTTTATATATTAGTATAGATTTAGGGGGGACGAAATAGGCAAGTTTACTCTAAACCCTGATAAAGAGTATTAATCCAAATCATAAACTATCTGCGTGCCAAATTTCAAAAAAATCCTTTCGCCGTCTTTGCCTAAAAGGGAAACAAACCTTCATCCATTCCATCATCTCATAACTTTAACCTTTATAATATTACTGAAATATAAGTGGAAATAATATTACACATACATTAATGTTCCTCATAATTTAGGTTAGTCTTTACAATGTCAACCCTGTGAAATAGTTTTATTGTGTTTTTACGACTGTGACGTAATGTCTGTTGCCGGGCAGATTTTATGATATAATATTCAGCGAAAATACATTGTGACCCTGAAATAATATATGTTAGCGGGACACGGCGTATTTATGAAAAACACGTGGCCAAAAATAATAATTTTAGTTAGTTTACAGACAGAAAATTGTTTGTTTATTAAATTAACAATATTCATTGATTTCTAAAGATGTTAATTGTAGACTAAATTAAGATTATTTTTTTTAACTCCATAATCTTTTTATTGTCACCTCGCCCAACTTTTTTATTAAAACGCGAGCGCCTGTCGGTAGAAAGAGATTCCTGTGCAACTGTGGAATCGATCGGACCTTGAATAAATCGAGGAAGAATAACTTCTCCTTGAAATCTTCTAGGATGGATAGTAATGAATATATAATTTATATTTTAAATTATCTGTTTTTAGAGTAATTTCTCCACTAGATTGTAGATTTTGTCGCATCAGTAGAATTATTCGGATGGACTTGAAAGTATATAATGAGCGTTGTTATTCGGGTAGTTCCCGACCACTTTGCTCAGAACACTATACTGCGTTCCGATAGAGGGTTCTACGTAGCGCTGAGACCAACCAACCACAAAGGTTTCAAAGGTTACACACTCATGGTACCGGCTACCTTTTAAAGGTTCCGCTTTTCACCAAAAAAGAGTACCTTAGTATTCTTAGAAATAAACGTGATAATTTAACTGTTATTGTATGATTAATTAGTTTTTATTTAATAAAGAAGAAGAAAAATAGCATTCCTCGGTTACCTCAATATTTATTTTCTCACTCAGTTGTAATAAAATTTATCATACTCCTCACTGTATTTAGCACTTTTATAACGATTTTTATTATTCTAAAGCAAATCTTAGAAAAACACGAATTCATGTTACCTACTACTATAACATGAGTACTAAAAAGAATTCGTGTTAGAGTAAAAAGAAAATAGGGTTTCCGTTTATGTCTGTCTTTAGTATGTATTATAGGTATATGTGCCTAATATTATGAAACTAACAACATCTTTACCAATATTAAAAAGGAATTTGGTGTAAAATTTTTTATGTTCATTGCCGGATCAGAAATGCCGGAGTAATCGAGAGACATAAAAATAAGTAATAAGAATTGAGGATCTCCTCCTTTTTTAAACAGTAAAAAATGTTTATTTTTTCAAAATACCTATAGAATTATCTGTTTCGAAATACAATTTCTAAATATTGTCCTTTAATTTTGCAGTTTTTATTTCGCCTAGCTTTTCTAATTGCATCTTTACTAGCTGAACCCCGCAGCTTCACCCGCGTTATAAAATCGATGTATCGATTGTCTCGTGAAATAAGAATTTTTTACCACAGTAAAAAGCCTATAAGTTAATCCAGATTGTCAGCTAATTCCCTACCAAATTTCATGAAAATCGCTCCAGCCGTTTAAACGTGAAGAAATAACAAACATACACACTAAAAACTTTGTAATATTAGTATGACAAGCGGTTTTATATCGCGAAGGACCGATAACCGATGGGGAAGAAAGGTTCTCGAGTGGCGACCACGTTTAGGCAAAAAGAGTACAGGTCGCCCCCCTACCAGGTGGACCGATGACCTGAAGAAGACAGCGGGAAACCGTTGCATTCAGAGGGCACAGGACCGGTTGGAGTGGCGCCATTTAGGGGAGGCCTATGTCCAGCAGTGGACATCAAAGGGCTGATGGATGGAAGCGGTTTTACTCGATGGTGCTAAATATATTACATTTACATCACATTTTACAAACGTTTAGATTTAAATAGAATTACGGAAACTGTTTCTTTAAAATGATTTCGCTAAAACGAGAAGGCTTAGGCAAAAGGTAATCTAGAAATTCGATCACACGTTTACGAAAATTGTTCCCTCAAGGAAAGAAGTGCTTCATACAATTTTTTAGATTATCCTTTTTCTTAAACAAGTTCCTTGCGCGGGTTTCCGCAGTCTGATTTGTGAGTGACGTATTTTACAAAGTAGTTTAAGCTTTGAATGTATAATATTATTTTTAAATGGGATTAGAAGTTATCAAGAATAGTTTTTACAGGAACAATTAATAAATGGTCATAGTAAGAATAAATCTTGTAAGGACAATCAGTAAACTTTCCTAAAAAACATTAACGAGCAATCAGGACCCCGGTGGCGGGGCGGTTGCCATAACGGTCAAACACAAAATGGGTTCCGGGTTCAATTCCTAGCCATGTATATTCGAATAAAAAATTCTGAATTTTGTGTATTCATTTTTGTATATATCCCTGACACCATTTGAAAATTCCAATTTGGGGCTGCAAATATAGAAGGTGTCGTAAACAAAAGCTTCTTTTTACTACCGGATCAAATCCGTTACTTCAAATTTACAGACAAATATTTTTGTAATATTTTTATAACAGTATAGGTTTATATAATAAAAAATCCCAGTTACATGAATTGAAATTGCAAGGAACAAAAAGGTTCGGTCTACGATCTCAATTTATTTCCATCGGTACTTGATTATTCGACGAACCCGGATAGAACTCAATGAAACCCAAAAGGATTTGTACTCTTTTATATTATATGAATGAGCAGTGATAACCTAATGGTTGATACTTGTCCTCGGGAGGTCCGAGGTTCAAACCCAGGCACGCACCTCTGATTGATGTGCGTATTAGAAATAAATTATCACTGCTTTTCGGTAAAGAAAAACATCGTGAGGAAACCTACACACCTGAGTTTTCTTTAAAAAAAGTTCTCGGAGGTGTGTGAAGTCCACCAATTCGCACTTGGCCAGCGCGGTGGAGAATGGCCTCTCTTTCATTTCGAGAGAAGACCCGTGCCCAGCAGAGGGACAATAATGGGTTGATGATATATATTATAAGAATAGAAAATGAGCATACAGAACATACATTTATAGGTGGTGGTAGGATCCAGTGTAGTTCGCTCGGATAAGTACTACCGCCACACATATTTCTAGCGTGAAGCAGTTTTTGCGTTTCGATGGAAGAATGTGGTTACCGGCACACTTATATGACAATGTTAATCCTCCGGAGTAGCGACGCATCTGTGATTAACTTCAGATAGAGCTCCATGTTCTGTATGAAGTTGCTTACAGATGTCAATGTCTACTTCAATCTTATAAAAAAAAATCCTTGATAGTAAGTGGCCACCATCAACAATCGACGTCTGTAATTAACGTCCGAATCTCATTGGAATTTTACCGAAGATTCTTTGGAATAGTTCGGAATGACTCGAACAAACGAACAAGAAAATAACGGCGTTTAACACAGTGTTATTTCACAGAATTGGGTGTGGCCGAATTGCCTGAGGATTTGATTAAGCACCCCAGGATTCCTTCAAGTACCTACAATCAAATAAGATTACAATGCTACCTTATTTCAGCCACAAATGCGGTGCTACATCTAAGGATTAAGTAGGAACGAATCGGAACGTCGTTCATACGTGATGAAATTTCCACATTCAGATTACGAACTTCTTTCTCCTTTTTATTCTTTTTATCTTTTTTATGTCAAGGATATAATAAGGGAGACATGTGCTTAACCAAGGCATTCCAATTTAGTCTTTAAGAATACATTTGAGGCCAACCTTATGTCTTTAATCTTATCTGAGGTAGATAACAGGTATCCATGGGCGAAGTCCACCAATTCGCACTTGGCCAGCGCGGTGGACTATGGCCTAAACTCTCTCATTCTGAGAGAAGACCCGTGCCCAGCAGTGGGACAATAATGGGTTGATTGGAGATGGGCGGAAACAGGCACTAACCTAGCATCAGGTGGACTACGTTTTTTAATATATTTTAATGTTAGTTTAGGCAAATTCAGGATAAAAATCTAAGAAGATTTTTTCGCATTAAAGTAAGGCGAAGGTTAAAGCAAAATTAACTTTTTTCCCATTCCTGAAACTCTTAGCTTTGCCACTTTTAGTATGAAAGATAAAGTATTCTTAGAATTGTAACAAATTTACCTGGCGTATCAGTAATCCGAAGTAAAAAAACTTTTTCTAGGTAATAGTTTTTGCCGCTACTACGTGAGATATTTTATAAATAAATCTGTAAACGTTTTTTTACGTCTATGTTTTCTACTTTGGTATATCTCATGATGTTCCAAATCATAAAAAAGATATTGACTTTTTCTGCAAGAAAATATATTTTTAAGTTATAATTTATAGGACAAATCAAACTATGACGCTGCTTATTTGTCTATAATAGTCTTTCGAAATTTCTATTCACAGCAAATCAAAATGTATAAATCATAGATAAAAATAAAAACTATATCGTCATCAACTCATTATTGTCCCACTGCTGGGCACGGGTCTTCTCGCGGAATGAGAGAGTTTTAGGCCATCGTCCACCATGTTGGCCAAGTGCGAATTGATGGACTTCACACACCTCCGAAACCTTTTTTTTAAGAGCTCTCAAGTGTGTAGGTTCCTCACGATGTTTTCCTTCACCGAAAGCAATGTTAATTAATTTCTAATACGCACATAGATCAGTGGTGCGTGACTGAGTTCGAACCTCGGACCTCCCGATTAAGAGCGCAAGTTTCAACCATTAGGCTATCACTGCTGCAAAAATCAACCAAAACAATAGTAAAATAGCTTCTTACAAGTCGCTTAGCGCAAACCCTACCATAAAACGAAATAAGGTAGACTTTGAATATTGTCTGGCTATGAAGGTTTATAGTTAGGACACCAGATGGCGCCTTGTTGGCTACACAGCTTTAGGTATATTTTGAAGTGAAACTTCTTTATCGGGGTTGGAAAAAAATGTAGTGTAACATTTTTTCGTTACGCGCCATCTTTTTCTGTTACGCGCCATCTTTTTCTTATCCCTACTACGCGTGATATTAGATAGATTATTATAGATTAGATTATTAGATAAAGTTTAATAAAAGCCTTTTATTAAACTTTATCTAATTTAACTTTATTTAACGAATTTCTGTAAAGTTGCATATAGTAAATTATTTTTTGAAAAATAACGTCATAAAGAAGTTTCACTTCTTACGAGTGTACGCTAGTGCACGCACACATTATTATTTTGTTTTATACTATTGTTGTCATTGCCTTTGTTAGCAGAACTATTAAGACCCACTAAGGCTATGTCTTAGACATTTGCGCTGATTACAAGTACTTATTTTCATCTTCTTATTGTTTTTTTTTATTGTTATGGAAAAATAGGCGTAATGATAGTGATAACAAATATTTAGTACCCATTTATATTATTATCAATTTCGCTTCACTCCATAGAAATTGGTAAAATAAATATTTATTTTAAGGTAGAACGTCTATCGACGGTGGATGTACCACTGCCACACCTATTTTTAATTAAAAAAAAAACTATGACGTATTTTACCCTTTTAACGCTGGCTTTTACTAATTGTAAATATATTATAATATATGTTTAGTTTTAATTATTACATAAAATAAAGTAATTATTATTAATCATTATATTGCAGGCAATGTTTCCAAAATGTCATTAAATAGATTATACTTATTCTTCTTTAAATCTATTCTGAAAAAAGACTTGTGCCCTGCCGAGAGACAATAATGAGTTTATGAAGACAATGTTCTTCGTTGTAATCAAAAAGCTATGTAATAAATACGTTTATAACTCCTAAACCGACGCACTGTCGTTTACCTCTTCGCATGGATTTTCAGTAAATCATTTTAGTGCTCAATTTTGCTAAATGCCGTTTTTTTGGTCTCGAGGGGAAACCTTCAAAAGGTACCCGACGCCGTGGGAGCGACACGGGTTTATGTGACGCCCGCAACTCCGGAAGCACCTTTTAGTCGCCTCTTACGACAGGCAGGGAATACCATAGCCTTAATCTGATCCCAGAACTACAGCGACGAAATCAAGTGTCTACGTGTAAAATTTACGGGTTTCAGATTCACCAGGGTTCTAGCATATCTTGATCAGAAAGCTAGTCATTTTATTTTATTACGTAAAATGTAAAACCAATTTCACTGTGGATCCGATGATTTTATTGAATGACATAATGCTTTTGGTTTGGTTTGGTTAATGGTGACATAAGGCTTTTTATTTCCTTTTTAACATGATTCGGGTTATACCAAGATATTCCTAAAAGCTTCAATAGCTAACTTACAATATCGTCGTTAACCCATTACTGTCCCACTGCTGGGCATGGGTCTTCTCTCGGAATGAGAGAGTTTAGGCCATAGTCCACCGCGCTGGCCAAGTGCGAATTGGTGGACCTCACACACCTCCTTTTTTAACTTTTCTTTTAAAGAACTTTCCGAGTGTGGGTTTCCTCACGAAGTTTTCCTTCACCGAAAAGCAGTGATAATTAATTTCTAATACGCACATACTTTTAATAAAAACAGTGTTGCGTGCCTGGGTTTGAATCTCGGACCTGCCGATGAAAGCAAGTTTCAACCATTAGACTATCACTGCTCTATGGACATATTATGATAGATATTTTGAAATATACGTGAAAGCGGTAGATCCTTTCGTGTAATTATGATGATACTACCATCTTACTAATATTAAAAAGTCAAAAGTTTGTAAGGATGTATGTTTGTTACTCTTCCACGCAAATACAATTTGTCAGATTTCGCTGGAATTTGGCATACAGTTAGATTGTGCATTATTACCTGGATTAACATATAGATACTCATTACATTCATTACTGGCAGAACCGGTGGGACAAAACTACTCAAATCTATTTTTGGTTTATATGGTAATATTAAACAAATCCACCCGATAAAGCTATGTAGTAAGGTAGCATTATAATTTTTTGAAACTTACAATATACTAAAACAAAATTCAATAAAAAGAAGTACTGTTTGAATGTATATAATGTTTGTATAAAAATATTGATAGCTATTGATTTACCGGCTAACACAATTCGGACAGCATTTAAATAATATTTAGTCATATATAATACAAGACATTTCATACTTAAGTAGTTCCCGATAATTAGTACCTATATATATATCTCGTCGGATACACGATCCTCGATCTTCATTAGCAATTGTAATCAGGACGATGTAATTAATATTATACATAACGTTTTTGTTTTGAATCCGTTCATTAGGAGATTTGGAAGGTAACGATTTTATCAATATATTTCTTATGTTCATGGATTTGTATTTGAAATTAAGCAAGGCAGGCTGATCAACATAATTTCTGTGATTTAGAGTTACGTGTTCGATTTCCGCCCAGACAAATATTTAAACGATGAATTTGGATCTCTGTTCTGGGTATATGTCTATTCCAATGATATGCCATATGTTACCATCTTTCGAGTCGTTTAGGCTGTAGTTTAGGAATGGATATACATACATACATACATGAAAGAAAGAGAGGAAGAAAAAAAGAAAAAAGAAAGAAAGAAAGAAAACTTTGTTCCGAAATTCACGTACAATATAAATGTTGGAATAATATTAATAATAATAATAAGAATAACCATAAAATAAGGCATAAACAAGACACAGAGAAATAATACGTGAAAACACAACATAATTAACAAATAATAACTTTAAAATTATACTATAATATATCTATGACTTACTGTATGCATGTATGTCAAATTTGCGAATTGTAACTTACTCAGCATTACTGCCATATCACTCAAAAATATTATCCTCCAGCTGACTTTGTCGGATAAATAGCGTCTAGTCTTTTTACGATTTCCTGCTAAACAGCGGCGGATATAAGCAGAGGATTATTGAATCCAGACAGCCCCACTTAGCATGGATGAAAAGAGAAAAATCCTTAAATAGCAGTAATTCCTTTGTCTTTATTGACGAATTTCCATTTCCATTTATTCCAGGCCCTTAGGATAAAGTAAGAAGAAAATCAAACTCAATGCGACCCTCTTTTCGAAAATTGTGTCTGGATTTCCTAGAAAAACTGCTTCACTCATGCTACTTAAAATCATAGCTTAAAATGGATGATACTCTCCCACCTATATTAATTACATAGGTATGATTTTATATATATTAATACGTGAAGCAAAAACTTGTGGTGCATTTTTAAGTAATATGCCGCGGACGGATTAGTATGAAGTTTTGCACGGTTATAGTGAACGTTATGGAGTGCAAAATGTTAATATTTTTTTCTAATAATGCATATATCATACATAAAATCAACTAAAACACATTACACACACTGCCGTACATTTGTCACGAACACATAAATAATAAACGAAATTAAACATTCAACATTTATGAAAACACAGGACGTCAAAAATGTCAGATGTCTTTGTCAAAATACCCGTTATTGATTTTAAATGCAGCTTTGTCACATAAACCTCTGTTTACCTTTCGGGTGTATTATGATATCTTGAAAATAAAAAAAATTGAATTTAGGAAATACTTTGACAATATCAAGTTTAGTTTTTATTTATTTATTTATTGGATAAAAGGCATCCTAACGACATTTTACAAATTTGCTACTATAAAATAAACTATTATTTGCAATATTCTAGCGTAAAATTGTCACTTATAAGGACGCTCAGCTTACATGGAAAGCAAACATAATATCTAAATTTAACATAACAGATAGTTACAGAACATAGTATTTTTATCTTTTAAACTGTTTAGTTTATTAGGTACAATAGTGAATAAAGTTTTTCATAAAATTAGGTATATAAAATTATGTCAATTCAGTAATAAATAATTAATAAAAATAAACGAAGAATAATAAATAAAATTCAATCAAATAAATTAAATTAAATATTTTGACAATAAATTATTTTGACTTGAATTACGGTGGAATTAGGACCGTTGCGTCGGGTGACTTGTAATATTAAAACAATGTGATGAAGCGATTTAACATCGTATATGACTGAATTTATAACAAAGTGAATACAGAGCAGTGATAGCTTAATGGTTGACACTTGCCCTTTCAATCTTTAGGTCTGAGGTTCAAACCTAAGCACGCACCCCTGATTTATGTGCGTATTAGAAATTAATTATCACTGCTTTTCGGTGAAGGTTAACATCATGAGGAAACCTACACACCCGAGAGCTCTTTGAAAAAAATTCTCGGAGGTGTATGAAGTCCAACAATTCGTGGCCAGTGCGGTGGACTATGGCCTAAAACTCTCATTCTGAGAGAAGACCCCGTACCCAGCAGTGGGACAATAAAGAGTTGTAGCCCCCCCCCCCCAAAATACTCGCTACGTTTCTACGGGTCTTCTTATTTGACCTATTCCGATTCAGACGCAAGTTAAGAAAAAACATTGTAAATGACAACTCGTAAGTGTTTTCAAAGACCTTTTTTTTTTTTTTTGTTCTCGAGGGGGAAACCTTCAAAAGGTACCCGACGCCGTGGGAGCGACGCAGGGTTATGTGGGATTTTTACCGCACTAAAACCCCCCCGGTGGCCGTCCTCGGCGCTATAAAGAGGACTCCGGGAACTCGGTCCGACCGCAACCAAAATCCTCTGAGCGCGTTGCCCCATCGGGCTCCTCCCAGATGGGCGGCTGGGCCCACCGCCCCGTCTAGTCTTTACGACGGTATGTGACCACATATACCGCCGTCCTTCTCGGGATCGTCTGACCGAACGGTTCGAGCTCCCACTCTAGCCGCCTGCAACCCCGGAAGCCCCTTTTAGTCGCCTCTTACGACAGGCAGGGGATACCGTAGCCCTATTCTGATCCCGGAACTACAGGGACGTTTTCAAAGACCTAGATATAAAAATGAGTATATTCGCTCTAACCATGCCGCTTGTATTTCGTACGCATTATGCCATCAAATAATAAGCACTACAATTTCCCAAAGAGGACCCAGTGGATGCATTCGGTTTAGTTTTACGAGCAATTACTTAGAACCGCTCCATATATTACATATTTCATAATTGAACTGATAGAACAAAAATATGAAAGTAGCTTCCGTATAAAATTTCTCTAAGGAATTCAAAAGATACTAAATGTTTCAACGAACTGGAACGAAAAACCATTCGGGAGCCATAAAATCGTTACTTTGACATATTGCTATTATTTCTAGCGTGAAGCAGCGTTTTGGTGAAAGGGTGTGTTTTCCGCCTTTTTTATATGAGGTCACTATCTTACTTCCTGAGAATCTGCGAGTTAGCAGATACATCGTTTCTTTATAAACTCGCTTACAGACGTCTATAGGCGGTATGATCACTTACCATCAGTTGGACTCCATGCTCGTTCTGTTACACCCCATCTATGCATGCATTGCTGCTGTGATGCTGTCTACTATTTGCTGCATCATCATTTGCTACCGTATATAACGAGCCCATTTGAAGAGAGCCCTCAGTTCCTTCATATCAGTCCAGCCGGTAATTATAGTCGTGAGGTCACGCATTTTTCTCACAGTAACAAAGTGTAAAAGTGAATTAATTAAAAGTAATATTTCCAGTGCAGTTATAATTTTCTTTTTTTAAAAACTCAACCGCGAGGACCCGTGTAACAGTTCGCTACTTCAATCATATAAAAGTTATATGCTAAATTAAGGATGAAATTACAAATTATGAAGATAAATTGGACGGTCATATTGTTAATTAGTTAAAATTACAGTCTCTGAAGTATTTTTATAAGGTAAATGCGAGCAGGACGCATGAAATGTCGTTTTGTTCCGGAAAATTAAGAAATAATTAAATTTGGTTCACTTGGGTTCGTTTTTCGAGTTTTACGCGGCATTATGAAATAAACATCTGAGTTCAAGTGACTAGTCCCGCCCATGGACATCTGTAATTGGGCTTTTTTATATGGCTGAAGTAGCAAACGAGCATGCAGTCCATCTGATGGTAAGTGGTCACTGCCAACCATAGACATCTGTAATCAACTACATACAGAACATGTGTTCCATTTGAAGTCACTCACAGATGCGTTGCTATTTCCGAGGACTATGATGGTCACCTCATGTGAAAGTGTGCCGGCAACCACACCCTTCTATCGAAACGCAAATGCTTTACGCTAGAAATAGGTGTAGGCTTCTAATCGAGGATGCGAAATGCGCTGCTTCTCCTGATTACTTAGGTTAAATACCTCGTGTGCCCCTAAGATATCTCATACCTTACGCCATAACGCGGCGCGTAAGCTTTGCAGTAATCATACTATCATCATACTAATATTATAAAGACGAAAGTGTGTGTGTATGTTTGTTACTTCTTCACGTCTAAACGGCTGGACTGATTTTCATAAAATTGGTAGGAAGTTAGCTGACCCTCTGGATTAACATATAGGTTACTTTTTAATGTGAGAAAATATCTTATTCCCACGGGACAATCGATACATCGATTTTTTTAAACTGCACGCACCACTAATGTATGTGGGTATTAGAAATTAATTATCGCTGCTTTTCGGTGAAGGAAAACATCGTGAGGTAACCTACACACTAGAGTTCTTTAAAAAAAAGTCGACCAATTCGCACTTGGCCAGCGCGGTGGACTATGGACCCGTGCCCAGCAGTGCGACGATAATGGGTTGTACCCAAGTAAGAATAAAATAAAATATAATGTTAAAAAATCCAATCAGTTACTTAGCTACAAATGAACACAACATCTAAATACTAATTAAACAATTTTAATTCCAAAAGTTTGTTGAAAATTTTCTGTTTAAATTCCCGAAACTTTTACGGTTGGATAATAAAATCTCCAGTACCTACAGCGTTAGCTTTATACGGTGAGATGTGAGTAAGAATATCAAATTATCCTATATTTTACAAGGTGCCAAATCACGTTAAGCTGTTCAGTGGAGCGATAACACCTATGCAAGATAAACCCGGCCGAGCTTCACAACGGCTCATTTGAATCCCTTGGGAATGGCGAGACAAAGTATTTGAAAGGCCTATAAAAGTCATTCTGTATTCAATTCAATTCATCATGTACAGTTTTTTTGACTGATTATGTGAAATACTCCCAGTTCATCTCTACTTCAATTGTATTGTAAGCAGAAGGCAGGAAAGCAGGTGGACCAGAATCGTCAAACATTGGATAGCTGAAAACGGCTATCGCCTAAGAGGAAGTCCTATGAAAATTTTGTGTGACAATCTGTTTAAACATTCAATAGACTGGCAGGCCCTGGCGAAGGATAGAGAGAAGTGGAGGCATCCGACAGACCTTTGCGCAGCAGTGGGACAAAATTAAAGGTGGTAGAACCAGTGTGGTTCGACCGGGGAATACAACCGCCACACCTATTTCTACCGTGAAGCATTTCTTGCGTTTCGATAGAAGGGTGTGGTTGCCGGCACACTTTTATATGATGCGACCATCATAGTCCTCGGGAGTGGCAACGCATCTGTGATTGACTTCAGATGGAACCCATGTTCTGTATGAAGTTGATTACAGATGTCCATGGGCGGCAGTTACCACTTACCATCAGGTGGACTGCATGCTCGTTTGCTACTTCAGCCGAATAAAAAAAAAATAGGTTAAAAATGTGAAATTCATACCAACAATGAGATGTTTATGCCCAAAAATACGTTATTGATTTAAAATGCATCTTAGTGCGTTAAAATATTTTTCTAGCACATTATTAAGCAAGAACTGTTTTCGAATTATTTAGATACCATACCACAAATAACGTATACGAGTAATATATTGAAATCGACAGTAGCTCATGTATCACTGAATATCAAGTTTGATTTTATATCCCGACAGCATCAGAATTAGGTTAATGTTTTTCGATGTATGTACATACAATACGGTTTCGTATTTCCATTTGCCACGTGCTTCAGTGGAAATGGTTTAACGGATTGTAACTAGAGATGCGCCGAATATTCGGTTGTTATTCGGAATTTGGCGTCTTTTTCACTATTTGTATTTGGCCGAATTATTCGATTTTAGCGCCGAATATATTCGATTCGAGTTTTTCTATTTTCTTAGTTACAAGGCACGGTATAGAACAAAAAGGTATTTTTTTAGAAAGGTGAGTTTTATGTTGTTAGGCAATAAAATCCTATGAAGAGTGTATCGAATAAAGCTAATAAAATAAAGCAACTAATTATCAAATTGAATCAACATTTTTTACAGCTCAATCAAATTCGCATATTTTCCAAAAATTGTCAACAGTTATTTTTAAACCTCAACTCAACATTATATTTCTTTATGAATACACTTTCGCACTTGTTTCTCGTTATGAAATGGTAAACTGAATAATTCGGCCGAATATTCGGTTCGGTAAAAGTTAAATCGAATAGTATTCGGTATTAGTTTATTCGATTCTAAATCTTCGTTTTTTATGGCACCTGCGATCAGAAAAAAAGCGTTAGAAGGAGGGTATTTTTTGGAGCGTATGTATATATGTTTGTTTGTATATCCATTTCTTTGGCCAAACTAGCTTTTTTTTGTTCTCGAGGGGGAAACCTTCAAAAGGTACTCTACGCCGTGGGAGCGACGCAGGGTTATGTGGGATTTTTACCGCACTAAAACCTCGATCGGTAGTCGTCCTCGACGCTATATATAGAACTCCGGGATCTTACGACAGCCAGGGGATGCTGTAGCCCTATTCTAATCCCGGAGCTACAGGGACGATGCCCAAGTGGTTTAGCAAATTAACAATCTGTTACATGTTGAAACTGAGTCAGTTTACAGAGTAACATAGGCTTTATAGTTTTCAAGTATAGCTCCAAGAAAGAAAGAGGGAAAATAACGACTTTTTATTATCTTAACAATCCTAGTATAACTTTTATGTTACTATTTTGACAAAATCTCGTAAAAATAGTTGAATTAAATTGATTATAAGTAATAAAAATCTAAAAAGCTGATTGCTTTTTAGATTTTTAGTCAACTACCAAACTAACAGAAAAATTAACGGAGACTAAATCGATTAATACAATCCAATCGATTGTCTCCTATCAGTTGGGTTTATTGTTTCAATTATTAACAATGTTACTTTGTAATGTGTTTGTATAATTGCGACGAGCAACCTCGCAGCATAAATAAATAATTGCAATCAATACAATCAATATATGTGTATTGATCGTTTATATTAATTATACACACATTACACACATTAACAGTCTTAGCCTAGTGGCTGAAAGTCGCTTTCTCGATCGAGAGGTCAGAAGTTCAAATCCCAATATTGATTTTTCTACAGTTATTTGCGTAATAGAAATTAATGATCACTGCTTTATGGTGAAGGAAAACGTTGTAAGGAAACTTGCATACCCGAAATTTCTTTAAAAAAAGTTCTCAGAGGTGTGTGGAGGAAGTCTACGAATTCGGAATTGGCCAGCGCGATGGCTTGTGTCCTAAAACGCCTTTATTCTGAGAGGAGACCCATGCCCAGTAGACAATAATTGGTTGACCACATATTACACGCATAAATTCAAGACATATACATATCGGTTCATTACGTTCTGTACTCCGCTCGCTTCTTGAATAATTAATAAGCGTCAGAGCCAAATTACAGTGTCCTTCAGCATGACCAAGAAATAATTACAGGCTATTGATGTTATTTGAATAAGATGAAGATTCCAAATTGATTTTTGGGTTCTGCATGTTCGAAGACAGGTTTAAGACTGATAGAACACTTCGTGTTGGGACTTTTGATGCACCATTGTTCTTATTTTATACCTTATTAGAGTAGCGTATGTTGGAACGAAATCTTCTTGGGGCTCATTTAGCGATGCGTTAAGGTAGTGTGTATAATATGGATTCGCGTCGTCAAAATGCCCTTGTATTGGGTACAACAATGTGTTTTACCCAATACAATGGCAGTGGGACAATAATGTTATTGTCCCACTGCTGGGCACGGGACTTCTCTCAGAATGAGACAGTTTTAGGCCATAGTCCACTGCACTGGCCAAGTGCGAATTGGTGGACTTGACACACCTCCGAGAATTTTCTTTTGAACTCGTTTTCCTTCACGGAAAAGCAGTGATAATTAATTTCTAATACGCACATAAATCAGTGGTGCATGCCTGGGTTTGAACCTTGGACCTCCCGATTGAGAGGGCAAGTTTCAACCATTAGGCTATCACTGCTCTATGCCGTTGTCTACTCATAGCTATAGATATATATGAGCAAAAGGAGTGTAGGCCGTCTACCATGCATGTAGACTGTATAGCTGAAGAAGACGGCCGGTTACCTGCCTGTTTCAGGTGACTCAGGACCGGTCCAAGTGGCGCAAATTATGGGAGGCCTATGTCCAGCCGAGGACTTTCAAGGGCTGATAGACGGATGATATCTTATTTTAAAAGAATAATATAAAAAGGTACAAGTTTCTGTACCCTGATTTTATCTTTTAGACTTTTACTTTTGATTTCGTGGAGCACGTAAGTCCAAAAGAACGTGAAAATTCCTCAAGTATTCCTTAACTAAAGGTACGTGGGCGGAATCAATTAGGAGTAACTCTTTTAGCGGACGCGGAATCTATTTGATACCGTATCGTTTATTTGTTTAGGGTATTTTTACATGCGGCGGTTTCCGTAACTCAGTATTATTATCATTGTATTAGAAGATGGTAGAACCGGTGTAGTTTGCCCGGGGAAGTACCACCGCCACACCTATTTTTAACGTGAAGCAGTTCGTGCGTTTCGATGAAAGGGTGTGGTTGCCGGTACACTTTTATATGAGGCGACCATCATAGTCCTGGGGAGAAGCAACGCATCTGTGATTGACTTAGCATAGAACCCATATTATATTTGAAGTTATTAACAGATGTCCATGACCACTTACATCAGGTGGACTGCATGCTCGTTTGCTTCGATCAAATAAAACAAATTAAAACAAAACAGACTGTGAATTTATAAGATTTTAAGAATCTTCCTACGATAAGATAAGATGAGATTTTACGAATATTTTACGAAGCTATCCTTTTCAACAATTATTACAATCCATCAATAGGGGAATGTGGGGGAAAATCGGATAGTGGGGTAAACCAGATAGTGACTATTTTCATAGTCTGCGTATAGTTGATCAGTTAAATTGATAAATTTAACTGATATACGTGTAAGAGCGTACCAAGTGCGGTTGCAAATGAAGAAGAAGATAACATCTCAATGCATGCTTTTATAAACGAAATATAAGAACACAGCTAAGTGATAACTTAATAAAATATCATAATCACAGATATGTGATTATGATATTTTTGAGATTTTATTGTTTGTGTGAGCCGTATTTTATCATAAACAGCTAGTCTAGAAGTAATACATATTTGCCTTCTGAGAACCTACATTTCTAAAATAATAGGTCTACCGGAAAGGCTACCGTCGAAACTGACGGTGGCATGAAATCTTGTTTATATTAATAATGCGAAATTTTGTTAGGATGTATGTGTGTTTGTTAGTCACGCTAAAGTTACCAGTCGTATTTCGCAAAAATTTGGAACGTAAATAGTTAATGACTTAGACCAGGGTTTCTCAAACATTCAGCTCCACGTACCCGTGTTAAAGTTTCCAAGTGACAGCGAACCACCTTAAATTATTGAGGGAACTGGACTTCACATACCTCCGAGAATTTTTTTTAAAGAAGTCTCGGGTGTGTAGGTTTCCTCACGATGTTTTCCTTCACAGAAAAACAGTGATAATTAATTTCTAATACGCACATAAATCAATGGTGCGTGCCTAGGTTTGAACTCGGACCTGCCGATTGAGAGGGCAAGTTTCAACCATTAGGCTATCACTGCTCACGGATTTCACTCATAGCGGTATAAAAACGTTCGTTTGTAAAGTTTCCTAATCGCGTGTGTAAATGGCCTTCAGCCTATATATCAAGATACAAATACTTGAACGCTTTAAGAAATGTTACATAAGGCACTTGTTAAAGTCTACGACTTGTAAAATCACGTAATTTGTAAGCGATTTTCATCTTATTTTACGCTTAAAAGATCCTGACATATTCGATTTGTAAGGAAACTTATTTTACGCTAGTAGCTTTCTTGTTAGTTGGAAAAATAGTTTTTTAAATTACCTTTTCAGGCGTCCTAAAAGTAGATTAAAGACTCTAACGTGTTCATTATGTATATACGAAGGTATATTTTTTAACATAATATTTTGAATTTAGATTTTTTTTATTCGTTTATACTTGGACCCAATTTAGGATCCGACTCAGAATCCATTATCAATAAATATATCTTATGTAGCAATTTTATGTTTTCGTTATCTATATATTAATACGAAATCGAAAAATATATAGCTACTCAACCTACGTACGGTCGAGTAGTACTATCACGGTATATGAGATATAGCCTTTTTTTCGAAGGGGAAACCATCAAAAAGTACCCGACGCCGTGGGAGCGACGCAAGGTTATGTGGGATTTTTACCGCACTAAAACCCCCCCGGTGTATGAGATAAAGCCTGCTGACATATTGATAGACGGACAGATGGCCAGACGAACAGCAGAGTCTTAGTAATACGCTTCCGTTTTTACCCTATAGGTACGGAACCCTAATTTTATTATTTTGAAATTTTGTTAAGAAAAGCTACCTGGTAAGTCAGTTGGATTTGTATTCAAAAGCGGAGCTTTGAGTTAAAACTACAAAAGACGTTCACGGGCTTTTACGGGTGCTTTTGCTAGCTTTTAGCGATTAAAAATTTAATGTCAGTCACTAAACAATATTAGACCTGCACGAAGAGAAATACTTCAACTTGTTAGCAATATCTTTAAGACGGCATTAGCAAATGAATTTGTAGATGATGGTTGGTAAGTTTCATAATTTTCAAACTTTCCACCAATTCGCACTTGGCCGACGGAATGGAGTATGGCCTAAAACTCTCTCATCCTGAGAGAAGATCCGTGCCCAGCATTGGGACAATAATGGGTTGTATCCCAAGTTTCACAAGGTAGACCGTCCATAGTTTGACCGATGAAGTACCACCGCCTCACCTATTTCCAGACTTCAGCGATTCTTGCGTTTCGTTGGAAGGATATAGGTGGAGTTCATTTTTATATGAAACTAGCTGTACCCGCGGCTCCGCCCGCGTTCAAATTAATGTATCACAAAGTTTTTCCCATTTCACTCCCTTAGGGGTTGAATTTCATAAAATCCCTTCTTAGTGAGCACTTACGTCCTTAAAAGAACCCGCATGCAAAATTTGAAACTCCTAGCACTTGTAGTTTCTGAGATTTCGTGATGAGTGAGTGAGTGAGTAACCTTTTGCTTTTATATATATAGATGACTAATATGGTGCTCCCGTGGCAACGCATGTAAGATTGACTTAAGATAGAACCCTCGTCTGTATGAAGCCTTTTAGCGATTTAAAAGTTAATGTCAGTAACTAAACAATAGACTTGATGCTCGGAGAAAAGTATTTCAAATTGGTAGCAGTATCTTCAAGAATAAATTAGCATTTTAATTTGTACCTGATGATTAGGTGCGTTCCACAAGGTCGAAGTGCGTTTACGGTTCGACCATAAAGTACCACCGATACAACTATTTCTAGAGTTCAGAGATTCTTGCGTTTCGTTATAAGAGCATGGGTGTCATTCATTTTTATATGAGGTGACCATCTTAGTCCTCCGGTACTCCCGAGGCAACGCATGCAAGATTGAATTAAGATAGAACCCTTGTCTTGTATGAAGCTGCTGACAGATGTCCATGTGCGAAGTGACCACTTGTCATGAGGAAGACTGCATGCTCGCTTGCTTCATCTATCGTCTAAAAATGGTCATAGCATCTCATGGACTTTGGACATCTGAACTCAACTCCAATTTCAATAAGATTTTTATTGTGGGCACCCAAATTCGCGTTGGTATCCCAGAAGGTTTTCGTCAACTCATTATTGTCCCCTACTTTAACATCTGCGTATGTTGTTTTTGTATTACAGTGCAGATTTGTCGAATGTATGTGTCATTCCTATACATGCATTGGAACGCAGAAGGGAGCCATCAGAACGAAAAAGTAATTTTAAAAATATCTATGGGCCTAATATACATAAAAAGTAACATTCCGATTTCAGTGACGCTCCACCACGTCTACTTATGCTTCTATATGATTTGCTTTCATTTGATTCGATTCAACTGAAGCTTCAAATCAAATCAAATCGTTTATTTCTATAAGCACAGGTACAAAGACGACACATTACAGTAACATTATAAAACCCCATTGCTTTGCCAATGTTGGCGTACAAATATCAGTTCATTATTTATTTATAATTATAATGACGGCCACATTATATGGAACCAAACATTAAAATAAGTAATAGTTCTTCCATAATACCTTCTGGGATCCACCAACACGCACTTGGCCCGCGCGGTGGACTATGACCTAAGCTCTCTCATTCCGAGAGAAGACCCGTGCCCAGCAGTGAGACAGTAATGGGTTGACGACGACGATGGTACTTCACCGCATGAAAACTGTCCTTGACTGAGAAGATTCGGCTACATTCTCAGGAATTTTGTCGTTTTACTTTGCTATTAAGTACTTTTTTAACCATCTTGTTTTTACGTTGGCAATTATAGCTAGTTCCAGTATCTCGTCTTACATTAGACAAATTAGGAGGCTTGTTTGTCAAGATACGCTACATTTTGACAATTAATTAACTATGGAAATTTACTTCTCAGTGGCAAGCTGTTTTGCGTTCTATGTAATCAAACATTTTATGATTAAATATTTTCTGATTGCAACAGAAAGTTTATTATAAAAGCGTGTACATTGTGACCCATAAGTGAATTATTAATTTTGTGAAGATGAGGAACGTTGAAATCTATATGTATAATGGAATGTTTGTCTGTATGTCCTTTATAGAATATGCATTTGATTATGTGATGATATTTAGCAAAGTTGTTGTGTGTTTGTTTATTATTTTGTTTTTTTTTATTATTTTATTTCTCAAAGCTCACATACATAGAGCAACGAATCTTAATATAATTAAAAATAGCAATAAATGAAGCCTATACAATCAAATTTTAGGGAATTATATTTGACAAAAAATTGCAATTGGAAGGCACATATCGAATACGTATGTGATAAGTTAGATAGGTTCGTTTTTGCACTAAAAGATTTCGGGTTACGGTATCTACTGAAGTAGCACTTGCAGCGTATCACTATGGAGAAACTCTGTAGAGATTGACAGAGCTTTTTTAGTACAGGAAAATGTGTAAGGGCCTTTTGCGGTGCTTGGGCTATGGACAGCTGCAAACCGCTATTTAAAAAGTATCTCATATTACCATTGGTGTGTGTATATCAGAGATTCGTGTATTTGACAAGGAAAATTGAGCATTTCAAGACCCACACGCAAATTGTTATCAGATGTGTCACAGCTGAAGACAAATTCAAACTTTACTTGCCACTAAGACGACTAAAACTATACAGCAGAACCTTATATAAATGCTATAATTGCTTATAATAAATTACTTAATTTTTTTAGAAGAATTTTAGATTTTTTTTTAAATTTGAAGATTTGCCTCTACATACTTTTAAAAGAAAACTGTTTAATTGGCTTCTAGAAAAATGTTTTTATAACTTAAATTAGTATTTGACACACAGAGAAAATAAAAGTTAAATTGACATCGAATTTATGGATGAAAGTCCATTTTATTATTATTAAATTATGTTTACTATTTCGTCTCAATAATTTATTTGGATAATAATTTTAGAATTTAATTTTACATTGACATAAATATTATTGACAAATCATGTTAAAATAACGATTGACATCGCACGCTGTTGTCATAGTAGAATGTACGACACTATTTAGATGTACAATTTGGTTACGATGTGTCATTTAATTACAACATTCTAGCAATTAATAATTTTAAATAATTTTCATTTCCATTCCCTTTGGAGTTTTAAGCGATAAGCCTTAACTCCACCTCTCTATACAGAAACTCTCAATTCACTAAATCATCAACATAGTAGGTAAATTTTAAATGCGGGTAAAACCGCGGAACTGCTAGTAAAATTATATACTTGAATCAGCATGACGATGTAACGTGACATAGTGCACCTTGAGGGACACGTGACATTTCAGCCTTAGAACAGTCTTTTTACATAGACAATGTCATGCTAGAAAGTGAAATTGTGAGTGCCGTAGACAAAGATGTCTCGAAAAGTGTATCTTTGAGAACAAATATACTTTTAAAGGTAGTAGAGTCGGTATAAGTAGTAAAAGCCTAATGGTTGAAACTCTGTCTTTCATTCGAAGTTCAAATTTTAGGCAAGCAACATTACTAGTTAAATGATGATAAGAAATTATATACCACTGCTTTAAGACGAAAAAACCCCGCGGGAATATGTGTTACTGTACTTAGTACCTTTTTCTTGTTCTCGAGAGGGAAACCTTCAAAAGTTATGTGGGATTTTAACCCTCACTCCCTCCCCCGCAAACCCAGGAGCCCCTTTTAGGGCAAGGGCTACCGTAGCCCTATTCTGATCCCGGAACTACAGGAACGCGGTGCTGGTACCGGCGGTCGCGGCGACTCCTTGTCCGAGCGGGTTCTGCGCGCGCCCTGGCCTATGCGGCGTCTTCCTTAGCTGACATTACCTCATGGTAAAAGCTGATCATCCCGTCTCAGGCCTCTCGCCACGGAGCCATTGCTGCATTGGCTGCCGGACAGAGGTCCGCTCCA
Organism: Spicauda simplicius; assembly: GCA_949699795.1. Taxonomy (NCBI): domain Eukaryota; kingdom Metazoa; phylum Arthropoda; class Insecta; order Lepidoptera; family Hesperiidae; genus Spicauda; species Spicauda simplicius. The sequence goes on along the minus strand of OX453070.1, from coordinate 16,386,972 downwards.
ATTTTTTGGACGAGGATCCGTCGCTCGGACACCCAAGCTGGGCAGTACTCGCGTAGTAGCGTGAGCTGTGCGGAATCCTCGTCATGCCCGCAATAGTGACAATGATGTACTAAGTACCTTTAGTATATATTCTAACATTTAAAATACGCCCACCACATTGTTTAAAAATAACTAACATATTTTTTTCTTTACGTTGAACTCGTATTTAGCGTTGAAGTTTTTTTTTCGTTATTTTTGTTCCTAATTAACGATGTAAGCATAACCGGTTTGATATTTCCGTCAGAACCATACCTTATATTAAAGACCAATCAATCACAAAATTTACATGCTATCGCAGTTGATTACGGAAATGTTGAACGCTCGCTACGGTCAAAACATTTCCTTCATAAATTATTCCTTAGAAACTCACCAGATTAAGCTACATCTTGTATGGCAAATCTTTGAAGTTTTGCGAATGTGGGAAGGATCAGAGCCTATATACTCCAAATAATTTATAGACGATACGTTGTTAATCAAATTTGACAAGGTTCGTTATAATTTATATATACTACAGAGAGCACTTATATATACTACAGACAATAAGATTAAAGATAACGTGTAAAATGAATTTGACAAAACTAGATAATTTATTTACTTGCGGAGAATTTCGCTTTTCTGTTTCGGTAAGTGTATTGACCTCAAGTTATTCTTGCAAATCAACATAATTTTTCACATTTACTTAACATATGAAGACATAGCAAATTTTCGTCAGACTCCAATTTAGGTCTGACTCTCCAAATTTAATGTCTGTTCTTACATGCTTTAGTAATTATATTTATTTAAAGTAACCAAACTCACAATACTATTTGCCATATTTACAATCCTTGTGTCTTATTAACATTATAAATGATTGAGCAGTGATGGTCTAATGGGTGAGACCTGCCCTCTCAATCGGGAGGTCCGAGGTTCAAACCCAGGCACGCACCACTGATTTATGAGCGTATTAGGAATTAATTATGATTGCTTTTCGGTGAAGAAAAACTTCGTGAGCAACGCTACACACCCGAGAGTTCTTTACAACTGACAAAACAGTTTTCGGAGGTGTGTGAAGTCCACCAATTCGCAATTGGCCAGCGCGGTGGTCTATGGCTTATAACTCTTTCAGGAAAACATCGTAAGGAAACCTACACAAGGTTTCCTTACGATGTTTTCCTTCGCCGAAAGCAGTGATAGTTAATTTCTAATACGCACATAATTTTAGAAAAATCAGTGGCGCGTGCCTGGGTTTGTACCTCGGACCTCCCGGTCGAGAGGGTAAGATTCAACACTTTCAACCAATAGGCTATCACTTCTCCAAATCAAGCTACAACACACTGTTGGAATATTAATAAGGTGAAGTAGGAATATGAAAAACACTTAAACGTGTTTGTCTCAATACTATCACTTTGCAAATATAGCATTAGCCGTTACAAATGCAAAGTTACCATTAGATGTTAAGTCTTGTCAGAGGTTTTGAGCACTTTGAGAACATCAGTTTGAGATTAACACCTTTTAAATTTGCATGAGATAGACAAAGCTACTTTTAGAATATTCTTAATGCTTATTACAATGTTACTATTATGCTTCATCAGTACAATCTCGTTTTGATAAACTATTCATGATCTCATCTCATATATCAAGGTTGGTACATTTCTATTATTCACTGGGTATTTTTTAATTTAAGTAGCTATAGTTGTAGTATATGAGTAGTAGTATAGAAATATTTATGCCATAGGAGAAGCAAACGAGCATGCAGTCCAACTGAGGATAAGTGGTAACTGCCGTCCATGGAAATCTATAAACTACCTTCTACGGAACAGATACAGAATTGGCGAGGGGGGTACAAACCATTATTGTCCCATTGCTGGGCACGGGTATTCTCACGTAATGAGAGAGTTTTAGGTCATAGTCCACCGCGCTGGCCAATTGCGAATTGGTGGACTTTCCATACCTCCAAGTTTTTTTTAAGAACTCTGGGGTGTGTAGGTTTCCTCACGATGTTTTCCTTCACCGAAAGTATATAAATCAGTGGTGCCTGGGTTTGAACCTCGGACCTCCCGATTGAGGAGGCAAGTTTCAACCATTACGCAATCACTGCCCTATATTATCTGTGATTGATTTCAGATACAGAATTATCTGAAATTAATCACAAATGATTATATGGTCATACCAGAAATCAATCCCCACAACCCGGCAACCACAGCCTTTCACCAACTGCCTCATGCTAGAAATAGGTGTAGCGGCGATATCTCTCAATACCAATACTTACAGGTGGTAGAACCAGTATAGTTCGACCGGGGAAGTACCACCGCCACACCTATTTCTAACGTGAACCAGTTCTTGCGTTTTGATGGAAGGGTGTGGTTGCCGGCACACTTTTATATGAGGCGACCACCTTAGCCCTCAAGAGTAGCAACGCATCTGTGACTGACTTCAGATACCACCCATGTTCTATTAAAAGTTGCTTACAGATGTCCATGGGCGGCAGTGACCACTTACCATCAGGTAAGCTGCATGCTCGTTTGCAACTTCAATCAAAAAAAATATACCATATTAATCTTACAACCTTGCAAACTAAGTGGCACTAAATTATTAACTATTCGACTTTTCTAGTCTAGCTTAAATAAAAACTCATTCTACATCCAACCAAGTTGTTGAACTTCGTAAACAAATGACAAATTATAGCATGTTAGTAGCGAAATATAGCGGCTAATCACGAATCGGTTGCTATTTTTAAACGACTTCAAAAATGGAGACGGAGTTCTACTGTATATACTTATTTATTTGCGCTCAAACATTTAAGTCTCCTTTAACTAAAGCAGCAACATTGCTAAATAGATTGGTGGCTAGTAACCAAATAATGGAGTTTGTTGGACTCCAAGAGCTGTACACAGGTACAGCTGTACAAGAGCTTCACAGGAAGGCATATGATTATTTTGCGAAGCTGTTCGAATGAATTGGATTAACGCTGTAAGGTGTGCCTAAGCATGTAAATAAATAAAATAAATAAATCTCTCCGGCAACTAGAAACCCGTTTCAAAAAAATGTTTGGGAGGGTATATTTTCATTTTAATCGCATTTTTTTATCGTCTATTTGTGGAAACAGGTATCAAAGAGTAAGAGCAGATCTTTTTTTCGCGGGCACAAATATCTAACTAAATGGACGGTAAATTCTACCTCAGCCCCGCGCTACATGAACCCACGCTAGGCCACTGGTCACATCACCAACTCAGGATTTAATGTTAGAATCCCAAGGACTTAGAGGGCAACCCTCAAATTTATAGGCACTTATTCTAAAATGCCAACTAATGTATATTGATATTCTAAAATGTTCGGGCATTTCAACAAAAAATTGTAATTCAGTTTCTTATTACATTCCAGCTTCCACATCACAGACATTATTAATGTACAAAGTTATTTGTAAACTCAGCAATTTGCAAAGTAATAAAATAATATCTCGCTAAATTTGGACGCTTTTGTTAAGATTGAGACGCATTCTAGTATTAATATATCGTTGACAATCCTTTACTTGACATGGGTCTAAACCTAAACCCCGCTTGGTTTAGGCTATTGTCTATCACGCTAGATAAGTGTTGAATACCCAAAGTCGATAACAGATGTGATTTGGCATCTTGGGACTAATTCTTTTTTTATCTGACTGAAGTAGCAAACGAGCATGCAGTCCACTTGATGGTTAGTGGCCACTGCCGCCCATGGACATCTGTAATCAACTTCATACAGAACACGGGTTCCATCTGAAGTCAATCACAAATGCGTTGCTACTCCCGAGGACTATTATGGTCGCCTCATGTCAAAATGTACGCTGTACGTAAATTGGCTGGCATTCACTTCCAGAAACGCATCAAGAAACTTCTCTACTTAAATAAAAAAGGTGGTCCCTCCTAATAAAATGTGATTTGAATCAGTATTTATCTATAAATGATGCCTACGATACCTACAGACTATGTTACAGATTCTAGGCAATTTTTTAACAGTCCATAACATTGAGTGAAGTCTATCTCTAGACGTCTTCCTAAAAGACATTAATACAATTAGATCCGAAACAATGTAATTGGGTGGAAATCTGTCACTTAAAAATGTTCCTTTGAGTTACAATAATGTACCATTTGCAACACAAATTGATAGTTGACGGCAAAGGAATGGAAACGAGCTCTATTCAACATTTGTATCTGAACTTAATAAATCAAAGACTGTATCAAAATTGAATATTACGTACGTTTGAACGATTTTATAAACGATACATTCTGCATTGCTTTACAAGTATTATGCATCTGTCTTTGATTCCAACATACTTGACATGTTTTAAATTTTATATATAATACAACTGGGTTATTCCGCCGAATACGGCTTCGCAATTTCGTTGATGTCTTTTTTTTGTTTACGTAACTTCAAAAGGTACCCGACGCCGTGGGAGCGACGCGGTTTTAATGGGATTCTTATCGCACTAAAACCCTCTCGGTAGCCGTCCTCAGCGCCGCCCATAGACATCTGTGAACAACATGACGTAGAATATATGTTCTATCTGAAGTCAGTCACAGATGCGTGTTACTCCCGAGGACTAGAATGGTCGCCTCATATAAAAGTGTGCCGGCAACCACATCCCTGCCTGTCATAAAAGGCGACTAAGAGGGGGCTTCTGGGATTGCAGGCGACTAGAGGGGAAGTTCGAACCACCCAGCCAGCAACTCGGTGAAGGACAACAGCATGTGTGGTCGCATGCTGTCGTAAACACAAGGAGGCACGGTGCGCGCTAGTGCTCACCGGGGAATCGCCTGAAAGGGCATCGCGCTCGGAGGGCTCCGGTTGTGTTCCGTTGGAAATTCCGGAGTCCTCCACGCAGCGCTGAGGACGGCCACCGGGAGGTTTTAGAGAGGTAAAAATCCCACATAACCTGGCGTTGCTCTCACAGCGTCGAGTACCTTTTGAAGCTTTCCCTCTCGATAACAAAAAAAGGGCATAGACTATCTGTGTGGCAAATTACAGCGTAATCCGACCAGTTTTGAAAGCGCAACAATCAAACTTACATTAAGATTTATAATATTAGTAGGTTAAGATGTGTAAAATCGACTGCGGTCACCAATACACGACAAAGGCGGTGACTGTTGGTAAAAACTCCATTAAGGGCTTATATCCCGCAGAGGACTTAAAAAGGCTATTAGATTGAACAATAAAACTGGTAGTAAAACTATGGTTTAAGTTGACATTGTAAATTTAACTTTTCGAAGTGTGTTATGGAGTTTCTGTTGCCGTTCTTCCTCCATATGGAAATATCGTGAAAGTTTATTATTATTAATTACTCACTGAATCCAGCAGCGTTGTATCGATTGTCCCGTGGGAATAAGATATTTTCCCATAAAAAGTTGCCTATATGTTAATCTAGAGTGTCAGCTGACTCCCTACCAAAAATTTACGAAAATCGCGCGAGCCGTTAAGACATGAAGAAGTAACAAACATACACACTCACATACTTTCGGCTTTATAATATTAGTATAATATGACTAGTATGATCATCAGTAATTAATTTGCTTATTTATATAGGGGTCTAGACATTGTAAAAAGCTACTTATAATATAATTATCGTTTTATCTCTGTAAATTCTCTATGGGTTAGCAATTCTTATATAATTTACGTGTTTTAGTTTTATTGATATTCGAGAATAATTTTGTAGGGGATCTACTTTGATTAGAAGATTTTCAAATTCAATAGGCTTCGTGGTTTGATTCCAGTGGCCAAACACACACCTTTTTTGGCAATTATAATCGTGTTGAGCACTGTTATATTTTAATCTAAATAGGCTAGAAAAACACATATTTGAACTGCTCATTAAAAGGAAAGGCCAACTACATGAAGGCGTCCAATTCAATCTGGAGTTAATTATAGGTATTCATGAGTAGCTGTGGTTACTTACAATTAAGCCACGATGTTAATTTTTCCACTACTATATTAAAATATCCTGGGGAAGGGTGCCAAAGGATAATGGATTTGACAGAATGATTGAATAATTTGTTTGCTATAATTGCGGTTTATATTAGGTCTTAGATTAAATATGTCATATCGGTCATTACCGGTGTTACTACCAATCTTACTACCAGTGGAAACACGGGTAATTTTATTACCGTTGTTACTACTATCTCACAATTAGCCATTTACAATATGGCATGCAGATGTCAGTACATAGTATTTAAAATAATTACTATTCATAATGTCAAGTTATTGTAATATAATAAAAAAAAAACAATAATAAAAACAATATTAATTCTATCTGACTATCTTCTTCCTTAGTACCTAACTAGTGTAATTCCTACCAAAAAAAAACGAAAAATATCGTTAAAAAAAGACATACATACGCCCGAAAAACATTACTCTTCTGACGTAGTCGAGTAGTAACAAGAGAATTTGTAGGTAAATACGTGTAGACTGTGCTCGTAGAGGTACATAAGTAGATATTCAAATGAATTCGTCGAATTGATATGAAGCAACATTTCAAGCTGCATTCAAACTTATGCTAATGTTTAATAAACCGAGACTTGAGACGTGAACTCAAATTATTCATGAATGTATCAACATTATAGTCTAGCTAAACCCAGCTATGATTGGCTCTCTAAACATTATCATTATAAATATGCTAACGCAGAACAGTTAAGGAGTCTTAAGAAAACACTTAAGATTTCCCATTTTTATTTGGTATTGTTTTGGTCTTAATATTTGTTTTAATTAGTAGCTATGGAAGAGCTTTAGTCCTTATATATAATAATAATAATACAGTAAAATCTTGTAGAGTGTGACTTAGTCGTTCGGGTTAGGTTAGGTTATGTTGGAAAATGACCACAGACGAGTGCGTAGCCGTGGTTCTCACAATGAGCGTCCAGGAAAACACTGTAGAGTTAGGTTAGGTGAGGTTATTATTATTATTATATTATTTATTATTATTATTTATTATTATTGTTGGTCCGTCGCCCTGCGGATGGGAGCCTTGGAGGTAAGGCGCGCCTTTGTGTTTTCTGGCGCGCCTTCCTGTTGGAGGGGAGCTCCATGCTCTACGCGGGAGGGGGTTGCGGAAGCGACCAGGCACCGGCGGGTTCGCGGATGAATGTGAAAGCGCACCCGTGTTCACGCCAAACGGTGCGGAGGTGAAAACACAGTGGGGGTTTAGCCGGTAAGAGTCCGGCATAACCCAGCTGCTGACCCGGGCGGCTGGGTATCCATGAGGATTACCCACTTAAAAAAAAAAAAGGTGAGGTTATTCCCGGCATATTCTCTCCGCCGCCCCACGGCTGTAAATTAAATATTGTAATGATGCTATGGGGTTATCGGGAAGCTAGTTTAACGGCATCGTTTGATAAAGAGACCAGACTAATTTTGATAGGTTATTTAAGTGAATACATAACATACATACATTTATATGTATAAATATAAATATAAAACGTGTAGCCAATTTAATTTCAGGATCGTTGTCAAGTTCACTCACCTGTATGTTAATTTTTTATTTATTCATCATTTTATACACAACTAGTTGACCCGCCTAAAAGTAAAAAAACTAAAATTATCGGTGTTTCTACTATATTATACATGCAGTATACATAAAAACCTTCCCCTTGAATAACTCTATCTATTAAAACACTGCATTAAAATTCGTAGCGTAGGGACAGACAGCGAGAAACGACTTTGTTTTATACTGTATTTTGAAGACCCATATATAAATAAACAGAACTGTTTTATCCAAGCCTACAAAATATTCTACTAAAATGGTAATGTTACTAACAAATGAATACATTTCGAAGGATGGTTCACACGAAACTTCAAACTAATATCGCGAAATTATTATATTAATATGTAAAGAATATTTATGATACGTTAATTTTATGCCAATATTTTGACCCAGTTGCATTAATTGGGGAAATTGTGGCGGCGAATAGTTCACAGTCAAGTTCGCTATTGATCACTGTGTACCTACGGTAGGTTAAATCCTACTAATATTATAAATCCTATCCTATCCTACTAATATTATAAATGCGAAAGTTTGTGAGGATGTATGTGTATTTGTTATTCTTTCACGCAAAAACTACTCAACGGATTAGGTTGAAACTTTACAGTAGTATAGGTTATACATCAGAATCACACATGGGCTATAATTTGTAATGATTTTTTATTTATAAGGTTATAATATAACGAGAAATAGCAGGTTAGTCGGAAAAAAAGTTGTGCTCTGAGAGCTATCTTCGCGTACGCTGCCTAAACCGTTGGAGATATCCAAATATAATGTATGGTGGGATTGTTTGGCTCACATAGACCTAAATAAAAGTCCGCGACAGCATATGTCTATATTTTATGTATAACCCACAATAACTCTTTTTATACTTTGAAAATTTTAAAAATATTAAGTTGATGTTTCCATGGGTTTTATACAAACTAAATATTAATCCTTATCAAAATAAATGATTTCAAAAAATCAAGCATCTAATAAAGATTGAATCTGCCTTTTACACCATGTAAATTGGATAAGTAGTTTAGAAGATATTACGAGGATAACATATTGCGTAGTCAATTGATTGACCGGCAGTACGCGCCGTACGCCGCCGCCGTATACAACGAAGTTGTATGATATTAATATTTGAATGGTTATAAAACACGGAGCAGAATGGGAAAAGTCAATATAAATGACGTCTCTGTAGTTCCGGGATCAGAATAATGCTACGGTATCCCCCGTCTGTGGTAAGGCGACTAAAAGGGGGCTTTCGGGGTTGCGGGCGGCTAGACTGGGAGCTCGAAACACCCAGTCAGCATGTGTGGTCGCATGCTGTCGTGAGAGCCAGGATGCACGGAGCTTGATCCGTCCAGCCAGGCGATCTCGGGAAGGATGGTGGTATACGTGTGGTCGCATATCGTGGTAAAGACCAGATGGAGTGGTGGGCCCAGCCGCTCACTTGGGAGGAGCCCGATGGGGCAATGCACTCAGCGGACTCCAGTTGCGTTCCTTTCATGATCCCGGAGTCCTGGTGCGATATGAATCCCACATGACCCTGCGTCGCTCCCACGGCGTATGGTACCTTTTGAAGGTTTCCCCCTCGACAAAAAGAAAAAAAGGGTCAATGAGAATGAAACAGTGGAAAAGATTAAATATGTTATTAAATCGTCATCGATCTTTTAATGTTACACAACTCGGCACATATGTCAGATTAGCAGTAGTGTAGGTCGTGACCACGCTAGCCAACTGCGCGTTGGTAACCGTCACGCGTTTTGAGATCCTTTCTTAAAACTTTTAATTTCATAGTAAGCATTAATATCTGTTGCCGACATAAAAACTTTTTAACAAAAAATATCTACCGACTTCCATGTCACAAAAAAGTAAAAAATAATTTAAATATATTTTAGTCTAGAACATACTCAGTACTTAGTACATAGTCCTGAAGTCGGTGCTCGACATATTTCGCTGGACGACGGTAACTACGTCCTATATGAGCACCGACTTCAGAACTATGTACTAAGTACTGAGTATGTTCTAGACCAAAATATATTTAAATTATTTTTTACTTTTTTGTGACATGGAAGTCGGTAGATATTTTTTGTTAAAAAGTTTTTATTTTACACTTTTTAGTGACTATATTTTTATGTTTGTATTTAAATAAAGCCTCTAAGTTTGCTTTGTGCATCTACATATTCACAAAAATTAAACATAAAACACTTTTACAATTCATACAAACAGGGCGCCCCCTCTGGAAGTACCCCTCCATCATCAGGGTTGAGGAGTTGAAGGTCAAATTTTTCATCTTATATTGTTGCTTAGTAATCTTATAACATATACGTTAGTACCAGGTGGCTAACTTCTATGGCTCAGGCTTGCAGTACCCTGCATCATCAGGGTTTAGGAGTTGAAGGTCAAAATTTTAATTTTGTGCCTCTGTTTGGTATTATTTTTACATACCCGTAAGCACCAAATTGCCAACTCCTATGGTTTAGAATTGAAGTACCCCTTCATCATCAGGGTCGAGGAGTTGAAGGTCAAAATTTTAATTTTGTGCCTCTGCTTAGTATTATTTTTACATAACCGTAAGCACCAAATTGCCAACTCCTATGGTTTAGGATTGAAGTACCCCTTCATCATCAGGGTTGAGGAGTTGAAGGTCAAATTTTTCATCTTATGTTTTTGCTCAGTAATCTTATAACATATACGTAAGCACCAAATGGCTTATTCCTATGGTTTTGGCTTTAAGTACCCCTGCATCATCAGGGTTGAGGAGTTGAAGGTCAAATTTTTGTCCCATGAATTTGCTTAACAATTTCATTATATATTCGCAAACATCAAACGACCAACTTTTATAGTTCAGGCTAGCAGTACCCCTGCATCATCAGGATTGAAGAGTTGAAGGTCAAATTTTTCATAGTAAATACCTACATAGTAATTTTATTCTATATTTTACTCAATTGGACTTCTCCAGCTAAGGTTCGGCCGACTATCACTAATTTTATTATTTTGCTCCAAAAAGTTGAAGATCCTATGATTAGAACCTTATCAAACTCTTATCAGACTACCCCTGGAGTACATCCTTTCTAATAAAAAAAGAATCATCAAAATCGGTTGGCGGGATATTGAGTTATTCATACATTTATCGCGTACATTGAAAATGCAAATTTAAGACTTATGCGTTTTTCTTATGGATGCCCTAGTCAAAAAAATACTAAAAAAAAATGGGACCCTATGACACGCACTACCTTTCAAATAAAAAAAAAATCATCTAAATCGGTTCACCCAGTCCGGAGAAATGAGGTAACAAATATAAAAAAAAAAAAAAAAAATACAGACGAATTGATAACCTCCTCCTTTTTGGAAGTCGGTTAAAAAGCAGCCAAGTGCGAGTTGGGTTCACATAAGCACGCACGCGTCATCTGTGAAAATTTCAACTATCTAGCTAGTTTGAAGGGGGTAGAACCAGTGTACTTCGACCGGGGAAGTACCACCGTCACACCTATTTCTAGCGTGAAGCATTTCTTGCGTTTCGATGGAAAGGTGTGGTTGCCGGCACACTTGTATATGAGGCGACCGTCATAGTTCTCAGGAGTAGCAATGCATCTGTGATTGATTTCAGGTAGAACCCATGTTCTATATGAAGTTGATTACAGATGTCTATGGGCGGCAGTGACCACTTACCATCAGGTGGACTGCAAGCTCGTTTGCTACTTCAGTCAAATAAAAAAAAATACTACATAGCATAAAACAAAGTCGCTTCTCGCTTTATGTCCCTATGTATGCTTACGTATTTAAAACTACGCTACGGATTTTGATGCATATCAAGGTTTATGAGATATAGCCAGGCGACAGACATACAGACAGACGGGCAGACGACCAGACGCGCAGAATAGGATCCCGTTTTGCCCTTTTGGGTACGGAACTATAATAATACCATTATGTGAATTGTCAATCTCATATAAATAATGAGCTTTCAGTGGCGTAGCATGCGGTTCTAAGAGCAGCCTTGGGCAGTACCTTTTTGGGGGGGTAAAAAAACTGTTTTGTTAAAGTATTTTCTATAGGAAACTTTCAATTTTCAAAGGAATTTTCGCCGGTTTCAATACTATAATCAGATGATTTTGGAAATTTAAACACGTATCAAGCAATGAAAATTTTATTATTAACGCCTGCTGTTTTTAACTGCCCCATGTCATATTAAACTTTGATGACTATAGTTAATAATACGTATGTAGAAGCGCTTTTACTCACATTTCGATTTGTAATAATACCATAAATTTCGAAATGTACCTAATTCATAATAAATTTTATAAATCAACAATCATATTGAAAAATAATTTGAAACATGAAAGTATCTGAGTAAAAAATTTAATATAATATCAAATATTAAAATTATTGTCCTTCATTTTCAAGTTTAAAAATGCATTTAAAGCATTTTCTGTTAGCCTTTGAAGAATTTTTGTTTACTACGTTTTAATATTCCATATTCAGCTATTAAAAATAAGGCCCTTATTACTAAGCCTCAGCTGTCAGCCCGAATGTCACAGAGGTCTTATTTCTTGAATTTTTAGAAGTTTAGGTAATTTCAATAAATGAGAAACGTTATTTTAATAGTAATTAACTGAAATGAAAAGAAACATTATCAAATTATTAAGAAAATGTTAACTGCTAAAATACGATTGATTTTCACTCATTAACTATAACTACCAAGTAGTACCTATAACCACCAATTCGCACTTGGCCAGCGCGTCAGATTGTGGCCTAAATCTCTCTCATTCCGAGAGAAGACCCGTGCCCAGCAGTGGGACAATAATGGGTTGACGATAAGTACCTATAACCAGTGGTAAGTATGACAGTGGTCCCCGAACTATCGGGGTGGTATCACCGCCACACTTATTCTAACGGGAGGTGGTAGAACTCGTGTAGTTCGACCGGGAAAGTACCACCGTCACACCTATTTCTAGCGTGAAGCACTTCTTGCGTTTCGTTGGAAGGGTGTGCTTGCCGGCACACTTTTATACGTAGCGACCATCATAGTCCTCGGGAGTAGCAACGCATCTGTGATTGACTTCAGATAGAACCTATGTTCTATATGCAGTTGATTACAGATGTCCATGGGCGGTAGTGACCACTTACCATCAGGTGGACTGCATGCTCGCTTGCTGCTACAATCAGAAAAAAAAAACAGTTCATGCGTCTTGGTGGATGGGTTTGTTGCCGGCTCACTTATACGAGGCGACTATCGTAGTCCTCGGAAGCAGAACCACATCTGTGATTGACTTCAAATAAAATCTGTTCTATATGAAGATGCTTTCAGCCGTCCGCAGTGACCAGTTACCATTACAAGAACTGCATCATCGTTTGCAATTTTAAGCACTGCTTCTTCAATAAAAAAACTAATAAACACAGACTAGGTAAGCATAAGTTTGTCCCTGTAGTTCCGGGATCAGAATAGGGCTACGGCATCCCCTGCCTGACGTAAGAGGCGACTAAAACGGGCTTCCGGGGTTGCAGGCGGCTAGAGGGAGCTCGAATCGTTCGATCAGGCGGTCCCGGGAAGGACGGTGGTATGTGGTCGCATACCGTCGTAAAGACTAAACGGAGCGGTGGGCCCACCCATCTGGGAGGAGTCCGATGGGGCAACGCGCTTAGAGAATTCCGGTTGAGGTCGTTTCGAGATCCCGGAGTCCTCTTTATAGCGCCGAGGACGTCCACCGGGGTTTTAGTGCGGTAAATATCCCACATAACCCTGCATCGCTCCCACGGCGTTTACCTTTTGAAGGTCTCGAGAACAAAAAAAGGAAAGCATAAGTTTAATACACTTATTAGTAATTACGTTATGAAAGCCAGTACTTGATAATTTCCAGTGACATTGACTTTCGTTTAAAGGTAGCGATAACAAATTTCCCAAGGTCTGCTACTTTTTGATTAAGTACAGTTAGCAAAGAAAACGACGCATAGAGTACGTGATGTGAATTTATGAACAATTTAACTTAATAACTAATGAACAAAAACTATTTTTATAAAGAAATTCGCGTTCCCAAGGTCGCTGTTAGTCATATTTTTAATATAAATAACTTATGTATAAAACTTATAGTTGAGAAAGTGACCTTTGGAGACCTAATGACCTTACAACTTCGAATAACTGTAATGAGAATATCTATATATATAAAATTCTCGTGTCACATTTTTCGTTCCCGTGCTCCTCCGAAACGCCTTGACCGATTCTCATGAAATTTTGTGAGCATAATATACTTATATAATACTTAATATAAGTAGATTTGAGAATCAGCCAAAATCTATTTTTCATACCCCTTATTGATAGGCGTTGACGACCCTTAACAATTTTTTTTTAAATTTTATATGATAAAACAACGTTTGCCGGGTCAGCTAGTTTTATTATATTTTATCCATGGGTATTACATCACCCGACAGCGAAAAAGGAACGTAATGTTTTTTGTGAACGAACGTATGTATGTTTATATCTTTGTATGTCTAGTAGTATCATCAAATGAAATCTAAATAGATAGATCACTAAAAAAATATAATTATGTATGATAACACTTTTATGTTGTTATTTGGACTTGAAAATCCAATAAAGCATTAAATTTTATAAATTATCACGATCAAAATAGAAGGTCTTTAAAGCACTCGGGTTTTTATTTCAATAATTTACCAATGTAAGCAACATTGGTAATTTTTTTTTTTTATTTTGCTTAACTTATCGCTGAATACTTAGGTCACTTCTATTTATTACGTTACACGTGTAGTCAGATATCAAATTTTGACATGGGTTGACAGAGGCGAAACGTGACATCAAATGTAATGAAATTAAAAAGCAAAGCAATTAAATACACACGGCTACAGGACGTGCAATGTCAAATTTTTATACTCAATTTATTACCTGACCACAACAATTAGGCGCATGAAATAAAAACAGTTACGTACCCCGCACCTTGCTTCTGTCCCCGCGCGTCCCATAGTGACGTGCAGTCGTGTATTGATGGTTGTTGTGTTGTGTTGTATGGAATATACTTCGTATCGGGATGAAAATCCTTAGTTCTAATGACGTTTCAACTATCATGCGCCTAAATCTTTTGGTCGAGTAGTATCATCCATTTTCATACGGATATCATCTAATTACTTGACTTTTGTCATTCATATCAAAGAGCAGTGATAGCCTAATGGTTGAAATTTGCCCTCTTGATTGATCGTTTTTACGAAGAAGTAAAACATCGTGAGAAAACCTGATCGGAAAAGTTCTCAAAGTTATGTGAAGTCTATCAATTTACATTTGGCCAGCGTGGTGTACTATGGCCTAAAGCTGTCTTATTCTGAGAGAAGACCTGTGCCTAGAAGTTGGAAAATAATGGGTTGACTATAATGACATAAATGTCAGAATAACCTATTATAATTGCTAATAAAATAAAATAAAAAATAAAAAAATCTCAACCCTGTAAAGATACATAAATAAGCAAACATTTAAAAAGTATTTATAGACGAGCCATCAAGATCTAATGAGTTACACTTATATTTTGATTATAGAAATATAAAATTTGCGTAACATAGAAGTAGGAAATATGTTATTATTAGAATCGATTATTTTATTATGGACTATTCTATACCTTAATCTATATATGAGCCCATAGTGAATATCGATCTGATTTTTGTCATGTTTTCAATGAAAAATGGGAAGAAAATCGAAATTTACCGATAGATCTCCATTTTACTAACAAATCTGGTACAAAAAACCAATTGGGAAAAACATGCCATATACTCGTTTTTATTGGCGCACAGATTATAACATACACACGATTATAATGAATGAAAGCTTTTCAGAACCTTTTATACTCGTTACACCTGAGACTGTAATGGTTTAAAAACTCTCAATTAAAAAGTTCGTCTAGAAAGTTTTCAAACATGCTCCATTATGTAATGAAAGATTCGGCCAATTCAGAACTTGAGAATCTAATTTAAAAGTAGGTTAATTTTTTTTTCTTATGCGCGTTTTTTTTTCTTATGTGCGAGTGTACACACCAATCCAAATACTTACCGTATTTGGATTGGTGTGTCTCTCGTCAACCCATTATTGTGCCACTGCTGAGCACGGGTCTTCTCTCAGAATGAGAGAGTTTAGGCCATAGTCCACCGCGCTGGCCAAGTGCGAATTGGCGGACTTCACACACCTCCGAGAACTTTTTTTTTTTAAGAACTCTCGGGTGTGTAGGTTTCCTCACGATGTTTTCCTTCACCGAAAAGCAGTGATAATTAATTAATAATACGCACATAAATCAGTGGTGCGTGCCTGGGTTTGAACCTCAGACCTCCCGATCGAGAGGGCAAGTTTCAACCATTAGGCTATCACTGCTCGTATTTGTGTGTAGACTCGCACATTTATTGTTACCACGTTTTTGGTTCATCTATCCGTCGACAGGTGTGTGAGGTGTGTGAGGTGTGTGAAGACCTCCAATCGCACTTGGCGCGGTGGACTATGGCCTGAAACTCTCTCATTCTGAGAGGATACCCGTGCCCAGCAGTGGGACAATAATGGGTTGACAACGATACAAAATGTATTCAGCTGGAGCTAGCAAGCATTGTAGTTGCACAAGTTTCACATTGCGGTATATTCCAGCTTAGATCAGTACCACAGAGGTGGAACCACGCATCTTTTAAAACACTGTGTCGACACGGAACGAAATCGCTTTAAAGGTATTTTATTCTTTAACGAGAAAATGATTCATCTCCTGTCGGAACAAGTGGGTAAATAGACTATTAGTGTCCACTAGGACAAGGTCGGCAGAAGTTTCGAGCGTGTTTTCATACTCGTTATACTATTTTTGAGTTGTTCTACTGTTTTCGTTCATCTTGCAGTTCTTTTGTTAGGCTAAAAGGCAAGTTACTAACGGTCCAAATTCATTTAACAAAGAAATTTTCAAGCAAATAAGTTAGAAAGGTTAAAAGTGATTTCGAAATATCTTTACGCTTCAAGAATTACGTTTAACCATATCATTTTGTTCTTGTCCAACATCCTACCTAATTATTTGCCGTAATTTAGTGTTGGAAATTTATAAAGCAATGTTGATATCCCGAACTCATCATTTAGAAATATACTAGATACACAGTGTCGAACAAAACTGTCACCTAAAACTGTCTTTAAATGCAATTTGCAATACAACCTTATGTCCATGATCTAAAGTTGTATTTACAACGCTTTAAGCAAAAAGCAATAAAATTTTACTATGACAGTGTTGAGACGCTGAATGTGTATCTTGGGTTTTTCTATATCGATGCCCGAAGTAAATAAATCTTCCCACGTTGTGAGAGAATTGTATTAAACATTATCGTCGTCGGCTGGTCCGAAGTTCAAACCTAGGAACGCACCACTGATATATGTGCGTATTAGAAATTAATTATCACTGTTTTTCGGTGAAAGAAAACATCGTGAGGAAACCCGACCCTACACACCCGAGAGTTTATTTTAAAAAAAAAGGTCTCGGAGATGTGTATAGACATTGGCCAGCGCGGTGGACTATGGCTTAAAACTCTCTCATTCTGAGAGAAGACCTGTGCCCCGCAGTGGGACAATAGTGGTTCATTATTGTCGATAATAACTCTGGATTCTCTGGAGTTGTCCCTGTAGTTCTGGGACCAGAATAGGGCCTGCCTGCTTGAGGCAAGCGATGACTTAAAAGGGGCTTCCGGGGTTGCGGTTGGCAAGAGTGGGTGAGTGGGAGTCGAACCGTTCTATAACGCGAACCCGGGAAGGAGGCAACTATTTTTTTTTATCTGATCGAAGTAGCAAACGAGCATGCAGTCCGCCTGATGGTAAGTGGTCACTGCAGCTCATGGACATCTGTAAGCGACTTCATACAGAACATGGGTTCTGTCTGAAGTCAATCATAGATACGTTCAGATGGAACCCATGTTATGTATATAGTTGATTACAGACGTCCATGGGCGGCAGTGACCACTTACCATCAGGTGGACTGCATGCTACTTCAGTCAGATAAAAAAAAAACTTACTAGATGCATCGTTTGCTATTAAATTTAAAAACAAATACAAATTAATAAATACATTTTTGAAAAGAGATAGGTGTGACTGAAATTTGATGGAAAAACATACCATTATGTTATTGCGGCCTTAACCCAATTATTTATAGATTTATAATATAAACCTTCAGTTTAAGTAACATTATACAAACCAGCACGCTAATACTTATCCAAGTAGGATATAGAAATTATGAACCAATTTACTAGTTAAATTGCTCTGTGATTGCATATACACAACAATTATTGTTGTTTGATCAACCAATATATTATCTATTTTATCGATATAGGTAATGTATGGTAATGTGTGATAATGCGTCGATATCTGATTATAACACAAATCTCAGTAAATAAGATTATTCATACATATTATCAAGCAAATAGTGGTCACTGAAAGTTCCATGATCGAGAGTAGTGTTAGCCTAACTTAAAACTTTGTGTTTCAATCGACGGTCCGAGGTTCAAAACCAAGGTCCTATAAATTTTCAAAAATGGTATGCTTATTGAAAGTTAATTATCACTGCTTTATGTTTAAACAACATTGTGAGGAATCCCACTGCAACTGAGTTTTTTTTTATCAGACTGAAGTAGCAAACAAGCATGCAGTCCACCTGGTAAGCCACTATCGCCTATGGACACCTGCCTCATATAAAAGTGTGCCGACAACCACTCCCTTCCATAGAAACGCAAGAAATGCTTCACGCTAGAAAAAGGTGTGGCGGTGGCACTTCCCCGGTCGAGCTACACTGGTTCTACCACCTTCAAAATTTAAAAGATTAAAGAAAAGATCTCAAAGATGTGTGCAGTCTTCCAATTCGCACTTGACCAGCGCGTTGGATTATGGCATTAAATTCTCTCATTCTGAGAGAAGATCCGTACCTGTAATAAGACAGTCATGGGTCAACGAATAACGACGATAATGTTTAATACGATTCTCTCACCACGTGGGAAAATTTATTTACTTCGGGCATCGATATAGAAAAACCCAAGATTCAGCGTCTCAAAACTGTCAAACAGTAGTAAAATTTTATTGCTTTCTGCTTAAACCGTTGTAAATACAACTTTAGATCATGAGCGTAAGGTTGTACTGCAAATTGCATTTAAGGACAGTTTTAGGTGTCAGTTTTGTTCGGCACTGTGTATCTAGTATATTTCTAAATGATGAGTTCGGGATATCAATATTGCTTTATAAATTTCCAACACTAAATTACAGCAAATAATTAGGTAGGATGTTGGACAAGAACAAAATGATATGATTAAGAGTAATTATTGAAGCGTAAAGATATTTTGAAATCACTTTTCAACCTTTCTAAGTTATTTGCTCGAAAAATTTTGTTAAATGAATTTGGACCCTTAGTAACTTGCCTTTTAGCCTAACAAAAGAACTGCAAGATGAACGAAAACAGTAGAACAACTCAAAAATAGTATGACGGGTATGAAAACACGCTCGAAACTTCTGCCGACCTTGTCCTAGTGGACACTAATAGTCTATTTACCCACTTGTTCCGACAGGAGATGAATCATTTTCTCGTTAAAGAATGAAATACCTTTAAAGCGATTTCGTTCCGTGTCGACACAGTGTTTTAAAAGACGCGTGGTTCCACCTCTGTGGTACTGATCTAAGCTGGAATACACCGCAATGTGAAACTTGTGCAACTACCACAATGCTTGCTAGCTCCAGCTGAATACATTTTGTATCGTCGTCAACCCATTATTGTCCCACTGCTGGGCCCGGGTATCCTCTTAAAATGAGAGAGTTTCAGGCCATAGTCCACCGCGCTGGCCAAGTGCGAATTGGTGGACTTCACACACCTCCGAGAACTTTTTTTAAAAGACCTCTCGGGTGTGTAGGTTTCCTCACGATGTTTTCCTTCACCGAAAAGCAGTGACAATTAATTTGTAATACGCACATAAATCAGTACTGGGTTTGAACCTTGGACCTTCCGATTGAGAGGGCTAGTTTCAACCATTAGGCTATCACTGCTCAGACTATCACTGCGCACATAACATAACATTATTATAAAGATATTCAAAATGGTATGGAATTGCTTATAGTCGGTCGGTTATAAATAACACCACTCCTTATCTTTATGTGAATATTGTAAAAAGGTATACTCCAGAAGATTGGCATCAACATTTTTCTTATGACATTAACATCCACTGCGATCACAATTAGACACAAATTTGCTTAAACCCTTTTTCCGGTTTCGAGAGTGAAACTTTCAAGAGGGGTCCCTCGATGTGTGAGTGATGCCGGATTCTGTGAAATTTTTACCCACTAATACTGGCGATGACTGTCCTCGACGCTGCGAAGAGTACTCCTCGATTTCCAAAGTAAAGCAACCCCATAAGGAGTATATATTCAGCAGAATACCTCGAAATGTCTATGAATAGATGTAGAATAAAACAAACCAAACTATTTATCAAATACTAAAATTCCACGGATTCTAAAGTCAGACTTCTAAATTGAATTCCCCAAAGTTCTTGAGTGTTATGCCTACCGCATGTTCATTTGAGCAATTTGTTTTTCAAACTCTAAAAGTATTACTGGAATTGAATATATTCAGAATATTGTATTTTATAAATAAAACTATTTGATTCCAGCGTTTTCATTAGCTTCAGCCACGACAACTACGTTAGTAAGAATCCTATATTTTCATTTAGATAAACTACGTCTGTGCATAATTTAAGCGAAATTGGACCAATAGTTTCTGCGTGAAAAAGTAACAACCACACGTGCAACCTCACAAAAATCTGTATTTATATTATTATTAAGATTATTTATTATCATTATAATTATAATTAAGACATTAAATTAGAGAAATTCTCATTTTTTCTAAATTATCAGCAAGCCATTCGTTAACCAACCGAAAGACCAAGCTAAAAATATGTTTTCCTTATCACACTTAAATGTATACATAGTATAGTTACTATGAAGAAGAGGCAAACAAAGTTGTACTAATTTTAATTAAGTCTTAAACTCTTCAGATACTCGTTTAAGATTCTTGAGATAGTCATCTACGGTAATAAATCTTGGGTCTGAAGAAGTGTATTTTGTTAAGGTATCTCTTTGTTAAGGTCCCGTACCCAAAGGCTAAAAACGGAACTATATTACTAAGACTCCGCTGTTCGTCTGTACGTTTGTCTGTCACCAAGCTGTATCTCATGAACAGAGATAAGTCAGTTAACATTTTCACAGAATATGTATTTCTGTTGCTGCTATAACCAAAAAAAACTTAATAAATTTAATATGTGAGATTTATTATTGCTTGCTTTGTAATCATTCATTCACTCAAAAACGTAACATTACAATGTGGATGAGAATGCTCATCTTAGTGTATAATTTTTTTATATATAATAGATCTTTTCATGTTTTTTTTCCAGAAATATCAATGCCACACTTATTTCTGCCTTCTAACAGCAGTGTTTTGCGTCGCTGGATTCTGTTCTGAAAATTGGGATAAGGGAAAGATACGGTGTCTAATTAATACGATATCTTATATGTATCCTTGGGACACCGCGTCTTTACAAAACACACGGTGCCGAAAATGATTATTTTATTCACTTTAATGACTGAATATTGATAGATTATTAAATTAGCAATATTTAATGATTTCTAAAGATGTCAATAATTTTTGACCTCCATAAATAAGGGTTATGATGCCTGAACCAACTTTGTTATAAAAGGGCGAGCGCCCGCGGTATCAAAATTCTTGTTCGAGCCGTCGAAGCGATCGGACCTCCTCAACTTTAAATAAATTGAAGAAGAATATCTCTTGTGTTTTGCTTGAAACCTTCGAGGATGGAAAGCAATCAAGACCCTGACCTTCGTGACATCATGTTTCCTTGTTAAATATTATAGTGCCAATATTTATGACGTGCATTTGTGAATAACAAAAACTTGCAATAACTATCAGTCGGATTTCGTTGAAAAGATTACATATAGTTCAAAATCCAGATTAATACATTACTGTGGTACAACTGCAGCGGGCAAAGCCGCGGGTACAACGTAGTATAAAGTACAACTTGTAATATTGTTGCTAAGCTTACGCACGAATACTTAACCGTACCCACCTCAACGTGAAATGGAATGAAGAATAAAATATGCAGGAGTTCCCTCTTGGGAGACTTGCAATCATTGTCAGATAGTACATTCTCTTTCTTTGTGTCGTGTCAAAACTTTTCCATCTCAATTCCCTTATTCAAATTTATTTCGAGTTGCTCCGGAACTTACTGAATTTATGGTGTTGTTTGAGCTGCGTTCTGGTTTAAATTGTAGTTCCTCTTCTATTTTTATTTCACTCTTAGATATCAATAGATAAAAGTGTTAGCAGTGGGGGTTGGCATGTATAGTAATTAGATGACGACCCGCGTGGCGCAGCGGTTACCATACCGGTCTGACACGCAGTGGGTCCCGGGTTCGATTCCCGGCCAGACAGGTGATGAGTTTAGATTATTGTTCTGGGTCTGGGTGTTTGTGTATTCGTCTTTGTGTGTGTCCATGGCACCCACGACACAGGAGAAAATCCTACTGTGGGGCTATGAGTGTAGAAAGCGTTTAAAGCGTTTAAAGATTTCATAAAGAAATACACACTTTGAAAATTTCGAGGTGCCCGGTATCCGAATCCCGGACTTTCCGGAATTTAAAATACACTACAACAGCGTTTCCAAAATGAGTCAAGACTTGGAATCGGACCACAAAAGTAAAATACTGAGTCACAGAATTGTCTCTTTGTATTCGTATTGTTTTCGTAAATGAACGAGAGGCCTTTATGAATTTAGGACTTTGGTTGAATTTAGATGAATACATTATTGATATAGCTGCTCGGTTGAATTTAGATGAATATATTAAAGACGATAGCGAACTCGTCATTTGGATGATAATTCTACCCGCAATTGGTCGCAATTGTAGACATTAAATAACATCTGACATCTGACAACACAGTATGATTTTAGATTACACATAAAAACATGAGGTTACGTCAATGTGTAAACAATAAACATGTACCGGTTTTTTTTATTTGATTTAAGTGGCAAACGAGCACGTAGTCCTGATGGTAAGTGGTCACCGCCACCCATAGACATTTGTATGCAACTTCAAATAGAACATGGGTTTTATCTGAAGTCAATCACAGATGCTAGTAACGCTCCCGAGGATTGTGATGGTCGCCTATCATATAAAAGTGTGCCGGCAACCACACCGTTCCATCGAAACGCAAGAAATGCTTCAAGCTAGAAACAAAGATGTTGCGGTACTTCCTGTAAAAACCGGTTATTTCCAAAATCATAAAAGTTTGAGGATCGGTACATTAGTTGGATATTTCTGCTTTCCCATGCCGTATATTGGCTCCAAGTTACCTATTTATCAATTCAGCTGAAAGACAGCTAAACCATAAAAGGAATAATAACCGTTACTTTCAGAAACGGAATAGCTTGAAAGTAACATCGCTACATTACACTTAGTCACGATACTCGTGGAACTGACAAAATATACCCAAGAATAACATTTCCGTATATAAAATATATATAAAACGGGCTTCCGTTTGTAGCTTCGTTCTCGCAAAATAAACTTTGTACGTTGTGGAATTTCTTTCATCGTTTCTAGTTCGTAACAAAAAAAATGCCAAATTGTGGTCGATATGTGGGTAGGTATGACGATGTATGTACATGTTTTGCAAAGGCGGTAGATTGAGGATGGTTCAACGGGGAAGGTACCATGGTCACACTTATTTTTATCGTAAAGCTTTGTGTTTCCTTAGTCTTGGGGAGTAGCGACACATCTTTAGCATGTACTCCTGTTTTATTTGAAATTATTAAAGACTAGCTGAAACCCCCAGCTTCGCCCGCGTTAAAAAAATAGATGTAAATCAATACATCTATTTTGTCCGTGAGAGTAAAATATTTTCCCACAATAAAATGTAGCCTATATGTTAATCCAAAGTGTCGGCTAACTCCCTACCAAATGTTATGAAAATCGTTCCAGTCGTTTAGATGTGAAAAGTAACAAACATACACACTCACAAACTTTCGCCTTTATAATATTAGTATGAAGTATGATGTCTATGGGTGGCAATGGCCACTGTCTATCGAGTGGACTGCATACTCTTTTGTTAATTCAATCGTATAAAAACAATTTTATATTCTGTTGTTCATTGAAAAGTGTATAAATTATCCGTATACGATTCCACTACTCTATAAATATATTGCATAATAAAAATCTGTGCTTCAATAGGTAAAACATCTGATTCCAATATAAAAATTTATTGTAATATTTTGTTCTTTCTGAAGCACAATAGTATTGGTTTCAAAGCCACTTAAAGTACTTATTACTTAGCGAGTTTGCTAAGTTCAACGAGTCAATAAGAACCTTCTTTCGAACATAAATTCAAACTTGGGTGTATCTTGTAATATTATATGTACACTAAGGATAATAGATACAAGATACGACTTTTTTGTTTTGACAAGAGAGTTACCTCCGACACTCCGATTTCTAAGGTGAATCAGTAGCAACGCAACTGTGATTGACTTTAGAGATTCATATAGAATCCATGTTCTATATGAACTTGTTCACAGAAATCCATGTAAAGCAGCGATCAGTTGCTATCAGGTATGTTTCATGCTCGTTCGTTGTCGTCAACCCATTATTGTCCCACTGCTGGGCACGGGTCTTCTCTCAGTATGAGAGAGTTTAGGCCATAGTCCACCGCGCTGGCCAAGTGCGAATTGGTGGACTTCACACACCTCCGAGAACTTTTTTTTTTTTAAAGAACTCTCGGGTGTGTAGGTTTCCTCACGATGTTTTCCTTCACCGAAAAGCAGTGATAATTAATTTATAATACGCACATGAATCAGTGGTGCGTGCCTGGGTTTGAACCTCGGACCTCCCAATCGAGAGGGCAAGTTTCAACCATTAGGCTATCACTGCTCGTTCGTTACTGTAATGTAATTAATATTGATATACCTATGCATACCAAACTAAACAGCATTGCTTTTTGGTTACAACTAATATCCTTTTTAGGACTCCATATTTAATGTTAATAAAATGCTATGCCTCCGTTGTCTGTCCGTCACTCTCTTGAAGAGCGATATCTTGTCCACATGAAGCAAACAATTGAATTTTTTTAGAGCGATTACTATGGCCGTGAGAACAACAAAATATCTACTTAAAGAAAAGAAAAAAATATATAAAAACAAAAAATCCGACTGCTGAGATACTACGTGTAACATTTTACAATGCGGTAGGGACTTGTTTTTCATTTTCAGTTAATTAAATAACGCGAAGAAATGTAAGCGTGCCTAATTCTAAATTGGGGTGAAATAGAGTGAGAATATGATACCACTTCTGTGCCTCTCCTGTCTTTCTTTCTTTCCAGTATCCACTCTCTTTCCAGTTCCTGTTGTTGATTTATTTAATGATCCGTCAGAAGGAGGTTAATGTTTTTTTAGCGTAGATATGTGTAAATGTACGGCTTGACAGAAGTGCGGGGATAAACAAACATAATAAAAATTAAACTATAATAAGGCTTGTTATGTGTAGCACCCTGCAGTCTTACCTTCTTAAAGTTATAATGTAAGTTGTAATGTAAATTTTAATTGTATGTGAATGTAGGTAACTTTGTAACGTTTTCACGTCAAAACGGCTCAACCGATTATCATGAAACTCTGTACATGTATTTTTAGAGATATTAGAACAAACACAGATGTTTTTTTGAATATGCTTTAAAAATGTTTTGTTACACATGATTGTTTTAAAAAAAATGAAAATCAGTCAACTTCAAAGCCTTCCAAACAATATCTTATTGACTATAGCTTTGGTTGTTCTGATTTTATGTAAATTTCTACATCGCGAGCGAAGACGCGGGTAAAAGCTACTTAATATAAATGCGAAAGTTTGTTAGGATGTATACATGTATTTGTTACTGTTTCGCGCAAAAACTTCTGGTTTGCCGGATCTTGCTGAAATTCTGTCCTCTCCTGTCTTTCTTTCTTTCCAGTATCCACTGTCTTTCCAGTTCCTGTTATTGATTTATTTAATGATCCGTCAGAAGGAGAGTAATGTTTTTTTAGCGTAGATATGTGTAAATGTACGGCTTGACAGATTGTAACTTATGACCTCATGGAAAGTGCGGGGATAAACAAACATAATAAAAATTAGACTTTAATAACGCTTGTTATGTGTAGCACCTTGTAGTCTTACCTTCTTAATGTTATAATGTAAGTTGTAAGCTGTAATGTAAGTATTATCGTCATCAACCCATTATTGTCCTACTACTGGGCACGGGTCTTCTCTCAGAATGTCAGAATGAGACAGTAATGTAAGTATTAATTGTATGTGAATGTAGGTAATTTTGTAACGTTTTCACGTCAAAACGACTCAACCGATTATCATGAAACTCTGTACATGTATTTTTAGAGTTATTAGAACGAGCATAGGGTATTTTTTAATATGATTAAAAAAAATGTTTTGTATACCTGATTGTTTATAAAAAAAATAAAAATCAGGCAATTTCAAAGCCTTCCAAATAATATTTTATTGACTATAGCTTTGGTTGTTCTGATTTTTTCACATTTCTTCATCGCGAGCGAAGACGCGGGTAAAAGCTACTTAATATAAATGCGAAAGTTTGTTAGGATATATACATGTATTTGTTACTGTTTCGCGCAAAAACTTCTGGTATGCCGGATTTTGCTGAAATTGGGCACACCCATAGTTTCGTCGTCAACCCATTATTGGGCACGGGTCTTTTCTCGGAATGAGAGAGTTACTTCACTCATAGTTTATGACCTAGATTAACACATAGATACTCATTACCGTGGCAAACGTGGTCAGAGCGGGGGAAGACGCATGGATAACCTCGTCTACTATAACTTCTATCTATATATATATAACATTTCCGTGTCACAGTGTTCGTTCCCGTACTCCTCCGAAACGGCTTGACCGATTCTCATGAAATTTTGTAAGCATATTGGGTAGGTCTGAGAATCGGCCAACATCTATTTTTCATACCCTTTAGTGATACGAGTTGTCCATCCTTAACATTTTTTTAAATTTTTATATTGCATAACAACGTTTGCCGTCAGCTAGTTTTAACGTATTTCCCTATTGTAGTTCTTTTCTTTTATTGGTTTATGCAATTAGGTTTCTTTGCTTTCCTTATAATATATTTAATGAGTTTCGTGGTATGAATGATGTTTCATTTGAACGTTTATTATATGCAGTTAGCGAAAAGGAAATTGCCCAATCTGAAAGGAAATTAGACGCTATTCAGACATTTCCGTTTGGTTAATTACGTCATATTACATGCGATGGTCATGTAGCCCCTTGTACTCAATGAATGTATAGCAAGGGGCTAAAAAATGGGGGGAGGGGGGAATGTAAATAGCCGTTTGTTGAAGATCTAAGAAGTTATACTTCAATCTGAGGAAGTTACACTTCTGTGGTGTAAGTTTTAAAATATTCGTATCTATTTCGTATCTATATCGTAGTTGAAGGTGGTAGAACCAGTGTAGTTAGATCGGGGAAGTACCACCGCCGCACCTAATTCTAGCGTGAAGCATTTCTTGCGTTTCGATAGAAGGGTGTGGTTGCCGGCACACTTTTACATGAGGCGACCATCATAGTCCTCGGGAGAAGCAACGCATCTGTGTTTGACTTCAGATAGAACCCATGTTCTGTATGAAGTTGATTACAGATGTCCATGAGCGGCAGTGACCACTAACCATCAGAGGACTGCATGCTCGTTTGCTACTTCAGTCAAATAAAAAAAATACACAATTATACAGCTCTAATCAATTCTGAAGATGCTTTGCTAACCCTAAGGACTTAGTCGGATCGTCACGTATAAGTTTCTGCCTTAGCAAGCCCTTTAAACTAGAATACAGCACTTGACATTGTTATATAACGAGTCACCCGTCGCTATGGTCGAAATTCGACCGTAATTCAACTCAAAAACTATCAAGTTTGATATTGTCCAATGTAGCGCGAATATTTCTTAAACTCAAATTATATTAACTTTCAAGTTATTTTAAATTCAACCCTTACAGGTAAAGAGAGGTTTAGTTAATAGTAGTACAGTAGGAATAGTTATGCATATAAAGGCAATAGAGGGTAATTTGAGAAAGATATCTGGACATTATCATTTTGGACGTTTTGTGTTTTCATAGTAAGACATTGAATGTTTTATCACGGTAATAATTACTATTATCCTGGTTTTATTTCGTTTATTATATGTATGTGTTTGTGTCAAATACACGGTAGTAGATGATTTTATGTTTTTTGTATGCATTATTTAAACAAAAAATAGCATTTGATTCGTCTTCTCTACATTAACCATAACCGTGTGTAATTTTGTATTCCTCCGTCCGTGGCAAGTATCTTAAAAAAATCTCTTATTTAGATATAAACATAAGTGTGACGATACTTCCTGACTAGTATACCCAAAAACATTAAAAACGTAGAAAAATCATAACAATCAACAGTTACTACTATATTAACATTCTCATTGTATTCTCAAGTAGTAACCGAAAATATTAATGAGCTTCAATTATTTTTGTAGTTTGAGTCCGGAAGCCATTTAATACTATTGTTATTCGATAGCCAAATAGAAGGACTTTATGATGATATTGTTCTTCAACAATTTATATAACCGATAACAATAACAGTTCTATACATGTATCATAACTATCTTTCTAAATTTGGGTTCCTTGTAACGTTGTTGCTGAACACGTAAGTCACGTATGCATGTCATATATATAAACAGAAACTTAAATCTATATACATATAATTATATAAGGAGGAAAACTGAATAAAGTACTGACATATCAACGCACAGCCCACCACACCAACCACTGTTATTTCAAATTAGCGATTTTGTACCATGTTCTCTTTTATAGTGAAAGTGAGCCTAAGAAAGGATTTATGGAAATTCGCCCCTAAGGGAAAAAGTTGAAAGTTTGTATGAAAGTCCGCAAATTATAATGCTACCTTACTATATCGTTTTATCGAGTTTATGTCAATATTACCATATAAACCAAAATAGATTTGACTAGTTTTCCTCCAGTTCTGCCAGTATGGGTCAAAATTACTACCGTAATGAGTATCTGTATGTTAATCTAAGTATTAATGCATAAATATGCCAAATAGAGCAGTGATAGCCTAATGGTTGAAACTTGCCCTCTCGATCGGGAGGTCTAAGGTTCAAAACCAAGCACGCACCACTGATTTTTTAGAAATTAATTATCACTGTTTTTCGATGAAGGAAAGCATCGTGAGGAAACTTACACACCCGAGAGTTTTTTAAAAAAGAAGTTCTCGAACGTGGGTGAAGTCCACAAATTCGCACTTGGCCAGCGCTATGGCCTATAACTCTCTCACTCTGTGAGAAGACCCACACTCAGCAGTGGGACAATAATGGGTTGACGACAAACAAACAAACAAACAAAAAAATTTCCAGGTGTTAGTACCAGTGTAGTTCGATCTCGGTTGCTACTTCAGTCAAACAAAAAAGTCATATATATTGTATTATGTTACTGATGTTACATCATGATATCACTTAAGTAGGCACTGATCCCTAACATGACAATGAAACTAATTAAAGACCTCGCCTTGAGACCCTTACAAGTCTGAGAGTAATAAAACTAGCTGGATCCACTAGACTTATTAAATAAATGGACGGACCTAAAACTTAAAACTTATAACAATAATTTTACGTTATGATACAACATACTTGTTACAACATACTTAACAAAATACTTGTTTTCATTTTGAAGTGATAGTTTTACTAAAACTTTATATCTTAAATGTCAGTCTGGATTTATTACATTAGGCATTATTTTTTAATTCGAATCAAATAACCTAATCATTATATTAGTTTAGTTCTATGAGTTTAATTCTAATTTTTTAGGCAAAGTAACAATAGTAATTACTAGACATATTACACAAAAAAATTGATTTTTTTTGGCTGAATTAGAGCAAAGCATGGCATTAAAAATTGATTTAACCTAGATTTCAATCAACGAATACTTAGGGTTTCGGAATAACTAAAAAACAGAGAACCATATGTAAACCATGTTTCAAAGATATAACGAATTAATTTGGCACTGCGAGTACCTGAGCTGTCTCTGAAATACGTACAAAGGCAAAAAGCTAATAACATAATAATGATGTTAATAATAGACGTATATTTTAATAATTAATTCCGTTTGAAATATGTACACATAATTATAAATTGAGCTGAGTATAAAATAGATTACACGCTAATTCTGAAGTCAGTTCAGTCCATCAAGATATTTGTGCTTTGTCAGATGCCAAAATGATGGAAAATTGACACTGACAATCAGTCCAGACTGACAACAGACTGATGAAATTACAACATAGTATACGTTTGGATACAAAACGCCACAGTTTTGTAGGAATATGGATATGATAAAAAAGCCCTATGCTATGAGGGTGATTGACGCGAGAATGACACAACCAGGTGACACGAGCAGGTTCCTGTCAGTTTTCTGTCATTCAAAACGGACTGACGAATGTTATCTAAAATATTTGAATTTCATCAGTCCATTAGTCTATCAACCCAAGTGTTAGACGATAATTCTCTAGTCATACTGACCAGATTTATGGACGGAACTGACGCCATAATTTTATTTATAAAGGAAATTTTATAATAATGTGTAAATTATAATGTTGCCTTTCCACGAGAGAATCATCAATGAAGTTAATTTATTTTCATTACTAAAGCTAGGAACAGTGAAAATTGGTTCAACAGAGTTGATTATGTTTTTTATATGTGAGCTAGGGATTAAGTCTAAGATACGAGCTAAGACGCGACCGAAGTATCTTTAAAATTCATAGTGTATCTCTTCGCTTGGTTTTAATGGAAACTGGCCAATAGTTTTGCTGCTTAGCTTCTATCTTGCTTGCTTAGATGTCTTTCAAATTCTTGATGGTAAAGGAAACACTTGAAGGAGAATGAATGAGGGTGGTAAAACCGGTGCAGTTTGACGGGGAAACTACCACCGCTACATCTATTTCTAGCGTGAAGTATTTCTTGCGTTTCGATGAAACAACCACACTACAACCCACACTTACCATCAGGTGGACTGCATGCTCGTTTGCTACTTCAGTCAAATAAAAAAAAAAAAAGTGGTCACTGCCGCTCATGGACATCTGTAATCAACTTCATACAGAACATGGGTTCTATCTGAAGTTAATCACTGATGCGTTGCTATTCCCGAGGACTAGGATGGTCGCCTCATATAAAAGTGTGCCGGCAATCACACCCTTCTATCGCAACGCAAGAAATGCTTCACGCTAGAAATAGGTGTGGCGGTGGTACTTCCCCGGTCGAACTACACTGGTTCTACCACCTTGAAACTACCATCAGATGGACTTCATGCTCGTTTGCTACTTCAGACAGATAAAAAAAGAAGAAAATTGACCGAATTTAAACAAATTCCTCTACAATTTGTAGCGAAATTCAGGGTACGCGAGTAAACGTGGTGAAACACTAGTCATTACCAAGTAACATTGTTAACATTATTAAAACAAACCACCAAACTTCTTAAACTATTAATTGCTTTCAGTTTCAGTTCATCGTAATATTTTTCATTAAATATTTATAAGTTTTCGTCAAAGAGTAACATAAAAGTATTAAGATATAAGTATTTCTTCTTGTCCACCAATTCGCACTTGGCCAGCGCGGTGGACTATGGCCTAAACTCTCTCATTCTAAGAGAAGACCCGTGCCCAGCAGTGGGACAATAATGGGTTGATGAGTGAGTGATATATTTCTGGAATGGTCTATTTACTACCTTCCTTTTGATACCAATTTGGTCAAGATTTTAAGAGTCGTCCTTTCTCGACTTTTTTCTATTCACATGCATTTTTTTATCTTATATACATAGCTTATGTCAATCTGTGAACTGAATGGATTCTAATAGCCATTCTAATGCCAATTGTTTCAAGATTTAAAAAGTCGTCCTTTCTCGTCTTTTTCCTATTTACATGCGTCTTTTTCTTATATACATAGCTTATGTACTCTGTGAACTGAAAGGATTCTAATGGTATGTGATATGTTTTAATCCGTCAAGCCATTTGGGCTGTGGTGCTCCCCAAAGAAATGGGATACACACATACGCTACAAAAACATTACTCTTATGATGCAAGCGGGTCTTAATCATGCATTCAATTTGTAAAAGAGAACCGAATTGGTGTCCAGAGAATTGCATCGACGCATACATGAGCCAATTTTGTATTACGGTGTTTGATCAAACAAATAATTTGATAAACGAAAACGTGTGATCCCTTTTCACGACGACCCTATTTAAAAATTCAATTACCTACGTTTATTGCTTTTCTATAAGTTCAATGAAGAGTGACACTGGCCTAGGAATTATTAATCGGGAGAAAATGGTACGGATAAACTCGATTTAGTTTTCTATTTTAGCTTTGACGACCCGCGTGGTGCAGCGGTTACCGGTTTGACACCCAGTGGGACCCGGGTTCAATTCCCGGTCAGACAGGTATCTGAATGATGAGTTTAGATTCTTGCTCTGGGTCTGGGTGTTTGTGTTTTCGTCTTTGTGTGTGTCCATGGCACCCACGACACAGGAGAAAATTTTACTATGGTGCTATGAGTGTAGAGAGCGTTTTAAGTTTTTGTTTTGTCTATGTTATGGGTGCCATGGGCACACAATGAAACGAATAAACAAACACCCAAACTAAGAAAAAGAATCTAAATTCATCAGTCACATATATGTGTGTAGGAATAGAACCCGCAACCCACTACGAGTCAGACGGGTATTATAACGCTGGTTGTCGTCAAATTTAAAGCAGGTTGGCTTTGAAATAGCTAAGAATACCTAAGAATAATCAAAAAAATACTAAAAGTTTTATGTCGAATGTACTACATCGGCTTGACTGCTATTTGACATGTATGTACTTAAAAATAATTGTTACCTATTAATGTAGAGTCTAGAAAGATAGCAAACGAGCATAAAGACTGTGAGTAACCACTCACGGTCCACCTGATGGCAAGTGGTTACTGCCTCCCTTGGACGTCTGTAATCGACTTTATACAGAACATGGGTTCCATCTGAAGTCAATCACAGATGCGTTGCTACTCCCGAAGACTATGATAGTCGCCTCATGTGGAAGCTTGCCGCCATCACACCCTCCCATCGAAACGCAAGAAATGCTTCACGCTAGAAATAGGTGTGGCGGTGGTACCCCCCTGTCGAACTACACTGGTTCTACCACCAGCAAAAAAACACCACCGTAATGCTGCCTCAAGCTGTAGGTGTTGCGAAGGCACCTCCTTGGTCAGGTCATACTTATTCTACTTCTATTCATAATTTTTAGAATATATGATAAAATATATCATATATAATATTACCAATATATTAAATAGATCATTAATTAGCTAATAACTAAAAAGCTAACATTCGAACATGATTAGGTACCTATAATTTGAAATTAGGCCAATATATGTAATTTACACCACGAGTCAAGGTCGGAACATTCTGAGGTATTCATATTTCACACAAGGAAAACTCAGCCACGCTTCGCTATAAACCTATCGGATTTTCCAGCGATAACTTCAGACTAAAAAGTATAAAAAACGTTGTTGAATAGAAACGCAAAGTTGTGTAAAAAGTTTAAGACATTCGTTCCACTATTTACGAGTTTTACGAATACTAACCTAAAGCAGATTTTTTGTTCATAAAACAAGTTATAACATTTTGTTAAAATAGATAATAATCGAAGGTAGAATTTTATAAAATTAACAAAGTGATAGGTACTCATTAACATTCCATACAATTTATACTATTTATATTTCAATCGTCCTTAAAGGACATGGAGAATTTTGTATGGACGTTTGCATAGTTATCGAATTTGTTGTACACGCATAATTGTTGGTGTTTTAGATTCGTGAACGATAGCACATTCGATTGCTATAAATAAACAACTTGTACAACTTATTACGACGATAGATTGGACGTAAACAGTTTCCTTGTACCTTTTGTTATATTGCTAGTAATAAGTGCACCATTAAGGCATTGACTGAAGCTTTGTCAAATATTATTATGTTCCGTTTCATAATTTTTATGCATTAAATAAAAAAGAGGTATATTAACGTACATTAACGTACTTTACATTACATAGGTATGCATGGTGTGGAACGTTCAATAATATTGTTTTCATTTATATTGGTCCATCATGGCGGCAGTTGACAAACGATACGTTGAATTACTTATTAGTTTAAAATATGGGCTGACACGTATGGAGAGGTTGAAAACTATGTGTTAAATATATTTTAAAAAATGATTGCACAATATATTTACCGTGTAGGTACGTGTACGTAGAATGTACTTTTTTGGCCAACTCCTTTGGTATCCCATCATATTTAAATTGTTAAATGTGCAAATGTTACCTTTAGGTTACATATTTGCTTAAACTACATAATACCAGCGTCGTAAATTATACGTAACTACTTAGTTTTCTTACGGAACATAATATTTTTACTAATAAAATCACTCCTAAAATGAACCAATTAATTATAATAAAAATTAAGTAACTGAGAACTTCTAGTAAAAATTGGTTATTTTCTTTTTATCTGTGTGTTATTTTTTTGATAAATACAAATCTCCATAACATTATTTTTCTGAACTTCTATTAACGATGGTAAACATTTGTAAATTAATCGATAATTCTGCGATTTATTTTTGCTAAAAAAATTCTCAGCAGATTTAAATGGTTTACATGAAATCACATTCGTTATTCTTAACTTTCAATCCTTAATTAATCATTTTATAAATCGAATCTATAATGAAATGAACGTAATGCATCAAAATGTACTGGAATGATATCCAAAATCGATGTAGTAATAATTTAAAACACAAGTTATATCGATTACTATCTAATCTCTCGAATTGAAACGAATGTAGTGGACAAATCATAGGCCGAATTTCCATAGAATTACCCTAGTTAACAAATGATCTGTATTTCTATAGAATTAGCCACGATAATATTACACCCTAAGCAGCATAATTAATAGATAAAAAAGCAATAAGTACATACCGTTTACATATAACACTTCAACAAACCACGTATATAAACACGAGGCACATACAACTCAATCGCGGACTGATACGCGGAGCACGACAACCGCGACCGGCGACCATAGTCATACTGAAGTTTCAAGGGTTGCAACCCCTTTTTATACTCACGGTCAAGGGATTACCTGTTGGAGATTTTATTTTTTAATAAGTTCAAAGCCGTGTGGGTAAATTGTTACGCTCTAATGAACTGAGGGTTCATTTTTCAGTATTTTTCAGCGCAATTACTATGAAAGCTGTTACTTATTTTTTATAAGTAAACACATCAGATTATGTCGATTTGGCTTGTTTTACTGTACTTGTTTTTTATTTACCTAATTTGAATACTACAGTGAAACTCAACTACTGGTGTACTTTTAATTTGTAGAGGCAGACTATATGAAACAGCCTTCTGAGGAGCCTCGGGAGTTAAAACTTATCCGTGATCGACGCTAGGAACAGTGGCGTAACTATAAGGGGACAAGTCGCCAAAACGTCACGGGCCCCCAGCTGGAAAGGGCGTTTTGGCTTCTAACAGATCCACTGAGTTAAAGCCATGTATAACTAAATAAATAAAAACCATAATTCTAACCAAATACGGTAAAACGACGTGATTTTAAGCGGTCGTAGAAAGAAGGTTTGACCGGAGAGGTACCACCGCCACACCTGTTTCTAGCGTGAAGCATTTCTTGCGTTTCGATGATAGGGTGTGGTTGCCGGCACATTTTCACATGACGCGACCATCATAGTCCTCGGAAGTCGCAACGTATCTGAGATTAACGTACGTGAAAAATCTATACAACATTTTTTCTGAAACAGAAGAACCCAAGTCTAAAATGTTAAACACAGCTATTTCCTTATCACAAGTTTTTTTTTTGCCATCAATCTTGAGCTTAAGCTTGAGGGCTTACGGGTCTTCATCCAGACCAAAACTCTGGGTCAATCAGTGACACGTTCCTTTTGATAATTTGCAAATACAGAAACAAAGAAATAGCAAACAAACACATGGTGCAGCCATTTTAACTTTGTTTCACACTATACTTTCTTATTGTTTGTACAACGCTTTCTAAGTAGGTATATTGTGACCACTGCTACATATGGACATCTATGAACAACTTCATAATTAAGGAACAAAGTTCCTTCCTAGCCAGTGGTGTAACTATATCGTTCGAGGCTTTAAGCAAATTCATCGGATGGGCCCCCTCCCCAATATAAAAACATAAAAAAAAATAGTTGTAACCCAGTTCTAAAACTGGGTTGCATTTTTAAAAGCTTTGAATTTTTAATACATTTTTTTACTTGTGTATGCAACAAAAATAAATCACACACAAAACTCTTTTTACTGAATAAATGTTGGGAGTTGGGATTTTCCTCTGACCGTTGGTAAAAGAGTTTTGTGTGTGATTTATTTTTGTTGCATACACAAGTAAAAAAATTTATTAAGAATTCAAAGCTTTTAAAAATGCAACCCAGTTTTAGAACTGGGTTTATTTTTTTATATGTTTTTTTTTTTATATTGGGGAGAGGCCACCACCACTGGCTAGGAAGGAACTTTGTTCCTTAATTATGAAGTTGTTCATAGATGTCCATATGCAGCAGTGGTCACAATGTACCTACTTAGAAAGTGTTGTACAAACAATAAGAAAGTATAGTGTGAAACAAAGTTAAAATGGCTGCACCATGTGTTTGTTTGCTATTTCTTTGTTTCTGTATTTGCAAATTATCAAAAGGAACGTGTCACTGATTGACCCAGAGTTTTGGTCTGGATGGAGACCCCTAAGCCCTCAAGCTTAAGGTCAAGATTGAGGGCGAAAAAAGTTCTGATAAGGCTGTCTTTAACATTTTATGCTTGGGTCCTTCTGTTTCAGAAAAAATGTTGTATAAATTTTTCATGTATAGATCTCAGATACGTTGCGACTTCGGAGGACTATGATGGTCGCGTCATGTGAAAATGTGCCGGCAACCACACCCTACCACCGAAACGCAAGAAATGCTTCACGCTAGAAATAGGTGTGGCGGTGGTACCTCTCCGGTCAAACCTTTGTTCTACGACCGCTTAAAATCACGTTGTTTCACCGTATTTGATTAGAATTATGATTTTCATTTATTTAGTTATACATGGCTTTTACTCAGAGGATCAGTTAGAATAAATAAATATTTTATTTTAAGTTTCTATTGGCGGGTTTTTGTAAATAAAAGTAAATCTTTGCGCGCGTGATGCCACTTTTGTCATATTTCAGTTAAATTACAATACATAAAACAGGAGTAGTGATAGCCTAATGATTGAAATTTGCCTTCTCGAGCGGGAGGTACAAGGCTACTGATTTTTCTCAAAGTATGTGCGTATTCGAAATTAATTATTACTGCTTCACGGTAAAGAAAAACATCGTGAGTAAACTTACACACCTGAGTTTTCTTTTAAAAAGTTCTCAATTGGCCGGCGCGGCCTAAATTGGTATTTTATATTCATAGTATATGTATATTATTTTTATTGTTGACGACCCGCGTGGCGGAGCGGTTACCATACCGGTCTGACGCATAATGGGTTCCGGGTGTGATTCCCGGCTAGACAGGTATCTGAATGATGAGTTTAGTTTCATGTCATGACGACCCGCGTGGCGCAGCGGTTACCATACCGGTCTGACACGCAGTGGGTCCCGGGTTCGATTCCCGGCCAGACAGGTATCTGAATGATGAGTTTAGATTCTTGTTCTGGGTCTGGGTGTTTGTGTATTCGTCTTTGTGTGTGTCCATGGCACCCACGACACAGGAGAAAATCCTACTGTGGGGCTATGAATGTAGAAAGCGTTTTTTATGTTCTGGGTCTGAGTGTTTGTGTAGTATTCGTCTTGTGTGTGTCCATGGTACCCACGACACAGGAGAAATTCCAAGTGTGGGGCTATGAGTGTACAAACCATGAAGAAAGCGTGATGCTAATATGTCAACTTTAAGATTTATATGTCGGCGCGACACCGCGTATTTATGAAAAACACGTCGCCGATAATAATTATTTTAGTCAGTTTAAAGACGAATTAGCAACATTTAATGATTTTTAGAATTGTAATTTAGTTTACCCTCCATAAATTTGTTATTGTCACACCACCAAACATTGTTATAAAAAGGCGAGCGAACGCCGGTAGAAAAAGATTTCTTGTTTAATCGTCGAAGCGATCGGACCCCGTCAATTGTGAATAAATCGAAGAAGTTACTCCTGTGTTTTACTTGAAATATTCAAGAAAGGAAAATAATAAAGACCTCGACCATCCTGACCTGATATCACGCACTTTCACTTCATTATATATGTTTCGCAAAACTTATAAACGTCACATAACAGCAAAGAAATTTTGTATTTTTTAGAAACGGGACATTAATGGACGCTCATTTATTTATCAATCCTTATAAATCTAGAATTACTCCCATGTCCATATGTACTCCCTAAAAAAATGTTTATGTAGTTACCAAATATAATTTATGGTAATTAATAATCAGTGATTACATGAAACATAATTGTTACGGGATGTTAATAAATTTGTATCAAAGTTAAATTAGGGTTTCGGGAAACTTAATTAGTAAGAAACCGAAAACAATTAAGGCGGCTTCATCCACATCCTTCTCGGGAAGGTTTTTATGTTCCTAAATGATACACCGGCACACTTTCACATGAGACCATCATAGTCCTCGGGCCTCGGGAGTAGCAACGCATCTGTGATTGACTTCAGGTAGATCCCATGTTCTGTTGATTACAAATGTCAATGATCGGCAGTCAACACTTACCATTAGGTGGACTGCATGCTCGTTTGCTACTTCACTCAAATAAAAAAAAATACATTGGTGGGAGGCAAAGAAAATAAACCACTTAGGAAGTCACTATAATGTTTGTTATTTTATTCCTATTGAACCGACTGCGTCATAAGGAGGGTAATGTTTTTGAGCGTATGTACCTAAGTTTGTTTATCTTTTTTTTGGACACGCGCTACAGTCCAAACGATTTGACGGATTGTAATTTATGACATACCTATCATTTGGATTTGACTTAGTTTGCAGGGTGACAGAGGCAAAATATATAAATTTTAATAATAAAAAAACGTGCGGCACTCGGGGTCGGCCGCAGTAAAGCTATTGCATAGCATATTTTTTTGCAATTAAAATTATTTATTTATTTATGCAGTTTTTTCTTCTTTGATATTCATTCAAGTTTTTTTCTTTGATACTATATACTTTCTCACAAACAGATGCTTACATATTCAACTGATTTCTGAGCAGCTCGTCTCGATCCATGAGAGCTTCGTACTGTACCATTATACATACACGTTAAGGGAAAGTACAGCCCCGCTAGTGGCCCGAGTGGAAGGTGTTAGGTTTTTTCGTTACGGAATTTCTTGATTCGGTCGCCGCGCTCAAAGTCCGCCATGCAATAACTGAAAAATGACGCCTTCGATCAGATAAAGTGGACGGGGTTGATATTCCCTTATTTTTTTATGAAAATAATGGGTATCAAATGAAAGCTAGTAAATAGACCAGTACAAAAATAGGTATAGTTATATATTATAACTTTTTTATGTTATAATTTTGACACTACTAGAAAATACGCGACGGAAAATTTCAATTTGAACAGTCAGGTTTTTGTTTTGTAATAATTTCTTATAAGCTTTCGTTCCCTTTATATTCATTCTAGGGATTTACTTTGGCCCTTTGTGCCCTTGGTCCCGATTGTTATCACTGTAAATCTTACATTAATGGTTGTTGAAGACATTAGGGCCATTTTGTAAAATTCTGAAACAAGTTGGTTGAACATTATTTAGACGTACATATATGAAAGGGCACACAGCCGTGCTTTATGGAGATGTGTTCACATAAAGTGGCATCGGGCGTTGCCGGAAGTGGGATGGGTGACCTTTGGTAGAGGAATTTATGCGAGATTCTGTGCTCTTAACACCATGGTAAGCCGTCGGCTCCGGTTGTTGTCATAGAATAATAATCGTAAAGACTTCATCGAAAGCCAATGTGGTTTGAAAAATTAATTCCATTGAAAAAAGTTGCCTGCAAACTGACACCCTCCATCACTACGCATTAATGCAGCATCCTGGATTGCTCGGAAAGACCCATGTTCGGGAGTGGAACGGAACTAGGATTTTTTTTTTTTATATTGCTTGGTACAATCCGCAATCTAAGTAAATTTGTGCACTGTCACTAACGAATGTGTAAAAAATTTAGTAGATTCCATAGTATTCTGAAACACGCCATCGAAGTATTCTGAATTCCCCGCATAAATACAAGTTTCGAACAACGACTGTCGGAGCACGGCCGCTCTCCAGGCATGATCATCTCGCCTGGTGGGACATCTCCCTTTGCCAAAAACCCTTCTGTTCTCTTTGTATTTTCTAACTGGATTTCTGTTAAAAGCAGCTGCCTCCTGCAATCAATGAATGGGTAAGTGATATAGCTAATATATAGTTACAATAAGTGAGAATTCAAGCCAAATAACAATAACATTTTAGTGAAAAATATAGTTTCTTGTGAATCCACCTATTAGACCCATTCTAGGGTCTAATAGGTTGACGATGCTAATGAAACTTTTTGGTGTTTGAATCCGTTGGCATATCGTCATATATTTCCACCTTTTTTTTGTTGAGAGGAAAAAATCAAAAGGTATGCCGGAGCCTTGGGAGAGACTCCGGGTTATGTGGGATTTTACCCACTAAAACCTCCTGGTGGCCTTCCTTAGCGCTTGTAGGGACCTCGGGATCTCCAATGGAACGCGCCGGTGCCACATATTTCCACCTAATAGTTCCGACTAACAAAACAATGTTAAGCGTTACATATAATCATGTATGTACGTGATGTAACGAACATCATTCGCTAATGAGAATGAAAGAAAGAAAGAAATAACTATTATATTTGTAAAATATACTACAATAATGTGACATAATTAATAAGAAACATACAGAACATTGCTGCAGTAAAATTTTAGAAAAGGAATTTCGAATAACCGCTATTGACATTCGCGTATGCGAATGTTGTTTTTTGCAATTTTTGGTGTAAGGTGCCGGAGGATATAAATTTCGGTGCCCTTTTTTTGTCCACAAACTGCAGTCGAATTACATTAGCCAAAGGCGACCTTATTTTGCAAAACATTACAATTCAATATTCGCAAAACATACGCACAATTCTTGCAAATACGAATACGAATTCTCATTACCTCACTACTACATACATAAGTCGGAAATGGCGGTATTGTGGCAACACCGGAACGCCAGTGCTATCTAGTGGCGTTCGATGAAGTTAGGGTTGTACCAGTTTAATGGCCGACACCTCAGTCTATCGTTGGCGGTCGGCCGAGGCGGACGGCTCTAAAATCATCCCGCGTTTTTAGTGCTACGATTACTTGCCTACTTACTTTAGTTTGATTAATTCAGTGATTGTAACAAGTTTAATTCGGCAATGTACTGTGTGTTAAAATCAAGTCTGCAATTTATTCTCGTGCTAACATTCCCCACAGTAGGTTATCCTGATACGATGAGCGAAAAAGAACCTCCCCCTCCGTCACATATATATTTACATATAAACGTATACATTGGGTGTATATAAATGTCGGTGTCATTTTTTGTCGACAAACTGCACTCGAATTGCATTAGTATAAAATTGATGACCTTTTTTTACAAATCATTGTGCAAAATATTTGCACAATTCTTGCGAATACGAATGCGAAACATACGTATACGTTGGATGTATATTACGTAGAAATATTCATCCCACGTTTGAAAGGAGTTATAGATACTCGTACAAATAACGTTATAAAGTACATTAAAATATAATTTAATCACCTGAATAGGTTTTAAAGATCAGCTGTCGCATTATCATATTTTTCTAGTTCATGATTAGCTTTTACAATATAATTCTTCGGTATTTTGCAGTAATGATGGACTTATTGAACCTTCGTCTCTTTTATGAATATTTAATTTGACAAGCTTGATAAGTTTGAATATAATACACCTTTCTATTAGCATCTTCGAAAGAAAATATTTTTCGAGAAAAATCTTATAATCATTTAAGGACTTAATTCTTGTATTAGGAACTTGAACAGGCGTATAATTTTCTTCTTAAATGCTATTATTCGAATAAAACAGAGCTTACTTCATGTTGCTTGTTGAAACTACGAATTTGTGGAATTAATAATGTGTGATCGTTATTTCAAAATATACTTTTTCTATGACGATGATTTTTTAATGTTTCTAACAGAGATCTTACTGATTTTTATTTTATTTAATTTTAATCCCCTGAGTGCGATCTGTTTGCGGATTAGTGGTCAGAAATTTTATATGTATGCTTGAAGTTTTGTGAGTGTGAAGTGTAACTGCGGTGTCTACAATTAATGTGTTTTTTATACCGTTTTAATTGTAGTGATAAATAAATTTAATTGTGGTAAATAAATAAATGAATAAAATGAATTATTTTTATTTTTTATTTTTAACAGAACGTGTTTTATCAATAAGTATAATTATGGTATCGTCTGGATTTAGGATTTTACTGTTTTTACCAGACTGTGCCAGAAGTATGAGGATATGTGATTGTATGTACATATGTCAATTTCTTACTACAGCCCAGTCGGCCAGACGAATTATAACATATGACTTATCTTTTGAAACAACCCAGAATAGCCATAGGCTATGTGATCAAATATGGCGACATCGGTCAGAAGAAAGTAGGGGCGACCTTCTTATGATTATCATATCAATATTATTATTTGAGGGCATGACAACGTATATTAAATTAATATTTTTTTAAGTATATTCCAATAAGTGTAATTGGTTCTGCCAATCTTTTTGCTCTCAAAATTAGTAGCTGAAGTGGCAATGGGCAGGCCACATCG
Source organism: Spicauda simplicius (assembly GCA_949699795.1). Taxonomy (NCBI): domain Eukaryota; kingdom Metazoa; phylum Arthropoda; class Insecta; order Lepidoptera; family Hesperiidae; genus Spicauda; species Spicauda simplicius. The sequence goes on along the minus strand of OX453070.1, from coordinate 16,344,454 downwards.
TTCGTAGGACAGACAACCGATGGGGTAGAAGAGTCCTCGAATGGAGACCACGTCTGGGCAAAAGGAGTGCAGGCCGCCCCCCGACCAAGTGGACTGATGACCTGAAGAAGACGGCGGGTAACCGCTAGATTCAGATGGCTCAGGACCGGTCGAAGTGGCGCAGATTAGGGGAGGCCTATATCCAGCAGTGGACTTTCAAAGGCTGATGGACGTATGGATGGATTCTTTTTGAAAATAATTAAATAAATAACCGGCACACCTTTATATGAGGCGACCATCATAGTGCTCGGGAGTAGCAACGCATCTGATAGAACTTCAAATAGAACCTATGTTCTGTTTGAAGTTGATTACAGGTATCCATGAGCGGTATTGACCACTTACCATCAGGTGGACTGCATGCTCGTTTGCTACTTCAGTCAGACAAAAAAATAACAATATGGGCAGCTTATTACTTACCCAACTAGGTCTGTACTTAATGGTCTTTTTGCTATAAGATCATTACAAATATACATCAATACACTTTTATAACACTATTTTAAATAAAGTCCAAAAAAGCGTAAGGTTATATAGACTATTAGAAATATAAAAAAAAGCCGATGACTCGTTTTTCAGCAGTTGTTTTTTTTACAATTCGACTATGTTACTTGTTAAGACCATTTAGTAGAGGCAAGACAGAGAAACAAGATATCAGAAATGACGTTTCTATATCTTGGTGTCAGACAAAAACAATAATAAATAGAAAGCGGTGTTATTTTGAAATACAGGTGTGCTGTTGAAGTAAAGAATTGTCTGGCACTAAACGTACAAAGAAGTCCAATTTATCCAACCGCTTATCAACTCTCTGCATCTTCAGAAACTATTAAGATTGTTTTATAGATCGTTCTCTTACCTCTGAGTTGCGTCACGAAATATTCCTTTACCCTTAAACCAGGTTAATATTAGTTTTTAATATGTGCATATTTAAATTATAATTTTAAATTAGTCTATGGATGCCAACATAATGCTGAGCTGTGTCCATTTCGTGATGTTTCGCACCCTCTTTTCTGTTTTTTGTTTTATCTGACTGAAGTCGCAAACGAGCATGCAGTCCACCTGATGGTAAGTGGCCACTGGCGCCCATGGATATCTGTAATCAACTTCATACAGAAGATGGGTTCCATCTGAAGTCAATCACAGATGCGTTGCAACTCCCGAGGACTAAGATGGTCGCCTCATGTGAAAGTGTGCCGGCAACCTCACCCTTCTATCGAAACGCAAGAAATGCTTCACGGTAGAAATAGGTGTGGCGGTGGTACTTCCCCGGTCGAACTACACTGGTTCTACCACCTTGCAAAACCTTTTTTTTCTTTTTTGTTAATATTGTACTCATGTAGAATAACCAAATGTGTGTGTGTAAGGAGATCGAATAAATGATTATCTTATCTTATCACTAGCTGACCCGACAAACGTTGTTTTGCCATATAAAAATAAGGGTGGACAACCCTTAAAGGGCATGAAAAATAGATGTTGACCGATTCTCATAGATACCGGATCATTTTTTGCATGTTTGTGGTAAAAACCTTTAGGTAGGGTAAGTATCTTAATTGGTCCACCAATTCGCACTTGGCCAGTGCGGTGGACTATGACCTAAAACTCTCTCATTCCGAGAGAAGACCTGTGCCCAGCAGTGGGACAATAATGAGTTGTGGAGAGAAGTATCTTAATTCTTTAATTAGGGTAAGTCACGTTGGAGATAAACTATTTATTTATAGTCAGTGGCGATGCGCAATACTTTCTTTAAGTGCCTTTCAATAATTATGTGAAGTATTTTTTGAGATTTATCGACTCCCTCTGCCCTCTTGGTAAAATGTAGCGTGATTTGTCTGCAACCCCTGCCTCCGCGGATCATCGCACGTCAAAATGAGTAGAGAAACATGTTTTACTTCATTGAACTTACTTTCCTCGGAATTTCACACGATTCCTCGTATAAAAAGTCTACCTGATATATCGAGACCCTTACCTACCTGAGATTTAGTGAGATTCAACCAGACAACTAAATGTATCATGTAATTAATGGATGTCTTCTAAGATCCTTACCCTTAAACAATTCAGTCAGACGTCGTAGACGTCCGGCCATCCATTAGAGAGCGCTCCTATTCGAAGTACTATGTATGTACATAACTTATTTATATTTAATAAATGTGTTGGTTTTAATTGGACCCATCTCATGTTATGAAAGCAAATAATCTGCTAAGTCCTAAATAAACACTTGCAAATTCACATTCTCCAACGCGAGAAAAAGTATGTAAATTAAATTAATGGAAATTTTCATATTTCGCGCATAACTAAGCATATGATTAATAAGGGCTGTAAATTCTAATTTATTTTATTGACTTTTGAACTAAGTTTGGTCACGTAGTAAAATTTTAAAAAATATGTTTACTAAAAGCGAAAATTGAAATGTCGTTCTTGGCGTGGTTGCCGGCACACTATCACATGAGGCGACCGTCATAATCCTCGGGAGTAGCAAAGCATCTGTGATTGACTTCAAATGGAACCCATATTCTGTATGAAGTTGATTACAGATGTCCATGGGCGGCAGTGAACACTTAGCATCAGGTGGACCGCATGTTCTTTTACTATTTCAGTCAGATAAAAAAGTTCCGATGCCGTAGTAGTGTGAGAAAAAATACTGTAACTAAATTATTATGCAAATTGTTACGTTTTTACCCATCAATGTAAACTACATAGCAAGAAGTAACCAAAAACAAAACGTGCAACCTATATTGCATAACACAGTGCAGGCAGTGACTACATGCCATCAGGTGGACTGCATCCTCGTTTGCTACTTCAGTCAGATAAAAAAAATATAACCATATATAAGCGTCTTCCCATTACCATTTTCACACTATATAAGGCAGTGTAGGGCTGTAGGTATCGCTGTCGTAGCACCGGAGTCAAAAAATGAAGTAAACCAGCTTCAAACCATATTTCAAAGACGTTTTATCTCCACTTACTAGAACCGAAAAAATTCGGAGTGAAATTATAGGTCGTCGGATTTCAAGGCTGTGTAAAATAAATGGAGACAGCTACTTAAAGTAAAATTAGGTGAGAGTTGTCATTTATGAAAAAAATAAAGTCTTTTTCTCCGAAAAGCTTAAACTCTTTTAGTTTAAAAGTTATATCTGTTAAAATATGGGCTTAAGGAAATGTCCTAAAAGAGCTAATAAGTAGTTTATCCTCACGCCAATACTATAAATTGAAGTTCTTTTATGTTAGAGAGATCTGGGTTCGAATGTAGATTGATAAAAAGACGCTGTTTGTATTTTAAGAATATGCATTTGAATGGAACATGTATTCTGTCAAGTAATTATGTAACATGGCATGGACATAACATTAACTAATAATGAGTTTATATAGAGCAGGATGTTCTCATTTCGACCGTTTGTTTTAAAACCACCTTTGAAAGTCATTTAAAAATCCTCAAGATAAGATAAATAATATAGCATAGAAAAAACTCTACTTTTAACAATTACATAATTTGCTAGGATAACTTTATACAAAACAAAACGAAATTAACGACACCTATTTCCATATGCAACATATTACTCGTTTTATTGATAGCCAGGAGCAGTGATAGCCTAATGGTTGAAACTTGCCCTCTCGATCGGGAGGTTCGAGGTTCAAACCCAGGCACGCACCACTGATTTTTCTAAAATTATGTGCGTATTAGAAATTAATTATCACTGCTTTTCAGTGAAGGAAAGCATCATGAGGAAACCTACACACCCGAGAGTTCTTTAAAAAAAAGTTCTTGGTGTGAAGTTCACCAATTTGCACTTGGCTCATTCATTTCGCATTGGCACAGAGAATACCCGTGCCCAGCAGTGCCCAGCAGCAGCAGTTTATTACGAGTGTTTGCAGAAAAAAGTTTTTAACTTTCTTCTGAAAACACTTAATTGAAATTAAGGCGTAAGAAACTTTTGGGTTCCTGTGGTTTGCAGCAAACTAACGCCCAAGCAACACTCAAAATGTTTTGATGAATTGCAGATGTCCATGGGCAGCAGTGACCTTCAGATGGACTGCATGCTCGTTGGCTTCTTAATAAAAACAATCAAGAAAAATATAATTCGTTAAAACACTGTCCCTGTGGAAATGATTTCTTTTCTACTTTTTCACTTTACAAAAGTCAACAGTTCTTTCAATCACAGAATTGTACGTATACTGCAGTAGTTTACCTTGGGAACGCTAGTGAACCAATCAATCTTCAATTATATTTGTGTTAGTGAAATATATATTTTACTTCGACTTCTCTCTTACCTTTTTCCTTGCGTCGGTATTTAGGCTTCCGTACACAAACTCTCTCATTCCGAGAGAAGAGCCGTGCCCACCAGTGGGACAATAATGGGTTGATGATATATAAGATATATACCCAAAGGGTAAATATGGATCCTATTCCTAAGACTTCGCTCTCCGTCAATCCGTATGTCTGTTTGTCACCACGCTGTATCTCATTTAATATTATATTTAATAGCTAGATAATATTTAATTTATAGCTAGATAGTTGAAACTTTCATAGACTAAGTATTTCTGTTGCCGCTATAACAACACTGGATAAAATAAATATTATGGGGGGCTTCACATAACAAACGTGATTTTTTTGCCATTTTTATAGATTTTTTTTTTATAATTTAACCTAACGATAAGGCAGACGGGCTACCTGATGGAAAGTAGTCACCGTCGCCTATGGACATTCGCAACACCAGAGGAGTCGCCAATGCATCGACGGCTGTGAAGGAGAGCACTTTTCGCACCTTCCTTGAAGAACTCCTTGTCATAGCGCTCAGGGAATACCTCAGGAGGAAGTTCATTCCACAACTTGCACGTCCGTGGCAAAAACGAGCATTCAAACCGAACCGTGGAGGACCGCCACGAGTCCAGTTGGTGTGGATGGAACTTCATCCTTCTTGGATGGAACGAAATCCTCCGTGCACGAGACGATTCGCACTGAGCCGGTTTTCTTAAAGTCCACTGCTGGTCTTCCTTTATGAGGTTTTTGTCAATGGTCTGCATACGTGTTGCTGACGCTGCTGTCCATTTTCCTGATTTTTACTTTTCCCTTAGTTCCTTCCCTTAGTTAAAGGGAGAGTGGAGTTACGAAAGGAAGATTTACGAGCTTTAGGAAATCTCGTTGCATAAGTAGGTCCAATTTATCGTAACATTTTGATTTTGCAACAATCCTACATTACATCGTTTGTATCTATCTTTATAGATAATTCGTATTGATCCATATCAATACGAAATACCTGAATTCATCGTCAAAAAGTAGAACAAAAAGTGAATCAAAATTAAGCGCTTCGTTAGTTATGTGCCTCCAAAACTTTGAATACCTTTGAATCTATCGGAACTCATTAATTCGAAAAGGCTTTAGATCATTTTTTTCAAATTTAATTTCAACTAACTGGCTCAGCGCAACGCCTGTCTAAATAAAAAGGAAAGTCGAAAAACGCTCACATAAATGCAGACCAGTTTTAAAAAGCTTAAAGTGGACGTTAACGAACATGAGACTATAGGATTTAAAAAATAATCTCTACAAATCCTATAATATTATAAAGGCGAAAGTTTTGAGTGTGTATGTTTGTTACTTCTTCACGTCTAAACGGCTGCAGCGATTTTCATAGAATTTGGTAAGGAGTTAGCTGACACTCTGGATTAACATATAGGCTACTTTTTACAGTGGGAAAATATCTTATTCCCACGGGACAATCGATACATCAAATTTTTTTAACGCGGGCAAAGCTGCGGAGTTCAGCTAGTTGTATAATACTAGGCAAAATGAAGTCTATCTAGTCTTATATATAAAATTCTCGTGTCACAATGTTCGTTCCCATACTCCTCCGAAACGGCTTGACCGATTTTCATAAAATTTTGTGAGCATATTGAGTAGGTCTGAGAATTCGCCAGCATGTATTTTTCATACCCCTAAGTATTAGGGTAGTTCATCCCAATTTTTTTTTTACTTTTTGGGCAATTTCTTTTTGGTTATTTTTTATGGTGTGGAATTAAAATACATTAAGTCCTAAATTTTACTCTCCTACACCAACCCCTATGTTTTAATAGCATTTTATATTTCTTAACCCCGGTAGAAAGCTGATCAATGGGGTCCCGTTTGTCAAATTCCTCCGCTTCTTGTATCCTTGCTAGTGGTCTACCGGTGTTACTTTTTATCCCGTAAACAGCACGGATTAAGAGTGTTCACCTGTCTCTTCCAGTAAACTGTATCTTACTTCTTACTATTTTCAATTAAACAGGGTAATGCATAATGCAAGCCTAAGCTATTAGGGTAGGGGTACATACAATCGTCCCTGTATGGTATGTAGAATAGGGCTATGTCATCACCTGCCTGTCGTAAGAGGCGACTAAAAGTGGTTTCTGGGTTGCGGGCGGCTAGTCCCACTCGTACCGTTCGGTCAGGTGATCCCGGGAAGAACGGTGGTTTGTATTGTCAGACTAGACGGAGCGCTGGGCTCGGCCGCTCATCTGAGAGGAGCTCGATGGGGCAACGCCCTCAGAAGATTCCGGTTGCGTTCCTTTGGAGATCCCGGAGTCCGCTTTGTAGCGCAGAGGACGGCCACCGGGGGGGATTTTATTGCGGTAAAAATCCCACATAACCCCGCGTCGCTCCCTCAACGCCCGGTACCTCTTTTAAGGTTTCTACTCCGAGAACAAAAAAAAGGAGTAGTTACTCACCTGTGGCCAACCTCAGGTAAAACTGATACAGCCGTGCTGCTTTTTTGCTCGACTTGGCGGAAACACTGCCGTACCCCCAGATCTTGTCTGGGGTTGATTACAGATATTCGTGGGTGGCAGTGGCACCTCAACATTAGGTGAACTGATTGCTCGAAAGAAAAAAATAGCTGACCAGTTTCAGTATAAATTAGCTTATACAGACCTTAATCCTTTTATAATGCAATATTGAACGTTCGTCATTAGCCGGTACTTCAAAAATAATATCTGCTTACTATTACTACATACGCCACAGGCTAAATACCGAGCACATCAAACTCGACGAGGTTAATTGGATTATTCTGGATTAAGCTAGCTTAAACCGGATTTGCCCGGTACGTTTTTTGCAGTTATGCGCGGTAATTGGCTAGAAAATACTAGAAAATTCTACTTACGTATTTTAAATCTATGTAGTTGTTCCTGTTAGATGTTACATAGCCTTGTTTTCTTTATTATTCTGAAGCAGTTTTTCAAAACTTGGTTTTATTCATATATACATTACTAGCTGTACCCGCGGCTACGCCCGCATGCAAATCAATGTATCGCAAAGTTTTTCCTGCGCAAATCTCCACTCAGTGGGAATTCTACGATAAAATCGGTTTAGCCGGTCAAGGATTACCCGGACAAACACAGAGTGAAAAAAACGAATTTTAAGTGTGTATTTGTGGGTAGGTGCATATTGTTATGTAAAATGTTATGAAAATAAGACGAATCAGAATATCGTAAACCCCTTTTTTGAACCAATTTACAGTCTTAGTGGTCACATTAACAATATCGGAATACATCTTTTCAAACAACGCCTCCACATTTAAACCAAAGCGCATCGATTTTAAAGATGGATTTTAACTTTTATGAATTGAAAAATACTATTTTAAGTAATTTTGGTCCTTTTAAATTTCTGAGTAAGATTACATATAGGTGAACCTACTTTTAACATTAATTTGACAACCTTGACGACCCGCGTTGCGGAGCAGCTACCACACCCGGTTCGATTCCCGGCCAGACAGAAATCTGAATAGATTAATGTTCTGGGTCTGGGTGTTTCTATATACGCCTTGTGTGTCCATGGTACCCACGACACAGGAAAAAATCCTAGTGTGGGGCTATTGTAGAAATTGAAATTGTAGAAATTTTCTATTTTATTGAGTGTAGAAAGCGTACTTTTATTAAAAAAAAGTTTGTGTGGAGGAGTACCGGGAGGCGGGTCGAAGGAATCCAAAAATTTTGTTGGAAAATGTCTTCGATCTCGATGGCTGTATCTACAGAATCTTCATCCCAAATAAGTAGTCAAATAACAATCCCGCATTGAATTTTCAGTATTCCTTTGATTTGAAATATTAAAAATGTTAGAGAAATCGTTGCTACAAATCTTGAGTGGACGCTCAAAGGCGAATAGGCAGGCATTATGACCGCTTTTTAAAAGTGTGGGCGCAACGCTGGACGACGGCACGGCAATAGCTATTTTTCTATCAGATCAATTTTTCGCTAATAGTAAATTTATTAAAAACGTTTTACCCGTGCCTCCTAATGCCTCTAACTAAAACTAAAAATCTAATGACAGTATCAACGATTCGTAAACTAATTTTGGTTCTACTAACATTTAAGCGGCGCTCAGGTATGTTTTTAGTTTATCTTTATTAAGCCTTGTTTGTGGTTCATTACATTAAAATTTGAATTTGTCGGCAAGGTAAATCCAAATTATTTTGTACTTTTACCTGACAGAGGTTAAACCTCTATTAATTTCATATAAACTTTGTGACACATTGATTCCCAGGCGGGCGAAAGCTTTGCATTTCCGATACTAAATAATATTTAAAAATGAGCTGGTTATAAAAAAAAATAATACTAAAATTAGTATTTATGAAAACTACAGTTATTAATAATAATAATAATAATGTACATAAGACAACTGGATTCGAACCCCAGACCTCGCATTTCTAATCCGCCCGACTTCGCACCACACGGCTATCACGATTTTATTAACAGATGCGAATTTCACATACTTATGAGTTAAGAACATCATCTATTTTGGCTTATTTTGACACACTTTGTTATTCTAAAATTAATTTAAAATATGTTGATTAAGTGCATGTTTTCTATAACATTATTTATAATGAACATATCATAAATATAAAAAGAACAATAATGTTAACCTTGCTCGTTTGTTATTAGAGCCAAGTGTTCATCAACCATGCTTCAATATTCATTCAATTATTTATCACAAAAGTTGCAAAAGCTTCTTTATAATAATAATTCATGATATAATTGTTATACCTTATTTAGATACTGATCGACTTTATAATGTTAGTATTTTGCATAAAAAACTATCAATTGTATTTTGTCCATAATATTTATTTTCGCTAAAATGTACGGGTATGGTCAATAACATAACTTTATATAAGCAATAATAGTTATGAAACTATTTAAGTAATAATGTGCAAATGTTTTAAATATTGTAGTAGTTTATTTTTGAAACATAATTTAATTACGTGGGTTTTTCGAACTTACTGTATTTTATTATAAGAAACATATTGTTGACTAACATTATAGTTAGACAGTCCACTTCCTTCCTTGTTTGGATAGGGTGTAATGTTGTTAAATAATAAAAGGAAGAGATCGAAAATTGCGATGATTGGAACAATAAAGTTCTTATTATAACTATTTTTTATTTGCTGTTGGCAATTAAGTAAAATAAACAGTTGAACATGGAGTGACAAATAGATTCGATAATTATATTTTAAAACAATGTTAAAACATTTTATCGCCTTTGAATTATTGGTTTCGATTATCTTTTTTACTATAATAGTATGAAGCGCCATCATACCGCCGTTGCATACTTATTATGTAACTTATCGGAAATTCTTCGTAATTGTATCTTTCGTATTATAAATACATTTTTGTTTTATAAATTCATAAACTATGGGTAAATTAAAATCAATTTAAATCACATCTATTTTTATGTTATTTGATAGTTACAAATTTATACGTATTTTTTTTAATGAATTCAGAATTCATCCGTAGCCATATTGGTGACATGACATTTTGGCGTCCGGGCGGCCATTATGGCTACTGTCATGTCATTTGTATTAGAATTTATCAAAATCCACGACAATCCGAATTTTACGGATATATGTTGTCGACTCGAAATCAATGTTTTTTTATGTTCTATTATATAGATAAGGTTTCAAGTAAGTCTATCGTACCCCTTGTCGGACTTGTCAATATGAGACTTTGTCGAAAACGAACTCCCATACAAACATTAATGCCCGATTTTAAAGCTTTCAACCCATTTTTTTCGATAAAAAGCAGCCTATGTCCTTTCTCGATGTCAACATTGTCTGTGTACCCAATTTCATAAAGATCAGTTCAGTTTTTTAAGCGTGAATAAGTAGCAGACAGACAGACAGACAGACAGACAGACAGACAGAGTTACTTTCACATTTATAATATTAGTAGGGATATAAACTACTTACTAGCTGTCCCGACAAACGTTGTTTTGCCATATAAAAAATAAAAAAAAATGTTAAGGGTGGACAACCCTTAAGGGGTATGAAAAATAGATGTTGGCCGATTCTCAGACCTATTGAATAAACATATAAAATTTGGTAAAAATCGGTCAAGCCGTTTCGGAGGAGTATGGCAACAAAAACTGTGACACGAGAATTTTATATATTAGATACATTCGGTAATTTGAGCCGTAGTATCAAATCGCGATTCATAACTCAGTGTAGAGAAAAAAAATCAAATAAAATGTGAAAATTTGTTAATTTCGAAAACAAACCAGTAAACGGAACTTTAACCATTCGAGAATTTCTCTGTTAAGCAAAATTAATAAAGCAATGTTTATAAACCTTTCATTGTTTCCTATTTAGTATTCGATAATGAAACATAAAAACATGGTGGTGGTTGGAACGCTAATTAAAATTTAAGTTTTGAAACTGTATGAAAAGACCAATGAACAAATGTTAGAAACAAAGCCTTTATTTTCACAAACAATAGGTTACAAGCGGCTGTTGAATAAAATTAAGATATAACATGATTCTGTTGCGGTCTTTGTTTGAGTTCAACATAATTAATTAGTTTTAGTGATTATTTTGCCATTGAACTAAGACACTGGTTTTCTATGCCCTTTAAAGTTTATCAAAGGAAATTTTAATGATCAATTGCCCAAAAACAAGTTCATGATAGTTACAGACGATGTATTTTAGAGAACATTTTATAGATACTGATAAAGCTAACTTTTCCGATTCTAGCTTTATTACTTAACTTACATCGCTAGGTGGTCGGGGTCAGAATAGGGCTACGGTATCCCCTGCCTGTCGTAAGAGGCGACTAAAAGGGGCTTCCGGGGTTGCAGACGGCTAGAGTGGGAGCTCGAACCGTTCGGTCAGGCAATCCCGGGAAGGACGGCGGTATGTGTGGTCGCATACCGTTGTAAAGATTAGACGGAGCGGTGGGCCCAGCCGCCCATCTGGGAGGAGCCCTATGGGGCAGCGCGCTCGAGGATTCCGGTTGAAGTCGTTTCGAGATCCCGGAGTCCTCCTTTTCAGCGCCGAGGACGGCCACCGGGGGGGTTTTAGTGCGGTAAAAATCCCACATAACCCTGCGTCGCTCCTACGGCGTCGGGTACCTTTGGAAGGTTTCCCCCCTCGAAAACAAAAAAAAAAAGGTGGTAGAGCCAGTGTAGTTCGACCGGGGAAGTACCACCACCACACCTATTTCTAGCGTAAAGCATTTTTTGCGTTTCGATGGAAGGGTGTGGTTGCCGGCACACATTTATATGAGGCGACCATCTTAGTCCTAGAGAATAGCAATGCATCTGTGATTGACTTAGGGTAGAACTTCATGTTTCATATGAAGTGACTTACAGATGTTCATGGACGGCAGTGGCCACTTACCATCAGGTGGACTGCATGCTCGTTTGCTTCTTCAATCTTATAAAAAAACAGAACTTAATATCATAAATATATGAATGCTTAATTATCTAAAATTTATGGTTTTAGACTAAAATTATTACGAAATTGATTTATTTAATATGTAACGGGTACTCAAGTTATCCGGATTTTTTTTATTTAAAATTATACCGATCTACAAAAGTTTTGTAATTTCAAGCAAAATCTTGACTTATTTCCTTTGGGAAGTCAGATAAATAGTAATACACAAAAATAAACTTAATAATAAAAAAGGTTTCTGTATTTTGGTATCTGGCTAACTGAAGTTATCCAAGTTTTAAACCTTTTTTACACTTTAAAATTTGGTTAAAAAGACAATAATTGTGGCTATGTGAAATGAAAGGTTACTTAAAACTTATACCGTATGTCTTCATAAGAAATGAGAATACCGATAGAACATATATTACATCTATACATTAAAGATCCATAGGTACGTGTACGCTAAACCGCGTAATTTTAGAAAATATGATTTAATGATCATTTTAAGCAGTGAATAGTGAAGTAGAATATCATTGAAGCAGTGATAGCCTAATGGTTGAAACTTGTCCTCTCGATCGGGAGGTCCGAGGTTCAAACCCAGGCACGCACCACTGATTTATGTGCGTATTATAAATTAATTATCACTGCTTTTCGGTGAAGGAAAACATCGTGAGGATACCTACACACCCGAGAGTTCTTTAAAAAAAAAAGTTCTCGGAGGTGTGTGAAGTCCACCAATTCGCACTTGGCCAGCGCGGTGGGCTATGGCCTAACTCTCTCATTCAGAGAGAAGACCCGTGCCCAGCAGTGGGCCAATGATGGGTTGATGGGATCATTTTAAACTGTCTTGCAAGTTTTGCGTAAGCCATCTGGGTAAGAATTCCAGAGACAAGTTGCGTGAATTGCTAATGATTTGGACATAAAACCCGAACGATGAAGGGGAGTCGTTAATACGAGAGAATTATAAGAACGCAGATGACGCTCATAATCTGGCGTAAAGATTTTTTTTATAATATTGAAGTAGCAAACGAGCATGCAGTCCACTTGATGGTAAGTAGCCACTACCGCCCATGGACATCTGTAAGCAACTTCATGCAGAACATGGGGATTTATCTGAAGACAATCACAGATGCGTCGTGATGCTATATACGATGTACCTACTATAATTAGTACGATCAAATGTATTGAACGTATTGAACAGTTAGTATTAAATCGATACTCGAAGATAAGATGGTCGCCTCATATAAAAGTGTGCCGGCGGTGTGATGATCATGAATAATGTTATTTGTTTTTGTTTTATTTTGGTCATGACTTAGAGATATATAGATAGTATTTATACTTAAACCAAATGATACGGCAGACGAGCAACCTGATGGAATGTAGTCACTGTCACTTATTGATACTTCCAACACCAGAGGAGTCGCCAATGCATCACCAACTTTGAAAGATAGCTTTAGAGCCCCATGTCGTATTGCTCCAGAAATACTTAGGAAGAAGTTCATTCCAACACTTGCACGGCCTCTAAAACTTTATTTATTACTAAAACTAGACTGAAATTTACTTGACAACTTACTAGATAGTACTCTCTCACCATCCCTAATACTAAGAGGAGCAAAAAAAATATTTTATGCAATAATGCTGTTGACAAATGTCTCAAGATAAACTACTTTTTAAATAACATATTACTATACTGTACCTTTCGTGGTCTTTATTATCTTCATCCAATTAGACAGTTCCATTGTCAATTTGGCAAACATGAATGCAGAATAATTTTACCAGTGAAACATAAATTGTTTTTGTTTAAACAATGACAGCGTTGGATGATTTACCGGACGTTGGCTCATTCTTCGGGATCGATCTAAAGACGGGATCCATGATCATCGCTTCTCTTGGTATTGTAAGTAATTTGCCAGATTATCTCTATCATAGAAGGTTAGATTTAAGCCAGGGTTGTAACAGCGCCTACGAAAGTAATAAGTATAGCCTGCAATGGTACTTTCTTTAGATATTTTTTATCCGATTGAAATAGTAAACGATCATATGTTTCATCTTATGGTGAATGGACACTGTTGTCCAAGGATATTTGTAAATAACCTTTTATGGATCAGGGACTCATCTGAATTCAATCTTAAACGCGTTGCTAATTTCCAAGACCAAAATGTTCCCCGTATGATAATGAACAGCAACCAAACCACCGTTCCAACAACAAAATTAATCGGATATCTAGTTCTACTCATGGTGAGTGGTATATGGACATTAAGGACAACAAGCACAAGCACTGCTGGGCACGGGTCTCCTCTCAGAATGAGAAAGTTTTAAGCATAGTCCACCGCGCTGGTCAAGTGCGAATTGGTGGACTTCACACACCTCCGAGAACTTTTTTCTTCTTTTTTTTTAAAACTCGGGTGTGTAGGTTTCCTCACGATGTTTTCCTTTACCGAAAAGCAGTAATGATTAATTTCTAATACACACATAAATCAGTGGTACGTGGGTTTGAAGTTTTAACCATTAAGTTACCACTGCTTCTAACAAAGATTCTATCTGAATTCAATCACAGATGCGTTGCTCCTCCCGAGGGCTAAGATGGTCGCCTAACATGAGTGATTTATTTAATACTCTTTCACTCAAAAACTACAAATCGAATGATGCTGAAATTTGACACACAATTAGTTGATACCCTGGGTATCCACAAAGGACACACATTGCCGTGGTAAACATGATCAAAGCGGTAAGGGCACCAGAACGAGGCCGTTAATGTATAGGGTGGCCTATCCTATATCAGTCATGGTAGTGTTCAATTGTGGGCATAAGAATTACGTGCAAGGAGATTATATGTAATATTAGGTGTAGATGTGTAATTAGGACACTGATTTAGTCACTATCAGACTTCACGGAATTAACATTTAGAATAACGTTTAACTGATATTAACAAGAATAACGTTCCGTGTAAACGGCAGCACGTTTAACAAAGTAATTCCTCAAATAAGTTAGCCGATCCACTTTTATGCATTGCGATCGCACGACATAACCTACGCCTACCCACACAACGTTGCGTTAAGAGAGGGTAGGTGCTACCCTCACTTGTCCAAGTTAATACTTTACGAACTATAGAACTAAACGGCCTTAATCATGAAATGAATTTAGATTTCCCGCCATCCACCGACAAATGCATATTTTATTGCAGTATATTTGTATCTGTGAACATGACCAATATTCACTTATATTTTTTCCTCTACCGTTCAAAACATGACCTTCACCTCGAATTAAGTCCCTAAACGAAATTTAGATACAAAATGTATTACAATATGCTTTTATATTTCTGACATGGGTTCTGGAATCTCTTTTGTAACATATTTTCCTGTATTTTGACATTGCTGAATTACAGACCAGGAAAATATTTCTAACGTAGTAAGGTATTCTTATAACTGACGGAGTATTATTTTTGTGAAAAGTCCCAGCTTACTTATGAAAGACTAGGTTATCTCCGTGGCTCCGGCTGCTTTTATTACGTTTACCATGGTAATGACTGTCCCATGTGTTAAGTCAGCTTATAGACTATATAGATGCTAAATTTCAGCGTAATGGGATATGTTAATCTGCGTGAAAGAGGAACAAAAACACATATATCCTCACAAATCTTCGGATTTATAATATAAACTAGTTGACCCGGTGAGCTTCGTTCCACCTATCAGTGAAATGAAATGAAATGAAATGTCTTTATTTTGTATAGGCCTGCGGGGGCACTTACAAATTGTCAGTTACATTTTTTTTCTTACACTACCACCGGATCGGAATACGACCTTAACTGGTTTGTTTGAAACTCAGCGGGTTTGTTTTTTTTTTCTTATTTGTATTCTTTTTTTTGTATTGTAAATTATCCTATTTTTTTTTACATGGTAATGAAAGTTAGCTCCAGTATCTTGCCATACAGTTCAGTAAAAGAGAGCCCTGTTTGACATTTATTAAATATACTATAGTAATGCATATTATTGCTCAGTCCCAAGCTGTTTTGTCTTCTTTGTAATCAGAAATTTTATAATACGTTTTACGGCAAAGTTTAATCTTAATCAATGCTTTGAACTTATTCATTGACAAATTTCTGATTTCAACAGGAAGTTTATTATAAAAGCGTATACATTGACCCATAAAAGAATTATTAATTTTTTGAAGACGAGTAACATGTGCAGAGAGATTTTGCTTGTTCCTTGTATTTATGTTATGCGTATCACAATATCCTTGGATATTGGGTTTGGTTATCAGTGGACTTCAGTGTCTGCATGTGCAAATTCCAGCATTTGTCACTAAAACTACCTGAAAAAAAATAGGAAATTTCCTGTTATAGCTACCAAAAAATCGAAACAAGTAAGCGCCTTCTTAATAAAATTTGTATCAACAATATTTTGCTACGAACGATGTTGCAACAATTTCTCGTGGAAGTTACAAGTGCGCAATTACACTGGGGCATGGTCAACTTTCTTTTGTAAGGTCTGCAACGTGATTCTATATTCGTGCTCAAAGTACTTGTAAGGTTCTCTCGTTGTGAGTTCTTTGTTCATTGTTTGCTTAAGGAAAGTTGCGAAAGTTGAAATACTGGTTTCCTTTAGTCACGTGTACTACATTAACTCTTTTTCTGGACAGCGGTGGAGTGGAATTTTCCCTTCGATTTTACGACCTGGTGTGTATTTTTAGAAAATATTATTGAAGGTAGAACCAGTGTAGTTCGACCGCGGAAGTACAACCGCCACAGTTATTTCTAGCGTGAAGCATTTGTAGCGTTTTGATGGAATGGTGTGGTTGCCGGCACACTTTCACAAGAGGCGACCATCATAGTCCTCAGGAGTAGCTACGCATCCGTGACTAACTTCAGATGGAACCCATGTTCTGTATGTAGTTGATTACAGATGTCCTTGGGCGGCAATGACCACTTACCATCAGGTGGACTGCTTGCTCGTTATATATATAGCGATAACGCTGCATTTAAAAGCAATAACGGGAATTGTGACACTTTTGATATCGTGTGTTTCCATAGTGACAATGAAAGTTTTATTTGACGACCCGCGTGGCGCAGTGGTTACCATACCGGTCTGACACGCAGTGGGTCCCGGGTTCGATTCCCGGCCAGACAGGTATCTGAATGATGAGTTTAGATTGTTCTGGGTCTGGGTGTTTGTGTATTCGTCTTTGTGTGTGTCCATAACACCCACGACACAGGAGAAAATCCTACTGTGGGGCTATGAGTGTAGAAAGCGTTTTAAGCTTTAAAGTGTTTTTTTTTTAAGTTTATTATACGTACTTATATGTGTTGTGTCAAATGCATGGTAGTGTGCGTAATGTGTTTTTAGTTGACTTTATGTCATATGCATTACACATGTATACTTTATGTTATAAGCATTATTTGAAAAAAATATTAGCATGCCGTACTCCTTCTCTACGTCAACTATAACCGTGCAAAATTTCATACTCCTCCGTCCGCAGCAATTATGTTAAAAACGTACCCCAAGTTTTTGCTTCACATATTAATATACAGAAAAGAAGATATAGGTATATGTAATTAGTCCCTGTAGCCTCGGGGTCAGAATAGGGCTACGGTATCCCCTGCCTGTCGTAAGAGGCGACTAAAAGGGGCTTCCGGGGTTGCAGACGGCTAGAGTGGGAGCTCGAACTGTTCGGTCAGGCAATCCCGGGAAGGACGGCGGTATGTGTGGTCACATACCGTTGTAAAGATTAGACGGAGCGGTGGGCCCAGCCGCCCATCTGGGAGGAGCCCGATGGGGCAGCGCGCTCGAGGATTCCGGTTGAAGTCGTTTCGAGATCCCGGAGTCCTCCTTTTCAGCGCCGAGGACGGCCACCGGGGGGGTTTTAGTGCGGTAAAAATCCCACATAACCCTGCGTCGCTCCCACGGCGTCGGGTACCTTTGGAAGGTTTCCCCGTCGAAAACAAAAAAAAAAGGTATATGTAATTACAATGTACAATCATTCTCAAATGATGTTCCTTTTCCGAGGTCCATAATTACTTTGCCACTTGTCCGTATAATTATTTTTAGGTACTCTCTAGTGTTGTGACTGAAGTGGAGTGAAGGTATTGTTATAACATCTTTTCAGGGAACGCTTGAATGTGAAACGTTGCTCTATACATTTCACAGTTAGAAATGGCGTCGAAATCCAGTACGACGTTCAGTTTAGTATGAGTTTATTACGTTTTATGAAAACGATCTGCGTTTACGTTTTTGCCCTTAGATTGCAACGTTCATTGCAAGATAGGCCAAAAAGAAAACGTTAGCTTGCAATACATTGTACATTGTACATTGAAATGTATTTTATTTTTAACCGACTTCCCAAAGGAAAGAGGTTATCTATTCGTCACGTATTTTTTTTTTTATTTTTTTTTTTTTTTTTTTATGTATGTTCGGGCGAAATGGCTAGAAATCGTCGACCTACCGACACGATTCATACGACATTGTATGCGGCTAGTTTCACAGGCAGTCCCATATTGAGGAAAATGAAAACCTTCCGGCGGTTTTCCCGGAAAATTGGAAAATGTCGGTTTCTTAAAATCTTGAATAACTTGGGTGTTTCTAAACCGATTTCCATTTTCTTTCTTTCATTTGATAGGAAATTTTGTCACGCAACTTTTTCTCTTGGACATGGGTATGCTGTGATGCTTAACTCTTTGAGATATTGGGTGGAAACCACCACCACTCCTCAAGTTTTTTAGATAATTTGAGATAACTCGGCTTCTGCCGAATCGATTCTTATGAAACTTGGAATATGTATTATATATCTATGCTTATATAGGTTGACAAAAAATTTGACCTTCAACTCTTCGATCCTGATGATGCAGGGTTACAGCTATCCTAAACTATAACATTAGCTATTTGGTGCTTACATATATGTAACAAGACTACTGTTGGAGCCGCTGCTCTTGGTTTGGTGATGAATAATACACCGTGGACTGTATTAATTATTATAATAGATATGCGATATATTAATAATAATAGATATTAAATGATGCGACCGTTACAAATATATATAAAATGGACGCGCGCGATCTGTAGGACGGCTTAGATGCTGAGTGGCAGGCGGCGGCGGCCGCCTCGCCCCGCTCGCCCCGCAGGCCCGCTCGCCCCGCTGCACGAAGTCGACCGATCGGGCCCGAACATCCTCCCCGGGTTGAACTCTTCAACAAATTGGAAGGGGGCAGATATTGCTGAAGGCTCGAACGATGGACCCCTTCGTCGTCTTCAGTTCAGCGACCCTCGTGTTCCCGTCGACGCCAGGGAAGATTCTGGTGACTCTTCCCAAAGGCCACAATAATGGAGGCTGGCCCTTCTCCTTAATGAGGACGAGGGCACCAACGTTTAGGTTTCCTGTGGACGTGGCCCATTTAGTTTTTTGTTGCAAAAGATTCACATATTCAATATTGAACCGCTGCCAAAAATGTTGTTTAATGTGTTCAATTCGTTGATAGCGCTCAAGTTGCCCAATGTTAATTTCTGTTACCTGTGGATGAGGAACAGACATTAGTGGCCGTCCAATGAGGAAATGTGCAGGAGTAAGAGCAGTCAAGTCAGATGGATCAGAAGAGAGAGGAGTAAGTGGGCGAGAATTCAGAACTGCCTCTATCTGAGTTAGACAAGTTGCGAGCTCGTCATAGGTAAAATGTGCAAGTTGAAATAATCGCTTTAAGTGGTGCTTAGTTGACCGAACTGCAGCCTCAGCTATGCCATTAAAATGGGGAGAATATGGGGGTGTGAAAGAAAATTCAATGCCTTGTTGTGCAACCTCAAAGCCGATATTTGATTCTTCTAAGAATCGTTGCAACTCGTTCTTAGTTCCAACGAAGTTTGTACCATTATCAGACAGTATTGTTTGAGGCTTGCCCCGACGCGCCACAAAACGGTTTAATGCGGCCATGTAACCTTCCTTAGTCAGATCCGTAACGAGCTCAATGTGCACTGCCTTTACTGCAAGACAGACAAACATGCATAAGTAAGATTTTATTAGCTTACAGCCTCTTCCTTTGCGATCAGCTATAAACACTGGCCCGGCATAGTCGACACTGCAATTTAAAAATGGAAATTCTAAGTGCGTCCTAGACGTTGGTAATTGACCCATAATGGGCTGCACATTTGTACATTTATATTTGAAACATTTTATACATTGCCTGACTATACCCCTTGAGAGATTTCTACCACCTAACGGCCAATACATTTGTCGAATGTTTGATAAAAGCGATTGAGGCCCGGTGTGTAATAGATCAATATGAAATTTTCGAAATATGATTTTTGTAATATGATGTTTACAACATAATAAGATAGGATGCTTGACGTTGTAGTTATAAAGAGAATTGTCAAGCCTTCCGCCGACGCGGATGAGTCCTTCATTGTCTATAAAAGGACTTAAAGATGTAATTTTATTCTTACGAGGCAATGGTTTACCCGATTCTAGAAGGGTATACTCTTCTGGGAACATATCAATTTGAGCATGTTTAATTATTAAATTATAGGATTTATTTAACTCTTGACAAGTTAGCGAGCCCTGCAATTTATTACCTTTATTTTTTAAATTATGTATAAATCTTTGAATGTATGCGACAACTACTTGTAAGCGTGTAAAACTAGAATATTTATGAATTAATAATTTAATAAATGATTGATTAATGTGTTGAAAGAATGAATGATTATAATTTGTAACTGTTAGTTCAGGTAGTGACTCAGGAAGATGCCCCTTCAGGGAGTCATTTTCGTTAGGCATTTTAGGCCAATTATTTTCGTCTAATGATAAAAATCGTGGTCCTGACCACCACACAGAACATTTGCTGATAAGGTCAGCCTTCAACCCACGGGAAAGGAGGTCTGCGGGATTGTCCTTCGACGAAACATAGCTCCACGTATGGCCTATGGTACTTTCTTGTATCTCATCGACTCGATTACGAACAAAAGGTCGTAAGTTATTTGGTGTCATAGCTAACTTAACACGATTGTTGAATCACACCAAAATCGACATTTACTGATTCGCAAAGTAATAGAACTCAAAACCTTTGTACACAGTCTTGCTCCTAACAAGGCCCCGCAAAGCTCTAGGCGTGGTATTGTTGTTGGCTTAATAGGAGCTACACGATTTTTTGATATTAAAAGCTGAACCTTGACCTCCCCGTTACTGCCCAGCGAGCGGACATAAATACAAGCTCCGTAAGCTTGTTCAGATGCATCTGAAAAAATATGAAGCTCATTTGTAACAGAGTTATCGATTAAAACCCATCGATTAATTTTCAATGTATTAAGGCTTGGGAGAGAATTTGCAAATGACTGCCACTGATTGCGTATTTCCAAGGGCACCTGCTCATCCCAATCACACTTAGTCTTCCACAACGATTGTAAAATTATTTTTGCTTCAACTATACATGGACCAACTAAGCCTAGTGGATCAAATATTTGACTTAGAACCGATAAAATGTGACGCTTTGTTATTTGAGTAATGGATTCAATGCCAATTGAAAATGATAAAGAGTCTGTATCGCAGAGCCAGTGCAAGCCTAAAGTTTTTGAAGGCACGTTTTTATTTTCTGAAAAATTTAAACTATTAGAAGACTCAGATAAGTTACATATTTCAGTTAAAACATGCGGACTATTGGATTGCCATTTGCGGAGGTGAAAGCCAGCGGAACTTAATATAGAAATAACTTCCTTGCCTAACGCCACTACATTTGAGACTGAATTGCCTCCACTAAGAAAATCATCTACATAAAAATCACGTTCAATTGCAGTCTTAACATTTTCACTTGTGGCGGCTGCTGCTAGGCTGGTAAGACACTTAGTGGCTAAATAAGGCGCAGATGCCGTTCCGTAAGTCACCGTATTTAGGGTATATGTTTTTAGTGGCATATGCGGATCTGTCCTAAAAATATTTTTTTGCAAGCAACGTTGTGAACGTGTAACATCGATTGCTCTATACATTTTCTCGATGTCACCAGAAATAACGTACTTATGTTGTCTAAATCTAAGCAAAATTGATAGAAGATCATCTTGGATTGTGGGACCTATCATTTGAATGTCGTTCAGAGATAAGTCAGATGTAGTTTTTGCTGAGGCATCAAATACGACCCGAAGCTTTGTAGTTGAACTGGACTCTCTTACAACTCCATGGTGAGGTAAAAAATATTCACTACTATCCAAAGTCCGTGCAGTAATTTCGGTCATGTGACCCAGCTGCTCGTACTCTCGCATGAAAGTCATATAACGTTCTTTGAAAAGTGGATCTCGTTGAAGACGACGTTCCAAAGCCAAGAATCGACATTTAGCCATGGCATATGAATCACCCAACATGCTTGGGTCGTTCTTTAATGGAATCGTAACAACAAAGCGCCCATTCTTGTCGCGAACAGTATTGATACGAAAGCTTTCTTCGCAAGCTCGTTCCTCACGTGACATGCAATGTTTTACAGAAATTGAATCAAATTCCCAAAATTTAACTAAAGCATTATGCAAATCATCGTTAGAACTATTGCAAAAATGCGAAAGAGGTAACGCAGATGATTGTTTACGAATAGCTATTGAGCCTGAAACGATCCATCCAAGCTCAGTCTCACGTAATTTGGGTTGATTTTTACCCAAATTAATAGATTTTGTCCCAATAATATTCCAAAAAATTTCTGCGCCTACTAGAACGTCAATTACTGCCGGTATATTAAAGGATGGATCCGCTAAACAAATATTCGTCGGAATAGATATGTTACTTACGTCTATTAAATTGGTAGGCAATATTTTTGTTACTTCAGGCAATATATAACATTCTAACTTAGCTTTATAAGAACTGTTACGAGATTCAATTACCAAACTACAAGACTGTGTACTGGTTGAGAACTGATTATTAATACCTGATATCGTGGAGCTTGTGTTACGTCGAGGCAAGTTTAGCTTGTTACATAGAGACTGAGTTATAAAATTGGCTGTGCTACCATTATCCAGCAGGACCCTGGCGTCAAGCCTTTCCCCGTTGCCGCTCACCACTCTCACCAACGCTGTGGAAAGCAAAACATGGGAGGCAGTAGTATGTTGCGATGAAAATTCATTAGGAAAATCTACTCTTTCTGATGTGGAAGTAGAATAGGCATCAGAAGTGTCTACGGGTAAAGCGAAATTGTTAGAGCTACTACTCGAAGCATTAGGCATTGGATCTTGAAAGGTATTAGGTTTCAATTCATCTACGTGTAACAGCGTGTTATGTTTATGCTTACAGTATCTACAATGCGTTAACTTACATCCGTCATTAGAATGGCCAGAACGTAAACAGTTTAAACATAATTTAAATTCTTTGACTTTGGCAATTCGTGCACCAACTGGTAGGCTCCGAAAGGATTCACAAGTGTATAGGTAATGGTTTTTTGAGCATAAAGGACATTTAATTTTATTATTTGTACACAGTGTGTTTTTGAATTTTGTTATGTTTACGTTATCGCCCTTTCTATCAGTAATTCCAAAACAATTTGATTCATTGTCTACGTTTGATAAGCTACTTATTTCCTTGCGTTCTAAAGTTTCTAATAAATCAGCTTTATTACTAAGAAACGTGATGAAGTGAGATAAGGTTGGGGATTCAGAAAGCGTACTCCGATGCTCTTCCCAATTTCTACATGTGGCAGTATCTAGTTTATTCACCATCATGTAAATAACAAGCGTGTCCCAATGCTCCGTGGGCTCCTTCAAGGCCTTCAACGCTCTAATATTTTTGTTAATATCATCAATCAGACGACGCAAAGAACTGCATGACTCGGAGACAATGTACTGAGCATTGAACAACGCTTGCACGTGATTGTTAATTAATAAGCGACTATTGTCGTAACGATTACATAACAAGTCCCACGCCATTAGGTAATTGTCACATTTGAAGTCTATGTTTTTAATAATTTCTAACGCGTTTCCGGCGAGGGACGCACGTAGATAGTGGAACTTGCTAATGTTATCAATAGAGGAATTGTCGTGTATTAGTGATAAGAACGTATCTCTATACTCAAGCCAGCACTCATAGCTACCATCAAAGCGAGGTAAATCAATCTTAGGTAAGCGAATAAAATGTTGATAAGATTCACCCGCATGTCTGCCTGTTGAACCCGCTACAGATTCTGCTTCGGCAGTATTGGTGCGCACCAGCAGACTGCGTGCCTGAGCAGCAAGTGAGTAGTACCGCTCTTCGAATTTGGTACGCTCGTCGTAAGCTTCTTGCGGCACGTCGGAGTCCACCTCAATTTCCATCTGTAACTCGTCGAATTCGTTGTATAAATTATCAAATTTGCTTAAACGACCTTCCAACTCCATACGTTGTAGGTCTGAAATGACTTTAGAACTACTAAGTATGCTCAGATAATTACAAAAATTAGTAAGCTTTGCTTTCATACTGCTACGCTTCTTAATTAAAGTTTCAATAGACGTCATGGCGAAAGCAAAGGCGCAAAAAACAAAGCAACAATAAGATAAATATTTCACACCTGTTTATTAAAACAGACAGGTAATAAAGATAAGAAAAGGTTCAAGGTCAATGCACTTAGATCGGCCACCTGGCAGGCGTATGACTCACCGCACAGCTGTCGAACGGTAGCAAAAAACGAACAAAAGATTTATGAGCGGCGTTAACGCTTCTTAATAAGAATTTACAAAGCAATAAAGACGTGAATAATTAAACGTTATGCATAGGTAAATGCGTATAAACTCTTTAACTAGAGGCAGTGACGAGGAAACTAAATAGAATATTGAAAAAATGAAGTAGCTAAGACCTTAAGAAGAGGATAAGAAAGGAATAAATTGGAACGAACTCACAAATACCAAATCCCATCCACAAGGCAGCCAAATTTTCCTCCGAAGTGTTGTCGTGGGGAAATTTTCAAAAAAATGTCGTTGAGTAGCTCCCACAGACGACGTAACTCCGAAGATATTCAATGTTTTTGCAAAAAATCCTCTTGAATGCGTTAAATTACTTCACTGGACTTCAGCTCTTCCGTTAGGTCGATATTTCGGCGCGCCTCAAACCGTTACAATTTAAATAAGACGCTGGATTATACTTCTTTGATGGCGCTAATTCTCTTTCCTTCGAAGGACCATTTGTTGGAGCCGCTGCTCTTGGTTTGGTGATGAATAATACACCGTGGACTGTATTAATTATTATAATAGATTAAAATGCGACCGTTACAAATATATATAAAATGGACGCGCGCGATCTGTAGGACGGCTTAGATGCTGAGTGGCAGGCGGCGGCGGCCGCCTCGCCCCGCTCGCCCCGCAGGCCCGCTCGCCCCGCTGCACGAAGTCGACCGATCGGGCCCGAACAACTACTAAGCAAAGACATGTGATGAAAAATTTGACCTTCAACTCCTCAATCCTGATGATGCAGGGGTGCCTCAAGCCTAAACCATAGGGGTTGACCATTTGGTGCTTATGGATGTGTAATAACAATACTAAGCATAGACATATGACAAAAAAATTGACCTTCAACTCCTCAACCCTGATGATGCAGGGTGCTGTAAGCCCAAGCCGTAGGTGATGGCCATTTGGTGCTTACAGATATATAATAAGATAGCAAGGCAAAGATGTACGATAACAAATTTGACCTTCAACTCCTCAACCCTGATGATGCAGGGGTACTGCAGGCTTAAACCATAAACGTTAGACATTTGTTGCTCACGGATTTGTAATAACATTGCTAAGCAAAGGTATACGACGAAAAATTGGCCCTTCAACTTCTCAATCCTGATGATGCAGGGGTATTGAATGCCTAAGCCAGTTCACATGCACTGTGACAGTAATGTAAGATATCGCTTAGGCTTTTGTTTGACTTGTCATTTAAGGTTGATTTTAAATTACCGTTTCCATTTATGTATGCACTATGCAGTCTTATGGATACTATGTATTACACGGTCTCGTATAACTGATCGAAGTGTCTAGTCGTCCCGTAATCGGATGAATAAAATAAATTAATCGTCCGCTAAACGGTAAATTCGTAATAAAAATGGTCTGTATATTAAACATACTTATTATCCTCGTAATAAAAAACGTATTGAAACTGGTGAGTTAAATCATATTACTGAGATTAATAAATTGTGTAAAGCTATGGGTACACCTGATGTATTGAATAACGACCATGCTGCCCGAACTTAAATTGGTTTTGATGGTATTGGTTTTCCAACTAAGGATAGGTAGTCAAAATTATTTTTATCAGTATCAGTTGAATTATACTCTTAGTTATAAGGTTTATATTACTTTTTCTACTTTAAATATTGATAATTATAGGTCTATTCTTTAAATAAATGTTTACTCAGAAAAAGTTGTTTTATTCGGTTAGGTTAGGTTCGAACAGATTTTTCTAATTCAGAATCTAAGGGAGGGGGCGCGGTAGCGCCCCCGACCGGTTGTGTCAAAGAAGTCTATTTTTAGATGATGACGTCAGCACATAATTTTATTCATCCGAAAATCGGACGAATAATTAATTTTATTCATCCGGTTAGCGGACGACTAGCAACAGCCATAACTGATTTTATCGTGACTGAAAAGCGTGAAAAAAATTTTTTTAAACAAAAAATACAACCGACTTCCATGCCACATAAAAGTAAAAAATAATTTAAATACATGTTGGTTTAGAGCAAACACAGTACTTAGTACATAGTTCCGAAGTCGGCGCTCACCATATTTTGCTGGATCATGACGAAACTACATGTATCTTATATGAGCGCCGACTTCGGGACTATGTACTAAGTACTGTGTTTGCTCTAAACCAACATGTATTTAAATTGTTTTTTACTTTTATGTGGCATGGAAGTCGATTGTATTTTTTGTTTAAAATTTTTTTTTATCTAAATGTTTATTAAACAAGAATGCAGTTCACCTGATAGTAAGTCGTCACGCCCATGGACATCTGTAAGCTACTTCATGTAGAACACAATTTGATGCCATACACCGATGCGTTATTACTCCTGAGGACTAAAATGGTCGCCTCATATAAAAGTGTGCCGGCAACCACACCCTTCCATCGAAACGCAAGAAATTCTTCACGCTAGAAATAGGTGTGGCGATGGTTCTACCACAAATACATTTACTTATTTATTTATTTATTTATAAAACAAAATCCACAGCATTACAAATAACACAAATTTATCACATAGGCTTGACTTGGCGCCATTTATGGATTTACATTTTATTAAAATAACAAAACTAAGTAAACACGTGCGTCTGTGTATGTATGTTTGTGTGTGGACGAGTCCGTGTGTGAGTGTGTATATATATATATATGTGTGTGTGATAAAGATGTGTATGTAATACAAGTATAACATAATAAAATAATAAAATAATAATATAATATAATATATATGTGTTAATATGAATATAAGTAATAAAGTACATGTTAATAAGAAAATAATTAATAGCATTACATATTATATTGATTGATCAAGTAAGTTGTGAACCTACCTTACACTATCATTTAGCAAACTTGTAATTTTATGTTTGAAGGAATTCCTGCAACAGTTAAAAATATCTATGCTATTAAATGTTTTATTATAAGTGTCTTTAAGCCTATTAGTAAGTGAATTATGTGCATTTTTGGTATGTTTGTGAGAAGTAGCGAATAGAACTGTATACTTACTTACTTACTGTTAACATACTTCTAAATATACCGCAAAGTACTATTTTGTCTATATTTTGTTGTTTGGTTGTTCCAGGTACACCCCATGGCATATGGTTGCTCGCTATTCATCCCCATTAGTTACCTTCTCGTCACAATTTGGATTCTGCTGGCGTTATACTTCTCTGCAAGCGTGGTTCTATTTGCTGGAATATCAAAGGTACTTCTATCTTTTACTATCTCGCTAAGCCTTAGCAAGTTCTTTTGATGGTATGATGGTATATTTGAATGGTATGGGAATGGTTCCCTTACCGTGAGTATGCACTACGACAAGTCATTATAAACCGTTCTATCGCTGATCTTAATTATTTCTAATCCCCCATAGAGTTGATTACACGAGTCTTTAGTGCCCTAAATTAATTTTTACTGGTTATTGTGCCACAATGTCCATTAAAAGTCAGGTGGATTTAATGCTCATTTGCTATTTCTATTAAAACAAACAAACTGCTAGACTTATATGTAGGTCTTGCCTCCTCCAGCCGGGGAGAATACGGCTACGGTATCGCCAGTCGTTAGAGGCGACTGAAAGGGGGTTTCTGGGGTTGGGGCGGCTAGAGTGGGATCTTGACGTCCCTGTAGCTCTGGGATCAGAATTGGGCTACGGCATCCCCTGTCTGTCGTAAGAGGCGACTAAAAGGGGCTTCCGGGGTTGCAGACGGCTAGAGTGGGAGCTCGAACCGTTCGGTCAGGCAATCCCGGGAAGGACGGCGGTATGTGTGGTCGCATACCGTCGTAAAGACTAGACGGAGCGGTGGGCCCAGCCGCCCGCCTAGGAGGAGCCCGATGGGGTAACGCGCTCGGAGGATTCCGGTTGAAGTCGTTTCGAGATCCTGGAGTCCTCCTTTTTAGCGCCGAGGACGGCCACCGGGGAGGTTTTAGTGCGGTAAAAATCCCACATAACCCTGCGTCGCTCCCACGGCGTCGGGTACCTTTTGAAGGACGGCGGCATGTGTGGCTGCATGTTGTTGTACATCGGAAGGTGTACGGGGATAGCCACACATCCCCCAAGAAATGAGCCCGAAAGAGGCGCCGCGCGAAGGGGCACCGGTGCGTTCCGTTGGAGATCCCGGGGTCCCCTGCAAGCGTAGAGGAAGGCCACTGAGAAGGTTTTAGTGGGTAAAAATCCCCCATAAGCCAGAGTCTCTCCCAATTATTCGGTGTACCTTTTAGAAGTTTCCTCCACAGCCCAAAAAAGGCTTGTGTAGGTCTTTACCACACTATAGATAAGCAACGTTGAACGCATTTAAATATGGGATGGGTGACCATTAGTCTCTTCATACGCGCTTCATTGCTTCCAAGGGCATGTGAAATTTAATTACTTGATAATGTTAAATAATTAAAGAAAAAATGTAGTACTTATAAATATCCGACACGTATAAGAAAATTTCCAGCCAGCAATTTTTATTTTATCTTATTAACCTACAAAAAGTGCACGGCGGAGCGGCGTTCGAGGAAAAACTAAGAGGAAAGAAACAAAACATTTATACACCGTACAACATCCATTTTTAGCTAAAGACGGTATAACCTTTTGCAGCTCAATTCCGGAGTTACCGCCCCAACTTTTACTGCTTACAACGGTAGTGTTAAACGCTTAGTTTTAAAGTTAGAAGAGTAGTGCAATGGACTCCTACTTACTCGAGGCATCTCAACTCTGTCTTTAGTCTTTTTGTTCTCGAGGTTGAAACCTTCAAAAGTATCCGACGCTCAGGGAGTGACGCAGGGTTATGTAGGATTTTTACACACTAAAACTCTCGCGATGGCCGTCCTCGGCGCTACAAAGAGAACTCCGGAAGCTACAATGAAACGCAACCGGAGTTCTCTGAGCGCGTTGCCCCATCAGGCTCCTAACAGGTGGGTGGCTAGCCCCACCACTCTGTTTAGTCTTTACGACAGTATGGCCACCATACCACATGTATGTACCACACATACCGCCGGCCTTCCCGGGTCGCCTGACCAAACGGTTCAAGCCAGTCACTCGAAACCTGAGAAGCCCCTTACGACTGGCAGGGAATACCGTAGCCCTATTCTAATCCCGGAAGTACAGGGACGAGTCTTTAAAGCTAGCAATGCATAGAGCAGTGATAGCCTAATGGTTGAAACTTGCCCTTTCGATCGGGAGGTCCGAGGTTCAAACCCAGGCACGCAGGCAGGCACGATTTATGTGCGTATTAGAAATTAATTATCACTGCTTTTCGGTGAAGGAAAACATCGTGAGGAAACCTACACACCTGAGAGTTCTGAAAAAAAAAAGTTCTCGGAGGTGTGTGAATCCACCAATTCGCACTTGGCCAGCGCGGTGGACTATGGCCTAAACTCTCTCATTCTGAGAGAAGACCCGTGCCCAGCAGTGGGCCAATAATGGGTTGATGCGAATGCATTTGTAGCCAACCTCAGGTAAATTAATCTTATCTTATTTATTTACAGACGTTCATGAGCAGTTGCCAATTACTATCTTGTAGAAAGCGTGCTTGGTTAATACTTTGAATGATAAGTTGAGCACATAGGCCTTTGCTTATTTTTTTACAATTGATTATGAAGAGAACAAGATATTAACAAACAGTAGTTGTTATAATAGAGTTACCTATTAATATAGGCTAATTGCTTATATAAACAAGTTAATTACTTGAGACTATAATAATAATTATTTTTTTTTACATTCCAGTTATTTTACGCTTCGCAAAGCTCCGTATGCTAAATTTGATATCAACCACATTCTAATTAATGGTTAACTGTGCATCAGAAACTGTGTTAAAATTATTCGTACCCATATATGTTTATATCAAGGTATATGTACGAGTACATATGAATTATCTCATTTCTTTAATAAATTACTCTACATGTTGTAATCTGATTGAAATAACAAGTAACCCTGATGGTAACTGGTCACTGCCGCCCATGGAAATCTGTAAGCAATTTTATGTAGAACAGAGTACTATCTGAAGTCAATCATACATGTGTGGCTATTCCCCAGGACTAAGATGTTCGCCTCATATATAAGTGAGACAGCCACACTCTTCCTCCAAAAAGCACGAGCTGCTTTTCGGAGTGAGTGAGTACAAGTGCAGTTATAGCCTAATGGTTGAAACTTGCCCTCTCGATCGGGAGGTTCGAGGTTCAAACCCAGGCACGCACCACTGATTCATGTGCGTATTATAAATTAATTATCACTGCTTTTCGGTGAAGGAAAACATCGTGAGGAAACCTACACACCCGAGAGTTCTTTAAAAAAAAAAGTTCTCGGAGGTGTGTGAAGTCCACCAATTCGCACTTGGCCAGCGCGGTGGGCTATGGCCTAAACTCTCTCATTCTGAGAGAAGACCCGTGCCCAGCAGTGGGACAATAATGGGTTGACGACGACGAGTACAAGTGAAGTGCAAAATAAATTGTTTGCTTTCAAAATTTATGAAAGTGACCTTTGCTATAAATCTCTAAATATTATTTTTGTTGACGTCCCATTTATACATACGTGTCCGATACAGACGTATCTAAGTTAAGTAAGAAATCCAGCAGACATACTACTTTGTTGCTAAATATATTATGGAGATATAATTATATTTAGATATACTTTCGGGGCTTTGAAGCTATATACATGCGAATATTCTCAATGCGGAGTATTCTCAAAGTTGTTAGAAATCTACCAATTCATACTTGGCCAACGTAGTGTATATAGTCTTAACCCATCGTGCCCAACAATGGGACAATGTAGGTTTGACTAGAGTAGCTTAAGTTAGGATCCCAGCTGCTTTTTTGAAACTAATTATATACGAGCTTATGTCAAGTAAAAGTCTCAACAGACGGGCTATTTGAATAGTAGCTTTATACATACGAGTCCATATTTAGTAAGGACACCAGCAAACATACTACTTTGATGCTAGATGTCTACTCACCTGTCTATATTGAGATAGATTGAGCAAGCATAGCAAAAATGTTATCGTTTGAGTTGACAGACGGAGATATTCCGTTATTAAGAAGTTACATCAAACATTCATAGATACGCAAAACGTTAAAATACCACTCATGAGTTTTAGCAATCTTAGATCTTATCACTTCTCTGATTTAATCAAAGGGATTACTTTACTTACAAGATGATGGAGTATAGTTTGATCAAGAAGGTTCCGAAGGTTCCACCACTCCTGTTACTAATGTATGAAGCAGATTAGCAACGCTTCTGTATTTCGCTTCAACTAACACAGACGGCGCTATAGATGTCGATAAGCGGTAGTGTTTGGTTACCATCAGAAGTCCTGCATGCTAGTCTGTAACTTTATACTTAAAAATAAAAATCCATGCGTTCAGTCTCTAAAAAGTACGTTTTTTACACCGCGACTTAATACAAAAGATAACTAATACCGTAGAACGTGATGAAGCATCGATTCAATCGCGCAAACGCGAGTCGCCGATGCTTCGAGTCGCAAGTCTGCTATGGCCTTAATACAATCTTTTGACCTAAATATTTCATTTCAAGTAGGTATTTATATAAAAACAACATTTTATCTCACATTAAGCCTATTAGAGAAACGATTTTTAAAAAATATTTTTAGCAGTTAACAACATTACATCGTAACATATGTGAAACTTAACATACGTGTGTTGAAAAATGTAAAAATGATTTAAGATTATTGAAACGTCCTTATGTGTATTGAAAAAAAGTGATGTGTGAAAATTGTTTATTTAAACTTAGGTGAGTAATCTAATTAGTGATAAAAAGACTGAGACTTTATAATCTACTGTGTAGTAAAAAATGATAATCGTCATGTATATTTTTAGGCCATATTGTAAAGATAGCTTATTTTACGATAAGATCAGGTGAGATGAGATCGCTTCAAGTTTCAGGACTTATCTGACTTTTTTATCTGTCAAGCGAAAACGTCATGCAAATGTTTCGAGACCGAAGAGTCACGCTACGGTAGCTAAGAGATTTTGGCATCATAAGTCAGTTGTTCCACCGACAGCGAGGAAACAACTAACTATCGGCTATTGTCTCTATCAGGGAACGTGCAATAGATACAATATAAATTCCGTGTAAACATAAGAGATTCATAAACAAATAGTTGATCGCTGACTGTTCGCACTAACGGCGAAGACTCGTTCTACTAGTTTGTCGCTGAGTGACAAGAGCTATAAAACATAACGCTCGCTCAGGGATTAGCGCAGGACTGTAATCTTTGCTGTCGCGAGAGAGTAACGCGCGTAGTCGCTCGTCTCACTCGGACAGTCGCTTATAGCCGATCTACATAATTATCGAAAGTGCACTCGCTCCCCGCTGCCCGCCAACTCCTTTCTTTTCTAGCTCTATTCGTTACTCGTTTATCGTTTCCGGTGGGATAACTGCCTAACTTTTAATATAAGGTAATGTATATTTTTTACTTTCTATTAGGATGACGTCACACTCTGCACTATTTGGATCTGGTACGCGGTGATCTTCGTGGTCCTGATGCTGATGATGATGATCCTCCTCGCGCTGGTCTTCACGTCAAGGAAGCAGAGGAACAGAGTCTTTATTGTTATCATTGGGATGCTTTGGTATATTTGTAAGTATTTATAACATTAGAACCAGTGTAGTTCGACCGGTGAAGTACCACAGCCACACCTATTTCTAGCGTGAAGCAGTTCTGCGTTTCGATAGAAGGGTGTGTTTGCCGGCACACTTTCACATGAGGCGACCATCATAGTCCTCGGGAGTAGCGACGCATCTGTGATTGACTTCAGATGGACCCCATGTTCTGTATGATTACAGATGTCCATGGGCGGCAGTGACCACTTACCATCAGATGGACTGCATGCTCTTTTGCTACTTCAGTCAAATAAAAAAAAAGATTGTTGTAGTAAACTAAAGGGTAAATGCCACACATGGAGATCAGTAACCAATTTTATATTTTACTTCAAAACCGATGGAGGATCCGTTACTTCTAAGACACTGGCTTATTAGCAGGCGTAAGCCAGTCAGGATCTCTTCAACTGAAACTCAAAATTGCTTTACTCTATGGTTATGGATATAAATAAGAAAAAAACAAACCCGCTGAGTTTCTTGTCGGATCTTCTCAGTTGAGGTCGTATTCCGATCCGGTGGTAGTGTAAGAAAAAAATGTAACTGACAATTTGTAAGTGCCCACGTAGGCCTATACAAAATAAAGACATTTCATTTCATTTCTAGAAATACATGTGGCGGTGGTATTAAACGAACCATACTGATTCCACATTTCGTAGCGTATGTATGAAATTACGGAAATGCTACAAATTTTTCTACATTTACTCTCTCGCACAACAGTTTCATTCTTCCGTTGAAACGCAAGAATTGCTTCACGCTAAAAATAGATTGAGCAGAGTAGATTGAGCCGTGATAACCTAAAGGCAGAAACTTACTCTCCTCTCCTAACCACCTGGTGATTATTTTACTATCATCTGGTGAATATTCCGCAATTTTTTATGGTCACTTATTGTAATATTTTGGTGTGGTATTATTTAAATGCTATGCTATTACGTTTGTACTTTTTATTCCATATAGGTAGCAAATGAATACATGAGGTATACATTTTATACATATGACCCGACCCGGCGAGCTTCGTTCCGCCCAAAAGTTAAAAATCTAAAATTATCAGTTTCTCACTATATTATTATTATGAATGTATTATACATAAAAACCTTCCTCTTAAATCAATATATCTATTAAAAAATCCGTAGCGTAGTTTTAAAGATCTAAGCATACATAGCAACAGACAGCGGGAAGCGACTTTGTTTTATACTATGTAGAGAAGAAGAAGTAAAACACATAAGTATACACACGTTAGACATAAAAATGACTGCTTCCATTTCGTAATGGTTTCACAAAAATGATATAAAAGGGAAGATTTGTCAACAAAACTCACTGTATTTAACACCGTTTGACCGGACAAACCGTATAAAATATAATGCCATAGAGCTGCTACGAAATTGCATGAAAACACGAAAGTACAAAATGTACATAGTAATAGATTATACTAGCAAGCCGAGCATGTAATACCTCTAAAGACTATTCAAGGTGACCGATAGTTTTACATCCACATATATAATAAAAATAAAAGTTCCGTGTGTTTGTACATCTTATCTTATTTATATATTAATACGTGAAGCAAAAATTTGTGATTCGTTTTCAAGATACTTGCCGCAGGCGGAGGTGTACGAAATTACGCACAGTTATAGTTGATGTAGGATGTAGAAGGATTGCGCAATGCTAATATTTTTTTCAAATCCTATCCTACTAATATTATAAATGCGAAAGTTTATGAGGATGTTTTTTTTTTTTTTTTTTTTTTATATTAAGACCTAACGATAAGGCTGACGGGCCACCTGATGGAAAGCAGTCACCGTCGCCTATGGAAATTTGCAACACCAGAGGAGTCGCCAATGCATCGCCGGCTTTGGAGTAGAGCTCTTTTTACACCTTTCTTGAAGAACCCCATGTCGTAGCGCTCCGGGAATACCTCAGGAGGAAGTTCATTCCACATCTTGCACGTCCGCGGCAGGAACGAGCGCGCAAACCGAACCGTGGAGGACCGCCACGAGTCCAGTTGATGCGGATGGAACCTCATCCGTCGGCGAGTGGTGCGATAAAGGAAGGGTGATGTGGGCACCAGATCAAACAGTTCCTCGGAACACTCACCATTATAAAGCCGGTAGAACACGCAAAGGGAACCTATGTCCCTCCGCAAGCTTAAGGGTTCTAACCGATCGGCGATCCTTGGGTCGTTGACGAATCGGACCGCTCGCTTCTGTACGGAGTCAAGTGGGGTAAGTTGGTACTGTGGCGCTCCAGCCCAGAGATGCGAGCAGTACTCCATGTGGGGCCTTACTTGTGCCTTATAAAGCAGAAGAAGATGCCCCCCAGTGAAGTACTGCTTGGCTCTGTTAAGAACGCCCAGTTTTTTAGACGCCAACTTGGCTTTGCCTTCCAAATGACTCCGGTACTGCACATCACACGAGATGTCAACTCCCAGGATCCCCAAGCTTTTATTAATGGTGAGCGGAATTTCCTGAAACTTTGGCGCTACAACAAATGGGGTTTTTTTAGCGGTAAACGCGCAGACTTGTGTCTTCGTGGGGTTGAACTCAACAAGATTAAGTCGAGACCCGCTCCAGAGAGTTCTCGATTTCAGACACAAGTCGGATTCTACTTTCTTCCACGAGTGTCCGAGAGGCGTTCGCACGGCCTGTGTATGCAACATCCCCCGTGCTGTCATCTGCATAGCAATGCATGTTGCTGATTTGTTGCAACATGTCATTGATATGCAAAATAAACAGTGTGGGAGAGAGGACGGAACCTTGAGGTACACCAGCATTAATGGGTTTCGTGTCTGAGCAGCACCCGTCGACTACGACCTTGATGTACCGCTCAGACAAGAAGCTAGCCGTCCACGTGCACAGCCTCTCGGGGAGACCGTAAGATGGAAGCTTCGCGAGAAGGGCCCTGTGCCAGACGCGGTCGAAAGCCTTGGCAATATCTAGGCTTACTGCCAATGCCTCTCCATTGCTCTCAATGGCTTGCGCCCAGCGGTGTGTGAGATATACCAGAAGATCACCAGTTGAACGGCCCTTGCGAAAACCGTATTGGTGGTTGCTGATCAACTGGTGGTCCTCGAGGTACCTGAGGAGCTGTGTGTTTATAACACGCTCCATTACCTTTGAGAGCAAGGACGTTATTGCTATTGGCCTATAATTGGCCGGGTCACTTTGGTCACCTTTTTTGGGTACAGGGTGAACAAGGGCTACCTTCCACGAAGACGGTACTTGTCCTGTGGTGTAAGAAAGCGAGAATAAGCGCGTTAAGATGGGAGTCAACTCGGGAGCGCACGTCCTCAACACCACTGCGGGAATTCCGTCTGGCCTACTCGACTTCTTGACATCAAGGGACAGTAGAACTCGCCTTACGGCCTTTTGGGTGAAGCGTATATTAGGCATAGAGCTCCCACACCGCGGGATGGTAGGCGGTGTGACTCCCCCGTCATCGAGAGTCGAGTTTGAGGCAAAGTGGGTGCCCAGAAGATCGGCTTTTCCCTTTGCCGTATGGGCCAGAGAGTTGTCGAGATTCCGAAGGGGTGGAAGTGAGGATCGGCAGAAATTACCCTCGACAGCTTTGGCCAGCGACCAGAAGGCACGACTCCCGGAGGGGTAACCTAGTAGTCGCTCGCCAATTCTGCCGACGTGCCTAGACTTCGCCTTAGCCATATGCTTCTTTGCTGACCTGGAAGCAGCATTGAAAGCAGTTCGAAGCTCGGGGTACTTCGGATCCTTGCACGCGTGCGCAGACGCCCAGGCTTGATATGCATCTTGCTTAAGACTTAACGCCTTAGCGCAAGATGCATCAAACCAGGGCTCACTCCGCCCTCCGACGGCCACGACAGAGTTCGGAATGAAGCACTCCATACCCTGCCGCAACACATCGGTCACAGAGTTAGCGCACGTGCTAGGATCACCCGAGACGAAACACAGCTGCCTCCATGGGTACGAAGCCAGGAATTCCCGGAATCCGTCCCAGTCTGCTGACTTATAGTGCCAAACTTGTCGCCTCCCGGGGGGACGAGTCCCTACGGGCGGCGACAAGGGCACCGCAGAGCTCACCAAGCAATGGTCAGAAGTGCCTAGTGGGGCCCCGACCTTCACTTGGTAATCCGCAGGGTGGGTAGTCAGCAGAAGGTCTAGCAAGGAAGCAGTATGGGTCTCTATATCAGGTACCCTAGTAAAACCGGGTACAACTTGAGAGAGCCCATATGCCAAGGAGAAGTCGTATGCAGTCCTCCCGGCGAAGTCAGTGACACGGGAACCAAGCCAGTCAACATGGTGAGCGTTGAAGTCACCCAAAATCACTAACTCCGCCGAAGGGCACTGCTGCAGCACTCTGTCGGTCGCCCACTGGACGTGCTCGAATAGTCGAGTTGTCTCTACATCTCCGCTGTAGGACCTATATAGGCACGCGTAGATACGGGTATGCCCCCCAACGTCTACGCGCAGCCACAACAAGGATAGGTCCTTGTCTTCCAGGCAGGCGAGACGGCGCCAGCAGATATCTCCCCGAACATACACACAAACCCCGGCTCGACGCCTAAAAGCGTGCTCTAGATTATAGCCGGGGTACTGAAGATACGATGTGTCGTCCGGAGTTGATATTTGCGTCTCCGTCAAAAAGAGAAAAGCCGGCTTTGCCGCCTCGAGATGGTGATGGACAGCATTCAGATTGGAATGGACCCCCCTGATATTGCACATGTCCACAATAAGTGTGGAGGGAGTAGCCGCTGTGCATACTTTTTCCCTTTTTCGCCTTGCCATTGTTTTTTTTTTTTTTAAAAAAAAGAGTAGGGACTAGAAAGGATTTGCAATGCTCCGTCAACGCTTCACAGGTCAAGATGTGGGTCTCCTAACACCGTGCCTACGGAAGTGATGTGGGATGCTGGCGCGGGGGACGGAAGGGCCCCCGGTCCCCCCCGTGCACGACTGCCTGGCTCCACACCGGTCTCTTACTCCGGCAAGGCAGCCATGCAACGGGACTTTACACCGGTTGGCAGGACAGCCTCCCGGGCCAGAGGTTGACAGTGTTGCCCGGGTTCGGGTCCCCAACTAACCAGCGGGCGGCCAGCGGAAAACCGTTTCACCGGGTCTCCCTGGCCCCCGCGCCAATACACCACGCCCCCGAGGGCATCGGTGCCTAAAGCACCCAGCGGCCCTGGAAGTTACGAGGTCGGAGGCACCGCAAAAGGAGAGGAAAGGGGGGAGAAAGGGGGATAAACTGGCTCCCAGGTACGCTACCGAAACACGACGAGTCGCTATTAACGGTAGGTTCCGACCTGGGGGTGGTAGCTAGCCAGGCAGATCCAACAGAGATCTTACCACCAAGCGGGACACCTTAGGGAATTACGCTAGGCAGTGTCAGACCCAGCAACCAATGGGACCGTCGCAGTGAGATGATGAATGCCCATGTAGACGCTGCTGCCCATCTACCTGGTATATAAACCCTTAGTCGCCTTCTACGACACCCACGGGTAGGTAAGGGGTGGTCTATTCTGTATCGCCGGAGCCACACGGCACAATGAGTGTTTGTTATTCTTTCACGCAAAAACTACTGAACGGATTTGATTGAAACTGTACAGTAGTATAGGTTATACATCAGAATAACACATGGACTATAATTTATACCGATTTTTTTGTAATAAGATTATACTATAACGAGAAATATCAGATTAGTCGCTAAAAAAGTTGTCCTCTGAGAGCTATCTTCGCGTACGCTGCCTAAACCGTTGGAGATATCAAAATATAATGTACGGTGGGATTGTTTGGCTCACATAGATCTAAATAAAAGTCCGCGACAGCATATATCTATATTTTATGTATAACCCACAATAACTCTTTTTATACTTTGAAAATTTTAAAAATATGAAGTTGATGTTTCCATGGGTTTTATACAAACTAAATATTAATCCTTATCAAAATAAATGATTTCAAAAAATCAAGCATCTAATACAGATTAAATCTACTTTTTGCACCATGTAAATTGCATAAGTAGTTTAGAAGATATTACGAGTATAACATATTGCGTACTCAATTGATTGACCGGCAGTACGCGCTGTGCGCCGCCGTCGTATACAACGAAGTTCTATGAAATTAATATTTAAATGGTTATAAATCACGGAGCAAAATGGGAAAGGTCGATGTGAATGACGTCCCTGTAGTTCCGGGATCACAATAAGGCTACGGTATCCCCTGTCTGTGGTAAGAGGCGACTAAAAGGGGGCTTTCGGGGTTGCGGGCGGCTAGACTGGGAGCTCGAAACACCCAGTCAGCAACTTCGGGAAAGATGTCAGCATGTGTGGTCGCATGCTGTCGTGAGAGCCAGGATGCAAGGAGCTTGAACAGTCCAGCCAGGCGATCCCGGGAAGGATGGTGGTATACGTGTGGTCGCATATCGTGGTAAAGACTAGATGGAGCGGTGGGCCCAGCCGCTCACTTGGGAGGAGCCCGATGTGGCAATGCACTCAGAGGACTCCAGTTGCGTTCCTTTGAAGATCCCGGAGTCCTGGTGCGATAAGAATCCCACATAACCCTGCGTCGCTCCCACGGCGTATGGTACCTTTTAAAGGTTTCCCCCTCGACAAAAAAAAAGGTCAATAAGAATGAAACAGTGGAAAAGGTTATATATGTCATTCAATCGTCATCGACCTTTTAATGTTACACAACTCGACACATAAGTCAGATTAGCAGTAGTTTAGGTCGTAGTTGACCACGCTAGACAACTGCGCGTTGGTAACCGTCACACGTATTGAGACCCTTACTTAAAACTTTTAATTTCAGAATAAGTATTAATATCCGTTGCCGACAAAACTAATTCAAATTAATATATGTGCCTGTGATTTGAAATTTGAACACACAGATTTAGGAAGTAGGGCAAGGGTTCAATCTGAAGTCAATCACAGATGCGTTGCTACTCTCGAGGACTTTGATGATCGCCTTATATAAAAGCGAGCCGGCAGCCACAACCTTCTAATGAAACACAAGAACTGCTTCACGGTAGAAATAGGTGCGGCGGTGATAACTCCCTGGTTGAACCATTGCTCTACCACCTTGCAAACTTTATGTGGCAGACTAAATTCCACGCGAGCGAAGCCGCGGGCAAAAGCTAGTAGATTACTAGCTTTTGCCCGCGGCTAATTACTACATACATAAAATCAACTAGAAAGACATTATTAAATTAATACACTAACTTGTATTTGACACAAATACATACATAAACCTCTTTTTACCTTTGAAAATGATTACAATTTATTTAAATTAGAGAAATATTGGTGCTACTTTGAACAATCTGAAATGTGTATATATACGAGGCATAACGAGGTCGTCATATATATATATATATATATATATATATATGACGACCTCGTGGCGCAGCGGTTACCATACCGGTCTGACACGCAGTGGGTCCCGGGTTCCAGGGTCCCAGGTATCTGAATGATGAGTTTAGATTCTTGTTCTGGGTCTGGGTGTTTGTGTATTCGTCTTTGTGTGTGTTCATGGCACCCACGACACAGGAGAAAATCCTAAGGTGGGGCTATGAGTGTAGAAAGCGTTTTTTTTTTTATATAGTTTTTGTAATTTAAATTACGATCGAATTTAGACCGTTGCGACTAGTTCCGGTGACTAGTTCTTACATGTGTTTGTTACTTTTTAACACAAAAACGACTGGTCGAATGTCGCTGAAGTTAAGCACACACACAGTTTATGACTTAAATTAACACATAGGACATTCATACCATGGTAATGGTAGCGTGGTTGCCACGGTTGTGTGAACGAGGCGGACGGAGTCGCGGATATGACTAAGTCGCATAATATGTTTGCAAGAATAATAGTTTGTAGAAGTGAAAATCCATACGCAGAAATAAACGTACGTGTCTGTGTTAACCACATATATTTTCAGCAAATAATTGGGGAGAAAGTTCTTTAAAAAAAAAAGTTCTCCGAGGTTTGACGACCCGCGTGGCGGAGCGGTTACCATACATACGGGTCTAACGCGCAATGGGTCCCGGGTTCGATTCCCGGCCAGACAGATATCTGAATGATGAGTTTAAATTTGTGTTCTGTATCTGGGTGTTTGTGTATTCGTCTTGTGTGTGTCCATGGTACCCACAATACAGTAGAAAATCCTACTGTGGGGCTATGAGTGTAGAAAGGGTGTGTGTGTGAAGTCCACCAACTCGCACTTGACCAGCACAGTGACCCATGACCTAAAACTCTTAAACATTCTGAGAGAAGACTCATGCCCAGCTGTGGGACAGTAATTGGTTGACGATATAATTGGGGAGACTGAAAGTTATTAGTAAGTGATAATTTAAATTTATTATTTGTTTCTGTTTAAAATACTATTGAATTTATTTTAGGACTGAATATGTATGTCAGATTGTTAGAAAACCACGAAACATAACTAGTGCAGAATAATAGAGGTTGGTGTCTGTCCCCATTTCCACTGTCTAACGTAGATAGGGAACAGGGATGACCCAAGAGCATTCGGATTTGTGTTATCTTCCCTTGCCAACAAATGGGTACAAACTGCTAGGTTTACAATACTAGCTGAGCCACACGGTTTTACCTGCGTTTTAGAAAATGAAATAACTTTGAATTATAATAACCTTTGCTAGAGTAGGTCGATTGTAATAACATGAACAATGAATAAATATATGTCAAGATACGGAGCATAAGTTTGTTTGTGACTACTTTCCATCAGGTAGCCCGTCTGCCTTATCGTTAGGTTAAAGTATAAAAAAAAACTTGATTTAACGATATTTTTAACTTGATGGGATTTTTAGTACACTGTATGTGTACTAAAAAGACATACACACATTCTAATGATTGAAAAATTAATAGATAATAATATGTGAAAAATCGGAGAACGGAACGTCAAATCTCAATCGATTTGGGCGTATTCGGATATGGTAACAGGCGATACTGAGGTTGACAGCTGATAATTAACGTCAATCTATGTTAATATACCTGTTTCTAGCGTAAAGCATTTCTTGTGTTTCGATAGAAGGGTGTGGTTGCCGGCACACCATCACATGAGGTGACCATCATAGTCCTCGGGAGTAGCAACGCATCTGTGGTTGACTTCTGATAGAACTCATGTTCTGTATGGAGTTGATAACAGATGTCCATGGGTGGCAGTGACCACTTACCATCAGGCGGACTACATGCTTGTTTGCTACTTTAGTCAGATAAAAAAAAATAAGTGAGTAGATTCCCTCACGATGTTTTCTTTTACCGAAAAGCAGTGATAATATATTTCAAGCAGTGATCGCCTAATGGTTGAATCTTGCCCTGTCAATCGGGAGGTGTGAGGTTCAAACCCAGACACGTACCGATTTATGTGCGTAATAAAAATAAATTACAAACGCTTACATTTATAATAAAATGATTTTTCAACTCCTTTAATTCAACTTCATGTGTGTAATAGTAAGATTATTCTTATCGGTTTCCTGGACTAATTTTAGGAAATTCATTTAAAATGCAGACATGCAGAACATCCTGTTTTATTCTATGTATGGATTACGTAGTCGTAAACGGGTGTACAGTTAGCCCAATAGTAAGTGGCCAGTGCCGATCATGAGTTTCTCCATTCTGTTTTCAGTAACAATCTACTTCATCCTCGTCGTGAACAGCTACCGCAAACAACTCCTTGGATCAAGTACAATTGAAGACAGAATATCGGATATAAACCTCTGAATGTATTCGTATGAGCAAAGAAACGGCTGTATTAAATAATTCATATTAAAACCTTTTGTATTCTTTCTTTTTCGCGTCTAGTGAAGTATGAATTATTGTCTTGAAAAGGTTGCACATTCCTGATCTGTCAAGGATTTGAATATATTAAATATATTTGATAAGTATTTAAGACCATTTTCTGGAGATACATGTACTAACAATTTTTTTTCATGAAAAAAAGCAGAAAGCAATCATGCAGGCCATCTGATGGTAAGTAAATCGTCACTATCGTCCATGGACATTGATTAACCCCAGATATGATTAACCTGAGACTTATTTTACAAGATTGAAGTAGCAGACGAACATGCAATTGACCTGATAGTAAATAGACCACCTATTTCCAGCGTGAAGCTTTTCTTGCGTTTCGATGGAATGGTGTGGCTGCCAGCACACTAATATATAGCGCTGTAAAATAAGACACCAGAAAAATACTTATAACCAACATTTTATTCTCAATTCTTTTTCAATAATGACAGCTCTGCCACGTCAAGCATCGCACCTCTCCTCTCCTCACCTCACCCCCTCGCCTCACCGCACCTCCTTAGTCACCATACCGCACCTCCTTTGTCACCGCACTACGCCACATTAAAGCATCTCATCACTGCTGCGTTACAATTATATGAGGCGACCATCTTAGTCCTCGGGAGTGGCAACGCATCTGTGATTGACTTCAGATGATCAGATGATTGATTGACTTTTTTTGAAGGTCGGTTAAAATTACACATTATTTCGCCT
Source organism: Spicauda simplicius (assembly GCA_949699795.1). NCBI lineage: Eukaryota > Metazoa > Arthropoda > Insecta > Lepidoptera > Hesperiidae > Spicauda > Spicauda simplicius. The sequence goes on along the minus strand of OX453070.1, from coordinate 16,301,084 downwards.
AGGTATAAGTTAAATATAACGCTAAGATTTCAGAACTTAACTATATCGACCATGTTTATTTTTTTTTTTATTGTAATTCCGTAACATACAGCTATTATAATAAGTCGTGTAAGTATTGCGTACATTTTACATAGGGAAAGATAGTCAACCATTTCCTGTGTTGTATATATGACTTCGGAGCGGTTTTGTACATAAGCCGACCCGGGAAATGGACCGCGAAATTTCCTGAATAACAATATCTAGCAACTTTCTTTAGTATCTTTAGCAACTATCTTTCCCACATGTCCCACAACTATTGTCGTCATATTGGTTTTTCTTTAAGCTTGAGAAAGGTCAGAGACAGTAGTTACTACAGTGAATAAGTATTAGTTAGTTTTAAGAAAGATTAGAGCTAAATCTTATCTTTTTAGCTCTAGCCTACTATTGAGCAGTGATAGCCTATTGTTTTAAGGTTGCCCTCTCGATTGGAAGGTTCAAATTCCAGGCACGAAGGAAGACTTTTTTCGGAATTATGTGCGTATTAGAAATTAATTAGCACTGTTTTTCGGTGCAGAACTACATCGTGAGTTTCAGTTTATAAGCGTACTTATCATCTATGATCTGCGATGTGGTTGCGAAACAGTTGTTAACTATTGTAACTTGCTTACGATAATTCAATCGGTGTATCATGTATATTTCATCGATAAATCTTTGAATCTTTGATCGTGACGAAACCTACACACTTGACTGTACCTAAAAAAGGTTCTCAGAGGTGTGTGAAGTCTACCAATTCGCAATTGGCCACCGCAAGGGGCTTTGGTCTAAATACTCTCTTATATTCGGAGAAGACCCGTGACTAGCACTGAGACAATAATGGGTTGGCGACACAAGCAAGTTCGTAGGGGGTAACATTTCATAACCGCACAACTCTTATATATAATTTTATTACACTTTTCGCAAAATTATACAGTACCTTTCACGTCGTAGCTTCCTAGTAACTAGCAAATTAATAAGGAATCCGAACGTCTTTTTCTTCATCACCGTTGCCGTTTTTGTTGAGTTTGTGAGAGTCCATATTAGCTATCATAAGAAACGAAACAACATTAATATAAACTGGTTTTGAATGTTTAATTCACTAATCTTCAGAGAAGGAAACTAAATTTTACTATTGTATTATAATTTATTTATACAGATAAAAACATATTTAAGACAGGAAAATCTAAAATAAGGGTAAAACATTAAGATTTTATCTTCTAATTAATTTTAATTAGCTTCTGTAGATACGACCAGTTTCTTATTTTTCTCGTTCCGTTTTAACTCAAACCAGAATCCGTAGACTACTAGTACAGCATATATAAGTATACCTGGATAACAGAAAAATTAGGAATGTTATAGAACCTAGCAAAGTACTACTAATATATTTATATGTACTTTATCACTCTATATCATTCTTATAAGAGGAGACCATCTTAGTCCTCGGGATTAGCGAAGCATCTATGATTGGATTTAGATAGAACCTTTGTTCTGTATGAAGTTGTCTATGGGCATTGCTTGCTTACATACTACTTCAATCGTATAAAAAATTCTGTACTTTCAAATCTCTACTGAACTTCATTAATATTCGAAAATAAACCAGAAATATTTTAACTACATTAAAATATTTCTGGTTTATTTTCGAGAGTAATCTTCTCTAAGAAACTTCGTTTCGAAACGACGCTACCTCTTTATCATCTACTTTTGGCTTAGCAAAAATGACACCGATGTCTTCTAACTTGCAAATATATGTTAAAACCTTAAGTGGTCTTACATCGCTACATCGGTAGAACCACCGCCACACCTATTTATGCCCAACAACTGCATTGTTCAGTGATTCTGATCTGAATGATATGATTCTGGTCTGAATGATGTGATTCTGGTCTGAATGATGTCATTAGTGAAACATGCTTATCCAAGGCATTCTAACTTAGTCCTCAGGTAGTACAAAATGTCTACGATAGACGTTACAACAATAGTGCTACTATAAAAACGTTTCAATATCAGTAAAAATGACTTCTACTGAATAATTTTACTCTTACCTATAGCAATCAGCCCGAAGATTAAACACAGAAGCCAGGCGACTAAGTTAGTTTCAGTACTGTACATGCAGATAAGCACAATTAGCAGGCACAGGGTCAAGGCTAGCCACATACTAGTCATTACCACCCAGCTCAGGACTATGGATGATTTTTCCTGAGGAAAAAATGCATTTGATTGTGGAAGTCGAAAGTAGGTATGTTTTTAAGCAATTGAAGTAGCAAACGAGGATGCAGTTAAACTGATAATAGGTGGTCACTGCTGCCTATAGACATCTGTAATCAACTTTATACTGAACAGGAATTCTATCTGAAATCAAACACAGATGCGTTTCTATTTCCGTGGACTAAGATCGCCTTATGAAACTGAGCTGGTAACCACACCCTTCCAACGTAATGCAAGAAATAGATGTAAAAAGCTTTCATTTGTTACTAACAATGAAAAGATTTTTTTTTCAAAACTAAAATAAGTACAATTAAGTGATATTTTAATATTACTTTAACACTATCTGCTGCTGACCACATGCTTCTACCCATGGGGGTCCTAGGCAATAGTTACCGCGTGGCTTGTGTTGTTGGTGACCACAGTATGGATTCATTTCACACAAGAAGACGCTGTTCTCTATCTCTTGGATATCTATCATTCTCTTAGTCGCCTCTTATGATGTCCACGAAAAGAAAGAGAGTGGTACTATTTAAGACCGGTACCACACGGTCTTATTTCATTTCATATCATCAGTAGAGCGTTACAACCAATCAAAAGTACAAAAAAAGTTAAAATATTTAACAACAAAAAAAAACTTACAAATTTTACTCCGAAGATCAACCAAATGTGAATGATAAGCATAATGAGAGAGTAGACGATTGCTGTAACACTAAATCCATAGGAGTTTTTCCATACGTAACGTGGACAACCTACGCAATCTTCAAATTTCAGGATCTGACCAAGATGGGCGCAGCCGCAGATTATTGATATACACTGGAATAGTTCCAAAAGATAAAATAGATAAATAGGCAATTTTCAAAATTACAAACATCGCTAAAATTTAATTTTTGGTCAATTTGATATAACAAGCAGGAAGACAACTCATTTCATAATCAGTGGTCACTGTCCAAAAAGAGATCGAGTTTTACATTGAAAGTATTAAAACCTGGAGACTGTTCTGAATTGCAACACTTAAACTATTGGCTGGTGCATATGAGATGTCGGATTTATGTGTGAATATATAAAACTGCACATATTTTTTCAAACACTGTTTATTCGGTCAAAATATGCTCCATTCCTTCAATACATTCTCATAATGAGTCCTTAAGCATAGATGTCTGGCTTAAGATATTCTGATTGAATTTAGAATTAGAATCAACAAACCCAATATCGAATTATTCAAACATTTTCATACTCTTTAGGTTAAAAAACAGTTGTAAATCTTATAAAAATTAATAAAACTGTTCCCAGTTTGGAAAAATCTTCATTTTTGAAATGTGACTCGGGCAATGGGCTATACGATTTTAAACTGAGATTATGGCAAAAAAGTATAACGAAAAGAGGAAGACAAAAATATCAGACATTTCAGATGCACCAACTTAATTCAATCCTGCATGTTACAGTAATCTTGTAGAAATGGGTTTTAATACATTGATTATTACTTACAATCATCAAAACACCGACACATAGAGCTCCGGGTCTTAGTGGATAACGACAGAGGAATTTTTTCGGGGCAATGGTTTCTAAAAACATTTTTAACAGTCATCCAAAGACTACTTTCATGACAATAATAGTTGTTGTTGTTGTGATTACTATTCAGCCACCTAGATTAATGGATAGATCTGAGTTCACTAAAAGTTATGTAATATCAATAAAATTAAAAAAAAAAGTGCCGCACTCGGGAACTGCCGCGGAAAGCTATTGCATAGCATTTTTTGTCAACTTACGCAATTATAATTATTAATTTATTGATGCTGTATTTTTTTTCTTTGACACTATATACTTTCTCACAAACAGTTTCTTACATATTCGACCGATTTCCGAGCAGCTCGTCTTGATTCGTGCGAGCTTCATACTGTCGTATCATATACATACACGTTAAGCGAACGCTCGGCCGCGCTACGTGGTAGACGGAGTTTTAGGTATTTTCGTTACGGAATTTCTTGATTCGGTCGCCGCGCTCAAAAAATACATAACGACAGTTCTCGTGTTTTTTTTTTTGTTTGTTGTATTACTTTATTCCGTCGTCGTCGTCGTTAACCCATTATTGTCCCAATGCTGGGCAAGGGTCTTCTCTCAGAATGAGAGAGTTTTGGCCATAGTCCACCACGCTGGCCAAGTGTGAATTGATTACTTTATGTGCTTTATATTTACTTTTATTTGCAGTTGTTGCAATCCGTCTGTGACTGATCTGAAATCATTGAAACCTTGCATATGATTGGTCAATCTTCTTGTTATTTCGCAGATTACTTTTTCGCTGATTTTCGCATATTTACTTTGAATTTTTCTCTTTTAACCATAAATATTTTAGAACATAAATGATTTGGTTCTATTTGAAGTTCGCAATCTTCTAGTCACCAACTGTCCATACATCACCTTTTCGATCTCCACGAAGTTACTCAGTCCTGTCTTGTTTCTTTTCCGGTTCAAATCTAATAGTTTCCGTTGTCCTTTTGAGGTCTACGGTCCACCTAGTCGGGGAAAAACCTTTCCCGGTACCCAATAGATTGCTTTTCCTTCTCCATCTCTCACATTTATATAAAAACATACATTGCGATGTTCATGTCGCTATCGTTTCTGGTTAATAAAAAGATGATAATATACTCATGGCAAATATATGAACGCGAAACAAAACAAATTGAAAGAAATGCCAATTTTGAGGGTGGTAGAACCAGAGTAGTTCGAACGAGGAAGTACCACTGCCACACCTATACACGCGTTTCGATGGAAAGGTGTGGTTGCCGGCACACTTTTATATGAGGTGACCATCATTGTCCTCGGGACTTGAGATGGAACCCATGTTCCATTTGAAGTTGCTCACCGATGTCCATGGACGGCAGTGACCACTTACCATCAGGTGGACTGCATGCTCGTTTGCTATTTCAATCAGATAAAAAAAACTAATTTACGTGCAATAGAGTTAACGACAATTTACTTGAAAATGATATTCGCCTCTTGTCGATTTAATATCCGATATCATATTGAGCAGAAATCGTTCTGGTAATTTACAGATTTAAAATTTAAATTTACTAGATCAGGGCCAATGTGAAAATACATCCACAGAATTACAATTCAGCGGATATCACAGCGGAAGAAAATAAGATAAAACGTCTTAATATTTTAGGCAAAAATGACCATAAAGTGAGCGAACGATCCCTCCGGCAGCTGAATACTTGCGCCATTTTTTTTATTATCACGGAAGCTTGGTATAAAATTGTATTAAGATTTGAGTATTTTTCACTGAATGTTTTGGTTATCTTCGCTTATTTTTTCTTAGAAAAACGTGTCCTTGAAATCGTGTAATGAGAAAATGCGAGGTACACATCGTTAAATTGTTAACAAACAATAGCATAATTACGCCTTTGATTGACGTTTTAATAATAACGTGTAATGATGATTATATTTTCACTCTCTATAAAACATATTTGAAACAAGCCAACAACAGTGTTGCTTTTATTCAATAATGCCAATATTTGGACTTCATTAATGATATAAGCTTTAACACCAGTGCCGTATAAATTCATTACATTACGAACTTTGCTACTATGTTAGTCTAGTTCGACAAATATGTACAGTATAGAGCGTAGTGTCGTTTCTAAATATCTACTAAAAGTGTTGGTTAGCAATATTTAATGTAAGTTCCTTCTCATAAGTAAAAATTTGTCTTTTTGTTCACATTATACTTTAATCAGAAAAACAATTGACTTCAAGTTGGGTGATTTAAATCATATTTTAAATGACTAAAAAAGAGTGGGTTATTCTTAAATTGTTCAAATTGTATGCTTGTTATAGCTGAATTATTTACTAACAATTATTATTTATTTTTGAAATTGAGGTCATATGTTTAATGTGTGTGTGATGACGTGATGAGATAGCAGATCCATGATGGATGACCCGACTTAATTTTAATTTTAAAGCCTTGACTTGATTTTCTTTTAAAAATAATAATTGAACTGTTTAATAATCTCATTTCTAATTGCAATAACTATAGAACTTTAAGAGACATGAATGTGACATTCAATGTAAGAACCCTTTTTGACTGTGATTACATTGAAGATTATAAGCAAACAAGTGAATATGATCCTATTTGGAAACAGACTGTGTATGGATGTCAGGTGTTACAAATTCTACAGAAGATGTATCAGTTCAAGTAAGATTACTATATTATAGTTCACATGGATTTTGAATTCTCGAGGCCTTAGGGCAATAAAGGAGTATACCCTCCCCCAAATATATTTAAAACACACGCCTTCTACACTTATAGCCCCACACTAGGATTTTCTCCTGTGTCGTGGGTACCTTGGACATACACAAGACATATACACAAGCACCCAGACCCAGAACATGAATCTCAACTCACCATTCAGATACCTGTCCGGCCGGAAATCGAACCCGGGACCCATTGCGCGTCAGACCGGTATGGTAACCGCTCCTTCACGCAGGTCGTCAAATTTCAAATAAAATAAACATTATTGTCTGACACAGATGTCGATATGTTGCAATCACCTGTGACATTAAAGTTTAATACATTCAAGTAGTCTATTTTGTTTGCTACTTCAATTGTAAAAATCTGCTTTACTAAGGAAATAAAAAGAACTTAAATTCTGTTCTAGCATGAACTATATGATACCAAATACACAATCCGTAACAGAAGAAGAGCGATCTATGTCCATCTATCCTCAATTTAACGATTCCATTGACATTTACGCCAAACCTATTGGCTTCACCAACCAACTGCTGGAATCTGCTTGTCCAATACAAGCCATTTTTACTTGGAGGTAAGTTTGTCATTTGTTACAAACGTTAATCACAAAATGTTAATCTTAGCTTCTCATAGGTCCATCGTCTGTAGTCAGTTCCTGTAGTTCCGGGATCAAAACAGGGATACGGCTTCCCCTACATGCCGTTAGAGGTGACTGAAAGGAAGCTTTCGGGGTTGCGGGCTTAGAGTTGAAGCTTGAACTGTCCAGCCAGGCGACCCCGGGAAAGACGGCGATATTTGTGGTCGCATATCGTCGTAAAAGCGAGATGGCGCGGTGCACCCAGCCACTCACCTGAAAGGAGCCCAATGGGAGCCCAACGAGCTCAGAGAACTCCTGTTGCGTTCCTCCTAAAATCACGGAGTACTGTTTTTAGCCGAGAATGGCCAACGAGAGAGTTTAAGTGCGGTAAAAATCCCACAAAACCCTGCGTTGATCCCAAGGGTATCAAAACATATAAAAAAACAGAAACGAATACACCGAACTACACCATAACCAAACAAACCTAATCGTAACCCAATCATAACGAATATTATATTGACAGGTGCAATAATTGTACAATGTCATCTTTTAAGTAATTTAATGTCACGGACTACATTTTATCATCAAAATCAAATTGGTTACTACTGCATCTATTGACATTTATAGCTTCACAGAGTTTTTTGTGATCCTCGGCTAGAATAAAAAGCCTATTGACTTTTGGCCAAATTTGTCAGTTAGACTTTCCATTATCAGTAGAAAGATGTTACGTACTCAGCTATTGCTGGCATTCTAACCTCATTTTAAAAGGGATTGTTGCTGACACCAAAGGAACCCACTGTGAAGCAGGCCGGGAACCACCGCAGTCAGTTTTGAAATTACCACAACAAACCATAAGAAGCTGCAGAAATGCAGCGCTTACTGTTCAGTAATTTTTGTACATTATTAAACACTATTTCATATAAATATATTAGCAGAATATATTAAGATGAAAAATTCTCGGCAATCCATTATTGTCCCACTGCTAGGCACGGGTCTTCTCTCAGAATAAGAGGGTTTTAGGCCAAAGTTCACCGCGCTGGCCAAGTGCGAATCGGTGGACTTAACATACCTCCGAGAACTTTTTTTATAAAGAACTCTCGGGCGTGTAGGGTCAAGTTTTCTCATGACGTTTTCCTTCACCGAAAAGCAGTGGTAATTAATTTCTAATAAGCACATGATTTTAGAAAAAAATTGTGGTGCCTGGAGTTGAACCTCGGACCTCGCGATTGAGAGGGCAAGTTTCAACCATTCGGCTATCACTGCTGACATCCAACTACTACTACTACCACCATCCACTGCCATTAATTAGTATGTTCTAATATTATTAGAACATACTTGATTTTATCATTTTATGGTAGGTGAATATAAAATGTTAGTTATTTGAGCCCGTTTCTATTATCTTTTACTCATATATTTCTAGGCAAATTTAATTAGCGATTTACTGCTGTGAAAAACGTGACAAGAATTTAGTTGTTAGATTAACTGTAGTTTTATGAAGCGCGAAAAAAATACTTTGTGTTTTTCATTTTACGTTTTGAATGTGCAACGTCCATCCTATAAAATTGTTTTTCCTTATTAGTATTAATTAATAAAAAGTTATACTTATCTGACGTTAATATGTAGGATACTATATTAAAACAAGTCCTGTTTTTTATAAAGAAAAATAATTCTTTTCGTCGATTTTATTTTATTATAATTTTGAAAATATTGCAAATTGAAAAAAAATATTATTTTTTTACTGTGCATGGATTTTTTGCATAAATTAAGCTAGAAATAATATTGTTAATTTTCCTAAACGGTTAAATAGGTGATTCGTTATTTCGAACCAGAACGCCACATACAAAGGTCTAGAGAGATTGCTTCATAATTTAAAAAAATAAACTCCTTACTTACACCTACTTGCTACGTTTTTTTAATTTTAATTAAAATTATAACCTTACAATTATATGTATATTTATTATTGATCCTAGCTAAATTTCGTACATTTCGTGATTCTAGCTAATTTTCATAATTATATCCAATCGAAATGGTCATACTTCAAATAAAACAATGATAAAAGACTTAAAATAACTAAATACATTTTTTTCAGGTACGGTTTCATTCTCAAACGTTCACACGTTAGCGTCCTTCGTAGATTCTTCAGCCTGCCTTTCACCAGGCCTGTGTGGAACTGTCTCTATCTGATGATCTTGGCTGTGTCTTTTATCTTCTTCTATCTCAGCCGATGGGAGAGACGGATTTTGGGTGGATACTCGAATTATCACTACGAACTTTTGTTAGCTATTGGAGCTTGCTGCCAGCACAGTACGTATCTTGATTAAATTTTCATTATTTACGCTGTTAGTTTATTGTACATTGGAATTTCTTAACAATCAAAGCTTGCAAAATTCTTCAGAGACGATTAAATACACCTAACTTGTACTGCAAATCAATGGATTTGCAGTACTGCATTGATTAATGCCATTATAAGTAACATTATCCTGCGTAGATGTCCTTACTACCCGTTAAAAGGATTGCATGAGTGTTTATTGCTTTTTACAAAAAATATGTTTTCTCAAACTTTTTACGAGTTTCTATCTTCAAATTACCTGCACTAATTTTCTTCAGTTCTTCCTCTACAATCGAATATGTCATCTCGTCGAATAGCCTACTTCTCGTTTATCATGTTTTGCTACGTCTTATATTCCTTCTATACATCTAACTTACTCTCACACCTCGTGAGTGATAAGGACAACAGCATGAATTTGGAAATGTTGGCTAATAGTGACTACGAATGCGTTAAATTGGCCAATCTTAACTTGCCAGTTAAAATTAAGGTATGTATAAGTTATGAATATTATATTAAGTTTACTACTGTTTTTTACTTCGTCTTAGTATTTATAATATTTAATACAATACAATACAAAATTTCTTTACTGTACACCAAAGCATAGGTAACAAGAACAAAAGATACGATGGAAAGTACAGCAGACGGTCTTATCACTAAAATAGCGATCTCTTCCAGACAACCTTAGTGGTTGAAGGAAAACATTAAGGGTGCAAGAGAGGGTAGGGGTGTACAAAAGTATGACATACCGACGTAATAAAATGTGAATATATGTTTATATAAATTTATTTATTTTCTTGGCAATCCAAAAGCGTTATACTTAATGATAAGAAGAATAGATATATATATATATTTATATCAGCAGCTAATTAAGACAATAAAGAGCTTAAAGAATAGAAATAAAAGGAGAAGTGCAAGGACAGGGGAAATATAATTGAATAAAGATGGAAAATATATGACTATTTAAGAAGTAGACTGTAGCGAAAATTTTGTGAAGTTTAATTATATGATACTTTCATTTTAGGCAATGTATCATAACTCAAATTTTAGCATAATAAAAGATAAATTATCTCGAGCAAAATATGTGAATATAAAGGACGGTTTAAATGCGGTGTTGACTACAAAAACTGCCTTATTAGCAGATTACATGACAATTTATCCTTTTTTAGCTAACAGTAAGTCTATTGAAATAATATATGGGCTGTTCAAGTATTACGTAAGCACTTGGGGGTGAGCACGATGAATTGGGGGTAGAGGGGTCTAGATGATGATTACGTCATCGCTAGTTATTAACTTTTTTACAATAGGGTACAAAAAATACATTTCAATTGAAAAATATTTACGTAAGCATTGGGGGAGGGAGTTAGAGCTTTGCTTACTTTTGCTGACAAAGGGGTTGAGGGGGGTAAGTAATTGTTATAAATCTGCTCACGTAATATTTGGACGGCCCCGTATGAAGTTTCTTAAAATATACAATTTCGCCTCTTTTTAAAATTTTAGTATTAACATAACACTTGTAACACTTTTTGTAGTGTTTCACACCGATGATGTATGCCAGCTCATTGAAGTCGACCTCTTTTCTAACATAAAAAAGTATTTCTATACTTCCAAAAGTTTTGCCTTTAAAGAAGAATTCAAAATTGGGTATGTTTTGTTATTCACGATCTTTAATATTCGATAGAAAATGGTCGATCAGAGTACAATTCTCTACGCTTATTTCGATGTCCATTATTAGATAATAAGTGCCAATTTCCAATATCGGGAATTGATTCTAATCAAGGAATAAATTGAAGATGTTTCCAAATGGCAATCGTAATAACATCAAATGGTGTTATTGGATCTTCATTATGTATCAAATATCTTATCATTGGAATGGCATTTTGATTTAATTTGTGTTATTTTATTATTGCTTCGATGATAGGAAATATTTGAACTGGCTGTAAAAGTGAAACATTATGATAATATAGTGCCTGTAAACTTTGAAACTGAATAAAACTACGGATACCCCGTCTGTGGCGAAATGTTACAAAAAGGGAGCTTGCGGGGTTTCGAACGACAAGAGTGAGGGCTCTAACTGTCCGGTCAACGATTAATAAATGTACGACAGTAGATGTGGGGCATATTATCGTAAGCACCAGAAGGTATGCAAGGGAGTAATTGCTCTGCAAGAGACTACATGGATTTAAATTGGTCCTTTGAAATGATAATGTATTTGTAATCTGCAATGCTGTTAAGTATGAATTATTAAATCAAGAGTTACCGGTTGCCAGCACACTTTCACATGAGGCGACCATCATAGTCCTCGGGAGTAGCAACGCATCTGTGATTGACTTCAGATGGAACCCATGTTCTGTATGAAGTTGATTACAGATGTACATGGGCGGCAGTGGCCACTTACCATCAGGTGGACTGCATGCTCGTTTGCTACTTAATCATTTAAAAAACATGTGTAACATAAACCAATTCACTATACCCATAAGTACTACTTTTTAATATGCTATTTCCACAGTATCCTCTTGATGAAACAATCCGGTATACTGCAGAAACTACTTCAAGAAGACATTCTACCGATGTTCAATTGCGCAAATACATATCCAATGAATGCTGAATTTGAGCAGATTATTACGCCTTTCAGCATCCTCATGGGCAGTTACGTGGTGGCTTTTATCATAATGCTCCTTGAAAGAATGCATCATCGGAGAAATAAGGTGTGGCCGTATGTGAACTGACCACATTTCGCAAGATTGGCTCACTTTAACCGTTTTGTACTAATATTTTAATATAATTTGGTAGTTTTAAAAACAACTATAACTTTCCTGGAATGGGTCTTGTTATAAGTATACATCGAAGCAGAAGAGTCCTCAACTAGCAAGTCTACATGAAGCAAAGATTTAAATGAATCTTAGTTAATGAATGAATGAATTAAGTTATAATATTATGTTACTACTAGCTCTTACCTCTTACCCGCGGCTTCGCCCGTACGGTAAAAGGGAATTAACATTAGCATTTGATAGCGTCATTAAGAACTTGCAAAATAATTTTACTAACGCCATCTATTAATAACGTCTGGATACGTCTAAATACGTATCAACTAATAAAACATCGATATTCTCATGGGAATGAGAGAGCGCGGTAAAAAGTAGCCTACGTCACTCTCCGCCCTCCAAACTATCTCCCGGCATAGAAACCATATCATATAATAGCAATGGGCGATGTAAAAGAGGAACAAACAAACACACTTTCACATTTATAATATTAGTACGGATGCCACTATTATCATCCAGTAACAGAACAAACAGCACAATAAATGAACGAAACGTCATTTTTATTCCTACTTAATAATTCTACCCGAAGCAATTGTCTGAAGTTCTTAGAAGTCAGAGGGGATTTCGTGTTTCCTATTCAAACTATAAAAAATTGCCGGAACCGATTTATTCGATCACCTATGATCGAATAAATCGGTTCCGGCAATTTTTATTCCGGTAATGTATATTCAGGTACTAATCGCAGCAGGCTCTAAACATGTAACTTGGAATAAAAATTGTGGGTCAATCATCCCTGGATATAATTTTCGACATAAAATTTTGTACCAATTTTTATTGGTCTGTTTTGCTCGTAAATTGTTTTCTTATATTCATCCATATTAAATGATGTTATATCGCGTAATAAGGCTGATAAAACAATGTTTTTGGAAACACAAACAATAAAGTGAAAGGACTACATAAAGAAGATTTTAAGGATAAAATGGGGAAAATTAGAGCAGGCCGCCCCCCGACCATGTGGACTGATGACCTGAAAAAGACGGCGGGTAACCGCTGGATTCAGATGGCTCAGGACCGATCGAAGTGGCGCAGATTAGCGGAAGCCTATGTCCAGCAGTGGAATTTCAAAGGCTGATGGTAGGAAACTTACTTGGACTGGAACTTGAGATGTTCTGCTGAAAAGTTAGTAAAAAATGAAAAACTAAGAGATCTATGATTTTTTGTCACGTTATACAATAATTAAATTACAATAGAATATAACAATTTTCTTCAATGTTCATATTCTTGTAGAAAATCAATAAAATATATGCCGGGAGAGAATGGGGTTTTCATTAAGACAACGATAATATACATAAGAGATCCTTGAATTATTACTCTCAAAGTATCTTATTTACATTTTAATACTTTAATCTCTTTTATAACCAAAATATTTAATGAACTTAAAGTTTTATGTTAGGTAAAACTAATACTTGAATAACTCTAATAGTAATAGTCTAATGGTTGACCCTTGGCCGTCCAATTCGTACTTGGCCAGCTAAAGCCATCGCTTTTTGAGAGAAGATCCACGACCAGTGGGAAAATAATGGATAAACGAGAATATAATATATTTAATGCAGTAGAAAAAATACATGCTTTTACCTGACGGTGAATTTCCACTGTCGCCTATTAACAATCAAGTCTCAGATAAAACTAACGTCCCACTTCAACTTGGCCACAGATGCACTGCTATCCTACTACCTACATGCATTAGAGTCTGTGCCTTACAACACTTTAAACAACTTTTAATAAATCATACCAAAGCAATGTTTACCATTGCTAACTCTAACTAAACTACTTATATATTACAGAATTTAGTACGCTGGTCTATGGGCAAAAAGTTCTATGGTCTGCATAAGTATCATCCAATCATCCATCCGTCAGCCCTTTGATGTCCACTGCTGGATGTAGGCCTACTCTAAATGGCGCCACTCCAACCGGTCCTGTGCCCTCTGATTCCAGTAGTATAATTATCTTATATATAAAATTCTCGTGTCACAATGTTAGTCTCCATACTCCTCCGAAACGGCTTGACCGATTCCTCTGAAATTTGGTAAGCATATTGGGTATGTCTGAGAATCGGCTAACATCTATTTTTCACACCCCTAAATAATAAGGGTCGTCCACCCCTCAATTTTTTTTTATTTTTTTATATGGCAAAACAACGTTTGTCGGGACAGCTAGTAATTAAGTATAATTTAATGTAATATAACAACTTCGTGCTTATTTCTACATTCCACGTTACTCGGAATATATATTTATTTTTTCATTTCAACCCAAGCCACGTAAAACTTGCGCTCCCTAAAATTATCTTTTGAGGTTGCGAAATATTTCAAAGTACTTCCTCTTAGGCTCTCCGCACATGAGATATTTTGGTACTTGTAAAATGTATTATTATTTTGGCAAACTATTTTATTACTTATGCATCTTTTACTAAGGTTCATTTTTGTACTGCAGTTGGGATTTGTCTAAATATTGTAACATTGCAGCACAGTTTTTCATTGAGAATTTTCTGTTAATATTAAATGAAAAACTATCTCTCTCAATTTATTAATGATTAGTTGACCCGACGAACACCGTTCCGCCTAAAAGTCAAAAAAATTTAATTAACAGTGCTTCTCTACTATATTATGCATGTATAATATGTAAAAACCTTCCTTTTGAGTCACTCTATCTATTAAAAAAAATTAAAATCCTTAGCATCGTTTTAAAGATCTATGCATACATACGTAGGGACCGACAGCGAGAAGCGACTTTGTTTTATACTATGTAGTGATGTGCCGGAGTGAGAATTCAAGGTTCTCCCTCCTCTTTTTTTTTGTTTTCGAGGGGGAAACCTTCAAAAGGTACCCGACGCCGTGGGAGCGACGCAGGGTTATGTGGGATTTTTACCGCACTAAAACCCCCGGTGGCCGTCCTCGGCGCTGAAAAGGAGGACTCCGGGATCTCGAAACGACTTCAACCGGAATCCTCCGAGCGCGCTGCCCCATCGGGCTCCTCCCAGATGGATGGCTGAGCCCACCGGTCCGTCTAGTCTTTACGACGGTATGCGACCACACATACCGCCTTCCTTCCCGGGATTGCCTGACCGAACGGTTTGAGCTCCCACTCTAGCCGTCTGCAACCCCGGAAGCCCCTTTTAGTCGTCTCTTACGACAGGCAGGGGATACCGTAGCCCTATTCTGACCCCAAGGCTACAGGGACAAAGGTTCTCCCTCCTAGGACAAATTTGTGGACCAGTTTATTTGCCGTATGTGTAAGCACACTAATATGTTGCGGCACTACTATCTGAGGGCCACTCCTTCAAAATCTCTCGGGAAAGATTTCCACTGATTATCAGGAAGACTATAATCTGCTACAATCTAGCACAAGTTTACAATCAAAGGCATTTAAAGTACTAGTTTACATACAAAAGTAATGTACACTCCTTTTTTTTTTTTTTTTTTTGTTTTCGAGGGGGAAACCTTCAAAAGGTACCCGACGCCGTGGGAGCGACGCAGGGTTATGTGGGATTTTTACCGTACTAAAACCCCCCCGGTGGCCGTCCTCGGCGCTGAAAACGAGGACTCCGGGATCTCGAAACGACTTCAACCGGAATCCTCCGAGCGCGTTGCCCTATCGGGCTCCTCCCAGATGGGCGGCTGGGCCCACCGCTCCGTCTAGTCCTTACGACGGTATGCGACCACACATACCGCCGTCCTTCCCGGGATTGCCTGACCAAACGGTTAGAGCTCCCACTCTAGCCGTCTGCAACCCCGGAAGCCCCTTTTAGTCGCCTCTTACGACAGGCAGGGGATGCCGTAGCCCTATTCTGATCCCGGAACTACAGGGCGTAATGTACACTGCTGCTAATGAAATTGACCGCGTAAGAAGAAGTTCCTTGAAACACATATACCGTTAGTCAATTTTTGCATGGCGTGACATCGTTTTCCTTTAAATGACTGAAATAGAAAACGAGCATGCAATCCACCTAATGGTAAGTGGTCACTGCTGCCCATGGACGTAATCAACTTCATCTAGAACATGGGTTCCATCTTAAGTCAATCACAGATTCGTTGCTACTCCCTAGGACTATAACCACACCATTCAATCGAAACGCAAGAAATGCTTCATGCTAGAAATAGGTGTGGCGGTGGTACTTCCCCGGTCCAACTGTGTACACACTGGTTCTACAGTTTTACAAGGTGGTAGAAAGAGAACACTTCGATCGGGAAGGCAATACCGTCAAACATATTTCTGGCGTAAAAACAGTTCTTGAATTTCGATAGAAGAGTGTAGTTTGCAGTGTAGTTGGCATACTTTCATATGTAGCAACTGCCATTGTCCTTGAAAATAGCAGTCAGTCCATGATTGATTTTAGATAGAACCCTGTTCTATACGAAGTTGGCAACTTATCACCATGATTTTGCTAATTCAATCGTATAAAAATACAGAATAGGACGAACAATAATATTTATTTACAGTAGATTGTACGAATAAATCTGCGATCAGAAACTCGCTACCCGTTGCTGTGTATCTGCTCCTTGTATCCCACAAAACTACAAGTCCTAATAATTTTCACCACATTATATAAAAACGAAACAGAATTGTTTTTCGCCGTCATTTCTTATATTTGTACAACACAAATATAAAAAATGACGGTATTGGTGCATTCTCTTTTTTTCGGCGTCAAATTATTCTTGTCGAATTTTTTGGCATCCTTAAATTTCAGAACTACTTCGTAATGCTTTCCGGCCCTACTTCATATATGTGGCTACTATATGCTCCCGTGTCGGACCACATAATTACTTGCCGTTCTACATTCCACACATTTACATTCTTTCTAAAATGTTTATTTTATTTGACATATCTTCTATGTGCCAGACCCCTAATACAAATCGAATGCAAACTTTTCCAACTCCAAATTTCACAATTGCTTCGAGACCAAAATAAATACTAGGTGTTTTGCCAAATTTTTCACACGAAATCATTTTCAATGGCTTCTCTTTACAAAACATTAACAAATTTTAATAAGTTATTTTTCTCTTACTACAATAAAGTAGACGATACAATAAAAGAGCGACGGTATCAATACTACGAACAAGAAAAGTGTATTTTAAGGGTTGTCACCCGTACTTTATTATAAAATATTGTACTTTATTTGGAGCAATTGTACTTTATACTTTATGAGGAAAACAAAGTACGCGAAAATACTTTATTTAGCATGGTCTCGGTTTAAAAAAGTTTGATTATAAGCATTTTTGTGTGAAACAAAAATTCTTACATTTCTACGTTTCCCTAGCTACCTTATTTAAAAAAGTAGTAGAATATGTATATTTGGTGACATTTTTTTGCTCGTCAAGTTTTACCCTTTTTTTCGCTGACCGCCATCACGCACCATTCTATAAATTTCCAGGAGCCAAGAAATAAGGAATAAAATAACTTGTACTTTATTTTGAAGCTACGTACTTTTTTCTTTATATCTTTTATAGCCAATGTACTTTAGTTGTTCAAAAAAAAGGTGGCAACCCTAAGTTCGACCGGGGAGGTACCACCGCCACACCTATTTCTAGTGTGAAGCATTTCCTGCGTTTCGATGGAAGGGTGTGGTTGCCACACTTTCACATGAGGCGACGATCATAATCGTCGGGAATAGCAACGCAACTGTTATTGATTTTGATAGAACCCATGTTCTTTATGAAGTTGCTTACAGATGTCCATGAGCGGCAGTGACCACTTACCGCCAGGTGAACTGCATGCTCGTTTGCTACTTCAGTCAGATAAAAAAGACGAGTTTGATTTAATTGCATTGAAAAGGAATTGTAGGCAAGTTCTTATTCATTCAAACTGAAACAAAATCTAACGGAATTTACTGTAAAAGTACTAGAATCAAAGGAACTGTCGGAATTTCGGCTTTTGCCAAGTTTATGTATATACACAAATGTATATATATTTGCGTATATCAATTTTATGATTTCTTCCATCTATTAATTTTAAAGGTTGACTGCCCGTAAGCTGATGGCTACACGATCTATATTAAATAAAATCTCTCTCATCAACCCATTATTGTACCACTGCTGGGCACTAGTATTCTCTCAGAATGAGAGAGTATTAGGCCATAGTCCACCGCGCTGGCCAAGTGCGAATTGGTGGACTTCACACACCTTCAAGAACATTTTTTTTAAGATCTCTCGGGTGTGTAGGTTTCCTGACGACGTTTTCCTTCGCCAAAAAGGCGGTGACAATTAATTTCTAATACGCACGTAATTTAAGAAAAATCAGTGGTGCTTGCCTGGATTTGAACTTCGGACCCCCCGATCGAGAGGGCAAGTTTCAACCAGTAGGCTATCACTGCTACAATTAAATATAATACAAATTATAAAATACTGTATTTTTATTCATCCACTCCCAGCCGGTCCCAGGCCATAAGGACTTGAAGAACTAGTGGCAAGGAAGTAAGCGCCAGGACTACCGCCCATCGACTTCATGCTGATGTACGCCACTTCATTCTTCAAACACAAGCCATCCCGAAACATTGTCCAGTTCTCACATTTGCGAGCTGAAATAATAATATTTAGTTTTGAGAAACGTAAAGACATATAAAATAGGTATTAGTCCTATTTTACGTCGAGTACTTTCTACATTTTCGTGGATACTATTTCGAATAACAAGAATATTATATGCTTTTATGTTCTATTTTTGAAGTGAAACAGAAAATACAATTACTCAAGACGTTTAAATTTAAATTTTACCAACGTATCGGTGGCCGAACTTTGGTGGGTCTCCAGCCCTAATAACGGCATATAACATATATCCATGGACGGTACTGACTTAATAGAGATCAACTAACATCAATGGGCTATTTGACAGGTTTTTAAAATCCATTTTATATTATCTAGCAGAGGTTATGGAACCCAGTAAAAGTTGTTTTTTTTAATTTTGGTACATATTTGCTGAAAAATATCAAATTAAAAATTCAATATTTAAATAGCGCGCAAAAACGCTACTTTGACATATGGCGGGTTGGTGACGTCACTTGCCTGTATTGTCATCTGTGGCTCATGTCATCCACA
Source organism: Spicauda simplicius (assembly GCA_949699795.1). NCBI lineage: Eukaryota > Metazoa > Arthropoda > Insecta > Lepidoptera > Hesperiidae > Spicauda > Spicauda simplicius. The sequence continues at coordinate 16,281,871 of OX453070.1, read as the reverse complement.
TACATTTGTTGTAAACAAAAAACGAAAGTTTACAAGCAAGTGACGTCATCATAAACCCGCCAAATCAGGAGCTTTTTTCGTCACGTGACAAACGTTTAAAAAAATGCATTTTTATTTAAGGATTTTTAAATAAATTTAATTATTATTTCAACTTATGTTAATAAATAACCATTCTTAAACTCATAATATATACTGATAACAGTAATTGACACTTAATTTTTCGTATTGTCAAATAGCCTATTGGAGAGAATACTTTTGTGTTACAATAATTAGAAAAAAATGGACAGATTTTCAAAGACTTTTATATATTTCGCTATCACTAATATATCACTATACCTAGTTAATGTCGAGTAATATCTGCATCTAATTAGACGGTGCTTTAAGGTTTTGTTTTTAAAATTAAGTAGCATGCGAACATGCAATACAACTGATGGTTAGGGGTCACTGGCGATTATGGACACATGTAAGCAACTTCATACAGAACAAGAGTCTTCACCGCCCGAGGATCGAGGAGGATTGTCGCATCATATGAAGTCGAGTCGGCAACCACACTCTTCCACCAAGACCGAAATCGAAGCGGTAGTACTTACAGGCGGTAGAACTAATGTAGTTCGATCCGGGAAGTACCACCGCCACACCTATTTCTTGCGTGAAACAGCTCTTGCGTTTCGATGGAAAGGTTTGGTTACCGGCACACTTTTATAAGAGACAACCATCATAGTCCTTGGGAGCAACAACGCATCTGTGATCGACTTCAGATAGAACTCATGCCCATAGGCGACAGTGACTTACCATCAGGTGGATTGCAAGCTCGTTTGCTGTTACATTCAGATAAAAAGAACTTCTTCAGTTGAAGTATTGACTATCGACCTTCTTCCAAACAAACTTACAATATAGCTTACAATTATTGAAAATGAATAACATTTCAACAGAAATGAAAAATGCCAAGAACTGTAGAAGCATTTTCTCGTTACTCAACTCACTTTTACAACGAACCAAAGATCTAATATCTCGGCCTTCGAGACTAATAGATGGTATTAAAGTTTATTCTGCGCTTTTCAGGTCAGTTGGTCTCTTGTAGCGTATTCAGGTCATTTTGTATCTCATCAGGCAATATCTCGGATTTACAACTGGACTTTTTCTGCTCGTTGTATAACCATTTTGATGTGAAACTTCTATTGGCGCGGGTATAAACCGGATAGTTGGCGTGGCGACGCTTGCCGTGGCGACGGTATACTACCGCCAACCTCTACTATGGTGTATGTATAGTCTATCAGTGTGTGTAATGTATGGCGAGAAACTTGAAATCAATATCGATTTTTTTTGTATTAAATGTAAATAAATGTTTATTAAGTAAAGTTGCCATTTTCTGTAACAAATTAGTAATACTTCAGTTTTTTCATTATGCTATATTTTTATATTTATTAAAAATAACGTTTCGTCGTCAACCCATTATTGTCCCACTGCTGGGCACGGGTCTTCTCTCAGAATGAGAGAGTTTAGGCCATAGTCCACCGCGCTAGCCAAGTGCGAATTGGTGGACTTCACACACCTCCGAGAACTTTTTTTTTTATAAAGAACTCTCGGGTGTGTAGCTTTCCTCACGATGTTTTCCTTCACCGAAAAGCAGTGATAATTAATGTATAATACGCACATAAATCAGTGGTGCGTGCCTGGGATTGAACCTCGGACCTCCCGATTGAGAGGGCAAGTTTCAACCATTAGGCTAACACTGCTCAATCACGTCTTAAAATAACGTTTACCTTTCTCTTTACCTGACTCCTTCCGTTTTTCATAACTATTTTCCGAAACATCATTACTCCTAAGAAACGCTAGTCATCTATCTGAACAGCGCACTGTTTAAAGTAACAAATCCAAACAAGATTACTTTATGACGTTAATCTTACCCGGAAAATGGTCTGGAGAAGCAATGGATTCAACATATATTTGCCACGCTCTAGTATGGTCACATGTTGATAGGATGCATCCAGGTTGTGATGACCCGCCGTTAGGGTAGAAGTCTTTGTGACCTAGAGAAAACATACCAAGAAACGATTTTATCAAGAACTTGTAAAGATTATTCAATAGCAAGGACTATACGTTGTCAAATATAGATTTTAGATAATAGTAAATAGTGTGATACAATGGAACATTATAATGATTTGCAGGATAATTTATAATTATATATATATACACTTAATTGAATGTCCCAGATAAATATCTAAGGGTTCGACGTCGCGATCTTTTTGTAGCACCAGCCTGCAAGCTTATTCTTGTCTCTTTGGTTTGAGCTCTCACTTTACTAAACGGCATAGTGGCCTCTAGTTACAATTTTGATTTATTTTTCTCATCTTCTGCTGTATATCGCAATACGGCAGGCCATTATATTGAATAAATGTACAAACGCATTGGATAAATTATCTGTAATGTTTGTAAACCATATAATGTGAAATAAATTAAATAAAAAAATAAATAAAAATAGAAACGATTTAGTTAATAGTGTACATGTTTATGTACAAAATGTAAATAGAATACCTACTTACTAAAGATAAGTAAGCAGATATTCTGTAGATAAGAGTAAATGGCATGAAAGTTTCACAAGGTCGGCGTGGATTTTAGGCTTAATCCTGCTCACTGTGATAGGAGACTTGTGTTCGCGAGACAATGGCAGTTAGATATTGTTACTCTACAGAATCTGTTTATATTAAATATACGTGAATCAAATAATGACAAATCAAGAAACTCATGAATTCTGCCATTCATTGATACATGAACAGCCAATGTGCGTGGAAAATTGCATACAATCGTATTGTAAGGCATTGGTTTCACAACATTTGCATGGAAATTCGATGTATATTATACTGCACCACACTGAGGAACAAGTCGCATAAATGTCTATTGTGTATGTGTGCGTGTATGCGAGCAGGCCGTGTCCCGTACTTTTTTTTATCTAACTGAAGTAGCAAATGAGCACGCAGTCCACCTTATGGTAAATGATCAATGCCCATGGACGTCTGTAATCAACTTTATACAGAACATGGGTTATATCAGAAGTCAATCACAGATGCGCTGCTACTCCCGAGGGCTATGATGGTCGCCTCATGTGAAACTGTGCCAGCAACCACACCCTTCCATCATCCATCCTTAGTTTTATTAAAGCAGTGTGCATCTTACGCTTGCATTTTGATGACGTGCTTCCCTCCTATTGCGATAAGAATACATGAAACGTGGCGACGAGGATGGGATTCGTTAAGCATAACTGAGCAATTGAATATTGAAACTCACGTCAACATCAAAAACTGCAGTAGAACATAAAACTTTGTTATATCTTATCTTCTTAATATATATAAATTACGTGTCACTTTATTTGTCCGCAATGGACTCTTAAACCTCTGAACCGATTATAATCAAATTTACACAACATGTGCATTTTGATCCAACTTGAAAGATAGGATAGTTTATATCTTAATTTATAGGTTTAATTGCAAATATTTTTTTAGCTTCAGCTGTTGTAAATATATCCTTATAAGTTACTAAAGTAATACAAAGCTATCTCAGTATATTCTGCGATGATACACACCTTACCGCCAAATCGAAATAGTAATATGTCTGAGATATTCGATGGCGCTGTTTACATTAAGGTCATCTACATGAACCGAATGTATCGTCGATAAATCAATACCGTTTCAGTTAGTCAGTTTTTTTATTTTAATTTCGTATTTCCTTAAACTAAAATTGACAAATAATTTTAAAAGCAAATTAAGAGATAAAGGAAAAATATTTAATATAAATAAACCTACCCATACAATTTTAATTTATTACTGGCAACAATGCATGTATTAAGAATAAAATAATATTGATGCGTTCACCTGACATACATTTCCCTAAAAACAAAATGTAAAATTATATCAATCGAACAGTTGACTCAATATTACTTAAAGTTATTTTTTATTCATAGTTTACTGCAAACAATTTGTCTTTATTAACCGACTTCCCAAAGGAAAGAGGTTATCTATTCGTCAAGTATATATATATATTTTTTTATAGAAAACATTTATTTTGATGAAGTATTTTTGAACGCAAATTACATTTAAATTCGTACTGATGTGACCGTTAGGTGGCGCTACCTAACCTATTTTGTTTTTGTTTGTCGATGTACATAATGTAGGAAAGACAAACTAACGTGGTTTTTAAGTTGTGGTGATCGCAATACAGATAAAACTCAATATTCTTGGTTTTTAATTTTTTGGAGTTATCATAGACGGCTACGTGTTACTTAGACTGAAGTATAGTATAGTGAACAATAATTTAAGTCAGTATAGTGAACAATAAAACTATTCCTGCTTTTTAATTTAATAGTGCTTCATTGTTCGACACTTTAATTTAAATAAATAAAGACAGGTTAACTACAAATATTGTACACCGAGAAGTGCTGAATTAAATTGAATGTCAATTTTTTTAATAAAAAATATAAATGTCATTGTTGAAAATTTAATACCATCTGCCCTTCTTACCCTATTTATAAGTATATATGTTACATGTTGTCTACTAACAACTTTGTAGTATATTAATTTCTTACAAATGCGAAATAATACAATTTAAAATTTGTTTATGTAACATTTCTTTACCCACAGCAACGCGTGGCCGGATCTGCTAGTTTGATATATGTTTACCTATAGCTTCTTTCAGTCCTAATACGCCAGCATTAGTATGTACAACGTCCACATATTCAGCATCTGTATGATCCAGCCGTTTGTCCAAAGTAACATTGGTAAAGCAGGGTCCTGCTGGGTCTAAGGCTGTGATCCGTCCGATTAGCTTGCCCGTGTTACGTTTGATGTTTTCACCAGCTACTCCTGCTATGTGGGCGCCAAGGCTATGGCCGATTAGACTCAGTTTTGATGGATCTAGACCACCTAAGGGAATGAAATTTTAACAGGTGATTTAAATATGTCATCATCAATAAAGAAGTAATAGCTTTGCTTGCGTTTTATGTTTCTTTATCACGCATACCTATAAGAACTAGAACAGGAATTTGAAAGATATATCATAAAGCCTCGTATTCATGGTAAACATTTGTTTAGCAACATGGTTGAATAAACATGTTGCCAAGTTGCTGTCAACATATTGCGAGCAACGCTTGTGTTGCGGAGTTGATCACCCCATGTTTCAGAGTTGATGCCCGACGAGCGAAAACATCAGTTTGTCAACAAATGTGGCCGTGTGTTGACTTGTTTGCAACTGTTTATAAACATGGCGGTTCTGTGGAGCTGTTGAGTTATGGTATCACTTATTGATATTTTCCTAGAGCAACATCTTAACGAAGGCTGGCGTGTGTGGACAACCTATATGGATTTAAACAATGTTTCCAGAAATTCAACTGTTGGTAAACAAATGGTTATCATAAATACGAGGCTTTATATAAGTTACAACTTTTATTGCAATTAAGCTTTGGTATAAATTAAATTTACTTATAACGCTCGCTATATGCAATATAAAAATCATATTTCTATATATATAATTTATATAATATTAGTAGTCCTGATGCGATTTTTTATATAAAATCACGTTCAACTTAACTATACATCAAGCATAGTAAATAACTCACGTTTTATTATTTCACTCAAAAATGTTCCAAGCTTTTCGCCCATAAACTTGGCATACGTCGACGATCTGAAGTACTCCAAGTTTATTATCCTACGTCCATCCAGAGCAAATAATTTTAAATCCGGCTGCTTTAATAATTCCGGTGCAACACCCTGTACCATCAAACCATCCGAACTTTCCATAAATCCATGAACAAGAATTACTAGTCTTTTCGCTTGTATCATAATCCTCGTCAACCGTTTACTTGCTGTTAAGTTATACTTGATGTTTTCCTTCTTTGTTATTAGGTCTATATTCAGATTCTGATCCCAATCTATTGAATTTTTCTCTTGCATCTGCTCGTATGTTAATCCGAAGAAACTTTTTAATGATTCGCCTGCAAAAGCAATATAATACTGTTACAATAGTGTTATTCTTGTACAATCAATATGTCTATTACTTATAAGTTTTGTCATTTTGATATTAATAAGAATATTATGGGCGCGTTCCAGAACGCGATCACAACGCCCCAAACGCCCAAAACGTCGTTCCATTAGACGACCACGGTTGTTGTGGTCGAAGCGAAAACGTCGCTCATGACGTCATGACTTACGCCCACGCGACGCTCACGACGACCCATCTAACAAGGTGGGTCGAAGTGATCGTTCCAATAGAGAATACGTCAGTAAAGCTGACAAGCTAATGAAACGGGAAAAACTGCGGTCGTGAGCGTGCGCTTTGTGATCGTGTAATGGAACGCACCCTATGAAAAACATATGCATAAATGTCAATGATTCATTGTCAATTAGCTTATATTTTTAATACCTTAACTTTATTGTTTATTTTTGTAATACTATAGACCTATATTATAAGTTGGTTCGCACCGTCAAAATTAAATCACTCAAACAATGAACACAATTGGTACAGAAATGTTATACCTCAGTATCTGTTATCACGATCCAAGCGGAAATTGAAAATTGGGGAATAAATTTCGCCATTCCTACATTTATTAACTCGTCCAATGATTTTTATGTGCATGTCGTGACAGCTAAATGCGATTCGTAAATATTTGAGCTTGCCCAAAAAATGTATAGAATTGAAAGAGGCATGGGGCCGCGTAGATTTAGCGCCAAGTTTTCATATTCGGTCCTTTTTCGATAAAACTCTGTCTTTACTTTTAAATGCCGTTGGAGGTTTCAGGTTATTAATACAAAGCAGTGAAAAGCATACATAAATTCGCAGAACGACGCTGGTTTCCATCTTTTGGATTTTATCTATTAGTCGCTTACGTTTAATACTTACTTCTAGGAAGAAAACGGAAAGGTAGTGAGTAAAATAGTAAGAAATGTAGGGTACTATCATAAGATATATGCAACAGTGACTATTTAATTTCAAGTTTGTGTCTTCAATAGTCTTCAATAACAAGAAACCTGTTAACGGTAAAAGATAGGCACCTCAGAGCCAACTTCTTCAATTGAATTGTACGTTAATTATGTATATATTAGTTACTTTGATTTCATCGTAATATTCTGTCAATAAGACTTACTTACTACATATACATTTACTTTAGGGTTTTGGAGCTACACAAAGTTACTAAGCAGATATTACCCAAAACTCATTACAATTAGTAAGGATCGTGCTTTGCGTTCCGGCTACACATTTGGCCTTGTTGTTGAAATTCTTACCACAAAGGGGTAATGTAGTGTGTCTAGCTTTGTTAATTTTCTTTCTTGCAAACCATGGCTTAAGTAACAGTAATGCCACTAATATACTATAATGATTTTATATGTGGTTCAATTCTCTGTTGTTCTAACACAGGTATTTCCGTTTCAGCTCCAGAATCTATGTTCCCGAAGGAGAAACGCGTGATAGGAAAAGTACGTATGAAAGGACTTCTATAGGATGTACGTAGACCAATTCCGAAGACACACACCATGTGGGTACCTCCCACAACTCATCAAGAGATAACGCCACAAACATTGTGCTATCATTGTGTTATCATGCTATCAACATTTTCATAACATTTTTTTTTATTTGACTGAAGTAGCAAACGAACATGCAGTCCACCTGATGGTAAGAGGTCACTGCCGCCCATGGACATCGGCGAGCAATACAACGTGGGTTCTATCTGAAATTAATCACAGATGCATTGCTACTCCCGAGGACTATGATGGTCGCGTCATATAAAAGTGTGCCGCAACCACACCCTTCTATCGAAACGCAAGAAATGCTTCACGCTAGAAATAGGTGTGGCGGTGCTACTTCCCCGGTCGAACTACACTGGTTCTCTCGCTCGTCAACCCATTATTGTTCCACTGCTGGGCACGGGTCTTCTCATAGAATGAGAAAGTTTTTAGGCCATAGTCCACTGCGCTGGCAAAGTGCGAATTGGTGGACTATCAAAGGACGTCCGCTCCCCATGCATGATCAAGCCTGGCGGAAAATCTACCTTTGCCACAAACGCACTCGCGTGACAGGAAAGAAATCCATAACAATTTATATTTTCAACTTACATCTGTTAGAACCAGCGGCGACTAGAGGTTGTATACCCGGCAACATGTCTAGCATGGAGCTGAAGCTGAACTTGGCCGGCTCTTGCCTAGACATCGTAGCCTCACACACGCTGATCCAGAACGTCATCTCGTAGAAATAGATCAGTTCGACTTGTTGAACTGCAATTAAGAAAATATTTATGATAAATTGTTTTTTTCTTATAAAGTCGAAAGCAAACGAGCATGAATTCCAGAAACCAAACAATTATTCAGAATGACGAGAAGGGCGTAATAAGCCGGTTGCGATATAATTATTTTATACACTTAGAATATTTCTACCTATGTAGTTATGCAGTATGAAACATGAAGTATGCAGTACATACATACAGTAATTTATGTATATTATTCAGATTAATTATCATTAGACTCCTTTGAGCAGTGATAGCCTAATGGTTGAAACTTACCCTCTCAATCGGGAGGTCCGAGGTTCAAACCCAGGCACGCACCACTGATTTATGTGCGTATTATACATTAATTATCACTGCTTTTCGGTGAAGGAAAACATCGTGAGGAAACCTACACACCCGAGAGTTCTTTAAAAAAAAAAAAAGTTCTCGGAGGTGTGTGAAGTCCACCAATTCGCACTTGGCCAGCGCGGTGGACTATGGCCTAAACTCTCTCATTCTGAGAGAAGACCCGTGCCCAGCAGTGGGACAATAATGGGTTGACGACACAGACTCCTTTACGAGAACATTTCCATCGAATACTAGGCAGAAACTGGCCATGTCCTTTGCATAAGTAAAAAATTCCTTAATCAAATTGGCAAAATTGTCTAAAAATATATAGATTTGGTGATAATTACACTGAACTCGGACAAAAAAATATGTTTTCATGCACGCGTATATTCTGGCTAAGATTATTTTTAAATTTTTTGAACGTAGAAAATCTTTCAGTGATACATGTGTCCCCTCGTAATGATAGAAAAGACAGAAGCTGTCTAATATAGGTACTGGGGAATTCTTGTAGGTAATACATGAATTCTCCATTATAGGTACAAGAGTGGTCAAGCCAAAATATCAGAATTAAGGTTTTATATAAGATATATAACCGTGACATTCATGAGTGCAAGCGAAATTACATAGACTAGTAACCCGTCGCAACGTTCGAAATTCGACCGTAACTCAACTCAAAAACTAAACTTGATATTGTCCAAAGTATTTCCCGAATTCAATTAAATTTATAGTTTTTAATACACCCAAAAGGTAAAAAGCGGCTTAATTAACAACGCTGCATTTAACAGCAATAACGGGTATTTTGACAAATTATTGACGTTTATTATTTATTTGTTTGTAACAAATGTACGGTAGTGTGTGTAATGTGGTTTTAGTTGTTTTTATATATGTTATATGCATTATTTGGAAAAAATATTAGCACTTTTTCTGTACGTCAACTATAACCGTGCCTAATTTCATACTCCTTCGTCCGCGGCAAGTATGTTAAAAACGGACTCGAAGTTTTTGCTTCACGTATTAATATAAAGATTACTCGGGAAGATATGAGTTACTATTGAGATAGTTAGTATCGTGTTGTATGAGCTGAGTCATTGGCAATCAAACACAGTTTTTATACAAAATACTATTTTATTAGGTATTTTCAGAAGTCATATTATTGCTAAATAGATAGAAATTATAAACAAGATACACTATAAATTAAACGAGTTACAGCTAAATCTACGTAATCGGAATAGTTTTAATTCCTATAAGCTCTACTTTGACCTAATTTCAAGTGTTGCGGCAATAATTCTTGTCGAAGTAACAGTTTAATTACTTGCCAGATAGTTGAACAGAATTGGAATAATGGATGTCACTATCAAATGCCACGCCAGAGTGGACGAAAGCCTTAGCCTTCGTCTACGCAGGACTACGTAGGACTTAATCAGACCCTTCACAACTTAGCACAGTGACGTAGTGTGGTGTTGGAGTGTCAGAGCGAATAACCGTACGCCTATCTTGGAGGCCTGTAGCATATATTGAGCCATTCGCTGAGGCAATCACGCGGCGACCAGTAAGCAGCTGTAGCGCATATCAAAAAAAAATCTACAAAAAATTTCAAAAATCGTAGGACATGTGCTATTGCCATAGAATTTTGGTAAATATTGATTCAATAGTTACGAAGATCTTATCAACAAGCCGTTCAAAAATGTTATCTATATATTAATACGTGAAGCAAAAACTTGTGGTGCGTTTTTAATATGCCGCGGACGGATTAGTATGAAATTTTATTAAATTTTAGGGTTGGTAGGGTTTTTAGTTGACGTAGAGAAGGAGTGCAGAATGTTAATATTTTTTTCAAATAATGCGTATAACAAACATAAAATCAACTAAAAACACATTACACACACTACTGTGCATTTGTCACAAACACATAAATAATAAACGAAATAGAATGTTCAATATCTTACTATGAAAACACGTAACGTCACAAATGTCAGTGTCTTCGTCAAAATACCCGCTATTGTTTAAATGTGGCTTAGCTAATTATTACACCTCTTTTCTGGGGGCACGGCAGTGCCCCCGCCAAGTCGAGTTATATTTAACCGGTGCGTTCAAAATTAATTGAAAATTATTACATTTTATATGAATTTCAGAAAATTCGTACTACTTTGGACAAAATGAAGTTTAGTCTTTTCATTTAAATTACGGTCGAATTTCGACCGATGCGACAGGTGACTAGTATTGATAAAACCACGTTCGTGACATTTCTAAAATAATAGATATATCATGAAAAAATCTTTTCTACGTCTAATCGGCGATGCTTGCATCGTGTGTTTTTCCTTCAATTGCTTCGTAATACTCAGTTTTATCGAAAAAAACATTTAATAAACCAAAAAACCTTTTTAAAATTCGAATTAGGGTCGATCCTTTAATTAAAACATAACTGATTACGAAATAAAGATTACTAAGGCCGTATTCACGACGCAAGTTTGATGAATACGAGTTATCTTTTATTTACTACAAATAGTACAGTAGGTATTTTATGGTCGTTATAAAATGAAATGCGGTTATAGACCAGGTACATACAACATATTGCATATAAAAAGTCATATATTTATGTAATATACTTATAACACTTGATTCATATAATCTTCTTTTTAAAATAAGAGTAGTAAAGTTTAATTCATATAATTTACTTGTATATCGGCAAATATAATACCTCATAACATATTATTGTATTAACTATTTAATTTTATTGTTTTTGTGAAAGAGTTCTAACGAGCATGATACTTGTATATGGTAATATATACTTTGCGCGTCTACCTAATGTCCTAAAAAAGAAAAAAATATATATATTTTCTTATATGATTTAAGAAAGATCTTTTGAGATTGATCGCTATTAAACAGAGTATAGGTACTAATCATAAAAAATATGTACGTGACGTATACAATGCAATTACAGAGCATTGATCTGATCACCGATGCTTATTGGACTGGAGCCAGTGGCTGACTCAGGGTGGGCTGAAAGGTATAAAGAGTTCACTGCCCAGCTGTGAAACAATGGAGAAAGGGGGACTTAAAGGGGCTATCTGGGTTGCGAATGATAAGAACGTGAATTCGATTCGTCCAGCCAGCTTCGATAAGGTGTATGAGAAGCGAGCTAACATTTCGCTCGAGCTGAACGCGAGAAGGAAGCAGCCCTAAGAGAACGCTGGTACGTTGCATTAGAGATTCTACAACCCTCTGTATAGCGATGTAGTATGCCACCGAAAAGATTTTACTGTGAAAATCCTACTTAATTGTGAACCTTTTCATTTGCCCTGATGCCTTTCAAAGATTCACCACCAATAAAAGTCTCATTACGGCATTAGGCGAATAATTAACTTTAAGGTTTACCCTCGACCACAAAAAAGAAGATAATTAGAAAAGATAATAAGAGAAAAGAAGTTAGCAGGTAGTAGAACCAGTGTAGTTCAACCGGGGAAGTACCACCGCCACACTTATTTCTAGCGTGAAGCAACTTTTTGCGTTTCGATGGAAGGGTGTGGTTGCCGGCACACTTGTATATGAGGCGACCATAATAGTCTACGGGAGTGGCTACGCATTTGTGATTGACTTCAGATAGAACCCATGTTCTATTTGAAGTTGCTTATAGGTGTCCATGGGCGGCAGTGACCGCTTACCATCAGGTGGACTGCATGCTCGTTTGCTACTTCGATCAGATAAAACAATAATAATAAAAAGACAAATTGGCATATGAGTGGTGTGATTGAATCATGGCAACCTGTTTCAGTTTTAAGGTTAGAACAAAAAAATTAAAAATGGAACTTACATATCATTTCAATTTACATTTTATAACAGTTGCCCAGTTGAACATCATAATACTGTAATGTACAATATTTTTTCTTTCATAACCTACCACGACCACTGAAACTACGGACTTGATTTATATCCATGTTATTTACAATTTCCTGCTCTCTAACTGGAACGACAATTTACTATTAATCATGTCAATCTTACTAAGTTATCATTGTCACAAAATGTATACCGATATTAACTGGCAGATTGCACATAGTTTAGAAGTCCATAGTTTCAGAAAAAGTTCGAAAATACATAATCTAAACAGGCATGTTAGGCCTCAATGTCAGTCGACAATTTGACTAATTTTTGAAAAATTTAAGTGTTAAAGATCCAGTTATTGCCCTAAAGTAACAATAAAAAGAGTTTGATAAATACACTGAGTAAAGAGTTTGCCGTAGAAAATTTAGGTATGTGGATTAAGATTTAGATAAATCACCAAGTCTGGAACATATATTTACATCGACAAGACATGTATTTGAATGTTTATAAGTACTGAAGTCTTTATCATTCACTCTTTCATTCATTTTACTCTAGCTCGAGGGCCAATAAAAATTTTAAAATTTTGTACAATTTTTTTGCAACAATTCGGCTACAATTGCCAGTGATATTTTTTGGCCACAATTATTTTTTTTCTATTAAAGACAGCGAGGAGCGAATGGCGCTTACTTCTTCAAAAATTCAAAAAATATGTCGAATGTCTCATGGTTAAAAGGTAGTCCTTCCCTTCTAAAGTCCTAAATACGTTTCCATTTTTGCTAAGGTCCATAGTTTATAGAACAGCTCTTCATTACCGTTGATTTATATCTTTCATGAAGCACAATACTTTGTTCCGCTAGGACATTCCCATTCAATGAGATTGTATCATCACAATGGGTCTCTGCATATTGTGGGTATTGTGGTAATTCATATTGTAGTATGAGTGTCAAAGAGTTATGGGTTATTATGGGGGCTTTCGCTGATCAATTGTGACTTTGCGCAATGTTTATGTATTTGAATAAATTTACTTTTATGTTTTGTACCCATTTCCTGCTGATGTTTCCTTACTTCCAAATAATATATGCTTAAAATGCAGTGATAGCCTAATGGTTGAAACTTGCCCTCTCAATCGGGAGGTCCAAGGTTCAAACCCAGGCACGCACCACTGATTTATGTGCGTATTAGAAATTAATATTCACTGCTTTTCTGTGAAGGAAAACATCGTGAGGTAACCTACACACCCGAGAGTTCTTTAAAAAAAAGTTCTCGCAGGTGTGTGAATACCACCAATTCGCACTTGGCCAGCGCGGTGGACTATGGCCTAAACTCTCTCATTCCGAGAGAAGACCCGTGCCCAGTGGGACAATAATGGGTTGATGACAACACATTTTAACAGAACCACCGGTTTCCAGGACCATCCTATCAGACTAGCAAAAGCTGCCGGAGCTGGATGGGTACCACGAGTGGCGGCAAACCGAGGTGGACAACGTCAGTGACCTCATAATATATATCCTCATATGATGCATTCTGTATCTTATTATATATATTTTTTAACCTTTTAATTATTACATTTTGCTTTTGTATATTTTAATAAGTATAAGTGTTTGCCAAATTGACTTTTTGACCAAATTGTTGGTAATAAATAGAAGTCGATAGATTGTCAGAGTTAGAAACAGCTAGAAATAGCGTTAGTAGGATAACTTATATTCAAAAATTGCTATTATTATAAAATTAAACACTTTACAGGCCCGAGTAATTGTTGAGTATTTCATATAGTTTGCATAGGTACTGATGCTATTTACAGACTGAAAAATGGCACTGATAGTACCCAGACACCATTGAGAAGCATTGTCAAATTACATATCATTACGTGCAGTCACAAGCAAATTATCGCCATTAGCCTAATAAATCCAATTTGCGATGATTTAAAATGAACGGATGCTAAATTAGCGAAAAGAGCTTCATGATAATCAACATTATCGTTACCTACTATTGACTATTAGCGATCTATTACGATTACTCCAATGGCACTTATCTTCGCTCAGATTTTTTTCAATAATATAAAGGTGGCAACCAAGAATGTAGTCCATGAAAAGTGACCAATGCTATTTATCAACATTTGTAACGGATCCCTATTAGGACTGTCTGCCTGATTTTCGATGTGTTGCTATTCTCAGTTCTCAGCCTGTCGTATACCTTACCTCAAACCCTCCAAAACAGAATGCAGCAATCTTGTTATAAGACAAGATTAAATACTCATCTATTATGAATATCACTAATTCTAGTTTACAAAATTAAACCTCAATATTTTTTTCGCGGATGCATCTCAGATAACGGCAGTGATAGTTAGAAATCCAAGGATTTTTTTAAAATATATATCCGTAGTATACGACCAAGAGAATATTTAATGGTTCAAGAAGTGTGCGGATAATTCAGGTCTGATTACATTAAGAAGGGTCTTTCAGTGTTTAGGAAGCAATAAATTTGACTACGAATAACAAATAGCAATAAAGAATATCATTGCATAATCCTATAGGTACTCCTAGAACCGAAAATCTACATTTTTGCCTAGTTATTTTGACTGTCAATCTACTGAATCTACAAAAAAAAATATGTAAAACCGTAAAATTTGGATACTAGATATTCTGAACTTTCATATGAGTCATACATCTAAGTCCTCGAGAAAAGCTATCTATCTATGTTTGACTTCAGATAGAGCCCCATAGAACATGAAGTTATTAACAGATGTCCATTAGGGCAGTGACCACTTTTACTTTTTTGTACTGCATGCTCGTTTGCTACTGCAATGTTATTAAAAGAATATAATGTACCTACTAAGAAACTTTTATTTGAATACTAGCTGATCTTGCGACCTTCGTTCCGCTTAAAAGTCAAAAATCGAAAATTATCAGCGTTTCTCCACTATATTATACATGTATTACACATAAAACCTTCCTTTTGAATCACTCTATCTATCAAAAAAACTGCACTAAAATTCGTAGCGATGTCTTAAAGATTTGTACATACATAGGTACAGACAGCGGGAATTTCCATGTAGTCGAGGATTAGAATAGGGCTACGGTATCCTCTACCTGAAAGGGGGCTTATGGGGTTGCGGGCGACTAGAGTAGAGGCGACTAGAGCTCTAACCGCCCAGCCAACAACCCCTGGAAAGACGGCGGCATGTGTGGCTACATGTTGTCGTACACCAAAAGGCGTAGGAAACAGTCACGCTCCCCAAGAGATAAGCTCGTAAGAGGCGCCGCGCTAGAGGGCACCGTTGTTATCCGTTGGAGGTCCCGGGGTCCCCTGCAAGCGCAGAGGAAGGCCACCGAGGAGGTTTTAGTGGGTAAAAATCCTACATAACCCAGAGTCTCTTCCAAGGGGTCAGTGTACCTTTTTAAGGTTTCCTCCCCGTCACAAAAAAGCTACAGACAAGGGGAAGCGACTTTGTTTTATACTATGCAGTAATTCCATCCATAAGGAGTTTATACAAGGACTAGCCTATTCCCATGGCTCCGCCCGCTTCGATCACCTTAATCGAGGCAATGAGTTTCCTTTGTGCTAACGCATGTTGTAAACTATCCCTCTCGAGGGGATCTTCACCTTGTCGTGGTGAGGGAGCATAATAAACGTGGATTGAACCACCACAGTGAAGCCAAGAGAGATCCCAGGAGGACCCGCTCTGGATGCGCCCAAGGGTACCGCGGAGGATAAAGTTTTCTGGCTTCTGCAAACAAAAGGGGTCACAAGCGAAGAGGTGTTTCGGTGTGCCGTTGCCGTGCGCCCTCTCTCCCACGACCGAACGAGGGTCCATCGTCAGATGCGTTGATGGTGAAGCCGCAGAGGAACAGGAGATGCGTTGTGTTATTGCCGTCCTCCCTGTCCTCTGCTGCCGTTCAATGATTTGCAGCTGTAAAATGTGAAAAGCTTTGCAGATGTTGGGTTACCCATGCCTACGGCTCGGGTGACCGTCTCGGGGTTTGTCCATCGCCTTAGAGGTAAGCCGCGCCTTTGTGTTTACTGGCGCGCCCTGCGGAAGGCAGCTCTATGCTCCGCGGAGGGACTACGGGAGCGGCCAGGCATCGGTGGGTTCGGGAATGATTGCGAATGCGTGTCCGTGTTCCTGCCGTACGGTGCGACGAGAAAACACAGTGGGGGTTTAGCCGGTAAAAGTCTGGCATAACCCAGCAGCTCCCCCTGCCGGCTGAGTATCCATAAAGATTACCCACTTAATAAAATATTTATATAGGTTATACATTATAAATGTGCATCGCAGGATTCGTAAAATTGTGCCTAACTACTACGGTCTCCTACACGGACGTTTAGCGCGGTGACTATTGGCTGAACCCCCATTAGGGATGGCCTGTATTAATGCTTATCGAATGATGAAACGAATAGGTTCCATAATAATTGAAACATTTAAATAATTTGAACTCTAATTATAGCGTATTTGGGGCATTGAATTACTTATTCGCTTTTTACTGTCAATATTTAAAGAAAAGTTGAATATCCTTGATGCCTCTGATTTCTAAGAAACTTCTAGCTTCCAATAAAAACGATATTGCGTGTGAGTAGAAGCTGTCATTATAAAAATGCCATAACATTACTTCAACGCGTTTCGCCATTGTTTATAACTGTTTACGTTGATTTAAACCTAAAGTAGTAGTTTTGCTCTTTGTGTAATAACAGATTTTTCCGTGTTCATTCGCGATGAACATCCATGTCCCACAGTTTTTTCTATCGTAATATCGTAATCTATCTTTATCGCATTTTTTTTTAATATGTTAGTATTTTTGAAGTAAGCTTTTTTGTGAATTTGTATTTTTTTATTTATACATAGATTAAAACATTTATAAACAACATTACATGGCTTAAAAAACTTTAAACCGATATTCTTAAAGGTATATTTCTAAAATAAGGAAATGAAAATAATATAAAGAAACTGAAAATAAATAAACATAATTATATAAAATACATTTAAGTTTTTGTCATCGGTATTGATGTTAATGATGTTATTAGTAGTTGTTCTTGTAAATCTTATAGAACAAAAGGCGTCCTGGCTTACAAGTATATAATAACTATTAATTTTCTTCATGTGTTATTATGAAGAAAATCTTGTGAAATTATCTATATACTAGCTTATACCCGCAGTTCTGCGTGCTTTGATCACGTTTAACGTGATAACGAATATCGCATGTGTTAATTCAGTTAGTCTTTGTATGTTAAAAAAAACAAACACATCACAAACTTTCACATTTATATATAACTATATCATAGATGGTAGAACCAGAGTAGTCGCCCGGGGAAGAACCACACCTATTTCTAGCGTGAAGCAGTTTTTGCGTTTCGATGGAAGGGTGTGGTTACCAGCACACTTTTATATGAGGCGACCATCTTAGTCCTCGAGAGTAGCGATGCATCTGAGATTGACTTAAAGATAGAACCCCATGTTCTGTATGAAGTTGCTCACAGATGTTCATGGGCGGCAGTGACCACTTACTATCAGGTGGGCTGCATGCTCGTTTGCTACTTCAATGTCATAAAAAAAAACTAGTTGACCCGGCGAACTTCGTTCCGCCCAAAAGTCAATAATCAAAAATTATCAGGTTTCTCCACTATATTATACACGTACTATACATAAAAACCTTCCCCTTAAATCACTCTATCTAATAAAAAAACTGCATTAAAATCCGTAGCGTAGTTGTAAAAATCTTAGTATACCTAGGGACAAACAACGGGAAGCGACTGTTTTTACTATGTAGTGATATTACAGTGGCGACCTCCTGAACTCATCAATAGATGGCGATATGACGATTTCTTCCAACAACACATCAAGAGATGGCGCTACTAGTATTTCTGAATGACGTTATCATCGCTTTCTCAATCCTCTGCATATGTACAAGCTTCGAAAAGAGACTATAGGAGCACGGCCGCTCCCTAAGCATGATCACCTGGCGGAAGATCTCCTTTTGCCAAATTACTAAGATAAGATTAGAAACACTAATGTGGTGTGGCTGACAATATTTAAGTGACAGTATGCTGAAATCTGCATGATGGATCAATATAATTATATTAAGATGGTAGAATGGATGTGCTTCGGCTGATGAGGTATCACAGCGACACCTATTACTATTGTGTAGCAGTTTCATCGTTTCGGTGGAATGGTATGACTCCTCGACTGTAGCATCGTATTACTGATTGGCAGAACTAATATTCTATTTTAAATTCATTATGGCAGTCTATAGACGGCAATGGCGACTTACTGATATAAATAAGTTTTATTTTATTATTTTAGTACCTACTGTTCTTGTTTCAGTTCAAGTAGACGGATTTTTTGTTTCTATATAATTAATTTAATTACAACAGGAAGTCGTTCGATATTTCTTCTATAAGACGCTAATTATGTTCTATTTACATAATTATATTTAATAAACCTAATCAAGAGCGTCTAAGGGGGGTAGGAGCCTCTTTGGCATAGGGTAAAAAAGCCGGCCAAATGTAAGACGGACTCACGCACGCAGGGGTTCCGTAGCATTATCTTTAAAAAAGGTAAAAAAATATTACGTTTGTTGTATGGAAACCATGCTGAAGTACCCATATTCTACTCTCTTTTTAATATTTGTTGTTGTAGCGGCAAAGAAATGCTGATTCATGAGTAGGTACTGATACACTATTTAATTTAATCTTGTCATGTACGGCCGTTGGAGAAACTGCGACTCACATCTAGTAATATTTTACGGGCTATATCTGTCTCTCAGTTTCACCCGTTTTTAAAAATAAGTGAATAATGAATAAAAGTAACCTCAATAGACATATCCAGATTAGTTTAAGTCAGGACGTTTAAGAAGTTGAAAATACATATATTTATAACCCATTTACTATATACCTATATTTTAACTCTAACTTGATGTTTTTAAACGCAATGAGCGTATTGCCAGGAAAGGCAATACGCTTATTGCGTGTAAAATTTTTGAAACGCCTCAAAGTGGTATGATGATAAATTTGTATCTGTAATCTTTTTTTTTTGTTCTCGAGGGGGAAACCTTCAAAAGGAACCCGACGCCGTGGGAGCGACGCAGGGTTATCTGGGATTTCTAACGCACTAAACCCCCCCCCCCCCCCCCCCCCGGTGGCCGTCCTCGGCGCTATCCGACCGCCTGACGGAATGGTTCGAGTTCCCACTCTAGCCGCCTGCAACCCCGGATGCCCCTTTTAGTCGCCTCTTACGACAGCCTGGGAATGCTGTAGCCCTATTCTGATCCGGGAACTAAAGGGACGGTATATCTGTAATCTGTAAACGAATGTCACCGAATGTCTTTTATTAAACCTCGCGCCCCTCCTTATGGATACTTGTTGAACCTTTCCTACCCCGCTTCATAGGTGTCGCAACCCACACTTTAAATAATCACTATACATTAAAAGTAAAACAGACTTAACTAGTGACATATCAACCAGGATTACCAATCGTTCTGATTTTTGGTGGTATCCCGGTTCTTAAAACAAAATTACATGTCCCGCGCGGGACGGGTTTAGTCCCGCTTTTCGGAAATAAATCGAAATAAATCGATCGTGTGTTACTAAGCACTCGAAGCCAAATGAGACAGGGTAAATATACATTTTTTACTAATTATTAATAACTAGTCGACCCGGCGAACTTCGTTCCGCGTAAAAGTCAAAAATCTAAAATTATCAGTATTACTCACTATATTTTTCAAGTATCATACATAAAAACCTACTCTTCTCCTCTATAAATAAAACATTCCTCTTGAATCACTCTATTTATTGCATTATATGCAAAAAAACTGCATTAAAATCCGTAGCGTAGTTTTAGAGACCTACATAGGGATATAGGGACAAGCATACAAAGGGACAAACAGTGGAAAGCGACTTTGTTTTATACTATGTAGTAATATGCGTTTATACGCACGAGAGTCTTATTTTTTTAACCGACTTTCCAAACGAAAGAGGTTATTCTATTAGACATGTATATTTTTTAAATTGTATTTTATTACAATCACTCTAACAAGTGACATTAGGGCAGCTACCAACGTGGTAGAGCGACGTGTCACTAGGTTATCACATAGTCATTCATGTACTAGATAATCATAACTCATTTACCAAGATTACACTTAATTACTTCACAACTTTATAACATCAAGCTGTATGAATGGACGGCCATTGAGATTGTGTGCGCCAGAGTCATAAGAACAAAAGGTAAATTAATTATTATTTTAAATAAATACTCATTTTCAAATAAAATTAGGTAAACTGTTTGAAAATTCCTAGTAAATAAATAAACACAAAGAACAATAAGGTAAAATACAAAAAGGTAAAGTTTAAATATTATTTTAAATAATTATTCATTCAAAAATAAAAGTAGGCAAATTGTTTAAATGTTACTTATAAACAAATAAAAAAAATACCGAAAGCTTAACGAAATTAAAATTAAATGTTACTTACAATGTAATGGTTTTGTATATTTAAAACTATTTTTAATATTATAAAAAATACAATCGAATTGAGAACCTCCTCGTTTTTTGGAAGTCGGTTAAAAATGTGACGATACTTCGTTCTAAGATTAAAGATATATATTAAAAAAATATATAATAAAGTTGGTTATTTAGAATCTTCTGTTATTTTTTATTAACTTTATTTGTTTATTTGCTTAGTACTTAACATTTCGTTAAACTCTCTCTAGATTGCTTGTTTACTATTATTTGTATGATGGAGTTCAATAAAAACGTGTTTAATAATTTATAAAAACATTTTACGGCATTGTAGAATCAAATTGTAAGCAATATATCGGATTCCATCCAAAATTTATAAAAAATGTTTCCTTCCCCTCCTAAGAAAGTTTTCAGGATTTTATTACACGATTTAACATTTAACAAGGCAAAGCACTATAAATGAAATAACACTTTAATTAAAAATAATAATTTAAAACACCATGAAAAGATTGTTGATTGTTTCTAAAAAGCTTAGTAATAAATGTTTATGAATTTACGGCTAATTGACAGCTAATATTAAATAATAATAAGATACGCATTTGGCGGTTGCTTTTAATTTAATTCGATACTGGCTATAAATTAATAATAGCCATAAATGATGATATGAGCGATACTCGATAAATGTTTATATTATTGTCATTGCATGAGTTGTATACAAACATAATTATATCAAGGAAACTTTGCATGATTTTAAACGACGCGATCCTATTAACTATTAAATGCTAATTTAATTGCTTTTTAATTTAAAAAAATAAAATAAAGTCCTAAGAAATAAAGTTAAGGTGAAATAACTTTGATAAAATTGATGTTATTTATTTATGATTTAGGCAATTTTATAGACCGACAAACAATTATATAAGCAGTTATCGATATTTATATGCCACTTCGCTAGTATAAAGTAAAAAATAATTTAGTGAAAAATATAAGTATATGTAAAAATTATGTACGTTTAATACGACATCGCAGGAAAAAACATATATAAATGGAATTGATGATAAAATTATGTAAATAACATAAAGAAAAAATAAATTACATGAAGATTTGAGAAATATTATGAGTCTTTTTATCGGTCCTTACAAATTCGTATATTTTTTCTTGTAATATTAACTTTATTATTTTCTGTTTAGTATACAGAGCGAAGGAATAGCTTAGAATTAAGTGTTTCTTTAATGACTGAAATCAAAAAGCTTGAAGTG
Source organism: Spicauda simplicius (assembly GCA_949699795.1). NCBI lineage: Eukaryota > Metazoa > Arthropoda > Insecta > Lepidoptera > Hesperiidae > Spicauda > Spicauda simplicius. The sequence continues at coordinate 16,259,756 of OX453070.1, read as the reverse complement.
TGATTTCTGGAAGGTCCCACGCGCATTTCAATTATCAATATGTCGATTGATTTCAAAATAAACGGAAAACCATATAAAGGTAAGTGTGAACTGATTTATGTGACCGAAAACATATAGCGCTACAACCTGCACATGATTGTAACAAAACATAGAAAAACAGGCACTTTCCTCTCACAGGGCTGCTGGAAGAAATTTCATTTTGGAATAAGTAGTAGCCCTTTGTACTATGTCGATTTTAAATATGTTTACCTTATTATGTCTCTGTGTACAAAAACTTATAAATAAATAAATAAAAACTGCCAAAATTACGTTTTTTACTGTCTGCACGTAGTACAATGTAAAGTAATGCTTGTTGCACTTTTTCAGTTACGTGTTTTTAAGCAGTTAGGTTTGTTGTTTTTACAATAATTAAATAAATTATAAATTAATTCACAGAGTATATTATTTAAACTTTATTTATTATTTCTATGTAAAGATTGGTATATTTTATATAGGATTGATGTTGGACCAGAGGACCGCGATTAGATACGGTTCTACGATTAAAGTCTTCCCGACTATCAATTTTTATTTTATACTAGCTCTTACCCGCGACTTCGCCCGCACGGTCAAAGGGAATTAACATTAGCATTTGATAGCGTGATTCAGAACTTGCAAATGAATTTTACTAACGCCATCTATTAACAACGTCTGGAACTACTAAATATGTATCAACTAACAAAACATCGATATTCTCATGGAAATGAGAGAGCGCGGTAAAAAGTAGCCTACGTCACTCTCCGTCCTCAAAACTATTTCCCAGCATAGATACCATATCATATAATAGCTATGTGGCGACGTGAAAGAGGAACAAACAAACACACTTTCACATTTATAATATCAAGTATGGATAGTATAGATTATCCACAAAATCATAGTAAGTTCATTTTTAGTGGATGGTACTTTCGGGCCGGATGTATCGCTGAACGAATTCATAAGAACCGTAGCTGATCTCCGAGGAACCAAAGCGATGTGTCATGAAGGAGGCTGCGGAGCTTGTGTGGTCGCCGTTCGGGCACCACACCCTCCGACCAATGAAGTGAAGACCATAGCCGTAAACTCTGTAAGTGAAATCGAAATTACAATTTTCAATAATTCTTATGCTCAAAATGTTTAAGATCTTATATCCATCCACTCCAACCGATCCTGTGCTTTCTGAATCCAACGGTTTCCCGCTGATATAAGTACTTATATAAATAAATATAAGTAGTAAGGATATTTAAGTAACGATCTTAGTTCTTAACCTTAACCATAGTCCAGACTTCGATCCAACTCCACATCCTGCACCAACACGATGTAAATCCGATAATTATGTATGGATTCATTATCTTTATTATGATCATGACCATGATTTTAAATACCGAGGTCACTGTCAATTTCAATCATTTGGAACTAGATCCAAATGAAACGAGAATCTTATCCAAAGTCCTTTCCTAATTGTCGTCAATCCATTCGTGTCCCACTGCTGGTCACGGGTCTTCTCTCAGAATGAGAGAGTTTTAGGCCATAGTCGACAGCGCTGGCCTTTCCTAATTATTAAATTAAAATATTTAATCAAATTAAACTTTACATTTATAAGTTGGAAACTTTTTGAACCAAGAAGAGTTCTAGCTTAGTAATTTCAATTTCAGTGTCTCGTATCAGTGTTCTCTTGTGACGGGTGGGAGGTGATAACGGTGGAAGGTATAGGAAACAGAACAATTGGATACCATGAGATCCAGAGTAGACTGGCAAAGTTTAACGGTACCCAATGTGGGTATTGCACGCCTGGGTGGATCATGAATATGTACTGGTAAGCAGTGTATTAAAATATCTATTTTATATATTGATGGGTTACATAATTTTGAAGTTTTATTATAAGATTGAAGTAGCAAACGAGCATGCAGTCCACCTGTTGGTAAGTGGTCGCTGCCGCCCATGGTAGTCTGTAAGCAATTTCATACAGAACATGGGGTTCTATCTGAAGTCAATCATAGATGCGTCGCTCCTCCCGAGGACTATGGTGGTCGCCTCATATAAAAGTGTGCCGGCAACCACAACTAATTCGTCGAACGGCAATTCATCGAAACGCAAAACTGCTTGACGCTAGAAACAGGTGTGGCGCTGGTACTTCTCCGAGCGAACTACACTTGTTCTACCACCTATAAAGGTTCATTATGGTTAAGTTTTCTGTTTATTTATATCTTTATTACTGGATAAACGTCAATCTGTATTTGCCTACTGTTGAGTTTTAAATTTGTTTGCGTCATCTGAAATTTTATTGCATTACAATTTACTTATAAAAATATATTTGATTTTTATTTGTATGATTGATTGATATGATTTTTATATATTTAATTAACGACATTCACATCGGGGCGTCACTTTATAAGTTTTAATTCATTCAAATCCATAACGTTTTTTAAAAGAAATAAAGGATATAATTATTTGTTTTTATGTTCTTTTTTACTTATTTACAGTCTCTACGAATCAAAGAACAAAGAATTGACATCAGCAGAGATAGAAAATTCCTTTGCCAGCAACATTTGTCGATGTACAGGATACCGATCCATAGCAGATGCCTTTAAAAGTTTTGCCAAAGACGCTAATGCAAATACATTGAATAAATTAACAGATTTAGAAGATTTAGGGGTATTCAAACCTTGTGGAGTCAAATGTAATAAGAAATGTCAACATAAAAGTATAAAAGACAAGGATTGTGAAAGTAGTATTAATAATGTAGATAAAAATGAAGAAAATTGGTGTATCATAGCAAATCCTAAGAGTAAAATGTTCGTCGTGGAAAACGAAACATACAAGTGGTATAGAGTTTATACGTTGGAGGATGTTTTTAAAGCTATGAGTAATGGGACTTATCGATTAATTGCTGGAAACACTGGTCAAGGTGAGTTTCGTTTATCAATTACTAGCTTTTACCCGCTGCTTCACCCGCACGGTCAAAGGGAATTAACATTAGCATTTGATAGCGTGATTCAGAACATTTTACTAAAGCCATCTATTAACATCGTATGGAACTAATAAATATGTATCAACTATCAAAACATCGATATTCTTATGGGCATGAGAGAGCGCGGTTAAAAGTAGCCTACGTCACTCTCCGCCCTCCTAACTATCTCCCAGCATATAAACCATAACATATGTAGTTAGGTATAAGGTAATAAGGTAGTTAGGATTGAAAAAAGTTGATTAATATTATTATTATTATTATTATTATATTAATACGTGAAGCAAAAACTTGTGACACAGTTTTAAGTAATATGCCGCGGACGGATTAGTATGAAATTTCGCACGGATATAATGGACGTAGAGAAGGAACGCAGAATCTTAATATCTTTTTCAAATAATGCATAAAACGTACATAAAATCAACTAAAAACACATTACACACACTACCGTGCATTTGCGTTCATAAATAACAAACAAAGTAGAACATTCAATGTCTCACTATGAAAACACATAACGTCAGAAATGTTAGTGTCTTTGTCAAAATACCCGCTATTGCTTTTAAATGCGGTTAAGCTAATTAAACATCTTTTTGTATTTTCCGGGTGAGTTCAAAATTACTTGAAATTTTTTACATTTTATTTGAATTTGAGAAATATTCGTACTACTTTGGACAATAAGAAGTTTAGTTTTTTAATTTAAATTACGACCGATGTGACGGGTGACTAGTACCACGGTACAAATATAATACTGTGCTAGTACGCTTAATTACATATAGTTATTTGGACTATTTTTGATAACCTACGTGGCGGTGAGACTAAAATACCGGCTTGACACAATGGATTCCGAATAGGATTCTCAGATAAACAATGAACGATGAATTTTGTTCTAAGTTTGGATTTTACGTATTTGTCCTTTTGTGTTTAATGACACCCACGACACAGGAAAAATCCTAGTGTGGATTTATTGGCAAAAAATATAATATATCACATATACATGTATTTAGTTTCTAATTCAAATTAATTCACAGAGCTATTTATATTTTTAATTCCAAACTAAGCATGTGTAAATGTATTGTTTTTATCAAAGAACTTGCTATAAAAGCCATTTATATGAGATTAGCGATGAAGGAAAATGTTCATTTTCCGGTAACATCAAAGAGCTACTTGGCTACAAAAAATATTGAAGGAAAAACATTACCACAACGAATTAATGCTATCAAAAATCATTTTCTGAACCATAAATTACACGAAATTATTGAATATAATTATGATTATTTTTTGCTTTTTCTCGGTATCCTTGTAGTGTATGTTAAAACATTAATATTACTTATTCTGCATATTTTCTTTTAGGCGTGTACCATATAACTCAGTACCCAATGAATCTCATTGACATAAACAATATAAATGAAATTAAAGGTTTTCAAATGGATGTTAATCTGATTCTTGGCGCTGGAATGCCATTAACAGAAATGATGGATGTATTTTTGAGGCTCTCTCAAGAAAATGAAGATTTTTCTTACCTAAAAGAGTTCTACAATCACATGGATCTAGTGGCACATATTCCTGTACGAAATGTAAGTTATAAGAGCAATTTATATTTATGAACCGCTAATGAACTTCATTCTTAATTCTGTTTGCCTTTTTGTGATTGCTAAAGTAGAGAAATTGTATATACATATAAATCAAGATGTGATCCATAAAAATAGTAGACGAACTGACTAACGAAATAGAGGGAAACATGTGATTTGTAACCTTATTATAATGTTATTTATTTCTAGGTATTTCCATATGGTTTTATACGCATGTAATATGTAATAAATTGATTTTGCCACCTAATCCCAATCAAATTTTCTCTGGATTCAGTGACCTTTGGCACATTTTTTTTATCAAAAGAAACCCATATCTATACAACGCAGAAGATCATAAGAGGCTAATAATGTCGTGAGATATATTTCTATATGAAGTTACTTACTGATGGACAACAGTGACTTGCTTTCCATCCTGTGGACTTGCCACTTTAATCATATTAACGAAAACTATCCTTCCTAAATAGTTCAGATTTTGCTTTGTAAACAATTCCAGTTCTTCCTTGTTCTGCGGTAACGATCCCATTGTCATTCGTTTACTTCTTGAAACAGTTAAGTTTTTCTACAACTAGTCTCGATATAAACCTGCAACCAGTTTGACCTAACTTTTCAAGAGTAGCAACGTGTTTATGACCGATCTGATGTAGGACAGTGACTTTATAACAATACTCCATAACATAACTTTATAGCTACATTCCATAACATTTAAAATTATTCTTAAACAAACCGTTTAAGTGTATCAATAGTTATTTACAGAAACTTTTCATTTTCTTATCACTCATTTGTATGTTTTATATTTATTCATTCCAGCTGGGAACAATTGGCGGAAACTTGTTTTTGAAACACACGAATAATGAGTTCCAATCAGACATTTTCCTGTTATTAGAAGTCATTGGTGGGATGATTACGATCGGTGGGTACAATTTGCGAGATTTATTTATGAAATTGTCGTTATTATTTTAATTCAGCCAATTCTGATGTCGATTTTTGTTAAATTTTTGTAAAAGATAATAATTTGATGCCACACGCTTATCTATTTTATGCTACAAATTATGTCATGGTAGCTAAAAATATTGCTAAAATTCCTTAAGTGTTACAAGATGCACATTGTGCATTCATCTGCATCTTATATCAACAAATTTAAAGGTGGTAATAATTAAAATTAATTTATTAGGTACTGGTTTCATTTTATTTTATTTTGAAGGTGGTAGAACGACTTTAGCTCGACTGGGCAGGTATCACCACCACACCTATTTCTAGCATTCCTTTCGTTTCGATGGAAGGATGTGGTTGCCGGCACACTTTTATATGAGGCGACCATCATAGTCCTCGGGAGTACCAACGCATCTGTGATTGACTTCAGATAAAACCTATGTTCTATATGAAGTTACTTACAAATGTTCATTGGCGGCAGTGACCACTTACCATCAGGTGGACTGCATGCTCGTCTGCTACTTCATTATTATATAAAAAATACAATGATGATTGATAAGGGCCGACATATAGTGAATAAAAAACACGCTATAATAAAGAAGTATCAGTTTTTAACTACGAGTACGTCGACGACGTAGTTGACATACAATAAATACCTTCGAATCTTAAATTTTATTTTTACAAGTTTTCCTATGTACGTGTAACCATGCAAAACTGTAATGATTGATTGTTACTATCCATGAGCGACGTAATTTTGGATGAAGAATAAAGGATTTTCTCTCTCAAAGCATGTTTTTTGGTCATCTGCTAATTCTTCATGTAATTATTGAAAGAAGCTAGAGAACATCATAACATACCTACCTTATTTTATCATTTATAATTGACTCTAAAATATATAAATAATTAGTAAATTATATTTTCGCAAGTTTATTTTTAATGTATTCAATAATTAATTTAAAAAAATTATCATAATTCACGCTATTTAACAAGTAATTTAAATAATTTTAACTACCGCGTACGTGCAAAATTAAAAAAAAAACAACAAAAACGACGCTATCAATTATCTAAGTTTTAATTACATTTACAATTAATATTATGTCCGATGATGGTCATGGTGGATGGTTAATGTCAAAGAACAAATTCTATATAATCAAAAAAGACCAGTCTTTAAATATGTAGTTAACAGTGAGATTTAATCATTCTTATATCTTTTAATACAATTAACAATAACGTTCAAATAAATAAAAAAACTATTTACAAAATGTACATATATACAAAAAAGAAAAACAAAAACATATAAACAAAAACACTACCATAAAAAATTATCACCATCGCAGTCTCTGAGCAAGGTTCCCAAGATGCTGGCAGCATTTCCTCTTTGAATGGCAATACCAATTCGTTGAGCAAAATGCGTGCCAGCTCTCGGGTCACCAGTAACGTCGACCAAATAAAATATGTAGTTATTAATTAATGGTATACCATATCGTAGCATAGCTCACCACTAAACGACGCTCACTCTTAGATGAGACGACTTGCCAACAGATCAAGTAAGGGCATAATTGGATCACAAAATTTGTGATACAATCCAAAAGTGAGAGCCAAATGAGTTTTATACAGTGCACCCTTTTACTTAATTGGATCCAATACAATAGTTCGACTCACAGTCTAAATTCGTCTTAAATTCGACCACCACACGTCAGAATATCCGAATTAAAGGACACAAGTACCTCATATTTTTTTTTATCTGACTGAAATAGCAAACGAGCATGCAGTCCACCTGATGGTAAGTGGTTACTGCCGCCAATGGACATCTGTAATCAACTTCATACAGAACATGGTTTCTATCTGAAGTCAATCACAGATTCTTTGCTACTCCCGAAGACTATGATGGTCGCCTCATGTGAAAGTGTGTCGGCAACCACACCCTTCTATCGAAACGCAAAAAATGATTCACGCTAGACATAGGTGTGGCGGTGGTACTTCCCCGGTCGAACTACACTGGTTCTACCACCTTCAAAATAAATCTAAAAAAGCGTACAATTTTTTCGCCATCACATTCTTTCGGTCGATTAAGCTCCCCGAACGAAAATCCTTGAACCGCCAGTCTCCTTCATATATTCATATCATATCCTCTTCCACTAACCTTGTCTCAAACAACTATCTTCTTCTCTGTTATCTAAGTCAAATCAGCTTCTGTACCACTAAAGCTATGGAATTTATTTCAGCCGAAGGAGTTAATAACCGTAAAACTGTAACACTCACGGAGTTCTTAGAAACAGATATGACCGGTAAAGTGATCATTAACGCTATGCTTCCTCCGTTATCAAAATGTTGTATAGTGAAAACATTTAAGGTAGGAACCTTTCACGATACATACAATTTTAATAAGGATCCCATAATGTTTAATGAATTGACTAATCACGTGGTAGAGTCAACGATCAGCCTCAAATCAGAACGGGAATCTTTTCCTCGGCCAGGTATTGAAGTAATGATATCGTGATTGGCTATAAAATATCGAACGGATAATAATAATAATAATAATAATAATATACTTTATTGTACCCAGAAAAAAGAAAAATAATACAGTAGATTACAATAATAAAATACAAAAGGCGGCCTTATCGCTCAACAGCGATCTCTTCCAGGCAACCTCACGGTGCGGAGTTAAGTTTTAGGGGAAAAATAAAGAGTAGGTAGGGTGCAAAAGTTATGGAAATGAGTGCAACATACAAATTAAGAAATTAAATTTCAGATAAACTACTAAATAATAATAATTAACATAACAATAATTGTAAAAAGAATAAGTTTAAAGATAGCAAAAGCGTAAGGAGAGGATTGGAAAACTAGAGCTTTAAGTAAAAGGACTTCACAAGATTTTTAAACGAATGTAGGGATTGGGCATAACGAATAGATACAGGAAGGGAATTCCACAACTGAATGGCTGAAATAGTGAAGGACTTTTTGTAAAACGAAGTTGAGTGGGAAGGAGTGTAAAGACTAAGGTTTTGAGTGGAGCGAAGGGATCTATCATGGGATAGGTGAAGAAAGGGGAAACGTTCCTTGAGGTACGGTGGAGAGGTCGGATTAAATAATATACAGTATAGAAGAGACAGAATGTGAGCATTTCGGCGAAGACGAATTGGGAGCCACTTGAGTTTAACGCGATACTCTGAAACATGGTCATATTTTCGTAAGCCGAATATGAACCGTATACAAATATTTTGGAGACGCTCAAGCTTATTTAATTGCTCCTCGGTAATATCAGGATAACACACATCAGCATAGTCAAGTATAGGTAAAAGTAGAGATTGCGCAAGCATAATTTTTGTGGGAATTGGTAAAACATTTTTCAATTTGCGAAGGGAACCCATAGCAGCAAAGATCTTCTTACTGACTTCCGTGACCTGTGGTATCCACGAAAGATGTTGGTCCATATAAATACCTAGATTCTTAACTTTATTACTATAGGGAATATCGACGTCATCCAATGTTATGGGCGGTAATAATTGCCAATCGATTCTAGAGATCAGACGCGAACTCCCTATAATAATCGCCTGGGATTTGGTGACATTTAATTTTAATCCAAAGTTTTTGGTCCAAGTAGAAATACAAGCCAGATCCGCGTTAGTTATCTTGATGGCGCTGTGCAAGTTGTTAAGGATATTTTCAATCAAAAAGATATCAATACCGTATACGTATACTTGAAATAATAGTAATATGGTCAAATGTACCATGGACTCATTTGCGTCAAAACTCGCCGGCGGCATGCTTGAGGGAATAGGCATTTTTTTTTTCCTATTGATCTATTTTCGGAAGGTTATCAAAACCCACGGTCTTTTAATCTTCTTGCAATTATTACATGAATATAAGAAAGGCTTAAGTTTCTAAGCATCCTATTTAATTTGATTGTAAACGTTATAATTAAAAAAGTTTATTTTTATGTAAATAGAGCCATATATATATTTGAACCAATTAAATTGAAGAACTTTTCATATACCGTTCGTTTTTAATCTTATGATTTAACAGCCTAGTAATTCTAACAGTATGTATACTGATTCAATCAAAATCTTTAAAAAAAATAAATTTAAATACATATGTAAGTCTAAAAAACTAATGGAAAGAAATACCAGTACAGCGTAAATAAAAAAAAATAACGATGTATTAACCTTTAAACACTTTACAATTACAGATAATGCCACGATCACAAAATGCACATGCGATTGTAAACGCTGGATTTATGATGAAGTTCAATCGCAATTCAAACTTATTAGAGAGTATGACTATAGTCTATGGTGGTATATCACCAAAATTCATCCACGCTACTAGAACTGAGCGTGTTCTTGTAGGAAAAGATCCTCACACTGAAGAATCTTTACAGTTAGCTTTATCAACTTTATCCGAAGAATTACAGCCTAAAGAAGATCCACCTGAGCCATCAGCTGCATATCGCAAGCTGCTAGCAATTGCTCTTTACTATAAGGTAAACAATATAAATCTAAATTGCGTGCCTGCTCATAGACGTTTCTCTTTAATAAATAAATATAACTGTTGTAGGCTGTTTTACATACATGTCCAAATGATAAAATCGATCCAAAATTCCGATCTGGCGGAGACGTAATAAAAAGAGAAACATCAAAAGGTACTCAAATATTCGATACAGATGAATCCTTGTGGCCGCTAAATCAGCCAATACCGAAAATAGAAGCGCTAGTCCAATGTGGAGGCGAAGCAACATTTGCAAATGATTTATCAACGCAGGCTAATGAAGTATTTGCTGCTTTTATAACGGCAGATGTGAAGCCTGGAAGTATTATAAGTGACATTGATGCAACTGATGCTCTTGTAAGTGTATAACTTAAATATTTTTTTTCAATTATTATAATATTTCATTTGTTATTTCTTATTGCTTGTTTACAAACGTCATAAAATCGATGCATTAGAAACTTTTTATTTTACGTTGAGTTGTTAATTACCATATTGTTTTTTAGAAAATTCCAGGAGTTACTGCATTTTATACTGCTAAAGACATTCCTGGGAAAAATACTTTTACACCATCAGGTGTTGCCTTCATGACAGCAGAAGAAGATATTTTATGCACCGGTGTTGTAAAATATTTTGGAGAACCTATAGGAATCATAGTAGCAGACAGAGAAAAAACTGCAAATAAATCAGCTAAATTGGTAAAAGTGAAATATTCATTCATGAATAGTCATAACCCACTAATAACAATACATGACGTTTTAAGTTCACCAGAAAAAACCAAACGAGTGGTAAATGATCGAACATTGGAACCGACAGAAATGGGTAATGACGTAAAAAGTGTTATAAAAGGTCATTTCAATATAGGATCCCAATATCATTATTATATGGAGCCACAATCCTGTGTTGTAAGACCCACCGAAGATGGGATTGAAGTTTACTCGGCAACGCAATGGATGGACTTGACAAATATTGCTATTGCAAAATGTTTAAACATACCCGTAAACAGGTTCGTACGAAAAGTATCCTAAAGCAAAAATTAAATATTAAAAGAGTGTAGTTTGACTTCTGAAATATTGCTTGCCAGACAGCTCATATCCGAATTAACGATATAACTTTGCAGAACTTATGGTTAAAACATATCACTTTTATGTCGTACAAACAAACACTATCACTAAAACCTGTAGCATTTCTCAAATTACAATAAATAATACAATTGTATTGTTTGTTACAAATATGTATCAAATATAATTCACCATAATATAAACATACTATGCTTATTTTAGACCAATACCCTAATGGGCTTACATTGCAGGGTAAATGTGATAGTACGCAGAGTCGGCGGTGGATACGGTGGCAAAATTTCTCGCTCTATACAGATCGCGTGCTCGGCTGCACTAGTTTCACATTTGCAAGGAAAGTCTTGCAGGTTTATACTACCTTTAGAGACCAATATGAAGGTTGTCGGAAAGCGTATGCCGACTAGCTGCGATTTTGAAGTAAGGATGTATAATACACTACGTGAAGTTGTTTTAATGCAACATGCATAAATAAATAAATAAAATATACATTAAATTTATTTAATTTATTTATATCAAGCTACAAAGGCCCATAGAAACTAATACACAAATACAAGTAAAACAATATAACAAATTAATACATAAAAATTAGTAAAACTATGATACTATACAAAATAAAAACTAACAAATATAATACTATACGTAAACAATATTTAAAATTCCAATAACTCTGTTCCATGTCATTTTTACCAGTAAGATCACTATCAATTCATATTTATTATTTACTTTTTCTTTGTTATTTTCAATTAGGTCGGTGTCGACAATGTTGGTGAAATCCAATATCTTAAGAATTCTTTCTATCAAGATAGCGGTATTTCTTACAATGAGACCATTTCACCCCTCACTGTGGAACATTTTAAGAATTGCTACGATTCGAAAAGATGGAAGGTCGAAGCTAATAGTGTAATGACTGATACGCCGTCTAATACTTGGTGTCGAGCTCCCGGTAATGATACTTTATTTTTTATAAAATAACAGTAGCAAACGAGCACGCAAATGAATAGTACTACCTATGGACATCCGTACGCAACTTTCTTCAGAACAAGGGTTCCATCTGCAGTCAATCACAAATGAATTACTACTCGCGAGGTCTAAGATTGTCATTTCATATAAAAGTGAGTAGACAACCGCACCCTTCCACCAAAATGCAAGTACTTTTATGCTAGAAATAGTTACAACAGGACTACCTTTCCGGTTCATGAAGGTTCTACCACTTTGCATTTTATCTCGTAATTAATACTAGGTTTAGTTGCTTCGGAATTATCGCGAATTATTATTTATATTTTTAGCTTCTACTGAAGGAGTAGCAATGATAGAATATATAATGGAACGTATTGCCCAAGCTACTAGTAAGGACCCCACAGAAGTGCGACTTACAAATATGATAAAAGATAACAATCCTTTACTGGAAATGATAGATCAGATAAAAGCAAATGCAAATTATGATGAAAGATTGAAAGAAGCTAAAGAATTTAATGTACAAAATAGGTGGAGAAAACGAGGTCTGAATTTAATGCCACTAACATACGATATTAACTATTTTGGAAACTTTAATTCTATAGTTTCAATATATCATGGGGATGGAACGGTAGCTATCATTCATGGAGGTATAGAAATGGGACAAGGTTTAAATACCAAAGTAGCCCAAGTGTGTGCTTATATGCTTAAAATTCCTCTAGATAAAATTAGTGTTAAACCAAGTTCAAGTGTCACATCACCGAACACGATCACTACGGGAGGCAGTATTGGCAGTGAGTGTGTATCATTTGCTACTATGAAAGCTTGTGAAATTTTATTGACGAGGCTAGAACCACATAGAAGTGCTAACTCCTCGTGGGAGGATCTCGTGAAAAAAGCGTATCGGGCTGGAGTGGATCTACAAGCAACGTATATGTATTCAAGCGACTCAGATGAATTACAAACATACAAAGTCTATGCAGTCTGTATTATTGAAGTTGAAGTAGACATTTTAACGGGAAACCATGAAGTAAAAAGACTAGATTTGCTTGAGGATGTTGGTAGGAGTTTAAGTCCAGAAGTAGATGTTGGTCAGGTAATTCGCACTATTTGATCAAACATTGTTTCTAGCAAGATTATCACAAGAGATCATACTGATAAATAAATATACTCGTGTATAGAACTGAGTATTTCTTTGAAGTAATGTATTATAAAATTATTTTAAAGATATCAAACATTATATTTTTTTATTAAGCCTTGTAAAAGTTTTCTTTCTCTTTGCAGATAGAAGGTGCTCTAGTAATGGGTCTCGGATATTGGACCTCAGAGAAGCTCGTCTACGACAATTCCACAGGGGAACTGCTCACATACCGCACTTGGACTTACAAACCGCCAGGCATTAAGGACATACCAGCTGATATGAGGATATACTTCCGCAGAAATAGCAAGAACGAAGCTGGTGTTCTTAATTCTAAAGGTATGGTGATTCTAAGACTTTCATAGTTTTAATATTCGGATACACACTGTTATTAAGAAATTAATCATTATCATCTCCATAAGTCACCAGAATAGTTGTAAAAAGAAATACCGATATTCGCTTATAGCCGTCTACTAGGATTTTCCCCCATATCTACGAAACAAACACTCAATCCCAGAATAGGAATCTAAATTAATTATTCAGATACCTGTCTGGCGGAGGATGGGCCCCAGATCCCATTGCATGTGAGACTAGTGTTCTGATCACTCCGCTACGTAGATAATCAATCGGATTTTTCTGCTTATACCAACAGCCTTAAATTTTGCTGTTTTCTGGTTTAAACGGCCTGGTAAGCGACACATACTTATCCGAAAAGTTCCAACTTAGTCCTCAAAGATATCTGAAAAAGATATCTAGAAGCAACGCATCAGGTAGGATTCTAGACTTATCTGCTATCATTATATTGATTCCCATGAGCGGCAGTGACCACTTGCCATCAAGGCACAGCATGCTCCTTTACTACTTAAATCTTATAAAAGAAAAGATATTCTGAGTCAAAAAATATTCAAACTGCCGCCATATTAGGACCAATAAAATTATATTTATCTTAGTTGTTTCTGTTAAAGTACGAAACATCTTATCTGATAAATCGTTCTTACACATCTATTGCACGTTATTTCCTCTTAGCATGAAAATGTGTTCATCATTATTATTTGCCAATTTACTTCACTATAATATATTGTTATTCAAGATAAATGGTTGCGGATTTTTCCTTTTGTTTGTATGTACTATACACATAAATAATGGAACAATTAGACAAGTATTCGGACGAAGAATGCGAATTTCAATCGTATTGTGCCTGCAATAGGTGGTAGAATTCTTTGCGATTCGACTCTAGAGGCACTACTTCTATACCTACATAATCTCGCTTAGTGCACACTTGCAGGCAATCATTTTAGTCCTAAGAAATAGCGACGCATATGTGATTAACTTGAAAGAAAAACCTTTGTTTTATAATAAATTTCAAATGTCAACAAGCTTGATTACTATATACATTTAGAACGCCATAAACGGCATATTAAATTATTAGCGCCCTTTTTTAAACATCTTACTTAATCAATATTATTGTAACCTAAAAATTGACTAAATGAAGATCTTTCTTTCTTTCCTTCTTTCTATAAAACATAGTATGAGTGTATAAATCAACAACGAATCTACAAAATTTAGTAACCTACATTGAAATTTCTTCTTAACTTTGTAGATCAAATTACAGTTAGCTCAACTAGGACAACAAAATAGCTTCTAACTACTAGTTAATAGCTCTTCGATAAAACCGGGCCCTTACGTTTGTCTGTAACATTCGCATTGTGGCTGAATTAACAAGCCGCGGCCCACAAGCAACTGTTATCCTTACATTTTGGGTTAAATCTTTAGCTATTCAAATATAAGAGTATGGCTGAATTAACAAGCCGCGACCCACAAGCAACTGTTATCCTTACATTTTGGGTTAAATCTTTAGCTATTCAAATATAAGAGTATGGCTGAATTAACAAGCCGCGGCCCACAAGCAACTGTTATCCTTACATTTTGGGTTAAATCTTTAGCTGTTAAAATATTATGTTCAATGCCTATTGAATTGGTACAAGTAATTATATTTAAATTTTATGTGGGTAGATACATGTCAGTCGTGGGCTGAAATGTGGAGGTTCGGCTGAATTATGGAAATAAAATTTATAAGACAGGAATAAAGCTTCACTCAGCGTTGACTACTTCTCCTGCTTAGACAAACTGCTTGAAGACCTTTGTCCACTCTTCGACCACTCAATTATTATGGGTGATTTTAATACTTGTTTACTCAAGCAGGATGTCAGATCCCATAAATTACAGTCCTTAGTCAATGCTGCTAATCTACATATTTTACCTCTCAGTGCAACACACTTCTTCCCAAACTGTGACCCTTCTTTGCTCGATCTAATGATAGTATCTTCATTGGATCACGTTGCAAAGTATGGCCAGTGCGCTGCTGAGGGATTTTCTTACCATGACCTTCTCTACTTGTCTTATAAAATCCGACCTCCGAAAGCTAAGTCAAGAATCCTTCTTCAGCGTAATTTCAGTGGGATGGACATTGTAAAACTCCGACACGATGCTACGAATATCGATTGGGGTATCGTAGAGAGTATGAGAACTGTTGACGAGCAGGTGGCACTGTTTAATTCCTTGCTAGTTCAACTGTATGACGTGCATGCCCCTGTTCGCCCAGTTCGTATTCGGCATCCACCAGCTCCATGGCTTTCTGATGACGTGAGGACCTTAATCCATAAGAAAAATTCAGCCAAATCTAAATACAAGTCAGACGCCAGTGAGGTTAATCTTGAGCGGTACAAATCTGCAAGGAATCGTTGCAATATGATGTGTAGAGATTTACAACGACGCCATATTTACAATTCTGTTCATAATGAAGACCCTAGTAGGGTCTGGAAATTTCTTAAAACTTTAGGAATTGGGAAATCGCAGAAAAACTCTCTTCCACACAATCTTAACTTAAACGATTTAAATCGTCATTTTTCTGTTACTTCTTGCATCGAAAGCAAAACAAAAGAAAGAACTCTGAATGATCTTTCTCATGTTCCCGATTCAAATTCTCCTCTATTTTCGTTTAGTCAATTTTCGGATCGTGATGTAGAGAAAGCAATACTTGCTATCCCCTCAAATGCGGTAGGCAGCGATTGCATTAGCCGTAAAATGATCACCCCTCTCCTTGATTTACTCCTTCCTACTATTACTTTTATAGTTAATAGTTCTATCCAAAGTAATTCCTTCCCTTCTTCCTGGAAAGATGCTCACATAATTCCCCTACCCAAAAAATCCAACCCTACTAAATTTGTTGATTTTAGACCCATATCCATATTACCTTTTCTATCCAAAGTCCTTGAGCGTCTCATCCACCATCAGCTTAGCTCCTTTCTTTCCTCTCAAGCCCTACTAAATCCTCTTCAGTCCGGTTTCCGCCCTGGTCATAGTACGACTACTGCCCTGCTGAAAATTACAGATGACATTCGCATGGGGATGGATAATCAACAGCTGACGGTGTTAACTCTGTTGGATTTTAGCAATGCATTCAACACTGTTGATTTTGACGTCCTCTTGGGGGTTTTACGTTCTCTCTACATATCTCCGACGGCAATTGATTGGTTTCGTAGTTACTGGTACGGGCGCCGGCAGCGTATTCAAATTGATGACAAGTTTTCCGTATGGTCGAGTACAACTGCTGGCGTGCCGCAAGGTGGCGTGTTGTCTCCTCTCCTCTTTACTATCTTCATTAATTCTATTAGTCTCCACTTAACTTCTCACTACCATCTATATGCGGATGACTTGCAAATTTACAACCACGCTAGCCTTAACAACTTGCACAGCGCCATCAAGATAACTAACGCGGATCTGGCTTGTATTTCTACTTGGACCAAAAACTTTGGATTAAAATTAAATGTCACCAAATCCCAGGCTATTATTATAGGGAGTTCGCGTCTGATCTCTAGAATCGATTGGCAATTATTACCGCCCATAACATTGGATGACGTCGATATTCCCTATAGTAATAAAGTTAAGAATCTAGGTATTTATATGGACCAACATCTTTCGTGGATACCACAGGTCACGGAAGTCAGTAAGAAGATCTTTGCTGCTATGGGTTCCCTTCGCAAATTGAAAAATGTTTTACCAATTCCCACAAAAATTATGCTTGCGCAATCTCTACTCTTACCTATACTTGACTATGCTGATGTGTGTTATCCTGATATTACCGAGGAGCAATTAAATAAGCTTGAGCGTCTCCAAAATATTTGTATACGGTTCATATTCGGCTTACGAAAATATGACCATGTTTCAGAGTATCGCGTTAAACTCAAGTGGCTCCCAATTCGTCTTCGCCGAAATGCTCACATTCTGTCTCTTCTATACTGTATATTATTTAATCCGACCTCTCCACCGTACCTCAAGGAACGTTTCCCCTTTCTCCACCTATCCCATGATAGATCCCTTCGCTCCACTCAAAACCTTAGTCTTTACACTCCTTCCCACTCAACTTCGTTTTACAAAAAGTCCTTCACTATTTCAGCCATTCAGTTGTGGAACTCCCTTCCTGTATCTATTCGTTATGCCCAATCCCTACATTCGTTTAAAAATCTTGTGAAGTCCTTTTACTTAAAGCTCTAGTTTTCCAATCCTCTCCTTACGCTTTTGCTATCTATAAACTTATTCTTTTTACAATTATTGTTATGTTAATTATTATTATTATTATTTTTTAGTAGTTTCTCTGAAATTTAATTTCTTAATTTGTATGTTGCACTCATTTCCATAACTTTTGCACCCTACCTTCTCTTTATTTTTCCCCTAAAACTTAACTCCGCACCGTGAGGTTGCCTGGAAGAGATCGCTGTTGAGCGATAAGGCCGCCTTTTGTATTTTATTATTGTAATCTACTGTATTATTTTTCTTTTTTCTGGGTACAATAAAGTATATTATTATTATTATTATAAAGAAAAATTGAGGCATTGTAGGCGCGAGTTTTGCCTTAGGTATTTAAAAATTGTAAAATATGTAAAAAGACATATCATAGCCGAACTACTCTACCTAGAAACTTAAAATTTCGTACAGGGGTTTCTTTTATGACTTAAGTGAGCACGAAGAAAGGATTTTTGGAAATGCACCAACTACAGAGGTGAAAAACGGGGGCAAACTTTGTACGGGACAACACATTTGGATATACATTCTTTAAAAACGTTAGATTGATAACGTGTTTCATATTATATTAACTTTCAGCGCTTAACGAGGTAGAATTTTGGGCATTTTTAATCGACATTTCTTAGTGCATTTGAGGTAAATTTATTTTCATTTTTGACATAAGTTTGAAAGAAGCTCAATTAAATTTAGTATTTGGATTTGGGGTCCTATATGGTGGATGTTCACAAATCGTGGAGGGAGGATGTCCCGCAGTGGATCTAAAAGTCTACTGATAATATTTCGCACAAACGAAGTCAAGCGTTCTGCTAGTAATTTTATATTATAATTCATTTTACGTAAATAGTAGTTAAATAAAGACAAAGTATTAATTTAAAATACGCACTCTAAATACATTTCAACACTTTAAATTAAATTGAGTGCTTTGTTTTAATGAGATTTCAAACCCCAAAATCCGAATCTGAAGAATTATACCGCCTTATAAAAGTCGTCGTCAACGCATTAGTGTCCCACTGCTGGGCACGGGTCTTCTCTCGGAATGAGAGAGTTATAGACCATAGTCAACCGCGCTGGCCAAGTGCGAATTGGTGGACTTCACACACCTCCGAGAACTCAAGATGTTTTCCTTCAGCGAAAAGCAGTGATAGTTAATTTCTAATACGCACATAATCTTAGAAAAATCAGTGGTGCGTGCCTGGGTTTGAACTTGGACCTCCCGATCGAAAAGGCAAGTTTCAACCATTAGGCTATCACTGCTCTAATTTCTGCTTATAAAAGTCGTCGTCAACGCATTAACGACTTAAATTGGTTCTATCGCAAATGTTCCAGCTACCGGCGAGCCAGCATTCTGTTTGGCCACTAGTGTGATCCACGCTCTTCGGGCAGCCGTCACCTCAGCTCGATTGAATGCTGGATACCCAGAAGAGTGGTTAGACATAGGTAACGTTTTTTCAACAGAGTTGTAGATGCCGGCTTAATTTCACACGAGGCGACCATCTGAGTACTCGGGAGTAGCAACGCTTCTATGACTGACTTCAGATAGAACCCTTGTTCCATCTAAAATTGTTTACACATGTCCATGTGCATTTCATTTACAACTTTAATCGGATAAAGGAAATTAAAGAGCTTTTTGGAAACGATGCAATAAAGATGTGCTTTGGACGTCAAGGAATTTAATGGGTGTATAATCATCTAAAACGTTTAACTAGCAATAATCTCACATACTTAACACCGTAGATATAACTTATAGTGGCACAATTATTTGTTTTTTTTTATCTGACTGAAGGAGCAAATGAGCATGCAATCTACCTGATGGTAAGTGATCACTGCCGCCCATGGACATTTGCAATCAACTACATACAGAACATGGATTCCATCTGAAGTCAATCACTGATGCGTTGCTACTCCCGAGGACTATGTATGTAAGTATTGATATGTATGTATGTATTGTATATAAATGTATGTAAATAAATTTTGTGTTTAATAAACAAAGAAATTTGCGGATGATTTGCTGAAATAACTACAAAAATATAATAATCAAATCGCAAATAGTACAACAAAATCATAGCAAACAAATTTTCGTAGAGAGGTTTCTTAACTTATATTTCGCCCCAGCTGTTCATCCACGGATGAAAAGTTTAAAACTTATGACTTCTTTTGCCAATTACCTCAAAAACCTCGAGAAGGGTTTTAGAAAAAAGTTAAATTTCTTTAATATTATATGACTTTAATTAAATTTATCTAAGCTGAAGGTAAAACTTTTATAAAAGTAGCATTTTGAAGTTTTCGCATGTAATTAAATTTCTGTCTACTTATAATCAATTTTATCGAAGTACTTTTTAACTGGCGTTGTTTTAATTACTATAGGCGTAAAGTTCGATTGTTGATATTAATTAATATTTGATAATATTCCAAGCTGATATCAACTTCATGTAAATTACAACGCTTAGAATATAATTAAAGTTGTTTCGTTTAACGTAACTGATCCACAAAGTTATGTAACAGACGTAATTATTATATGACGGCACTTCACTAGATGGTGGAACCAATGTAGTTCGACCAAGGAGGGACCACCCACACCTATTTTTAGCATAAAGCATTTCTTGCATTCGATGGAAGGATGTGGTTGTCGACACACTTTTATATGAGTCCATCTGAGCGACCTAAGTCGTCGGGAGTAGCAGCGCATCTGTGATTGACTTCAGATAGAACCTATGTTCTGTATGACGTTGCTTACAGATGTCCATGGGCGGCAGTAACCACTTACCATTAGGTGGGCTGCTCGCTCATTTGTTACAATCAGAGGTGTTGCAGAGGCGGAGAATTAAAAAGATTCGAGACAAAACGGACTAAGTTCACGCATATGTTTTTCAACTATTATATGAATTGTGTCCCTGTAGTTTCGGGATCAGAATATGGCTACGGTATCCCCTGCCTGTCGTAAGAGGCGACTAAAAGGGGCTTCCGGGGTTGCAGACGGCTAAAGTGGGAGCTTGAACCGTCCAACCAGGCGATCCCGGGAATGACGGTAGTATCTGTAGTCGCATAACGTAAAGACAAGACGGAGCGGTGGGCCCAGCCGCCCATCTGGGAGTATCCCGATGGGGCAACGCGCTCAGAGGATTCCGGTTGCGATTCTCTTCGAGATCCCGAAGTCCTCTTTGTAGCGTCGAGAACGGCCACCGTTTTAATGCGGTAAAAATCCCACATAACCCTGCATCGCTCCCACGGCGTCGGGTACCTTTTGGACGGTTTCCTCTTCGAGAAAAAAAAGTATGAATACTTGTGGATGAAAATTTACAGGAGATTTCTGACAATACAACTAAGCACTAAGTACTTATTCACCATCAACATCCACTTCCCGAAGACAGCACACCACAACAACACCACTCATCAGCAAAATTGCATGGGCAAGCTGATATTTGTATGAAAGTACATAATCGTTTTTTTGCGAAATTCCCATTGCATTTTGCTATCTATATCATGGAAGTGGAAGCTACCGAAAATTTCGTAACCACATCGCAACCCAGATATGTTCCGAATTAATGAGTGATATTAATTTATTTCAGAAAATCCGTGCACCGCTGAGAACATCTTCATGGCAGTCGGTCACAAGTTGGAGCACTTTAAGTTAAAATAAATTTTGTTGTTGTTTTTTTATTGTTTGAATAAAGTATAAATAAAAATATAAAAAAAATAGGACTACATAATATTATAAAAAAAATATTTGTATTATTCACTACCAATTTCAGTTGTTTTTACAAATATAATCTTTTCTTCATTTGTAAGTTGCGATCGCAATCGAAGACTCATTTTTTTATAAGATTAAAGTATCATACGTGCATGCATCCCACACGATAAGAAGGTGGTAGAACCAGTATAGTTTGACCGGGGAAGTACCAACGCCACACATATTTCTAGCGTGAAGCATTTCTTGCGTTTCGATAGAAAGGTGTGGTTACCGGCTCACTTTTATATGAGGCGACCATCATAGTCCTCGGGAGCAGCAACGCATCGGTGATTGACTCCAAATAGAACCCATGATCTGTATGAAGTTGATTACAGATGTCCATGAGCAGCAGTGACCCCTTACCATCAAGTGGACTGCATGCTCGTTCGCTACTTCAGTCAGATAAAAAAAAAAACGATAGAAAGCGGTTACTGCCGCCCATTCATATCTCAGCTTTATAACGAACAAGTATTTTTTTCTTCGAGTCGATAACGACTCCGTTGCTGCTCCGGAAGACCAAGATGGTCCCCTCATATATTAGTGACCTGGTAATCAAACCCTTTCACCACCAATTCGCAGTCCACCAATTCGCACTTGGCCAGCGCGGTGGACTATGGCCTAAACTCTCTCATTCTGGGAGAAGACCCGTGCCCAGCAGTGGGCCAATAATGGGTTGATGCGAATCAAACCCTTCCAACGGAACGTAAAAACTGCTTCACGCTAGACATAGGTGTGACGGTAGTACCTCCCCACACCAACTACCGTTCTACCATCTTTAGAATTACTTTCTCATGGATAAAAATATCATCATATGTAATTTCGTCTATAGTGCTCCCTTCTTCTTGTAACATCGCTTTTTTACATTTTATACGGACAAATAGATAAAATCAGTTTTATAGCTACCAACAGTACCTACATAATACTTTTTGGCCCGAAAACCTTCCACCGGAACGTAAGACTTGCTTCACGCTGGAAATAAGAGGGTACATCTAAAACTTAACTTATACACACGTAAAATTAATTATTTAATTATTTTACTACATTTATTAAGAGAATTGTATACTAACCGAATCTATGGTTCTAAGGGTCTGAAATAAAGACTTTATTATTTATTATTACTATTACTTAAAACTTTAAGATTATTTCTTCAATAACAATCATCTAAGAAGCTTAGCTTCCTTTACTCTTAGTTTTATTAGTCATTAATTAATCAAATTATTCATGTCGGCGCGACACCGCGTATTTATGAAAAACACGTCGCCGATAATAATTATTTTAGTTAGTTTAAAGATCGAAAAATGTTTGTTTATTAAATTAGCAACATTTAATGATTTTTAGAATTGTATTTTAGTTTACCCTCCATAAATTTGTTATTGTCACACCACCAAACATTGTTATAAAAAGGCGAGCGAACGCCGGTAGAAAAAGATTTCTTCTTTAACGTATCATCTATGTCTTTAACTGTCGAAGCGATCGGATCTCGTCAATTGTGAATAAATCGAAGAAATTTACGTCTGTGTTTTACTTGAAATATTCAAGAATGGACAATAATGAAGACTCCTCGACCATCCTAACGTCACGCACCACTCAACTCACTTCGTTATACATCAGTTTCTAGAGTTAACATCATGTCTAACACCTCTTGACCTTACCGATCCCTTAGCCCTTCAACCCTTGCTACTTGTAACTAATGAGACCATTAACAACTGGTATCATTTCCATTGTAATTTGAAAGACAAGACTGCGTCATTAGATTACATCATTAAATTATATTAAGGCTTCATCAAGTAATGATCTAGCATTTGTTCTAAAGAAACATACTAATTTCGGGTTGATTACAAATGCCTTTGGGCATCAGAGGTCATTTATCGTCAGGTGGATTGTATACTTGTATGACAGTTCTACATTATGAAAGACAACATATTTACTATTACTTACTAATTACTAAAGAACAAGAGCAGTGATAAATGATTGAAGCTTGCTCTCTCGATTGGTCGGAAAAACACAAGGTCTTTTTTCCGCACTTCATAAAACTACAGTTTATCTTATAGACTAAATGCTTGTCACGTTTTTCACAGAAGTAAATCGCTAATTAAACTTGACTAGAAATATATGAGTAAAAAATAACAGAAACGCGCTCAAATAACTAACATTTTATATTCCTACCATAAAATGATAAATTCAAGTATGTCTTAATATTAGCTTTCAAATTAATTGTAGTAGATAGGTAGTAGTGGTGGGATGTGAGCAGTGATAGCCTAATGGTTGAAACTTGCCCTCTCGATCGGGAGGTCCGAGGTTCAAATCCAGGCACGCTCCATATTGCGTGCTATAATTATGTGCGTATTAGAAAATCATTATCACTTTTCGGTGAAAGAAAACATCGTGAGGAAACCTACACGTCCGAGAGTTCTTTAATAAAAAAAATCTCAGATATGTGTAAAGTCCACCAATTCTCACTTGGCCAGCGCGGTGGACTATGGCCTAAAACTTTCTCATTCTGAGAGAAGACCTGTGCCCAGCAGAGGGAGAATAAAGTGTTGACGAGAATTACTAAAGAATCCGTTACATTTCACAAACTGTCCCCCTTATGATATTAGTAAGATTCGTAACATTAGTAAGATTACGCCTGATGAATGGCATAGTAGTGGGTTACTTTGTTTTTGTGGCATTTCTACGTTCAGTCAACTGGCAGCGTAAAAATGGTGCCCCCTCCGTGCTACACGTCGCTTCTACATGGCCTTCATATAAATACCCTAAAATATCAGTTTCGTAATTCCTATATACTTATCTCAAAATCCATGTCAGCAAATACAAAACGTAAATATAGATTCCTAAACGGACAATTACTTAATGTTAGTGGAATATCAATGTGGTTTAATCACACAGGTAGTAATGTAGTATTGTGGTTCTCACAATGAATTTCAAAAGTCTAGTAAGGCTGCGTTTAAAAGAAATATTTTTTTAAAGTCATTATTATTTAATACTAGCTGTGCCCGCGACTCCGTCCGCGTGGAATGGGTTTCATACATATATTTTTGGTATCTTCAACAGTTTTCGCAGCGCACGCAGGATAAAATGGCGTTGGAAGCCCTCTGGGATAATTTTCCTTGTTTTTTAGGTTATATAGCCTAAAGCCTTCCTCGATAAATGGTATATTCAATATAAAAAGAATGTTTCAATTCGAACCAGTATTTCCTGAGATTAGCGCGTTCAAACAAACAAACAAACTCTTCCGCTTTATAATATTAGTATAGATAAAATATTGTTTGTCAAGAATCATTGCTTATTTCGGGTGTTAATAATTAACGACGTTAATATCTCAGTATGAACACATGCAACAATTATGATCCTCCGCCAAAATAACGGATGGGTCCAAATATAGGTGGAACCAGAACTTCAGAACCCCTGTTCTGTATGGAGTATCTTACAGACGCCCGACGACAATGACCACTTACCAAGTGGACTGCTTTTTCGTTTTTACTTCAATCAAAATTGAATAAAAACATCATTGTCTAAGTAATAAAGAAGTAAAGAATTTTCACTCGAGACGGATAAGCTCAATTCGTATTAGATCAGTTCTGATTATCTGATGAAAAATACAATGGTTACATAAAAATTGGTATTTCAAAGTGAACTTTAACAAAAAACCTTATTTTTCAACGAGGCAGCCTAATTCACAATAATTTAGATTCTATATAAATTGGTCCCACCTGTTAAATCAAAATACAAAATTATTTACGCTAGCATTATTAGCACCAATTACTCTCAAATTTAGATTTTTCAGATCATAATGAATAGCAGGTCAAATACACCCCATTAGGGTCGCGTTACATTATCGTCTAGTATTTTTTAAGTTCAGGTATACTCCAACGAAAACTTATCCATGTATGTAAACCAAGATGTTATAACCCAAATAGACCTTTCCTTATCTTAAACCAAAACCACTGATATCGATTCTTACCGAGTGGATCTCAATGAAACACTTATTTTCTTAAAATATTAATATAATAATGCGTTCTAATGTAATGATATACGAATAATATATTCTGATTGAAGCAATAGCGTAGGTACACGTTTCTGTTGCATTCCGTGAAGGTGTAGTTGGACTGCCAAGCGCATCCACCAAAAAAAATACAAATTCTTCAATCAGCGATTCCAAAAAAAAAAAAACAAGTATTGATGGAATTTTATCCGGAATACCGGAACGTGAACGGATCGCCTAAACGGTAGTGCGAAAAGAGCCTAAATTGTTTCGAAACATACATGTTGATAACCCTATATTTTGCTGTAGTATAAATTGATACGACAAGCGAATAGACCCAAGAAACGATATTGGAAATTGTAGGAGTCGGATAAAAATCGCTAAGCCATTCCATTCTATTTTTTTACTTTCTTTATAATGGTCGCGTTTTTATACTAAATTAACTATTTGAAATAAAAACGAGTATGTTATCAACTAAATTATACTTTAAACAGGTGTTTTTTGACATAAAAGCAATACTGCACTAGCGAACGCAGAATTTTTTATATAAAAGTTAATTTGTACAAGTGTTTTTTTTTATATTCGATCTTAAATACTGCATTGGTGAACAAGAACAGTAGTGTTACTTTGGTATTTCGTTGGAGTAAAAAAAGAAAAATATTATTAAATAATTGAAATTAAAAAAATAATAAACATGTCAAAAATAGTTTTTAAAATAAATGGAAAACAATTTGAAGGTTAGTAAACGTATATTCGTGCGAATTAATCTATCTATACTTATTATAAAACAAAGGCCCAAAAACTGTCTGTCTGTATTTTCGCTTTTTTCTCAAATATTACTGAACAGATTTCTGTGCGGTATTTACTAAAAGAATTATTTCATAACTTTTTAAATTTTAGTGTATGTACTTATTTTTGTTTGAAATAGCATCATACTAAAACACCTGAATATTTTATAACGGTGTTAAAATTTGTATGGTTTCTAACTTGAGATAAAAATAAGCACATGAGCTCAACATGAGCGTTGCCCCTTTTGGGCTCTTCCCCGGTGAGCATTTGCGCTCACCGTGTCTCCTGGTGTTTACGACAGCATGCGACCACACATACTGCCGTCCTTTCTAACTCACTCTAATCGCCCGAAACCCCAAAAGCGCCCTTTTAGTGGCCTCTTACGACAGGCCCCCTGCCGTAGCCGTATTCTACTCCCCGGCTACAAAGGAATTTTTAACCTATTAATGCTATTTGAAAGCTATCAAGTGTTTTTAATCAACCAATAACTCCGATATCACGTATAAGGTCTTATGTAACAGTTCATGAATAATTAACATAAATTTAATCCAACAAGTGAACGAAAGAACATTTAATTAACTTCATTTCCCTCAGAAAAATAAGTCTTGTTAAAGTGGGTCAACTTCATTCCACTTACCTTTTGTTTCCGGAATCCGGAGTTTTAGATAGCGAGTTTATTCTGCATCTCATCTTTGTGTGTTACAATTATGAAATTAGTATAAGTATACCGACAGTCTGGGTCAAGATCTCTTAATTTTCTGTTTGATACTTTGATTGTTATTATATTACTAATTTACTCTATGATATGTTGCCGAGTTTAAAGTGTTATCAAATTAAACATGTATGTTGAACTTTGTACTAATACCTCTATTTATTACTGGTATCGCCTTCGATTTTTCTGCACTTCCCAAAGGTTGGCCGGTAGAGAACACTTTTTAGCATTCAGCCCGCCTATTGTACTAGAATTTTTTATTAGTGCAATAAAGTGTAAATAAATAAATAAATAATTTCTTAATGTTCTTATCACTACCCGATAACCATGAAACGTTCTCTTGGCGCTAAAAGCCTTTCTGCGTTAAGCTATTTTCGGCAAATACTATATTGATGCAGTTTTTAACTCGGAATTGATAAAATTGTTGCTCTAAAAATAACAACAAACCTTTTTTTTCTATATGTCCATTAAATAACTCCATATAATAAATTGTCACAATATTATTCATAAGTAGTAGTAGTAGTAGTATGTAGTTTTCACTGAATATTCACCATTAGACGAAAGGAATGTTACGGTTTTTCTTTGATAGTAATGAAATAAATAATAGCTAAATAATAACTTTAAAAAAACTAAAAAGCGTGTTTTTTAGTTTTTTTTAAGTATTATTTATTTTATACTTTTTAGTCAAATTAAAAAATGGAATAATTTTATCAAATTAGTGTATTGTCATCGGTCCTCAATAAATCTACAAAGTTTGAACGAAATCTGACCGTTTAAAGTGGGTCAAAATCGCGCCCAAAGAAGTCGGTTACAAACAAACATACAGATGAAGCTAATAAAAAGCTAATAAAAAATTGGATAGAACGCATAAAAACTTTGTAGTACAAATAGAGAAAGATCTTCTTTACAAGCTTATTTAACTTATCTTACTTTCAGCTGATGGTAGATTTGGACCTGACGTAACTCTCAACGAGTATATAAGGACAGTGGCAGACCTTCGTGGAACCAAAGCAATGTGTCACGAAGGGGGCTGTGGAGCTTGTATCGTGGCCGCTCGTATTACCGTACCATTTACTAATCAACTAAAGACTTTGGCCGTTAATTCAGTAAGTAACTAAATCCTTTGATCTGCTGCAGAATGTTCGATAGCAAGATTTGATATAGGCGCTTAACTTCTAACTGCACTAGTAGAGTACAAACTTCGTCCATGTAGTTCCGGGATCAGAATAGGGGTACGGTATACCCTGAATGTCGTAAGAGGCGACTAAAAGGCGCTTCCGGGATTGCGGGTGGCTAAAGTGGAAGCTTGAACCGTCCAGCCAGGCGATCCTGGTTGCTATAAGCAATTTAATTCAGTGATTTTAATAATTTTATTTATTTTATTTTAATTTATTAATTCATTAATTTTAAAATTTTAATATAATTAAGTAATCTTAGCCAAGATTTCATATTCTTCGGTATGTTTTATAAAATGTACCTTAGCGAAGCAATTGTCGAGGGAAATAAATGAGCGCAGTCTGCAAATGTCGTAAAACGTTATTGTTAAATTCTTTGATATCTCTGACCTAGTTTATGAACGGTACATCCATATACATATATACATATATACATTATATGTTCATTTTAGTAGAAAGACTACTTAAGCGAATACATTCATAGTTTTGATTCGTCAATTTTGCTTCAACTCTTTTTGTATAATCATTCTAAGAACTTACTGTTTTTACTAACTATTTTTTTTGCGCAAAAACTAGAAAGAAAAATGCCCAAACGTATGGAGTTTGGTTTTATTTTAAATATTTGTGTACCATGTCGTATATTGAATAATTTTGTAGAGTTGTAACTGTAGATTGAATATTTATAAGAAATTTGTCTCTAGTTGGCCGGGTTTAATCCAAAAAGTGAACGAAACGAACGGCTGGGCTTGGCCGGCTTGGTCGAGAAAATGGTTAAAGATTTTCACCAAAATAAGTTATTTCATGAGTTGCAAATTGCAAATCACGTTTATTTTTATTATTTTGCATACTAAAATAAAATAAAAAAAAAATGCAATGGACATTCCAGGGCTACTATCTATTTAGTAGATACCCAATCAATTTGAAAATATGATCATCCTACTACCAAACGTGCTATTTATAAATCTAAATAAACTTAAATGGCAAGTGAGGTATAAGGAAGGACCTGGGCATTGAACCAACGATTTCTTTGCAATTCCCCAAGACCTTTTCGAGCGCTGTTTATACCCTGAATACATACAAATTCTTGTTTCAAAGATTTATCTATATAAAGGTAAAACACTCCCTGCTTTTATGATAATACCTAATAATAAGCATTAAGGTTAAGCGATAAAGGTTCAGCGATTCAGCATGGGCTCAGTCGCATCTTGAAAAGTGGTGGCTATCGCTGGTGAACAGTCGCATTGAACAATTTATACAGCGGCGGTTATCAATCATCGCAAAATCGTTTTGGTTCACAACACACACCAAGAATCTCTATCTCGTATGTTACCAAGTTCTATTGATAATAAAAAGGAATTAGACATCTGTCATTCAGACTTTTAGTTAAATTTATTTTGGTAAACAATTGAAACCACAAATTGCTATGCTCCTTTAGAGATTAATTTTGTAAATAGTCGAAAGCAAGTAGATCATGGCATCAAGACATTAGTTAATATTCAAATTTCTTATACATATACAATTAATTAACATACTAGATCTCCGTAATCAAAATTGATTATTTATTTCAGTGTCTTGTATCAGTGCTATCGTGTCATGGTTGGGAAATAATGACAGTGGAAGGGATCGGAAATAGGACAATAGGTTATCATCCGATTCAAAACCGTCTGGCTCAGTTCAATGGCACTCAATGTGGATTTTGTACTCCTGGATGGGTTATGAATATGTATTGGTAAAATATGAATTGACTTATGGCTAATTATTCTAAGAAAACAAAAAATATTTTTTAAATTTCACATGACCTATTTATTTTCTAAAGGATATTTTACATTTGTTATGATAAAAAAAACACTATGCTTAGTCAATCACATACTTTAACCGACAAAGAAAATATTTTAAAACAAATTATTGTTCTTTAAAAAAGATTACTGCCGGTTTGACACTTTATGATAATCTTTTACTTAAAAGTAGACAGTATTTTTCTTTAATTCTAATAATTTACGTTATTACAATGGAAACATTATGTTAAAGCCGTAAATACCTTGTATTACAGTATTTACACTTCAAGCAGAAAGAAATTAACAGTTGCAGAAATCGAAAACTCTTTTGCTGGTAATATGTGTAGATGCACTGGATACAGACCTATTGCAGATGCCTTCAAATCATTTGCTACCGATGCTGAGCAAAAATTAACGGATAAATTGGTTGATTTAGAAGATTTGCATACATTCAAAATATGTGGGGTAGAATGCAAAGGAAAGTGTCCCCATAAAAATAGCATGAGTATAAAAAAATCATTCACAATCTCAGAAGAAAATGAAACCGAAGATGATTGGTGTATGTTAAAAAACGAGGAAAGTTTAACTATTTATAGCAGGAATTTCAAATGGTTTAAAGCGTATAACTTAGCAGATGTTTTTAGAGCTCTCAAAAATTGCAGTGATTATAAACTGATTGCTGGCAACACTGGTCAAGGTAATCAAGAACATAAACAAATTCATACTGGTAAATTAAAGACTGCTTTAGCTAATTAAATTAACATTTTTACAGGAGTTTATCATGTATTTGATTACCCATTCACAATTATTGATATAAGTAGTGTAGCAGAGCTGAAAAAATTTGCGTTAGACGTTAATTTAATATTAGAAGCCGGTATGTCATTGATGGAAATGATGGAAGTCTTCTTGAAAATATCAACGGAAAATAAAGATTTCTTATACCTTAAACAATTTTATGATCATATGGACTTAGTCGCTCACATTCCAGTGAGAAATGTGAGTATAATAGATTTATTCCCGGTAAACTATCCCAAAAATATTTTTTACACATGAAATTAAAATTTTCAGATTGGCACAATTGGAGGCAATTTATATTTAAAGTACATCAACAATGGTTTTCCATCTGATCTATTTTTGTTATTCGAAACAGTAGGTGCTATGATAACTATTGGTAAGCACATGACATACAAAATATTTTTATTTATATCGGATTTTTAATGAGTTTCTTGAACTCATTGGAGAATGCTAAACAATAATATATGTTTCAATTTATTTATTACTATTCGCTCTTTGGCAAAGGGAGATCTCCCGCCAGGCTAGGTGATCATGCCTGGGGAGCGGCCGTGCTCCGATAGTCGTTGTTCGGAACTTGTATATATGTAAGGTATTGAGATTACTTCGATAGCGTGTTTCAGACTACTAGTAGCGCCATCTCTTGATGAGTAGCGGGAGGTCACCACAGCTCCTAAACCAAAATTGAATCTGGTATTTATTACTGAACAACCGGATTGCACGACAGTCATGCCACTAACTTGTGATTTAAAGAAATGGTTGAAAAATATGAAATATATATGTAATATTTTCCCCAGCTAGCGGAGTTAATACAGTAAATATAATATCGCTAATGCAGTTTCTAAAATGTGACATGAGAAGAAAGGTTATTCTGAACGTTATGCTACCACCTCTTTCCAATGCTAATTTAGTCAAAACATATAAGGTAAGTTTTATTACTCCTAAAAATGATTAAGGCTAAATACTATTGGCAAGCCACACCTGGAAAGCAAGTTTCTGCCACTTACCTAAGATTGAAAATTGAACTTTTACATGTAGGAATGTCAAGTTTAACATAAATTTAACTTATATGTTAATGCACCTATTTAGCTACGCATGCTGTGCTCATCCGTAATTAAAATTGCAATAGACTTATATTACGATCGAAATGTGTATGAACTAGTGTATGTTGTAATTTTGTGGATGATCCAAATAAATAAATAAATATAAATAAGTATTTTTGCCGAATGTGTAATATTTTTTTTTCAGATTATGCCTAGATCTCAAAACGCTCATGCTATTGTAAATGCTGGTTTTTTATTCAAACTTAAAAATAACACTGATATCGTCGAATATGCATCAATTGTTTATGGAAACATATCATCAAAGTTTATTCATGCTCAAGAAACGGAAAAAATAATAGTCGGAAAACATCTCTTCAGTGACGAAACTTTACAAATATGCCTAAAGAATTTAAGTAACGAAATTATTCCAGAAGAAGAACCTACTGAGCCTTCGGGTGCTTGTCGAAAAATGCTTGCTATTTCTCTATTTTATAAGGTACTATTCACTTATTAACTTGTTATTATTTTTGTTTGTCTATCTCCTATATTAATTAACTTAATACTATATTCATAGGCAATGTTAAGTTTATGCCCTGAATCAAA
This sequence comes from Spicauda simplicius, assembly GCA_949699795.1. Classification (NCBI taxonomy): domain Eukaryota; kingdom Metazoa; phylum Arthropoda; class Insecta; order Lepidoptera; family Hesperiidae; genus Spicauda; species Spicauda simplicius. The sequence continues at coordinate 16,227,422 of OX453070.1, read as the reverse complement.
ATTGAATCCAAGATACCGATCTGGTGGTGAAGCTATTAAAAGACATACATCGCAAGGAATCCAAGTATATGACACGGATAAAAGTGTATGGCCACTGAATAAACCAGTGCCAAAATTAGAAGCATTAGTTCAATGTAGTGGAGAAGCTACTTTTGCTAATGATTTACCAACCGATGTGAATGAAGTATTTGGTGCGTTCGTAACTGCTGATATTACTCCAGGCAGTATTATAAATGGTTTTGACACAACAGAAGCTTTTGTAAGTATATATGTAAACTTTTCTCCTCTCATAATCATAACCCAAAAATATTATTATGTAACAAGACAGAATAAAGTAATTTTCAAATATTTACCATGACTAAATAAATGGAATATGTTACAGTTTTAAACGATAACTATGTTTTCTCAAGTATTATGAAGGCTTATTTTTTTAGAATAAAACTACATATACGGAATTAATATAAGTTGCTAATTATATTTGATTGTAGAGAGAGCCAGGAGTAATAGCATTTTATTCAGCCAAGGACATACCGGGCGATAACACTTTTACACCGACTAATATGTCCTTACTTGAGTTTAATGAAGAAATTTTATGTTCAAAAGAAGTTAAGTTCAATGGACAACCTGTTGGTATTATAGTTGCAAACAGAGCAAAGGTAGCTAACAAGGCAGCCAAATTAGTCAAAGTTCAATATGAATCAATCAATAATAATATGCCACTACTAACTATTAAAGATGTTCTAAACTCTCCAGAGAAGGATACGAGAATTACACAAGATAGCATTGTAGAACCAACTGAGACTGGCAATGATGTTAAATCCGTCATTCGTGGTGAACTTGAATTTAACAGTCAGTATCATTACTATATGGAAACTCAAACCTGTGTAGTGAAACCAACAGAAGAAGGGATCGATGTGTATTCCTCAACGCAATGGCCGAATCTAGTACACATAGCTGTAGCACGTTGCTTAAATATTCCTGTTAATAGGTATACCTAAATTTGTTCCGTTAATTAACTGTAAATACGTTAATATATTTGTTAAATTTCACCATTTTCTGGACTATTTTAGTGTTAATGTCATTGTTCGTCGGGTCGGTGGTGCTTACGGTGGTAAAATCTCTAGAGCTGCCCAGGTAGCTTGTGCAGCAGCAATAGTGTCACATTTATTGGGAATAATGTGTAGATTTGTACTTTCTATAGAAGATAATATAAAAATAATTGGAAAAAGAGCATCTACGTTATGCAGTTTTGAGGTAATTAAAATAGAGAATTGTTTAGTTATTAGTAGTAATGCCATATAGTAATAATGCCAAATCGCAGGTTGGAGTGAACTCAGATGGAAAAATTCAGTACTTAAAGAATAAATATTATCAAGATAATGGTTGTTCTAAGAATGAAACGATTACTGGTATGACGATTCATCACTTTCCAAATTGTTACGATACTAAAAGTTGGTATATTGAAGCATATAATGTACTAACAGATTTACCTTCTACAACTTGGTGTAGAGCCCCTGGTAAGAAAAAGAAATTATGTTACTGATGTTATGTTACTGAAAAATGCAACTGATAAATAGTTATTATCTTAATACTCATTTTGTCACAGCGTCCACGGAAGGTATAGCAACTACAGAATATATCATGGATAGAATTGCATACATTACTGGCAAAGATCCTATACAAGTTAGACTATCAAACATGAATCTTGAAGAAAACCCAATTCCGGAACTGATTGAACAAATAAAACTAGATTCCAAATATGTTGAAAGGTTGATAGAAGTTAATAACTTTAATACTGATAACCGATGGAGAAAACGGGCCATTAAAATTTTACCTATGACTTACGAACTATTTTATATCGGACCGTATAATTGTATTGTTTCAATATACTACGCAGACGGAACGGTGGCGATCACTCATGGAGCTGTTGAAATGGGTCAAGGTATTAATACTAAAATAGCTCAAGTATGCGCATACACTTTAGGAATACCTCTAGATAAAGTAAGCATAAAACCAAATACAACTTTAACTTCTCCAAATTGCTACGCTACTGGTGCTAGCGTTGGAAGCGAATGTGTCGCTTTTGCAACAATTAAAGCATGTGAATTATTGCTAGAGAGATTGGAACCTATTAAGACGAAAATGGATAATCCAACATGGGAAAAACTCGTTATCGAAGCACACAATTCAGGAGTAAACCTACAAGCGTCATACGTATACAAAACGAGTGAACCCGTAAAACCATATGACATTTGCGGAGTTGTAGTCTTAGAAGCAGAAGTTGATATTTTGACTGGAAATCATGACATAAGAAGAGTAGACTTACTTGAAGACACTGGTAGAAGTTTAAGTCCAGAAATCGATATTGGTCAGGTATTGTAATTATCTCTGCAGTTATTTCATAAATATAAAATTACTATTTAACATTATTTAATAATTTAACGGGTATAATGTATTAAAACATTGAATTAAATATGGGTATAGATAGGTATTACTATTACATACTGCTATAAAGAACAATATTTTAATTTACAGATCGAAGGTGCATTTGTAATGGGACTTGGCTATTGGACTTCGGAGAAACTTGTATATGACCGTAAAACTGGGAAGATCCTCACCGATCGAACTTGGACCTATAAGCCTCCGGGGATTAAAGATCTTCCCGCAGATTTCAGGGTTTACTTCCGAAGAAACTCTGTAAATAAATTTGGTGTCTTACAATCTAAAGGTGAAACACTTAGAGAGAAGAAATATTTCTGCATAATTCTATTTTAAAACAATAAATGTCGTGTAGAAACCGAATTAAGCTAAGTGTCCATATCGTTGTATTAGTATATAGATAAATTTATACTTACTACTTTTGGGAACAAAACTAATCCTACATAACTTTATATAACCTAACCTTAATTCGTTTTCTGGCTATAATCCTAAACAATTACATAGTCAGAAGATATATCATAACAATATAGCTGGGTATAAGAAAATTACTTAGACGACGGGAATGAGAAAATCGAATTGTCAATATTTTTTTGAATGTAGCAAATGAGCATACAACTCTGATGGCAAGTGGTCATAGCCGCCCATGAATTTCCGTAATCAATCTCAAACGACGTTACCTACAGATGAGTAAGCTCAGAGGGTTTACATTAAGAGCCTTTGATTAGTATGTTAACACCACCTCTGTTACTGGCCAGAAATGTGTCAAAGGCATAAATAATACACCTTACACCACCAGGCTTCAGAATTTATGGTCAAGAAAAAAGTATATAGTGTTTTAGTTCCTTTTGCTTTTTTATCTTTGGATGTATTTTTACGTACCCCTTCAAGTAGTCTGAATCATTGGCATATATCAACCCATTCCTTTTGTAACAATATAGGAATTGTTTTTATCATAGGTGCCTATTATATATGTATATTTACTTAAGATTCATTATTCTGAAATGTTAATATGAATAATTTAATTTTGATATATTTTACCATTATGAGATGTCGAGATAATATTAATTTAGAGTATAAATTAAATTCGCATTACACGTAACCCTTATATTATCATATGAAAATATATTATGATAATAGGCCCTTACGTTTCAAAACAAATTTTGATTTGCCTACTGTTCTGCAATGTTTAGGTTCATAATAACGAAATTCAAACCATTAAATAAATTTAATACATATCGTCAGTTCAAAGGGAATAATGCTAAAGCGCCATAATACCAATTTTAGAAAATGACGTTTGGCAAATTTGGAAAATGAGGTTATTATTTACAGACAAGAAATCATTTCACCTTCATTATTGGTGGGATCTTTTTGTTGGGAGTTTACTCAACATGATCCCACCAGAAATAAAGGTGACATGATTTTTTTCTGTAAAAAATAACCTCATTTCCCACAAATGCAATTTTGGCGCTTTAGCATTATTTTCTTTCCACTGACGATATACTCGTATGTGTATGAAAAGAGAGATATGCTTAAGCGATAAGTTCCAAGTTAGTCCTCAGAGCAACGCATCTATGGCCAACCTTAAATAGAACTTTATCTTGTCGAGGTTTGATGACGATATCCATAGTTAGTAGTGACAACTTGCCATCCTATCTTTTTGCAGCCACTGGAGAGCCAGCGCTTTGCCTGGCCGTTGTGCTGACACACGCATTTCGTGAAGCGATCCGCTCTGCTCGATTGGAAGCCGGCTACGAGGATCAATGGGTAGACATCGGTAAGGATGATGATACCATATCTAAAATTCTACCGATATATTCTTGCGCACATCTTTCCAAAACTTGATATAATCTTCTCTATAAAGGTCTGCAAGAAGAAGAGGCGACAAAGAATGAATCCTTTTGAAATTGAAATTCCTGAGAATCCGGATTCAACTACTGCATACATATTCGCTTATGTCTATATTTTCGTAAAATAAATGGCACCAGCATGATCCGAGAAATTAATTTAGATTCTTACTTTATTACTTTATGGCAAAAGGGCCGCGAAATATACAGTTTTTATTAGTGTGTTTAAAACACCGGCATATCTAGCGAAAAACTCCTTTGCTAAGAAATTAACTTATATTTGGCACGAATATATTTTCCGCCAGTCTAATTGAGCGGGGGTGGCTGTTTGTTTTGTAACATAACTTAAGCTGAACCAAATTTACGCCTTCTATGTTTAAAAGAGCTAACTTATCGTTTTTGAGTTTCTATAAACTTTAGAGTTCGCTGTTAAATCAATATTTCAAAAATTTCGCCCCCTTTCAAAAATATATTAGAAACCAATGTCTACTAGCTTATAATAATATTTGAGATCAACTGATTTAACTTTAATCAAACTAGTAACAAGATTACCAAAACGATAGATTAATAAAACAACCAGAAAACTTCGAATCAGTATAGTTCAACGGCGGAGGCAATGTATTTTAATAGGTTTTACATCAAAACATCTGTTCTGTTAGTTGGGTACAAATTTGCGTTGGCGGCAGTGACCAATTGCGATCATATGCACTCCATATCAATTTGCTTCTATATAAAAGTATGTAAGAAGTTGGTTTGATTTCTTTAGTATCTATTGATAATTTTTTTTCGGTTCGTGGATGCTTAGTTACAGACGAATACAAAAGCACCCAGTTCCCGACAAGACGTCTAAATCATTGTTCAGATACTTATTGTGTCTGGCCGGGGTTTGAACTCGAATCCCACTTCGTGTCAGATCGGTATAGAGATCGCTCTACCAGACAGACCGTCGACTTGATTTAACTAAAAAGACGAGTCATTAAACATTAATCTTCTCTTTGTGTGTATACTGTGTAATTATAATTTTTGTTTTCAATTCCAGAATATCCTTGCACCGTCGAAAACGTTTTTACAGCAGCTGGACACAAATTGGAGCACTTCAAGTTACAGTAACTGCCCATCTTCAGGATTTTGTCCTACAACATTCATGGGAACAGAGGGAGTGGTGCAATTCCAGACTGCACTACTTGGCACAATCGTTTTCACGGCACTATTAACATTTTAATAGTATGCTAACTTTACTTTTATTGTATTGCCTAATAATTTACACCATATCACATTACTTTCATAAAAACATAGATAAAAATGATAGTTTCATTCAAACATATTCATACGACTGTTTTTAACCGACTTGTCAAATGATGGTTATGTATGTCGGCAGTTTTCCCAAAAAAATGGGTAATATCGATTTCCTAAAATCTTGTATAAATTGGGTGTTTCTGGATCGGTTTTTTCTTTTTTGTCATTTGTTTCTTGGACATGAGTATGATCTGATGACTAGTTCTTTAATTTTAGGGTAAAAACACAATCAGTCCACCTGTTTGTTTAATAACTTGGAATAATTCAGCTTCTGTTGATCCGATTTTCATGAAACTTGCAGTGAACGTTAGGTATATAAGTTAACATATAAAAAAATAAGACCTTCAGCTCCTCGATCGTAATGCTACAGGGGTACTGTTAGCCTGTATTATAGAAGAAAGGTATTTGTTGCTAACCGATATTTTAAGTTTACTGAGCAGATTATTAAGCAGTGATTTCTATAACACAAATCATTTAACAAAACCGTGATGTGTCTGAAATTTGCTCATTGGCCCCTCGATTGAAAGCTGTGTCAAATCAATTCTCTTTATTTTTTATATATCTATATCTTAATACGTGAAGCAAAAACCTGTGACGCATTTTTAAGTAGTATGCCGCGGACGGATTAGTATGAAATTTTGCACGGTTATAGTGGACGTAAAGAAGGAGTGCAGAATGTTAATATTTTTTTCAAATGATGCATGTAACATACATAAAATCAGCTAAAAACACATAATACATGGTATTGGCCGAATTTCGACCGATGCTACGGGTGACTAGTAGTAATAAATACGTGAAGCAAAATCTTGTGATTCGTTATTATGATACTTGCAGCAGAGAGAGGAGTATGAAATTACGCACGGCTATAGTCGATGTAGAGAAGGATTGCGCTATGCTAATATTTTTTTCAAATAATGCATAGAACATACATAAAATCAACTAAAACACATTCAATCACTACCCTGCATTTGACACAAACACATCTAATACCTTTAAATGAGCAATTCTTGTATATATATATATATATCAACGATCTCGGAAACGGCTCCAAAGATTTTCTTGAAATTTCGTATTTAGGGTGTTTAGGGGGTGATAAATCGATCTAGCAAAGTTTCATTTTCAGAAAATGTCGTTGTGTCCGTGTTTTCATTGCATAAAGATCGAAGAGACCGAATACGAAGAGAAATTTTGTCACTAAATACGAAGTTAGAATAGCTCGGTTGGGAAATCGGACCGCAGGAAGTCGGGGTTCAAATCTCGGTCCGATTGTTTTTTTTTTTTTCTCTTTTTTTCGAGTTTTATTTTGTTAGGTTTATTTTTTATTATATTTTCTAATTTTAGCTCTACATTTTTTTTTTCTTTTTAGTTCTTTTTTGGTATTTTTGTTTTATTATTAAATTTTATTTTATATTAGCAAATTGTAATTTTTCACCTTCACGGCTGCTGTTGCCGGTATTTATAGATACCCCGTCCTGTAACCCACAAGAAAAAAAGGTATCTATGTCCCTATCTATATCCTTATCTATAAAACTATAGGATGTAATATATAATAATATACAGGCTAACTTTAATCTACCTCTTCTTCTTACATTTCTCCGGCGGCGCATTGCAATTAAATTCTCCTGTATTTGTTGGATGTGGAATGATTGAATCTGTTGTGCTTGTAAATAATTGTTCTGATTTATTCTGTATGTTTGTTCTTCTCTGTGTTCTGGGTATCTTTTTGTGTGTTGTTTACAAATACAGTGTCTCCCGTTTTTTTTTTAAGTGGGTAATCCTCATGGATACCCAGTCACCCCAGGGTGGCAGCTGGGTTATGCCGGACTCATACCGGCTAAACCCCGACTGTGTTTTCTCCTCGCACCGTACGGCGGGAACACGGGTAAGCTTTCGCAGTCATCCGCAAACCCGCCGGTGCTCGGCCGCTCCTGCAGCCCCTCCCCGCGTGGAGCATAAAGCTCCCCTCCAACAGCAAGGCGCGCCTTACCTCCAAAGCCCCCATCCGCAGGGCGACAGTCCAACCCCGAGACTGCCACCCATGGGGCCGCGGGCATGGCAAGCCGACACCCGCAAGGCATCCCTACAGGCATCGACCTCCCACACCCAGCGGCAGATCCGTTCTTTGGTTCCGCCACAAACCACCAAACGGCCGCAGAGGACAGGGAGGATGGCAACGACACACCACATCTCCTCTTCCTCTGCGGCCCCACCGCCAACGCATCTGACGGTGCGCCCCCGCTCGGTCGCGGGAGACAGGGTGTACGGCAACGACACACCGAGACACCTCTCTTCCCGAGACCCCGCCTGGCTGCAGACGCCAGAAAACACCGACAGCCCCCTCGGATGCATCTAGAGCGACGACAAGGTGGAGATCCCTTCGAGGGGGAAGACTGTATCTCCTAGCACTTTACTGATTATGGTTGATGAATGTATGTACAGTTGCACTAATAATTATTGGGATGATTGCCGTTTGCGTTTTCCACGAACGGCTAATTTCATTTTTGAGAACGTGGTATTTACTTAAGTTTTCGATTTCTTTAGGTCCTATATTATAATCGGATGGTACAGATACGTCTATTAAGTAGGTTCGGTTATTAGTTTTGTCTATATATATTAAATCTGGTCTATTGTGTGTAATAGTGACATTGGTTTGAACTGGCATCTCGCAAAGAATTTTAGCAGTCTCATTCTCTTTCACTTGGGGCTGCGTGATCATTTCCTTCCACCAAAGGCTAGATACTTCTATTTTATGTTTTCTAGCTAAACACCAGTAGACGTACTGCACAAGATTATTGTGCCGCTTTACATAATAATTTTCTGCTAATTTCTTAGATTGCAACATAGACGGGACATATTGGTTCTTTCAACATGTCCCGTCTATGTTGGCGTGTCATTATACATTGATGCTGTATGGTGAATACTGACGATTCTGTAGTTGGAGATATTTGCTGCTTTTTAATCCATTTAAACGAGAGTTCTGTATTATTTTATTACTATATTTTATTATTATTATATTATTATTATTTAATTGTTGTTATTATTATAATTTCGATAAGATCAAAATATATTATTCATATGATCATCAGTAAGAAATTTGCATACTTATAAAAAAATATTATTCCAAAAAAACATGATGTACTCTTAGTAAACAAAAACACCGAGCAAAGCTCGGTCATCCAGGTACTACATAATAAACGAAATAGAACATTCAATGTCTTACTATTAAAACACATAACGTCAAAAATGTCAAATGTCTGTGTCAAAAACCCGCTATTGTTTTTAAATGCAGCTTGGTTAATTAAACCTCGTTTTACCTTTAACCGGTACGTTCAATACAACTTAAAAATTATTACAATTTATTTAAATTCGAGAAATATTGGTGCTACTTTGGACAATATGAGGTTTAGTTTTTATGTTAATTTAAATTACGGTCGAGTTTCGACCGTTGCGACTGGTGGGTAGTTATAGCAGTTACTCGTAGTATCCGCGCCTGTCGAATCTTTTACAATGGCGAAATCTTAATGCCATTCGTTGAGAATTTTGCTGAAATTCGCCTGACGCTAATGCTTGTACCACCAACCCAATGTTTCGTGGCCTCAGGTAAACTTGAGAGATTGTACCAATCGAGTACTGTCAGAGGAATAGGATTGGCATTTATTAATTTTATTTCATCGAAGTACTGCCTTGACTTGTTAAGTTACCGCCCACCTAGTTAATGGTAAAACTGTTTTCATGTTCCTACATTTTCTGTTTATTTGTTCTTGAAAATTACCGTTTTTTCTCCTGGATATCGTAGGAGCCGATTAAGTAGCCACATGCCGTCGTAAACACCAGGAGGCGCAGTGAGTACAAACGCTCACTTGGAAGAGCCCGAATCGGGCATCGCACACGAAGGACTCCGGTTGTATTCCATTAGAGATCCCGGAGTCCTCTACGCAGCGCTGAGGATGGCCACCGGGGGGTTTTAGTGAGGTGAAAATCCCACATAACCCGGCGTTGCTCCCACAGTGTCGGGTACCTTTTAAAGGTTTCCCCTTGATAACAAAAAAAGTAGTAGCGTCTTATTTTGTAAAATAAAACTTGCTGTAGTCACCAACACGAATTTCAGTCACAGTGGTAATAGCCATTAGGGATAGCCTACATCCAGTAATTGACGATCCGCCTGGTGAAGCTGTAACCATACCGACCTAAATCGTAATGGGTCCGGATTTTAAAGGTGGTAGAACCAGTGTAGTTCAACCGAGGAACCACCGCCACACCTATTTCTAGCGTGAACCAGTTCTTGCGTTTCGAAAGAAGGGTGTTGTTGCCGGCACACTTTCACATGAGGCGACCATCATAGTCCTCGAGAGTAGCAACGCATCTGAGATTGACTTCAGATGGAACCCATGTTCTGTATGTAGTTGATTACAGATGTCTATGAGTGGCAGTGGCCACTTTTTTTTTTTAAGTGGGTAATCCTCATGGGTTCCCAGCCACCCGGGGCGGCAGCTGAACTCTTACCGGCTAAACCCCCACTGTGTTTTCTCCTCGCACCGCAGTGGCCACTTACCATCAGGTGGACTGCATGCTCGTTTGCTACTTCAGTCAGATAAAAAAAATGATACTGGGCCAGACAGATATTGGAATAATTAACATAGATTTGTATTCCGCGTCTGGGTCTTTGTGTGAGCCATAGCACCCACGACACACGACAAAATGCAAGAGTGGAGCTATGCGTGCAAAATGAGTTTATAATTTTATTATTGCTATGCCCTTAATCAGTGGAAACAATTCCGTTCAATTGTCTGTTTGAGTTGGAAAATTATAGGGCGTGAGGCATATAATATTCATGACATTTAAACTGGGCGTGTTAGTTGACACTCATGGAAAAACTGCTATGGTGTTGTGCTAGACGAAAGAATATATTAGACTCCTATATTTAATTTCAATATCTACACATTTTTACTATACTAGACACCAGACTAGGTAGACTAGAATCGTAGACGCAGTTCTTTGCGTCTCGATGGCAGGATGTGGTTGTATGTACACTTTTATATGAGGCGACCATCTTAGTCCTCGAGAGAAACGCATCTGTGATTGGCTTCAGATTCAATTCTATATGAAATTACTTACAGATATCCATGGGTGACAGATATTCATAACTGCATTTCTCATATATTTATCTATCAACAAAGCCGTCTTTACCGTAAGGGCACGCAGCGCCAGGGCTCAGAGCTCTCTTTACACTACTCTTGATAACAAAAGTCATCGGGGCCCTTTACTTACTTTTTTATGTTTTAGTTTATGTCCTATTAAAAGATTAAGTATTGTACATAAGGAAGAGCGAGGCCACCTGCCACAAACATATGTTTATGTTTAAAAGGTGGTTTCAACCACGGTTTATATTGTAAACATAATGTTATTGAGATAAATAAATATTTTTGAATTTTGAATTTTTTGAATACTTTATTAACATTCCAAAAGAATTCTTGTGTGCCCCATCATAGTCTAAGACGGCCTGTCTATCAATACCCTTTACACCAACCGGTAGTATATTCCCGTGGAAAAAAGAAGTATGACACACTTCACAGTTACAATAAAATATTACAATTCAACCTATAACTACATATTCACTGACCTGATGTGTAATCCCTACATCTATCCCTCATTTTTATGTGTCCCGCAATTCCGGTCAAGGGATTTTATTACCCCTATTCATTTGCTTTTGGTGTGACATAAACTTTTATGGCAGCAATCGATTGCCGGTGTATCTATTACGTATCTTACTTGTACAGTATTACATTTATGCCTGAATTTATTTTACAGTTTTTGTACTTAAAAAGTAAACTATCTGTGATCATTGGGTCATAAATATTTTAGTACATCTTTAGCCAAAATAAAGCTGTACTTTACATAGGCGACATACAGAAAAACAAAGATAAATAGGTAAACACATCACTACATAGTATAAAACAAAGTTGCTTCGCGCTGTCTCTGCCTCTGTATGTTTTTTTTAAAACTACGCTCGGATTTCAATGCAGTTTTTTTAATAGATAAAGTAATTCAAGAGGAAGGTTTTTATGTATAATACATGCATGATATAGTGGAGTAACACTGATAATTTTAGATTTTTACTTAGGCGGAACAGATTTCGCCGGGTCAGCTAGTTAGTAATAAAAAAGAACAAAGTATATATATACTACGTTGTACTATAGGTTATTCTCCAGGCTTCGAATGATTCGGTTAAGTACCACTACTACTGAAATGGGTGTCGTATGTTTGTCATAAACGATGTGTGGGACAAACAGCGAAATCCGACCAGCAGTTTTATGTGATTGAGTATCACATAACTCCACTCAAACTTTTACATGTATAATAGTAATAGGATATACAGTTCAATAAAGTACGTTTAAAATTACGACTCGTCGTTATAGTTTTAAAGGAAAGCCTGCATTTAAAGTATGGAAACCATCGATATAGAAACGCAGACTTTAAATGCAGGCTTTCCAGCTTTGTTGAGCAAGACAATGCATTAGCATACGATCTTCGATCACGGGACATGAAAGAATAAAAGCAAAATTCTGATATTCCTGCTAAAATACTCGTGAACATTAGTGAACAATAAACACAGAAGTAATTTAATGAAGATACGAACATAACCATATACCCTATAACATACCACGTACAAGAAGATACCAACATACCTGATGGGTATGTTGGTATGTTCATGCACGTATATAGTAAGATCGGCGATACAAAGGTGAGGGAGAACATTTATAGTCTTATTATTAGTTATAAATGACTTATATGTATGACTTATATGTATGTATATGTAAATGTAAATGAAATACAGTGGCATAGTAAAACAGTAAATACATACAAATTACGTCGATGAAGATATTTTCACTTCCAACACGACCTCGGAATAACTCCTGAACACTCTTACCCTAATTACTATACGACATATGGGTATCGCTACCGATGGTCAGTAGGCGGTCACGGTACACTCGCCTGGAGAAGTGATTTAAAAATAATTGAACACTTTTACCATTTTATGTCGTGATAATAATAATAATATATTTATTCTACCCAGAAAAGAAGAAATTACAAAATAAGGTTTACAATTTTAAAATACAATCGGCATGATGAAAAAATGAATATAAACAGAAGTCGTAATATGTATGTAAGGAAAAAAATGCCTGCCTAGATGCTAACTGTTGTATTATATGCTAAAGTTCTGTAAAAATAACATTTTCGAGGATACTTGAAGTTTTCCATTCCCCTTTTTTTGACATTATAGTTGACCTAGGTACATAACCTGAACCTTTTTTAGTGCTTTACTTTAGGGTGAACTTAGTGACTTAAAGTGAGTTGAATTTATTAATTTTAACTGGTAGAATTTGAACTAATATATGTATTTTTAAATGATATAGGTATTTTTATATTTCCTGCCTATTAAAATTGACATATTTCAATCGTTGTTAGGCCAAATTTGAATAATTACTTTGACCGGAGAAGTACCACCTTCACACCTATTTCTGCAGGTGGTAATACCAGTGTTGTTCGACCGGGGAAGTACCACCGGCACACTTTTATATGAGGCGACCATCATAGTCCTCGAGAGTAGCATGGCACCTATGACGGACTTCATATAGAACACATGTTTTATTTGATGTTGTTTACAGATGTCCATAAGCGGCAGTCACCACTTAGCATCAGGTGGTCTGCATGCTAGTTTACTACTTCAGATAACTAAAACAGATAAAAAATGATAATGAATAAGAGCGATAGAAGTGACACAGGATAAAATTATTAAATATTTCTTGCTTTATTACTTTTTATCATAAGTGTACCAGTGCACCGCTCCCATAGAAAGCGTTGCAATAACACCAAGTGTGCCAGCGTCTCGCAGAACAGACACACGTACGTATGTTTAATAATATTTATATTTTATGTCATTCATTGTCTTATTGAATGTAATTCTAACTTTCGGTTACAAACCCTGCGTTGCTTTGATTTCACATTTCTAAAAAGTGTATGTATCTAAAAGGTCTTGAAAAAATATATACAAAGGCATAAATACTGCTTTTATTTATGTTATATTAAGACTTTTCAGTCGTCTTAAATCTTATTAATGTTATAAATGCGAAACCTACTTTAAAAACAACTTTCATGCTGCAATTTGTTCGTCTTGTAAATTTTCAAACCCATAACATTACGAATTAAGATGCACAGCGTTAAAACATATGCAATCTCTGAATTATAAGATCAGGAAATAACGAAAACAACCAAACATAACGAAAACTAACAACAAAAAAATTATAAAATGACTAATTTTTACTTTAAAAAAGGCTGTACCGAACATAAATTATAAGGTTAAGAAAAATGTTTTTTTTCTTCTGCGACATTACTTGTTTCAGCCGTGTCGTCCCGATAGAACAGGCCCTCTATATCTACCCGTGGGTGTCGTAGGAGTCGACTAAGGGTATTTACTATACCTTATAGCCAGGCAGTCGTGCACGGGGGGGACCGGAGCCTCTTCCATCCCCCGCGCGAGTATCCAACATCACCTCTGCTGGCATGGTGCTAGGACACCCAAAACTTGCCCCGGGAGGCGTCGACGGAGCATTTTAAGTAGCTTTTAGTCACCCTCTCTTTTTCAATCATTCAAAAATGATACGTCGTAATAAGAATAAAGTTTCGACAACGACAGCGGCAACTCCCTCCACACTTACTGTGGATATGTGCAATATCAGAGGGAATGTGGAATGGACTCAAATCTGAATGCCGTCCATCACCACCTACAGACGGTAAAGCCTTTACTCTTTCTGACGGAGACGCAGATATCAACTCGACGACACTTCTTATCTTGAAAACGCAGCTCCTGAGGTACCTTGAGGACCACCAGCTGATCAGCGATCACTACTATGGTTTTCTCAAGGGCCATTCAGCTGATGATCTTCTGATGTATTTCATACATCGATAAGCTCAAGCCATTAAGAGCAATGGGGAGACGTTGGCAGTAAGCCTGGATATAGCAAAGGCTTTCGTTGAGGTCTGGCACAGGGCTGTTCTCACTAAGTTATCATCTGACGGTCTCCCTGAGAGCCCGTGGTCTAAGCGGCACGTTAGGGCCTTAGTCGGTTGTTGCTCAGACGCGAGGCCCATTAAAGCCGGTGAACCCGAAGGCTTTGTTCTCTCTCCCACAGTTGAGTTCAACACCACGAACCACCACCACAAGTCTGCGCATTTACCGCTAAAAAAAACATTTATCATAGCGCCAAGCTTCCAGAGAATTCCACTCGCCATTGATAAAAGCGTAGGGATCGGAGTACCGGAGTCATTTGGAAGCAAAAGCCAGGTTGGCGTCGAAGAAATTGGGCGTTCTTAGCAGAGCCAGGCAATACTTCAGTGGGAGGCATCTCGCTAGGCTCTTTAAGAAAGGTTAGAAAAGAAGATCTCCTTTCTTAATGATTCCTTATTCTACTCTTTACAAATTACCTATTTCGCAACAAAATTATTTATATCTACAACCCTTTGTCAGAAATATAAAATTATTATGTGACTCGCTGACGCTCGAGCATTAAACTTGATAATTAGAAACCAAATTAATGATAAGCTTGCAACCCAGTGGCCAAGGCTACTAGTTAATTTAGCAGTCAGGGATGGCAATGTTCCAAGCGGGCTTAAATCTATAATGAAAAAATCTTTGCTAATTTCTACAGCCTTTACACATTTATATGACTTCATCAGATACCGTGAAGGAGGTTCTAAAGGCGCAAAAAAATCAGATTTGTAGCAAAAAAAAAAAAACTAAATCTTAATCTCTTGTGTGTAAATGCAAAATATATAATTTTCCATAGTACATAATTGTTTTATTTTGTCGTTTTAGTACATGTTTCGTGCAAACTTTAATTTATAGATAAATTCAAAAATATAAAAAAAAATATGTATGATTTTTTATATATATTTACTAGGTCAATCTGTAATAAACGGACTACAGACGAAATGTTACAATATAATATTATATATAAAGAAGTGGACGAGTAACATCAGGAAGGCCAGGAGTCTTCATTACTGATTGAAGATTTCAAGTAACACAACAATAACAAAGTCACAGGAGTAAACTTCTTCGATTTATTCACACTTGAGGAGGTCCGATCGCTTCGACAGTTAAACAAGAATCTCCTTCTACCGGCAGGCGCTCGCCCTTTTATAATAGAGTTGGGTGAGGTGACAATAACATATTTATGGAGGGTAAACTAAAGTAACTGTTGGTATGTAGCAGTATCAAAACGTAAATTAGTTCATAGTAACGCCATCTAGTTTAAGTTGTGTAAACTTTTTTGAATAAAGTTAGTCTGTTGCGAATAGCTGACGTGTTTTAATAGGTTATGGGCTCCTTTCGATTTATCAGATATTTTTAGTGTAAAATAGATAAATTGTGTTACGTCGTTTCGCGGAAACATGGCTACGAACTATATTGCGAGTGTTCCAAAGTTAAAAGGCAGGGAGAACTATGACGAATGGTGTTTTGCGGCAGAAAATTTGTTGGTTCTAGAAGGCATGGAAAATTACATCAAACCAACGGCAGATTTCGAAGTAAAGCCAGTAGAAGACGCAAAAACAAAAGCTAAGTTAATATTGACGATAGACTCATCATTGTACGTGCATATAAAGAATACCAGTACTTCAGCAGATTTATGGAATAAGTTAAAAACCATGTTTGACGACTCTGGTTTCGCGCGTAAAATAACCTTGCTTAGACATTTAATATCCATAAGACTAGAAAATTGTGACTCTATGGCTACCTATGTCACACAAATAGTTGAAACAGCTCAACGGTTAAATGGAACAGGGTTTACAATAACTGATGAATGGATTGGATCGTTATTATTAGCAGGTTTGACTGATCGGTATTCTCCAATGATAATGGCGATAGAACATTCGGGTATTTCAATAACTGCCGACGTCATAAAATCAAAGTTGCTCGATATGGAGGTAACTAATGATATTGAAGGAAGTGGGGGCGCGGCTGCATTCGCAGCGAGAAATAAAAATTTTACTGTTAACACTAAGCCAAAGAGAAATTTAGGCCCGCCAACATCAATGTCAAAATTGTCAAACAAAAAGGTGACGTCAGTGGCTGATAATACATCAACAAAAATTGTAACTTGTTATAAATGTAAAGAGGAAGGACATTATAGAAATCAGTGCCCACTATTGAAGAGAAATACAAGTAAATGTGTATTCAATGTTGTTTTCCTGAATGGTAAATATAACAAGTGTGAATGGTACGTAGACTCCGGAGCAAGTGCACACATGACCGCCAACCAAGTTTGGGTAAAAAACACGAACTCTATACCGTGTTTACAAGAAATAGTTGTTGCCAATGAAATGAAAGTGCCGGTTGTTTGTTCCGGAGACGTAAATATTGTTTCGGAGTTAAATTGTCATATAACAGTTAAGGATGTGTTATGTGTGCCAAGTTTGACAACCAACTTATTATCTGTAAGCGAGCTCATCAAGAATGGAAATAATGTGATATTTAAAGAAAAACAGTGTGAAATTAGAGACAAAAACAATGTTTTGGTAGCAACTGCAGATCTTACAGATGGTGTTTACAAACTGAGATTACAACCTCAAAGTTGTATGTTAGCTGCTCCAGCAGTTAGTGGGAAACTGTGGCACAGAAGACTAGCACACATCAACAGTCAAGACATGCATAAGATGAGAAATGGTATTGTGGATGGCTTGGCATATGATGGAACAGAAGTCATAACCAAATCTCAATGCACAACTTGTTGTGAAGGCAAGCAAATAAGATTACCTTTTTCACATGTGGGTGAACGTAGTAAAGAAACTTTACACAGAATTCATACGGATATTTGTGGCCCAATGGAAACAAGATCTTTAAGTGGTGCTAGATATTTCCTGTTATTTGTAGACGATTATAGTCGCATGACTTTCATTTATTTTCTGAAGTGCAAGAGTGAGGCTTTCAGCAGATTTAAAGAGTTTAAGTCAGTTGTTGAAAATCAACAAAATAAGAAAATAAAAGTATTAAGATCAGACAATGGACTAGAATTCTGCAATAAGGAATTTGAGACATACTTGAAAAATGCTGGTATAATACATCAAAAATCAAATTCATATACCCCAGAACAAAACGGACTATGTGAAAGGGCGAACCGTACAGTTGTGGAAAAGGCAAAATGTTTATTATTTGATGCAAAGTTAGGAAAAAAGTTTTGGGCTGAGGCAGCTAATACTGCTGTGTACTTAAAAAACAGGTCTATTGCATCGGGACTTGATAAAACACCATATGAATTGTGGTATGGGTCCAAACCAGATTTAAGTCACCTACGTGTGTTTGGCAGTAGAGTTATGGTGCACACTCCCAAAGAAAAAAGATTGAAATGGGATAAGAAAGCCACACAGCACATTTTAATTGGATATGGTGAGGATGTAAAAGGATACCGAGTCTACAATCCTCGTATGAACACAGTTACCACCAGCAGAGATGTTATAGTGATGGAGGATGACACAGATGTTCAGAAAAGTGAAGATGATTTGGCCATCTGGATTCCTAAAAAAGATACAGCAACATACAGTTTAGAAGAAGAAAGCAATGTTTCAGTGGGGGAAATGCCCCAGAATAATCCAGAAAATGAGGATTTGTCTGATTGCTCTTCGAGTTCTTCAGTATATGTTGATGGAAATGAAACATTAAGTAAGGCTCCAACTCAGGATGCTTTTGAACAAACAGTCCAGTTAACATCACCGCCAGAGCAGGAGGCAACAGTGGGAAGCAAGCGGCAGAGAAAGGAACCTGATCGGTATGGTTTTAGCAATATATGTCTTTCCAGTACTGTTCCAGCATCGGAAGAGATTGTGTTCTCAGAGGCTCTAGAGGGACCTGAGAGAGAACAGTGGAAGCATGCAATGGCCGAGGAATTCCAGTCGTTTGAGGACAGTGAAGCGTGGGAGCTTGTTGATAATCCAGGTAACGTTACAATTGTGAAGTGTAGGTGGGTGCTAAATAAAAAATATGATATTGACAATAATGTGCGTTTTCGAGCTCGACTTGTAGCAAAAGGTTTTTCGCAGAAACCTGGTATTGACTATACAGACACTTTTTCACCAGTAGTGCGACATTCCACTTTAAGACTATTGTTTGCTCTTAGTGTTAAAATGAAAATGAGTATCTCTCATTTGGATGTTATAACTGCTTTCTTGAATGGTTATTTGAAAGAAGATATATATATGTCATTGCCTGAAGGTTTTGTAAACAAAAGTGGGGGAAAAGTGTTAAAACTAAAGAAAGCCATTTACGGGTTGAAACAATCTTCTTTAGCATGGTATGAAAGAGTTAAAAATGTTCTAAGTGAATTAAATTTTAAAAACAGTCAATATGAACCATGTTTGTTTACAAAGATGAATGACAAAATTAAAATTATTGTGGCATTATATGTCGACGATTTTTTAATTTTTTCGAATTGTGAAAGTGAAACTAATAAATTAAAACATGTATTAGGCTTAGAATTTAAATTAAAAGACCTAGGACCTGTTCGACAATATTTAGGTATGAGAATAAATTTAGATAAAAATAAAAATGTTATTACCGTAGACCAACAACAATATATTGAACAGTTACTTTCTAAATTTCTAATGTATGATTGTAAAACACAAAGTACTCCAATTGAGACTAAATTAAATTTAGAAAAGTCATCTGATAAATGTTTACCTGATGTTCCGTACCAAAGACTAATTGGAAGTTTAATGTACTTGGCTGTATTAACTAGGCCAGATATTGCTTATGCAGTAAGTTATCTTAGCCAATTTAATAATTGTAGCCCCCCGCGCCCCGTTGTGATCGGAAGTTCTTTGCAAGCTCTGTGCTAAACAATTGAAAAATATTAGAAATGGCTCTTGATTCAGTAGAAAGTGCGATTAACTACTTGACTGAAACTGTGCTTGAGCTGAAAAACCAAGTGTGTTCACTAGAAAAGACAGTTCAAGAGCAAAATAGCGTAATAAAAAAACTTATTAGTGTTAGTGGAGTCTCAAGTGAATCAGTGAGTATTAAAAATATTGACAACAGTGAAGGTATGCGCATGCATCGGTCTTCCTTGCGACCAATGGCTGATGACACTCATCGGCCGAAGCCGGTGATCTCCGTGCCCGATCGCAGCAACGCTGTCGTCGATATGACGCCTGAGCCCACCCGAGTTAGCGCGAGCGCGCTGACTGCCCCGCCGCCACCGCCGAGTGAGTCAACATCTGCCCGAACCCGAACCACGGCCCGAACGCAACATGTAAACAATGTGCCAACGACGCTCAATACGCAAAGAGTCGAAAGTGAGAATTCCGCTCAGGCGGATGATGACGCGCAGAGTGTCGGAGTCGAGTGGGTTAACGTTAGACCGAGACGCTCGCGCCGTCGAGCGGAAACTGCTGATAAAAGTAAAAGTAAGGGGGCAGTGGAGGAACAACTTATACCTGCGGAAGGGTCGGAAGCCAACTTAAAAGGGAGTTTTAACTTAAACAAGAATCAGAAGATAGCTCCGATCAACAAAGGATTAAATACGGCAGGTCTTAAAATAAAGGCGGTTGAACGTAAGAAGTACTTACATGTCTGGAGGCTTCTTAAAGATACTACGGAGAAAGACATAATAGAGTATGTTACAGAAATATTGGGTGAAAACAGCTTCGTAACAGTCAGCAAAATACAACATAAAACGGAGAGGGGATACTCTTCGTTTAAAATTGGTGTAACCGAAGATAATTTTGAGAAATTGTACAATCCCAGCGTGTGGCCGAAAGACACCGAATACAGCGAATGGGTGTTTTTTCGAGCCTCAAAACACGCCCGACAACAAGTCGCGAAATAATAGAATAGTTAATATTCTATATCAGAATGTTAGAGGCCTCCGAACAAAGACTTCACAATTTTCATGTTTAGTCGAATCTTCGGGCTCCGACTTGTTCGCGGTCACCGAGACTGGTTGCAACGAAGCTATTCAGAATGCGGAAATCGTCCCTCCCGGCTACTCCGTGATGCGCTGCGACCGTGCGGACGGGCGCAAGCAGGGGGGTGTGCTGCTGGTGGCCGCGCCTCGGTTCGAGTTACGGCAAGTACCCGTTCCTGACGATATTAATATAGACAATTATAATTTTGAATTGTTATGTGCTTCGGTTTATGTTTGTGATCGATTCTTGTTTGCCTGCTGTATTGTTTATATCCCACCGCGAACTGGGGAAAATGATTATCTGCTAATGCTCGGTTTGATTGAACAAATTTGTGTCAGACACAAAAATAATGTAGTTGTTTTGGGTGATTTCAATTTGAATTCGTGTAATTATAACAGTGTGCTTAGTTATTATGAATATTTTATGTCCTTCTGTGAACTCGTTCAGTGTAATACTGTTTCGAATTGTAAAGACAGACAACTGGATCTGGTACTGAGCGCGTGCGGCGGCGCGCGGGTGACGGTGGCGGCGGCCGACGAGGCTCTGCAGCCGGTGGACGCGTACCATCCGCCACTCGCCATCGTTGTCACCGCCGCTGCCGCCACCCGCGCCGCCCCCCGCGGCGATAGCTACCTGGATTCAAGCCAACAAACGTTAAAGCAATGGAACTTTAACAAAGCGGACTTTTACGAATTATATAACGCTATCTTAAAAATTGACTGGACGGAGGTATATATGACCAACGATTCTGAGTCAGCGTTAAGCTTGTTTTATAACAAACTAAACGACGTTTTTGATAACTGTGTACCTTTGAAGCTTCGCAAACAGAATAATTCTAGATTTATTTATCCAGTTTGGTATACCTCAGAAATTATTAAGTATATAAAGATAAAATACCAGGTACACAAAAAATATAAAACTTCTAAGAGTCGCCGCGACTATGCGGAATTTTCTCATTATAGGGCGAAGGTAAAGGCAGAGATTTCGCGCGCTCATGAACTCTATCAGGCACAAGTCCAGAACAATCTCGCTTCGGACCCCAAAACATTTTGGGGTTTCTTAAGATCAAAAAGGGGTACTTTCGAGAGATGTCAAGTAATGAGAGACGGGCGTACTCTCTCAAATCAGGAATGTGCAAATGAGCTAGCCCGGTTCTTCTATTCTATATATACTCCTCAGCCGGCGCGGCTGGATGTGTCAGAGGTGAGCGCGTCGGTGGGAGGTGACGCCCGCGTGCATCTGACGCGTCTTGCTCTGACCGATGTATCTCGCGCGCTAGCACGGCTAGCAGCGAAGCGGTCAGCTGGACCGGACGGAATTCCACCTTATATCCTCAAGGATTGTCGACTTACACTTGAGGAGCCTCTGCTGCATGTGTTCAATGTCTGCCTAGCTAACGCTACCTTTCCTGACAGGTG
Organism: Spicauda simplicius; assembly: GCA_949699795.1. Lineage (NCBI taxonomy): Eukaryota > Metazoa > Arthropoda > Insecta > Lepidoptera > Hesperiidae > Spicauda > Spicauda simplicius. The sequence continues at coordinate 16,205,470 of OX453070.1, read as the reverse complement.
GAAGCTCACACGAGTGGTGCCAGTGCCAAAGGGAAAGGGCGGGCTGCAACCGAGTGATTACAGACCGGTGGCTATCCTGTGTGCGTTGGCTAAGGTATTCGAGTCGGCTATCCACCATGCATTGTATGCGCAGGTGAGGGCCCGATTGTCTGACGCGCAGCACGGATTTCGACCTGGGCGGGGGACAACGGGCAACCTGCTGCATTTGATGGCGCGGCTGGTGCCGGCAATAGATGCGGGGCGGCAGGTGGATGTTGCCTACTTCGATTTCCGGAAGGCATTCGACACGGTTGATAACGATGTCCTGCTCGCGAAGCTAGCTGGCATGGGCTGCACGCCGCATACGTTGTCTTTCTTCGCTAGCTACTTGCGAGACAGGCGTCAGTATGTTGACTGTGGCGGATGTCTTTCGGAGCAGTATTGGACAAGATCAGGCGTCAGTCAAGGGAGTAATTTGGGGCCCCTCCAATTTATCATAATGATCAATGATTTACCGGAGGTGGTTCAAGAGTCTACATGCCTCCTATATGCTGACGACTTGAAGCTTGTCCGCGAAGTAGGTGACACGGCGGACCACTGTGCACTACAGAAGGATATTGACAGCGTTGTCGAATGGAGTGACAGAAATAAACTACACTTCAACGCTGAGAAGTGTTCGCTGCTTTCTTTCACACGCGCGCGCGTTCCTATGCGCTTTGCCTATCACGTGGGAGAGGAGCCACTGCGGCGCGCTACAGAAGTGAGAGACCTGGGCGTTCAATTTACTTCTGATCTCAACTTTCGAGGGCATATAATCGAGGTGTGCAACAAGGCTTACCGGAACCTCGGCTTCATAATGAGGCAAGCGGGAAGCTTTACCAACATTGCTGCCTTGCGGGCCTTGTATGGGGCCTTGGTGAGGAGTCATTTGGAGTATAACTCGGTTATATGGTCTCCAAGTGGGATCGGGTATAAAACTACAATGGAACACATCCAAAATAAGTTCACCAGGTTTCTCTACTTTAAAATGTATGGAGTGCATCCGGGCTATCCCTTGCTGTACCCTACGATGTTCGTACTGGGCATGGTGGGATACAGTAAGTTGGAGACGCGGCGGGAAGTCGCTCTCGCTAAATACCTGATAAAGGTATTGCGCGGTGAGCTAAGCAGTCCTGCAATTCTTGAAGAGTTGAAACTCTTTGCGCCGCCTGACAGTGTCAAGCGTCGACGGCGACCGCCGCTGCTAGCACTGCCGCTCGCGCGCACCAACCTGTTGCGAGACGCGCCGCTCACACGGGCGCTGCGAGTGCTCAACGCGGCGGCATGCCGTCTAGATCTGTTCAGTTGCACATTGGACGAGTTCACGAGAATCTGTTATAAACTGTGTTCGTCCTAATTGTTAACTATCTTGTTATTTATTCGTAGTTATTTGACGTATTTTTATTCTGATTAAATTAGGTATAGACATTATGTAACTTGGTATGACATTATTTTATCTGACATATTGAAATTGATTTTTAAATGTATGTTGTATTTTAATTTGTGATTGTTTATAGAATGATTATCTTAAATGTATATTTAAAATTTTTCATTATTTTATTAATTAGACATTGAATTTGTATTATTATTTTAATTAATTTAATATTATTGGATAAATGAATGTTATTTCTATTGCAATGGTTAAATGAATTTATTGTTATTTTTATTATTATTCAACTTATCTAACGCATTGGGATCTCTGTAATGTTAGATATAAGTTTTTATGAATTAAATAAATAAATAAATAAATAAATTGTTATAATCATATACATTGGAATTATGCAAAACGTATACTTAGATACTTACAATGTACTAAGAATTATTGTTTAAAATATAGTAACCATGATAGTAATCTGCATGGATTTGTGGATAGTGATTGGGCAAGTGATGCCGTGGATAGGAAATCTTATACAGGTTTTTGTTTTTTGCTGTCAGGTTCAGCTATTTCTTGGCAAAGCAGAAAGCAAAGGACTGTTTCGTTGTCCAGCACAGAGGCAGAATACACTGCTCTTTCTGAAGCTTCTAGAGAAGCTGTATATTTAAGGAATTTAATATATGAAATTACTGATAAACTTAATGTAATTGAGCTCTATTGTGATAACCAAAGTGCATTAAAATTGGCATTAAATAGTCAGAGCCACAATAGATCTAAGCATATAGATGTACGTTATCATTATATCCGAGATGTTGTTAAAAACAAATTTATAAAAATTAAATACATTCCTAGCGAGGAAATGCCTGCTGACATACTGACTAAAGGTCTATGTCCCCTAAAACATTACAAGTTTATGAATCTAATGGGTATAGTCTCTATGTAATGTAAAATGTTCTGTATTTACCTGTATTTACCTAGTTTGTTTTGATAAGTGGGGGTGTTGGTATGTAGCAGTATCAAAACGTAAATTAGTTCATAGTAACGCCATCTAGTTTAAGTTGTGTAAACTTTTTTGAATAAAGTTAGTCTGTTGCGAATAGCTGACGTGTTTTAATAGTAACATCTTTAGAAATCACTAAACATTGCTAATTTAATAAACAAACAATTTTCGATCTTTAAACTAACTAAAATAATTATTTTCGGCAACGTGTTTTTCATAAATACGCGGTGTCCTTCCGACATACATCTTTACGTAGCAATTTTCAACGTTCAAACTAAAAGGGATGTAAACAAAATTCAAATTAAGTTTACCTGAACAATCAGTTTTCTACAGAGAAAATACTTTTAGCAGCCCTAAGGTGGCATTGTACGTCATTTTCGTGAGAACCACCACACTCCTGGACTCAGCATACGTTATTCACGTCGTTTAGGTACAGTCTATAATCATCCGCAATCTAAGAACGGGGACTGTGATTTTTTATTATTACCCCCGATTGGACACTATAATAGATACAGAATTCAAAGAAATCAATCCATTACGGTTGAAAAGACATGAAAGGTAGATAGATTATGCATTTATCAGTGAAACACGTAACACTGTAATTTAAGTGTATTAAAATTGTTAGTACGAAAATTTCGAGAGTTCGAGAGTCTTTCTAAGACTAGGAAAGGTAACTAAATAATGTTCTCCTGATTTATAAATTCACCTTTTTTATCTGATTGAAGTAGCAAACGAACATACAGTCCACCTGATGGTAAGTGGTCACTGCCGCCAATGGCTTTCTGTAAGCAACTTCGAGCGAAGAGCAAGAAATGCTTCACGCTAGAAATAGGTGTGGCGGTGGTACTTCCCTGGTCGAACTGCACTAGTTCTACCACCTTCAAAATCCTCCTAGGACTAGGACCTCCTAGTACCTTTCCTAGTCCTTCTAGGACCAGGAATGGTAACCAAATAATGTGCTTCTAATTATTAAGTTTTTTAATAAGTTTGAAGTAGCAAAGTAGGTTGCAGTTCACTTGATGGTAACTGGTATTGTCACCCATGGACACCTATAAGTTGATTACAGGTCTTCGTGTAGAGCACGCTTTTTATCTAACGTCAATCACAGATGCATTGCTACTCCCGAAAATTAAAATGGTTGCCTCATACAATAATAAACCGCAATCAGATCCTTCCACTAAACCGCAGGAACTACCACACGGTAAACATAGATAAGGCGCTGATACCTAATTTTGGATATTAGATATAGGAATTGTATGATTTTTTGTCTTGAAAACAAAGACTAAGAAGAACAAAGATCTTAAGGTATTTGATTTTAGACATTCCAAGTTGTTTTTTAATTCCAGGAAGATGCAGTTCCCAAAGCACTTGAAGATAGCCGCCGGCTTTACGGGAGCTGCCATCTTTGGCATCCTCTTCGGTTGGGCCATGTTTCCTGCAATCCTCAAGAGCCAACTGAAGAAGGTAGGTAGCTGATCCTTTCATCAGTTTATATAATATGGCGTTATCCGCTTTAAATTACCGGCAGACAATGCTATCTAGTATTAAACCGCTCTTGTCCATAAATTGGATTACAAGTAGGCCAATTTATGGACAAGAGCGGTTTAATACTAGATAGCATTGTCTGCCGGTTTCATAAGGAAGTAAAAAAAAAAACAAAGTAAAATAAAGAAGAGAGTCATTGAAAATGAAATAAAAACGTATGTCAAAAGAGATAAAGGATATAATATTTTATGTACAGTGAAGGTATAAAATAAGACAAACAACGTAACAATTAAAAGTTGAATATAACATTAAGTTTCGAGATATTTTAAGGTAGACGTAGGTAATAGGGATACTTTATAACTCTTTACATAAATTCGTCATGTTTGTAATATAATTTGTACCCATAAAGCAAATATTTGTTCACAACAGTTACGAAACTTCCTTATTCAAATCCCTTGCAAATAATAATTTGCTGTCTGCCCGCAAATATTTGGCAGTAAGTCCCGCAAAACAATAAACATACTCCTCCTACTCCTTCGTACTCATTCAGTCGCTCTCCGGAAGTTACTGGTTCTACTTGAGAGACTACGAGGAAGTATTTTGTAAGGTGTACAGCCTCTATATGTAATTTGTTGGAAGCAAAGGTCATCAATTGAGAAATCGGGATATTGTCGTGGACAAGTGCTCCTACTGTTTTTACTTTTCAATGCGAAGTTCGTTTCTAAAAGTTCGTACGCGTGAACCGACATTTCGTTTGCATTGGCAATACTGATTCTTGACTTCATTCATGTATTATTGATATTATTTCAAAAATTATTATTGACCAAATCCAGCCTTTGAAACTCCACTGCTGGACATAGGCCTCCCCTAATCTGCGCCACTTCGACCGGTCCTGAGCCATCTGAATCCAGCGTTTACCCAATATACATGATACACAGATTGAATTATCGCAATTAGCTACAATAGTTAAAACACTGCGTCGCAGCCATTTACGCCCACTTTCAGACACATATTATATATCTTGCCCCCCCCCCCTGAACGCTCAGTCTCTTTATAACGTAACGTGAGAAACAACTTTAATGGTAGCGGAGTGCTTTACCATTTGCAGACCATTATTGGACTCCCCCCACTTAAAATCCTATAGCTAGGTAATGATATACCGCTATAAACTTTCCTAATTATTGTTTAAAATTGTATTCCCGGAGCGCTATGACATGGGGTTCTTCAAGAAAGGTGCAAACAGAGTTGTCCTTCAAACCCGACGATGCATTGGCGACTCCCTTGGTGTTGCGAATGTCCATAGGCGACGGTGACTACCTCCTATCTGTAGCGGTAGCCCATCCGCCTTATCGTTAGGTTAAAATGAAAGATCTTATTCTGCGCCATCTTACTTGAGGTGTACATATTTTAACAGGAAATGGCGCTATCAAAGAAGACAGACGTGCGTCAAATGTGGGAAAAGATCCCGTTTCCTCTCGACTTCAAGGTGTACCTCTTCAATTACACAAATGCTGACGAGGTCCAGAAAGGCGCCATACCAATTGTAAAGGAAATAGGACCGTACCATTTTGAGTAAGTTTTTATATATATTTTTGATACCCAGTTATTTTATGATAACAACGGGGATTAAAATATAATATGCCTTAGGATACCTTTTTCCTTGTAACATATACATATTGCAGCTTTGCATGAATAACCTCACAATTCAAAATTCTTCAGTTTAAAACTGAAGAATTTTAAGAAGAGTGTAGATATACAGTTTATTCCAAGTAAATAAAATTCAAGAAAACCTGATGCCTAACTACGTTTTGGTAACGGTTTTTAATATTTTTTGTATTAATTTAATAAAACTTAATTTAATAAGAACATAAACATTGAAAACATTAATTTGACCCTGTGACGGAGCGGTCACCATACCGGTCTAACATGCAATGAAATTTGGGTTCAATTCCCGGCCAGACACATCTGTGATACGTATAGAATCCCTATTCTATATGAAGTTGCCTACAAATGTCCATGGGCCACATTCACTATTTAGCATCAAGTGAACTGCAAGGTCTAGCTATCTAATACTGCATATTCTGAAAACGCTTGTCAACCATTCATTCCTATAAGCACATCCCTCGCTTCAACTCATGGTGTAGGTAGCCATTAAACAAATAACTGCTTTACCGATATTTCTGCCATTGCCCTGTCACGCAAACTTTATAAAAAATCGGTTAAATACAAGAGGTTCCGTAGCATCTTCTTTCTTCTTTTTTATAAAAATGTTTGTCTGTATGTCCTCTATAGAATCGTAAACTATTCATTTGATCATATGATGATCTTTAACAAAATTATTCATGAGCTCGCGATGGTTTCTGATGTATTTTTGTGATGGTGTAGCTAATAGGTTTGACGACCCGCGTGGCGCAGCGGTTACCACACCGGTCTGACACGCAGTGGGTCCCGGGTTCGATTCACGGCCAGACAGGTATCTAAATGATGAGTTTAGATTCTTGTTCTGGGTCTGGATGTTTTTGTATTCGTCTTTGTGTGTGTCCATGGCACCCACGACACAGGAGAAAATCCTACTGTGGGGCTATGAGAGTAGAAGAAAGTGTTTTATAAGCAACGCGCGCAGGGTACAGCTAGTTGTCTATAAAATCACCTTTCTAGTATGGGAGCCCCTTTGATTATTTGATTTATTTCGTTCTTAGAATTTGATGTTATAGCGGCAACAGAAATACATCTTCTGTAAAAATTTCAACTGTCTAGCTATTAAAGTTTATGAGATACAGCCTGGTGACATACAGACGAACAGACGACCCGCGTGGTGCAGCGGTTACCATACCGATCTGACACGCAATGGGTCCTGGGTTCGATTCCCGGCCAGACAGGTATGAATGATGAGTTTAGATTCCTGTTCTGGGTCTGGGTGTTTGCGTATTCGTCTTATGTGTGTCGATGGTACCCACGACACAGGAGAAAATCCTACTGTGGGGCTATGAGTGTAGAAAGCGTGCGTGCGTGCGTGTGTGTGACTATAAGATAGCTAGACGGACAGATAGCGAAGTCTTATTATTAGTAATAGGGTTTCGTTTTTCCCTTTCGGTACGGAACCCTAATGACATATGCCAACAACAACCAATACCAACAACCTTTCAATTATTTTTCAAATACTGTTAGAAATATGTAATTATGTACGAGTATTTAATAATACAGAAACTAAATGTTATTTGTTTTTTAGTACTGTGTCATTGGACATAATGGGGATTAAGTATCAATTTGTTGGCGTATAATTATTCTTCATTATGTCTCAAAAATAATACCGCTGGATAGAAGGCAGGATCGGTTAGAGTCGTGCTAATTAGGAAAGGCCTACGTCTAGCAGCCTATAAATCTGACGTCGTAATGAAAAACGCTGTATTTGCAAAATGATAGTATTAAGATAAACGTACTTATATTTTTTTTTGCAAATGTCTACTTCACCTCATTGATATTGCAATAAAAATATATCTATTTTAATTACCGATTTTTTTTTTGTAAAAAAGAATGAAATGAATTGATTCATTTTATTCTTATAAACGAGACTGACTCTCTTACTCCGTTAACCATGATATTAAGTAATAAATAAGCTTATTAATTTGCATCACAAGTTTCAATACATTAGGACGTGGCTAGGGAGGCTCCTTATGAAGTCAGGAAGAGAAATAATAATAATAATAAAATAAATATAATAGAATTAATATAATAATAATAATAGAATAAATTATTATAAAATACAAAAAAACTTATGGAATATAAATGACAAACATAATATCCTGACTAAAGTAAACTGTTAAAAGTATACTGTAAGATAATAACACCAACACGGATCACCTACTATGCAGTGGTAAGTGATCACTTCTCGTTTCGCAGCTGCAATCTTATAAAAGCAAGAAACACACTAAAGTGCTATTCTATCTGGATTTAAAGATTAAGTGGTCATCATACTCGTTTGCTACATTTTCTACCTGATCCGACGAACTTCGTTCGTAAATACCTTCACGATATTTTCTTGAACGGAACCTCAATGCAAAATAATATTTATTACATGCGCTAGAATATACGTGCTTACAGCTAGTTCATAATTTAGAGTTCCATTCCTCTGTAAATAAAATAAGCTTGCTATATATCTGGCTTTACGATGGCCAAGTCGATAATTTTCATTTAGGAAGGATTCAGAGGTCTTACTTGTATCTCTAAATTTAAGGCAACATTTGAACACTCTAAAACTGTCATTTGGTTCTTTTTAAACATAGTATTTTAACTTCGGTATTTTCTACACCTTACTATCGTCTACTCTTGTCTGCTTTTCTCTTAACAAACGAAACTCATTCACTGGAAAATAGAATTACTATTAATAATCAGCGATAGCCCAAGGGATTGGTCGTCAATCAGTTCTGTGGTTCGAATCTTATAACTTACAACTGGTCATCGATTACACTTTTAGATGATACTAAAACTAATTGATATGCAGTGAAAACTGGATTACATTTAGATTTAAAGCAACTAGATTAAAAAAGGGCCAAGGCATATATGATTTTAGAAGCGACAATGTTGCTGCTTTTCGGCTGCTAGAAATAGTGATGAAACGGTAAACTCTGCACTCATTTAAGCGCCTGTCACGTATACATAGTTTTGGGTGCTCGTTGCGATAACGAAAATGTATTATCGATAACGCGGTATCGAAAACATGGTATGAAAAACGGGATATTGAAAACATGGTATGAAAAACGGGGTATTGAAAACATGGTATGAAAAACGGGGTATTGAAAACATGGTATGAAAAACGCGGTATTGAAAACATGGTATGAAAAACGCGGTATTGAAAACGCGATATCCTACTAATATTATAAAGGCAATAGTTTGTGAGTATGTATGTTTGTTACCTCTTCACGTGTAGACGACTGAAGCGATTTTCATAAAATTTCGTAGGAAGTTAGCTGACGCTCTGAATTAACATATAGGCTACTTTTTACCCTGGTAAAATATCTTATTCCCACGGGACAATCGATACATCAATTTTTTTAACGCGGGCGAAGCTGCGGGGTTTAGTTAGTTGAAAATAAATCATGGTCCCAAAAACACGGCATAAAAAACGTTGTATCAAAATTACGGTATAGAAAACGTGGTATCGAAAATACACGGTTTAGAAACCGCGTGAACGCTTTTTACGATAGCCAAGACAAATCAGCAAGCAAATATGTTACATTTGTTGATGATCCATGTCTTGTCTGTAATAATGTCTTTAATAATAATAGTAATAATAATAATATCTTTATTTCAATCAACATTGGATCATAATATATACATGCATATTAAATTAGATTTAAAAAAAAAACAAAATTAAAATTAAATACAAATCAATAAAATAAATGCCACTTAAAAATAAATCAAAATTAAACCACAATAAAATTAAATCAAGATTAAAATAAAATTTTGAAATCTATCAGTCAAATAAATGTCGAGTGACATAAATTTTTCTTGTCATATTTTATGTGCACAGTGGAGCAATGGTTTAGATACTGGCAGTCATACCGCTCGGCAAATACCCTCAGAAAATTAAAATGAATGAAAATTAAATTAATGATTATTTCAGCTAAAATTTCTACATATTATATTTATATACCTACCACAAATTATCGACACCGCCCAGGGATGACTGGTAGAGAATGCCATTAGGCATTAAGTTCACCCTTGTAACCCTTAGCTTAAGGTGTCTTAAAAGTTTAAATATATAAATATTCTCAAATGTCTCCAAGGTGCACTTCCCGCTAATTTGCAAGTCCAGTTTGAGGTATAAAAACGTTCAATGTGTAAATTTAAATAAATTAATGTAAAAAAATAAAAATAAGCTTTTATATCAAAGCGCTGAAAAAAGAAAATACATAACACAAAAGAGTAGTGGGTGAAATTTGGCTAGAAAAATTTGACCAAAACGTAGTTACTTATAAACATTGTAAATTAATAAAACGCATATAAAAGAATAATATAAAATATTTCCAGTACAAAGAAGTTAACACGTCATTCATTTGCTATGACATATCTACGCTACGCTTTCATTATGAACCTATCATTGTGTCATCCTATACTTTCAAGGGAAAGACCCTCATATGATTTAATATTTATATCAATCGATTTAAAAATGCGGTAATTTTTATTCGCAAAGGCCATACCGACGCATAATATAAGTACATGGTACGACTCGTTTGTTAATTTCACAAATAACAGCTATAACTATTTATGTAAAATAACGTATTTTCTTTTCTAGTATTAGTTAATACAAAAATATATGCCTACCACGTTCCATATAGCTAAGGTAAAATGACATGAAGTATCCTTATACCATATAGTCTTAAAGGGACACTAAATAACATACATTTTAAAATCAAGATTAGATAGCAAGAAAATATTTTCTCTCATAAAACAATAACATCGACAAAAGAGATATTTACAAAGCCGTATTAAAAGTTGTTATAAATGTTAAATTTCAACCGCGGTACCTCCCCGGTTGAAATAAACTTTTCAGTATACCATCCAAATGTCGCATACCGACGTCCTTCCCGGGGTCGCCTGACTGAACGGTTCGAGCTCCCACTCTAGCCGCCCGCAACCCCGGAAGCCCCCTTTAGTCGCCTCTTACGACAGGCAGGGGATGCCGTAGACCTATTCTGGTCCCGGAACTATAGGGTTGTTGTTGCCAGCCTAACTTACAAATGAAGTGATCATCTTAGTTCTTAGGATCTGAAATGCACCCGCGATCGGTTTGCATGACACAGAGATTCTAAACCTGAACAATCTCCGTACCCATAAAGGATACATTTTATCCTATTAAAGTAGCAAACGAGCGTGGAGTACACCTGATGGTAGGTGGTCACTGCTCGTGGATTCGTAAGCATCTTCATATAAAGCAGATGTCATCTCTGAAGTCAATCACAGACTCATTGCCTCGTCGAGGACTACCCTTTCGCATGATGATACTCGCTTCATATGAAAGCAACCACACACTTTTATCGAAACGCATGAATTGCTTCACGCTAGAAATAAGTGTGGCGGCGGTGAGGTACCTACCACCGAAATACATTGATTCTGCTACCTGGATATACGGACTATGCAGGTGGGCTGCTTGTTCGTGACCTACTTCAACCTGATTTATTCTACTTGATAATTTATAAACTTATTTTAATAAACTGAATTTGACGATTGAAATTTAAATGTTTATGATTATTACTTCTCTAACGTATTGGACTGAATGATCTGTAATGTTAGAACTTTGATTGAAATAAAAAATAATAATAAAACTTACAAAAAGATCTCAAAATTACAAAGTATTTTACTTGTCTAGATTAAACTGGTGAAAAGATATTTTCTTGGCAGGACAACGTCCTTCCTGTTTACTACTATTTTTAATCCGGTACAACAAAGGAAACCGCCATATTCCTCAAATTATAATTTAACAAAATTTAGTTAAACACTGCCTGGGTGGCACGTGTCCTAACAGCTTCGTTATTCCAGGGAATGTTGATAAAAACTATTTTGCTTTGTTCAATTTTGCCCAAATTGTACACAATTCAATATAACGGAACAAAGTACGAAATACAAATTACAGACGTGCGCAAATTTTATAATTTGCGCACGTCTGTAATTTAACACGATTATATAATTAGTTTTTTTTATTCATTTTATTTCGATAGTTTCAAACTAAATCATACATACACTCTTTATGCCTTTATGAAGAGTAAAAACCATACTGTAAGAGTAAAAACATACTACCAAAACTGCTTGCAACCATTTTTTTTCATACAAAATAAAGTATTATAGCGTATTTTTAAAGGAAAAAATATTAAAAGCCCAATACAAGTACAATACTTTATAATAAAATGCGAGTGGCAACCCTAGTGACACCTAACCAGTCGAGCTACGAGTTTACTGGTTCTACAACCTTTAAATTTAACTCAACTATACACCTTAATTACTTTGTTAATATCTTAAATTAGGGAATGGAAAGAGAAAGTAGAGCTCGAAGATCAAGAGGACTCCGATACCATAAATTACAAGAAGATTGATACGTTTTACTTCAAGAAGGAACTGTCTGGCCCAGGGTTGACTGGTGAAGAAGTGATCACTATGCCTCATATTTTTATGTTGGTAAGCGATTTTTATTATTCATTTACATAAGAAACAAATCTATTTACGGCAGCGGTTCCTAACCTTTTGGTGACGAAGGACCATTTGGCAAAATATCTGTCGACACGTGGACCACCAGTATGAGGGTGTAATTTAAGATAAAAATAAATGTGAAAATATGGGGTTATTTTTTTTAATAAATCACGCGTACATTATTGTTCAAAGCAAACAATATTTAATGCGCTTTCTGTATACCCACTCTTTATTAATTCCTGATCTTTGGCTCAGTCACGACTGACTGTCATTGTGCTATATTACAATATTTTGGATGGCTTATCGGACCACTTCGGGTGCTTTCAGGGACCATCAGTGGTCCGCGGACGACCGGTTGGGAGCCTGATTTTCGATATATACAAAACAAAATATTTAAAAATATTTTTTTTATGAAATCATATCAGAAAAGCATAAATAAAAAGAAATTATAAATAAAACAAAGAGTCCATACCACTGTCTCTTGGGGGAGTCCCAAGATAGTTGGCGGCGTTACCTCTTTGTATGGCCAAACTGATTCTTTGGCCAAAATACGCACCAGCCCTTGGGTCTCTTGAAGCGTCAATCAGTCACGACGATAGTTCTTTGCAGAACCTTCGTGCTTCTGGCCCCCATAGACCTAAAGTCTCTACCGCAAACGACACAAAGATGTAACCCTCTCCAAGAACTGCATATTTGCGCCGCTTAGTAGATTCGGCCGTTTCTGCCGCACCACATGCACGCGTCGAGGTCACCGAGGTCATGATTTTTATTATGAATTTTAAGCAAACTAGCTTTTGATTTTAACTGGTTGTTGTTGTCAATGGATCAGTCATCCCTTCTCCCTCAAATAGAATACGAGTCTTGCGATCCTCAGGGATAATAACGGCACTTAACAGTAATAGCCTTGAGAATTATCCTCATCATATCATCATCATCATCATTAATATCATCAAATTATAACACTACTGCTTCGTACAGAACATGGGTTCCATCAGAAGTTAATCACAGATGGGTTGCTATTCTCGAGAACTATGATGATCGCCTCATGTGAAAATGTGCCAGCAACCACACCCTTCTACCGAAACGCAAGAAATGCTTCACGCTAGAAATAGGTGTGGCGGTACTTCCCCGGTCGAACTACACTGGTTCTACCACCTAAAATTGACCATTTTATGACCTTATAATGCTATCGCATTTGCAGAATGCCAACAACTTTCTTCACAAAACCTTAAGCCCAATTAATTAATACATATTGTCTTATTTCAGGGAATGATCGCGATCGTTCACCGCGAGAAGCCAGCAATGCTCAGCATGTTAGGCAAAGCTTTCAACGGCATCTTCGACAACCCCACAGACACCTTCATCAGAGTCAAGGTGATGGATCTACTCTTCCGTGGCGTAGTCATCAACTGCGCCAGGACTGAGTTTGCGCCAAAAGCAGTTTGTACAGCGTTGAAGAAAGAAGCAGCTGATAGACTGATCTTCGAACCCAATAATCAATACAGATTCTCTTTGTTTGGAATGGTTAATATTTCTTTTATGTTGAAATAGAAAACGAGCATCCAGTAACCTAAGAAAAAGTTGTCATTGACGCCCACGGACATCTTATTGACTTACTCAAGAAACTTTGTATGTAATAGGGGTTATATGCAGTTAATCAAAGATCTCTTAGTATTCTCGAGGACTATAGTCAGCTCATATGCATGAAGTGAGCCGGCATTCAGATCCTTTCAAAGTTTCAACTTTCAGCAACTGATGTGATGGTGGAACGGTCAAACCGTTTCACCTTGCAAGATTTTGTCTTGAATGACATATACAAATCAATTAATTTATAATTTAACTGTAGGAATGGTAATGTAGACTAGATCTGGTAAGTAAAAAGATAGAAAACTCTTTTCTTTCTATATGAGACAATATGTAGCTTCATCCATCCACCCATCAGCCTTTTGAGGTCTACTGCTGGACGTAGGCATCCCCTATATGGCGTCACATGTGTAGCTTAAACTTAATTAACTTATTACTAACTATGATGGATTGTTTTCAACATTTGCCTATGTATATAGAATTTCCATTAAGTAATCGATCGAGATTGATATAGTAAGTACCTACTTTAAATAATGATATGTTACTTTATACCGAAGATAAGATATGTGTTAATTTTTTACTTATGCTACTGTTTTAACTTCCCCACAAAGTCACAGGCTTAAGCACCTACTTAAATTTTTATTGATAATAAAAGCTCACAATTTGTAAACTTGGCAATATACAAATTTTCTTAAGGTCGACAAACGAGGCACTCAAATTTTATATCTTCAGAGATCAATCGACAACACTGTAAAGAAAAACTCGTATAAAAATGCTTAAAGTCATAAAGTATGGAAGTAAGAAATTTGTAGCCGCAATATTTTATAATTTAATTGACGTCCTCGAAAAGATGTTCTCAATTCGTCGGTATTTATGCACGTTTTAATTTCATTTATGCATATATCTGTACGAGCCAATTCCCCTGACTTTTTTCACGCTTACTGCAATACGAAATGACACATCCATTTGATTCCTATTTAACCAGTTAAAATATCAATTTTCTTTTTTAAGGATGCCTGCATCATAAAATTTACATATTGTTAAAGTTCCTTGATCCAAGTCTAACACTAGCATTTCTATGGATGATTGCGATTGCCGACTCACTTTCATGTGGAGCGTAAATCTAAGTCCTCGAGAGTAAATCCAGCTGCGATTTACTTCTCAGATAAAAAACCTGTTCAATCTGATGTTACTTGCAGAGTCCATGGACAATAATGACCATTCACCATCAAATAAACTCTATACACGTTTGCTTCAGATGTTGTTCCCCTGTTCCATCCGATGTTGCTTGCAGAGGTCCATAATGACCAATGACAATGACCATTTACCATCAAATAAACTCTATACACGTTTGCTCCTGCATCTTAAAAAGTTAGCTTAGTAAAAATAATTAAAATAGCCGGCTAGCTTACAACGAATTTTCACATACTGTAACTATATTACAAAAATATTCGTTCTTTTATAAAAATACCTAGGAGCAATTATCCTTTTTCATTTTGTATCCTAAAAGACAAAGACAGCCAAGTGAAGTGTAAAAATGGAGTAAGTGAGTTAATAGTGTTTTTATCTTCACTTACAGTTTCCAGCGACTGACTTTATTATTTTTATCACAGGACGTAAGATTTGGGCCAAGAGTATTTTATTTTATTGCGTCCTTGGCCAAACACGCTCAATCTTTTAGTCTAGTTAAGATTTTTATACTGACTTAAGTCACCTAATGCCAATTAGGCACTTAAAACAAAACTTAAAACGCTTTATTCAAAAAAAAATCTAGGAATATCCACGGGCCACAAAGTTAGCGTTTAAAAACAAAATAAATTAAGTACATATTATTTTTATTAGCCATATTTGAGACATTTGAGTGTATTTGCCTTTTTTGTGTCCAGCGAAACGGAACAGTGGATAAACACGTGGTGACGGTGAAGCGTGGTATAACCAACGTGATGGATGTTGGTCGTGTGGTCGCCATCGACGGCAAGCCAGAGCAAGACATATGGACGGGCACCTGCAACGAGTACCAAGGGACTGATGGTACCGTGTTCCCACCGTTCCTCACTGAGGCTGACAGACTGGAGTCTTTTTCAGGAGATCTTTGCAGGTGAGATGTTTTATTAGTAACAAGGTTAGTCCCGGTGATTCGCCCTGATTTGGTCACATCTACCATAATAAGGAATTTCTTTTTTTTTTTGTTCTCCAGGGGGAAACCTTCAAAAGGTACCCGATGTCGTAGAAGCGACGCAGGGTTATGGGATTTTTACCCCACTAAAACCCCCCAGTGGCCGTACTCAGCACTACAAAGAGGACTCCGGGATCTCCAAAGGAACGCAACCGGAATCCTTTGAGCGCATTGCCCCATCTGGCTCCTTCCAGATAGGCGGCTGGGCCCACCGCTCCATCTTCTTTTTACGACAGAATACGGTTACACATACCGCCGTCCTTCCCGGGGTCACCTGACCGACGCTTCGAACTCCCACTCTAGGCGCCCGCAACCCTGGAAGCATCTGTTAGTCGCCTTTTATGACAGGCAGGGGATGCCGTAGCCCTATTCTAATCCTGGAGCTACAGGGACGAATAAGGAATATCCTATATGTATATTTAAATCATAAAATATGTGCCAAGTTTGAACGAAATCCACTAGTTTTGCGTAAAAGATACACATATATCCTCACAAATTTTCGCATTTATAATACTCATAAGAAGAAATAAGATTAATGTTTTACTTATTTTTATACTCAAAAATCTAATGCTTCGTTTTCAAGATTAATTCAGAGGCGATAGAACCTTTCGTTGCTGCATTCTGGTTTGAATTGTTTGGTAAGGGACCGAGGCAATCCGTATCAACATACAACATACACACAGACAAGCCTACAAGAAAACTTCCAAAAGTAAAGTCGATTTATATACTCCTTAAAGTGGGTTTTTTTTGCACTGCTTGGGTATATTCAAATATGTTTTATAATCAAAAAATGATGCAAGAAAAGGACCTTCAATTAGGATTACTTTAATATTTAGTTAGCGACTAGTAAATATGTATATATTAAAGTAAATATTAGAGAACATTATTTATGAATAAATTCTTTTGGTAGCTATTTTTATATGTTCCATATAACTTGAACTTATTTTTAGAAATGGCCTGGAGATAAATGTAATTTTCTTTCAAAGTGGAAGGTATTAAAGTAACAACTCTTTTGATTTTCCGTCATTTCAACCTACGTGTTCATAAAATATTCTTGAGATTTCGTTATTTCGTAACGAAACTATTTATATGAGGCAAAAAAATGTTCCTCCATTTTCACGTGAATTTATCTTGCCAACATTTTGATAGAAATGATTCTTCTGAACCTTCTTAATGATTGTAATCCAAATGTCTCTTTACCAGTTGAATTTATTAAATTAACTCAAAATATCATATCCCAAGATGGTAGAACCAGTGTAGTTCGACCGGGGAAGTACCACCGCCACACCTATATCTAGCGTGAAGCATTTCTTGCGTTTCTATAGAAGGGTGTGGTTGCCGGCACACTTTCACTTAAGGCGACCATCATAGTCCTCTGGAGTAGCAACGCATCTGTGATCGACTTCAGGTGGAAACCACGTTCTGTATGCAGCTATCACTTACCATCACTTGGACTGCATGCTCGTTTGCTACTTCAGTTTCAATTGGATAAAAAAAAGAAAAAGATAGAAAAAGCCGGTTTGTAATAAAAAAAAAAACCAACATAGTGACTGAAAACGCAATCGATGTACACAATTAAATTCAATACCAAAATTTTCACAAGCGAACATAAATAAGAAAAATATGATGTTCATCCAAACACACTAAGATTTATTAATCATCATCAGGTCATTCAAACCCTGGTACCAGAAGAAGACATCATACCGAGGAATCAAGACCAACCGTTACATCGCTAATATAGGAGATCTATCAAACGATCCCGAGCTACAATGCTACTGCGATGCCCCGGATAAGTGTCCACCGAAAGGTCTCATGGATTTGTCCAAGTGCATGGGAGTACCCATGTATGCCTCCATGCCACATTACTATGACAGTGACCCTGAGTTGATCAAAAACGTGAAAGGATTGAATCCAGATGTCAATGAACATGAAATTGTCATTGATTTTGAGCCGGTAAACATGTATTAGTATTATATTAGTTAGTTTAGATTAAACGCTTTCTACACTTAGGTCCCACAGTAGGGTTGTCTCCTGTGTCGTGGGTACCATGAACACACACAAAGACTAATACATACATACCCAGACCCAGAACAAGAATCTATACTCATCATTCAGATACTGACCGTCTGTCGGATGTTTCGTCGTCTATGGGATCGTCTGTCGAAATCTTCGTCTGGCCGAAAATCGAACCTGGAACCCACTGCGTGGGTCGTCTACTTATTGTACCTACTTTGAATTCGTTTTTATATTATGACCTTAAGTAAATGCTTTATGTTATGACCTTTGATTAGCTTCGGTCAGTTTATTTAATTTCAGAAAATAAAGTCACGCTAATTTACTCGAAAGTCCTTTAGTAATCAAGTTGTTTTCTTTTAGGCTTCTATTTCGTTGGCTGAAGTTGAGTCTAGTACATCTAAATGGATTAGTAATTTAGTTACAAAGAGTTAACGTCAAGAGTCATTTGAAATAGGACCAAGCTACTTTCACAACATTGAATATTTTATTACTTTTTGCTTACCACAAAAAATATTCGGAGACTAATTTCAACTTAATTGTATTAAAATTTAATCCTAAATAACGTTCCAATTACAAAAAAGCGCTCCAAGCTAATGTTAAATTTTAAAATGTGACTGGCTCTAATGACATCGGCGCCCATGATGTCGGCGCCAATGACATCGTGCGTAAGAGGGCTAACCCTCTTAAGCACTAGGCGTTTTTCTAGTTTAAAATGAAACCGCCCAAAATTTCCAACCGCCGCGGTTAACCGCTAGTGCGTAAGAGGGCTTAGTGGTTGAATTATTAACACGCTTTTACTGGGGTGCATTTTACTGCGGTTCATAACTACCCTCTTATAGACAGTTGCCAACAGAACAATTGTTATATAGAAAATATTAAGCACCCCACGCCTTTCGAATTGAATTATTATTAAATTCTATTATAATTTTATTTTGAGACGATTCATTATAATTGGGTGTTCAATTTTCTTCTACTACACTACTATAATAAAAAAAAAAATTTACTAGTTTTAGTACAATTAGCAATAAAAGCGTGTTTTTTAGTATTTAAACTATTTTTTTTTTCATTTAAACGATCACCGTTTTCATCGCTACCCAAGCATCGCCATAAACATCACTACGTATGGCAGATTACAAAAACGTAAACATTAATCGATAGCCGATTAGAGGAGACATCGACAACACAAACCAACTCGTACTAAAATCGCTACTTGAGTTTCGTCGTAAAAAATACTTCATTTTCTTTCATAAGATAATAAATAACGCTTACAAAGTCATTTACTTATTATATCATGTATAGATAACGGGGACACCATTGGTAGCGAAACAGCGAGTGATGTTCAGCATGCAATTATTGAAAACTGAGAAGATGGAACTATGCAAGGATCTACCAGATACCATAGCTCCGCTGTTTTGGATTGAAGAGGTAAGGTAGTTGAATCACAAAATGTTGATGCCAATTTTACTAGAGAAACAGGGTTTGCAACAAAGTTAGGATACAAAATTCATTCATTATCAGAGACGTAACATTTCGTAACAGTAAATGCTTGAACTACTCTTATTTTTACTTTTTACTTGAATCCTTCCAATAACCACGCGCTTTACAAAACTGTAAAGAAATAATTTAAACATTTTCACAAACTTCATATTTCTCATCTGGTCCTTTTTATTCTCACCGTGCGATCTATCTAGATCCATGTATCAGCTTACTACTTATAATTTTCAAGAAGATTTAGGTTTTGCAATTTAGGTTTTGTCTCATTCTGAGAGAAGACCCGAGCCCGCCAGTGGGATGATAATGGGTTGTACCCCAATAGAGCCATTGTTGTGACTTAAGCATAATATTGATCCATCGTAGAATTTTAGTCTTCCAAATTATCGAAATAGTTTTTAACAGCCAATAATTTTCGAAATATCTGACTTATGTTATTAAACACCAGGATTTTAGAAACTGTATCTGTACTCGAATTCGAACAACAATTATCTAACACATACGATAAATTCAGACATTGTATTATTGAGTACATTACTCTCAATTACTGAATACAAGCTGTACCAATTTTCTCTACAATCGTAAATCAATTTCGAGTATTGTATTCGAGCCGAGGATTATGGGTATATTTTATTCCAGACATCATTTTCTTTCATAGTAAGTTGTTACATAAAATTTTGTAGAACATTTTTCTTACAAAACCTTTAGACCCTTAGAAATATCTAATCTGCAAATGCCTGCAAAGAACTATCGTAATTATTAATAATTATAGACAGCTGTTTCAGTTTATAAGGTAACTTTTGTTTACTTTCCTGATAATGAAAAGCATACAGAGGTATATCAAAGCGCCGCCGTTATCAAGTTAGGTATATATTTTACAAGAGAAGAACTCCGCGGTTCGAATCAGGATGCTTCCTGATTCGTGATTCCTGATGATGTGTGATTTTCAAGGTGGTAGAACCAGTGTAGTTCGACCGGGGAAGTACCACCGCCACACCTATTTCTTGCGTGAAGCATTTCTTGCGTTTCGATAGAAGGGTGTGGTTGCCGGCACACTTTCACACGAAGCGACCATCATAGTCCTCGGGAGTAG
Organism: Spicauda simplicius; assembly: GCA_949699795.1. Taxonomy (NCBI): domain Eukaryota; kingdom Metazoa; phylum Arthropoda; class Insecta; order Lepidoptera; family Hesperiidae; genus Spicauda; species Spicauda simplicius. Next base: position 16,185,048 of record OX453070.1, on the reverse strand, counting down.
CAACGCTTCTGTTATTGACTTCAGATGGAACCCATGTTCTGTATGAAGTTGATTACAGATGTCCATGGGCGGCAGTGACCACTTACCATCAGGTGGACTGCATGCTCGCTTGCTACTTCAGTCAAATAAAAAAAAAAACCTATTCCTGCCTAATAAGAGAAGCTTTGCTGTTTTCTGGTTTTGATTGTGTAATTAGGATGATATGTCTTTGTTACGTTACATATATATATTTAACCGAAGCTTCCAGTCACCAGCACTCAATCCTCAGCAGAAACTCATCTGTGGCGAATAAGTATGAGATTTTATCTGAAGTTAATTACAGATGTCCTTGAACGGCCGTGGCTAATTAATATCATGAAGTCAGCAAGTTCATTAGCTACTTCTATAGATCTTTTTTATTTTAAAAAGGCTTCTTATAATATCAAGATAAAATAATTTTGTACTGTTTTCATTGTTTGATACCATTTAAAATATCTAAATTAAATACTCAGAAGCTCGATAAACGCTCAGTATTATCTTTCGGAACGTAACTTATTACAAAGTGTAATTTAGAAACCCAATATTTAACTTCTAGGGTTTATCGCTGAACAAGACCTTCATAAACATGCTGAAGCACCAGCTGTTCATCCCGAAGCGTATAGTGGGTGTGTTACGTTGGTTGCTGGTCACTGTGGGCGGGCTGGGCGCGCTGGCATGCCTCGTGTTCCACTTCAAAGGTAGCGTCCAAATGGTGCGTGTTTGCACCAATGGTAATATAATTAAGCCTAGTTATAAAGCAGACCATCAGGTTGATGCCGAAGAAGTCAGAAAATAAGGCAACCATCAGGTCTTCTGTTGATGCTAACGAAGTCGGGAAAGTAGATAAGGTCGTCATTGGATGTTTGCAAGACCAAAAGCGATAAAAATCGGCGACTTTTTGCTTTTTCTTAAGGACCACTCCCTTTTATTGCTTTACTCTTACAATTCACCTCCCTCTCAATTTTACTTTTTAAATATTGCTGTTTAACAACTGATAACACATTAATTACGATTTAGTTTTTACTTTTCTTCAGTGTATAATTAACATATGAGAAAAAAATAATTTATAAAAACTTTAATTAATAAGAATAAAAAGTCGTTAAATTAAAAAACGGGAAACTAAAGCATTCTCCTAAACAAATATCTGCAATGATTTCTTTGACATAAGTTGTCAAATTAATCATCATTGGTTTCTTCTTTCAGACCACATAATGCGATTTGCAGTATCTTCTGACTCTGGGTCCGTGACCAAAGTAAACCCTGAAGAGGTAGAGCAGAAGGAAGTCAGCATCATTGGCCAAATGCAGCAACCAGCTAAGATTGATACGTAATTGTACTTTAGTGGCAAACAATCGTAGCTCATTATTTGTGACTAATAAACGTAGATTTAATTTAAAGTATCATTCCTATTTTGCAGACCCTACTTAAGTTAAAAGTTTAGGCAACGCTATGTAGTAAACGAAAATGTAGTATTTAATAATGTTTTTCACAATCATCACCGTACAGTAGGATTTTTGTTTGTTAATACTAGGATTTTATAAGTTCATAAATACAGCACGATATGGAGCAGAAATCTATAGTGATGGGTCTTAAATATTTGATTTATAACTCTGATTTAATTTCATAATTCAATGGAGTTTATGTTTTGTTACTTATTTATAAGCTATAACGGCACCCTCAGCACAAAAATCTAGTGTTATGAAGTCAGACAACGAATATATTGTCATCTTTAGTGACGATAGCAGTTTGGGTTTGATTTCTGGTTTAATTAATTTGCTTGATATGCAAATTCAAAAGCAATCATAGCATAGTTTAAAGCTATAACTAGATAAGCGAAATATAACAACAAAAATAATATTTAGATATGCTTAAGGTTCCTTAAATTAAAATATTTAATCAGGAACTCTCTAGTCTCACGTTTCAGTATTAATTTTAAAATGGTCTTGCCTTATTATTATTACAATAATCATTCAATAAATCACTCTATCTAGTTTGTGTACTAGCTCTATATAATATCTACAGAAAATTAAATTATTTGTTCACACAATTGTTTTATTGATATCTTTATGCACAGGATATACGATTCCTACTCATATATCACGAAAGTAATGTATCTTCGCGTAGAACCCTTTTATATGGAGTTGGTTACAGATGTGCATATTATACTTATGTAAATATAAAAAACAGTGGCCACTACCAATAAGGTGAACTATCTGCTCATTTGCTACTTTAATTTTAAAATAAATTTATATTCGTTTTTTTTTATTAACAAGTTATAGTAACGTTTCGTTTTTGTACTCTTGTTAAAAATGTCTTGTTTAATATCCGATTTTATCAAGTGTTAGAACTATAGTTTATCTGAGAAGGTACCTGCGCCACACGTATTTCTAGCATGAAGAAGTTCTTGCGATCCGGTGGAAGAGTGTGGTTTCCGGCTCTCTAATACCTTAGGCGACCTTAATGCCCTAGAGAAACAACACATCTGATCTGATAGACAAACATACTGTGGGGGTGGTTAAAGATTTTTTTCTGGTCATTTTGGATTTATAATATAATCACTGAGCGAATAATTCATTGCCATCCCAGACAAAGGTGTATGTAAAATTTTAGCTCAATCTGTTGACTTTTGCGGTTTGAGCTGACATAAATCATATGAATTTTAATATTAATAGCATCCACACAGTCACACAAATTTATTGTTTGCAAAAGTTTTTGTAAAATATCATTCAAATAAATTCTACAAATTCTGTGACGTGAAAGGTATAACATGAAATATTAAAGGCCTTCACAAAAATAAATAAATTGTCAACAACAATATAAAAATGTAACAATATAAAAATCTGTTCCTTCACCGTCCATTGTAAATTTAATTTACTTCAAAACCTTGTTGATCCATTTTTTTTTTGGACGTGTTAACACAATATTTGGGACTCTTTGACCTCGTGTGCGTCCTGACTCAAGTCAGACAGAATAAAAATCGAAATTAAAGGTAAATGTTATTTTAATTGTAGTTAGGTAGGTAAAACGTAGCAAATACTTGGTAATTTTATTTTCTAATCCTATAATACCACAAATTTATTGTTTGAAAAAGTTTTAATAAAATATCATCCAAATAAATTCTACAAATGCTGTGACATCAAAATTATAATATGAAATATCAAAGGCCTTCACAAAAATAAATAAATTGTCAACAGCAATATAAAAATGTAACAATATATAAATGCGTTCCACCACCGTCCATTGTAAATGTAATTTACTTCAAGACCTTCTTGATCCATTTTGTTTGGGTCGTGTTATCACGATATTTTCGACTCTTTCACCTCGTCTGCGTCCTGACTCAAGTCAGACAGAATAAGAATCGTTTAATTTTTTTTTTATCTGACTGAAGTAGCAAACGACCATGCAGTCCACCTGATGGTAAATGGTCACTGCCGCCCATGGGCATCTGTAATGAACTTCATACAGAACATGAGTTCAATCTGAAGTCAGTCACAGATGCGTTGCTACTTCCGAGGACTATGATGGTCGCCTCATGTGCAAGTGTGCCGGCAACCACACCCTTCTATCCAAACGCAAGAAATGCTTCACGCTAGAAATAGGTGTGGTGGTGGTACTTTCCCGGTCAAACTGCGTTGGTTCTACCACCTTGAAAATTAAAGGTGTTGCAAATACTTGGTAATTTTACTTTCTAATCCTACAATGCCACTATTGTTTAAAAAAGTTTTAATAAAATGTCATTCAAATAAATTCTACGAATTATATGACATCAAAATTATAACATAAAATATCAAAGGCATTCACGAAAATAAATGGATTGTCAACAACAATATAAAAATGTAACAATATAAAAATATGTTCCACCGTACATTGTAAATGTAATTTACTTCAAGACCCGCTTGATCCATTTTGTGTGGGTTGTGCTATCACAATATTTTAGACTTTTTCACCTCTTCTGGGTCCTGACTCAAGTCAGACAGAATAAGAATCAGGTAATCAATAAACTATAGGTAAACATATTTTAATTGTATATAGAACTAATAGACAATGAACTGAAGAATTCTGCGAGTGTTTCGCTAATGTTGAATTGCAAAGATTTGTAAAAAAGGTCGCCAAATCTACATCCTCCAGCCTACGCCTAAAACTGAAAAAAAAACAATGTTCGCATTTATCTTATCGCATTAGTCTTTTCGACCTCGTCTGCGTCCTGACTCAAGTCAGACAGAATAAGAGTCAGGTAATCAATAAACTAAAGGTAAACATATTTTAATTATATATAGAACTGATAGACAATGAACTGAAGAATTCTGCGAGTGTTTTGCTAATGTTAAATTGCAGTGATTTGTAAAAAAAGGTCGCCAAATCTACATCCTCCAGCCTACGCCTAAAACTGAAAAAAAACAACAATGTTCGCATTCCCATTCACGAATGCCGGTAAGCAATGCGGTGATATTACTACTTATTCTTCACTTCACTGCATAGTATAAAACAATGTCGCTTCTCACTGTCTGTCCCTATGTATGCTTAGATCTTCAAAACTGCGCTACGGATTTCAATGCAGTTTTTTAATAGATAGTGATTCAAGAGGAAGGTTTTTTTGTATAAGACATGCATAATATAGTGGAGGAACACAGATAATTTTAGATTTTTGACATTTAAGCGGAACGAAGTTCGCTGGGTCAACTTGTATATCATAAATGCGTTTGTAAGAATTCATGTATTTGTTACTCTTTTACCCAAAAATTACAAGTCAGTTTCGCTAGAATTTGACACATTGTTAATTTAAGATGCATCGAAATGTCACCATTATGCTTTATCTTATTGACAGTGTGCCAAACGCAGTTAGAAAGGGAGGCTAATGCATTAATTCACGCGTACAAGTCAGACAGACAAGGATATAAACCATCGCGTCAATAAATAGGCCTCTACTCTATATTTTAAACTTTTCCGCAGTATACTATTCCTATAACTTAATGTGTATTCTTGACAAATGTACACTAGTCTAAAAAATAAATTTATGTATGTCAAAATAAGTCTTTATTAACCTAAAATTAAATATTTACAAACTTTGCCTAAAATTACTATCACTAAACCTGTCACGTGGTAAATTATTTTACGGTAACTGTTGGTAACTATCGTTATAATTTATTTAGGTTTAAATAACTTTAAAATCCAAATTTATTAGTCTAAATAAATTTGGATTTCACAGTTTCTTCTTTGACGTCAGCGCTGGATCTATGAAATTCTTCGACCGTTTCAACAAGTCCTTCGAATTGTCTATCAATTTGTCCATCCTCTTCTTTTGTACGTAATCAACCAGTTTCTTGAAACCGAATCTTACCACGTACGAAATGAGAGCCGACATGATTAGAATTGATAGCAGGAATACAAAAGCGACATCTATTAAGTAGTACTGGAAGAAATTTAAATCCTTTGCCGGAGATTGTAGATGGTAAGCGCCTTTGTGCCTTATCACGTACTCGGTCCAATAAATGGCTCTTTCTAATGGCGTTTCTTTCTGATCTCTCAAAAGAATTTGTCGCTTCTTAACGTTAATTCTATATTTTGGCTCGTTTATGACTTCTTTGATGCCTCGGTACAGTTTGTCTGCTGTTAGTTGCGGTAGTTCTAGCTTCTTTGCGTAGCCGTCTAACTCTGCTTTCGCTGCGTTGGCGTCGTGATCGCAGAAGACTGGAATGCTGACGATGGGGACTCCATGGTAGACGGTTTCGAACATGCTGAGAAGACCACCGTGTGTAATGAACGCCTTTATTCTCGGGTGACCTGGAATCATAAAAATACAAGGTTATATATATGTAAGTAAAATTTACAAATGTTATTTATACTACTATATGTGTAACATTAGATAAGTTCTTACAACTTATCGAATGTTACACAGATTTATTTTGTAAAAGTTTTGAAAACACTCTGAAATTGGCACAATTCCATGAATATTAATAGGTCTGATTCTAAGATCCCTTAATTATCCAAAGATGAAATCATTTATTTATGTTAAATTAATAGTCATCAATCCCAAATATAGTGGGTACAAAAATGATAAAATAAGACGAAGGGATAGGCAGTAATACCCAGTAGCTTCAAATTTACCATTTTGTAACCTGAACTGTTATTTTACGTCATAATTTAATAATAAAGGCCATTACAAGATAAAATTAAATTTATACTATGGAATTATTATTATTACATTTAAAATTTATTCACTACGTTCATAAAAACAATATAAACTGTTCCTTCGTAATTGTAATTACCATCTTTGATGCCGTTTATCATTTCGCGAACTTAAATAACAATGAGAATTAAAAGGCCTTAAAATCAGCTGATACTATTTACCATAATCATTCTGATTATTCCAAGGATATACAGTTTCAAATAATTAGACAATGAATATAATATTGATTGTTTAAATAAGGTATATTTAGTACATCTTTGGATATAAATTTAATTAATCTGTTTATATTATGTATACAAATAATGAAATAAAATAGATTACACTTGCAATGCTTGCGGTTTTACTTGCGTTTAGAAGCCAGAATATGGCAAAAGACATAGAGATTAAGGAAAAAATTATACCTTCAACAGTTTCTGATATTCTTACTCTAGTTAGCACAAACCACTTTTCTAATGTATTAATTATGAGTGCGTAAAATTAATTATCGCTGCTTTACGGAAGGGCTAACATAGTAAAGAAGTTTACACATAATGTCAATCTTTAAATAATAATAATAAAATTCTAAAAGGTGTGAAATGCCTTTTTTTCAAGGGGAACCTTCAAAAGGTACTCGACGCCGTGGGAGCGTTATGAGTTATGTGGGATTTTTATCGCACCAACCTCCCCGATGGCCATTCTCGGCGATACAAAAAGGACTCCGGGATCTCCAAAGGAACACAACCCGAGTCCTCTGAGCGCGCTGCCCCATTGGGCTCCACCCAGATGGGCGGCTGGGTCCACCGCTCCGTCTAGTCTTTACGACGGTATGCGACCACACATAACGCGCCGCACATACCACACATAGGCCATAACACAGTGGACTATGAGGGCATAGTCATTTAGGGAAATGACTCTAATTTTGAAAAAGGACCCCAGGCCAACGGTGAGACAGTAATAGAACACAATGTTTATGATTATTTAACGAAATATTAGAAAAAAATACTTTATCTTTAAAGCGTAATCAATTAATTACTCTTAATAAAGTTTATGGGATTTAATAAAATAAAGACTAATTGTTAACTCGAGAAAATATCTCTATCTATAAATATATATATTTTTCGTGACTTAAACTCAACCGTTTTTGCTTGAATCGTTTGTAAACACAGAAAAACAGAGAGAGATAAAAATTCTGACAATTACAAACTTATTAATATTATTTAGTATCAGTTCCCCGAGCTACTTTTTTTATCCAAAAGCATTCAATATAAACTTTTATCATTATTTTATGAATGGATTACCAGATGTACATTTTGACTTCCTTAAAAGATAATGTTTATCGTAAAAATGCGATCTTATAAACTCATTTGTCTTACTTTCTTTTCAAAGTTTTGACTTTGATAATACTTTTAAAGTATTACCAAAGTCAATATGGCTGTGTAATATCCAATGTAAAAACAATATGGCAATAAAAAAGATATACAAAGAAAAAAGACAAACCCACTGAGTTTCTTGCCGGATCTTCTCTGTTGAGGTCGTGTTCCGATCCGGTGGTAGTGTAAAAAATATATATTTGTAAGTGCCTCCGTAGGCCTATGCAAAATAAAGACATTTCATTTCACTATTATTAACAAAGCCGAATTTACCTCAATTTCACTTGTTAATAATCTTAATGAAAAGAGGACTAATACTAGACAGAATCGACGTAACATTTGTTAAGTCGAAGAATTTTTTTAAATAATTAAAATAAGGCTGTGGTTGCCGGCACACTTTTACATGAGGCGACCATCATAGTCCTCGGGAGTAGCAACGCATCTGTGTTTGACTTCAGATAGAACCCATGTTCTGTATGAAGTTGATTACAGATGTCCATGAGCGGCAGTGACCACTTACCATCAGGTGGGCTGCATGCTCGTTTGCTACTTCAGTCAAATAAAAAAAAAAAAATAAACAATACGAGCGAAGTCACAGATAAAAGAGAGTTCCAGAAAGTCATACAGAAACATTTTATGCTCGTAACTCATATTTTATCGTCCTGCGATATGAAATAAACTTGAACAAAAGGTTACATAAATTTTATTATCAGACCAACGTCGAGTAAGACAAGCCATCTCAAGTGAGTTACGTATGTAATTGTTAATACGCGGATGTCATATTAACACAGTGGTCCCTAACCTTTTCAATATGGTGACCTGGGAGTCAAAGGATAAAAAAAAGTCACAAACTAACTTAAAAGTGTTAGAACCAGTGTAGATCGACCGAGGAGGTACCACCGCCACACCTATTTCTAACATGAAGCATTCCTTGCCGGCACACTTTTGTATGAGGCGACCATCCTAGTCCTCGGGATTAGCAACGCATCTGTGATTGACTTCAGATAGAACCTATGTTCTATGTGAAGTTGCTTACAGATGTCTATGGGCGGCGGTGACCATTTACCATCAGGTGGACTGCATGCTCGTTTGCTACTTCATTATTATAAAAAAAATAAGTTTGACAAACAAAAAAAATCGTCAAATCTATACTAATTTAAGTTTCATAACAAAAAAGAAAAAAGGCCTTACACCGCATTACCCCCCCGAACACTCGTTTTAATCCCGAAGGGGCATTTACTCAAGGTTAGGTTAGGTTAGTTAGGTTAGTCGCTTATCGTGAGTACCCTCACGATAAGCGACTTTTGAATTTTTTTTGCCGATATTTCAACCTACATGAATCGTGGTTATGGTTCGGATCGACCACGATCCATGTAAGTCAAAATATCGGAAGTATACAAAACCTGCTGCTATCGTGATTACCAGTTCCGTATTAAAATGTATCAATTCTGCGATAATATTAGTCTAAGATCACATATTACGGACGTGCTTGCGTATATATTACCAAATGTTTTTAGAAAAAACATATTATGTTTTTGTAACTGACGTGGGTATTTGAAGATTCGCGGAAGTCGGAAAAGCGTCGCACAGGAATTTAATAAAATCTCCGTTAACTCGATCTCTTACGACGGATATTTGACTGATTTCCAACAAAAACCAGAAAAAGTTCATGTAATTAAACCTATTGATCCTGGAGATACTAATTTCGAAAATTGTTTAAATGTAATTGGACGTAGTTAAACGTTTTGTGGATTTTCTATTACGCTGTCACCGTCATACCGCTTTTTATACCCCGGGAAAAACGAAGTTTAAAATAGTTTTTCGAATAAAAAAATATATATATCATCTCAAAATGATACTATACTCACCCAGCAAATCTTGTTGTGGGAGCCATTTGTACAGCCTCACGTTATCCGGAATGTCAGTTAAATTTTGCTCGCCATCCTGTTTCCACAACACCCTTTGTGGCAATCTTCCCAAGGCCTTGACGAAAATATGGTGAACAGCTAACGGCATGTTGTTGGTCTTGACGGAAGATCCCATGGACACGTACACGAAACCAGCTTCCCCTGCGCCAGCGATCCATTCTTCGATGTCCTGAAGATTATTAAGAAGTCAAATTAAGTAGTATATACATAAAACAGGCGAATGCTGCTCTTGTAGCCGACTTTAGAACACATTTTTGACAAAAGTTGAAAAATGCAAAATAATAGCGAGCATAAGAAATACATTAATTTTGTTAATACTAATAGGTCAGGAAAATATACTGATCCATTACCAACAAAATTCGTTTACAATACAATACAAATTTAAAATAAACTAAAATTCTACTTACAGGGTTCAATCTCTTTGACTCTTTACAATGAATGCAAGCAACTTCCGCAACATTCGGTAGATAGGGTCTCGGGTACGTCACAGAAAAATGTCCGTTCTGGAGTATGAAGCTCACATTCTTAGCCATATCGTACACATGAGGCATTTGGTAGCCGAAGTGTCTTCGCAGGACACTTTGCAGGATCGACACGCTGACGCCGTGCGCTGACAATGCACCGAGTTGCCAAAAGGTGTTGAGAGCTCTGTCGAGGAAACCCATGTTATCCGTGAACCCTCGACCGAAGAAGGGAGTTACAGAGAAAGGAGCGGGACTGCCGGAGACGCTGGCGGGTGCAGCGTAAAAGCCAACAGTGTTGATGTACATGAAAGGTACTTTCAGACGATACACGATGCCCAGAGCGCACTCCGGATAGGCGCCATCGAGCACGATGAGGTCAAAGCTCCTTCCGGACCGCAGAAAGGACTTCGTTTCGTAGTCTTGTAAGAATGCTTCACATGCCTAAAAAAACATACTCTTTAAATTTTTGTATTAACACGTAAATTGATTAAACATTAAACTAATTATAAAATTAATAGGTATAAATATAGAAAATATACAACACTTTGGTTTGCCATTAATTTGCTTAAAGATGCATGAACTAAAATATTCACGATAAAAAATCAATTTCCTTTTAATAATATCTTTCACGGTTGAACCGAGTAAATTTGGGTTATATGCATACTTTGAAAATTAAAAATGGAAAGGTGAATTTTGCCGGCTCACATTATATGGAATTGACATAGAACTTGCTTACGAATATCTATGGGTATTAATTACTACGTGCCATCAGGTTCTATCTTCCAATCTTTCTATTCCAATCTTATAAAAACCGAGTCCGACGAATGTAACTATTCGACAACCCTACAATTCTTTATTGTCTTAAGTTATATAGTTCATACACACCTCATAACCATAGCGAAGAATATTTGTAAGGGACAGTGGCTCCTCCCCTCTCATCTTGGCTCCGACCAGGTCCAAGGTCATGTAGCTCCTCACATACGCAGCTAATCCCTCAGGAGCTATCTCTTCTAGACCCTCAACATGGAAATCTGGTGCAAACGCGCTTATAAGCGTTATGTTGTGTCCTCTGAAAAAGCCAAATAAGATATTTATTATATTGCTTAAGAAATTGATTAATCTAAATATCAATCTCTTAAATGTGTCGTCTATTAAGGAGGTAACATTGTGGTAAGTGTAATTAATTTATCTCAGAAATGTAGTTTTTTTAATACACAAATTTTTATTTAATAGCATGACTCAATCGTCAGATTTTGTTTTTTACTAGATGGTCTTACTGCTCATCCACACATTACTCCTTGACACTGGTGGATCCACACTCCTTTCAGGAAGAATTCTATCCCTGCCCCCCCCTCCCTATAAATCTGCCCATATCGATTAACATCATGATAATACATATTAGCTTTAAGTCAGCGTGTTTGAATTTGAGTTCATATGGACTCCACAACACATTTAGAAATGCTACTTCGCTAACTCATAGCTGTGTTTTTATAGAAAACACGAAATATCGTCTACTGATAAACAACAAATTTAATAATTAATAATTTTGAAGATAGTACCTGAAGTAGAACCAGTGTAGTTCAAACCGGGGAAATACCTTCGCCACAACTATTTCTAGCGAGAATCATTTCTTGCGTTTTGATGTAAAGGTGTGGTTTAGGTATTATGAGGCGACCATCATGGTCCTTGGGAGTAGCAACGCATCTGTGATTGACCTCAGATAGAACCCATGATCTGTACGAAGTTGATTATAGATGTCCATGAGCGGCAGTGACCACAGACCATCAGGTCGACTGCATGCTCGTTTGCTACTTCGGTCAGATAAAAAAAAACATCAATACAGAAACAATTAACAAACGCAAAGGAATGAAGATTTGCTCCAATAACTTTGTACATTTGTATTTCTGTTTTGCAAAGTTTTGAAGAATTTGGTGCTCGTACATTCTAGACTGACGAAATCTTATTGCATGACAAAACAAGTAATAAATGTGAAATTCTTACACATTATTTCTCAATGCATACTGGCATAAATTCTATGTAAATGAGTGATGCATCGCAAAAATGTAGTTACACAAAACATTATAAATAGGAACACTTAGTCACCACACATTGCAACAAACACAGACATTGTACTACAAAATAAAAATATAGTCATCTTAAATGGTTTAACGACCCATTGATAACAACTAACTGCCTTACGTTAATTCTAAACGACATACTTAGTATATTTGTTATGCCATTACTGTTTTTATTTTTATTGTTTTTATTTATATAGATACAACAGAGATGATGATGATAGACTATGGCAAGAGGCTCGATGGCACTTTAGTACCGTGGAATTTCGGACGGCTGGTATGGGACGCGACCTGTGTTGATACGTTAGCCCCATCGCACATAATTAACACCTCTGTGAGCGCTGGGGCTGCAGCCGACCATGCCCAGATTTTGAAGCGCCGCAAATATAGTAATTTATTAGACAATTATTTGTTTGCGGCGCTTGCAATAGAGACCATGGGTCCATGGTCATCTGACATGAAAAAAATCATTTCAGATATGTCTACCAGACTTGTTCGAGCTCCCGGAGACCAAAAGGCCGGCGGCTACTTTGACAAAGTTTAAGTCTAGCCGTATATCAAGGTAATGCAGCACGGCAATTTTAGATGGCTTGTTTTATTTATAATAATAAGTTCCTTGCCGTTACTTAGTTATAACTTTAGTTTTTATTTCGCCATTACTTATAATTGTGATATTCATAATAATAATTGTTGTTATAATATGTTTACATTGAAATAGCAAACATTCATCAAGCATAAGGTATAAGGCGCTACTCCACCATTTTACATCAGTCATAATACCGTTTAACATTGCGTTATTAGACAAAAATAAATATTTGTTTGTCTGTCTGCATGTTCGTGGTATTCATTGAAACGGTTAGTGTTTAAAAGGATGTTATCAAAGATTAAAAAATATACCAAATTTTACACAATTTTGATTACAAAATTATTATAGCTAATATCTTTGATTTTAACAAGTGTCCATAAGTATCCTCTAACTAGACCTTCTCATATGGATATGTAACATTATTTTTTCCGAAATTTACTTTTATCGAATATCATTTCGACTTCTGAAATAAGGATTAAGATCGTCGCCCCGTATTAAAGCCACGCCCTTTAGGCAAAATGCATAAACTGTTTCACGTTACACAAATAAGTGTTACGTGATACATCAGTAATTAAACACTACTAGTCCTATATCATTATGCAAAATCCAACATAATTGCAACATTGACCACATACCTTCTTATAAGTCCCCTTGCGAGCTCCCAAAACGGCATTTTATGGGACTTTGTGCCACCCATAGTCACCATGAGGATGTCGCTGCCACACACCGAAGCGGCCAGAAGTATCGGAAGACAGAGAAACGGCCATCTCGTCCCCTGGAAAAGAAACGGCCTGATTTAAAATAGTATTTGTTTTATTACATAGGGGATAAAGAAAACATTATATTTATTAAAAAAGATATTACCCTAGGTATTTTAGGTAACAGGTTAATAAAAAATTATATTCAATCAACCATACTTTAAACCTAGTAAAATTAAAATGTAATAGGGACTTCAAAAGGTAATAGTTGCTTAATCTACTCAAAGTACAAGTTTGTTTGATTACGTTTTTATAAAAACAGTGGTTAACCATCACAAAAGTCTTTATTAAGAATACCCATACCATCATAAGGCCAGGAAGGGAACAGAAATATGATGAAGTAATTGAATATGTTAGAAATTATATAATAATTATGCCTAAATAAAATAATTTTCTAATTAAAATAATATATATTTGCTTCACCAATTTCTTGCGGACATCGATGGTAAAGATATATCTACAGAAATTCTAGTTTCTGACTAATTATCCAAATTTACCATTTAAATAGTAATTCTATTCATAATTCCGTTATTTCAAGTGCTCATCTACACCTTGTTGTGTGACCTATTCATTATACCCGGTATAAAATAGTAATGAAACAAAAACAGGCTATTTACATAAAAAGGAATCGACGCCAAATTATTTTCAGAAGTGAGTCCTTTTATTCCTGTGAGTCACGTCCAAATATGTATACTTCCTACCAAGTAACTTCCATCTACCCTAGACTTGTAAAAAAATAGAGTATACGACAGCAAGTCCTTTAAAAACTTAAAAGTCCCATTACTTAGCCTTAAGTTTAAAAGACTTTGACTATGTCTTTAGACATAAAACTCAAGAGAAAGAAAAGCTTATCAGTCAAAGAGAAGACAATCAGTCTTTTAAAACTTCAGTCTTGAGCCAGTCGGTCTTGGCTTTGGGAAAAATTAGTCGAGTCTTTTTAATAAAAGTCTTTTAGCTAGTGCTAACATAGTTATTTGACGTCTCAGTTCCAACGCCTGCGGTAAGCGACGGTCAACTTCTTTGGACACAGCAGTCAACAATGCTCCTGGCAATTTACAGGAGTTTTTCGCCGCAGGCAACAGTCAACTTGGTGTAAACAACGGACTTAACCACCTTCGACAGATGACCTAGTTACTACCGTAAACTAGCCCTGATTGCTATAAATTTTCTGTATTAAATCACCGATTTGTGACTATATCGTAACTGGAAAGTAATCTTGTATCTCGAAGAAACTGCAACTTTTCTCAAGACCCAAAAAATAATATCTAATTAATTCATAATTTTATTAGACAATATAAGATGGTCTACTAGTTATAGTCTATATTTTAAAGTGTTAATTTATTGCCTAAAAACTATTTTATGTCATCTACGAATCCATTCCAACATTAAGGTAATTATTTTTAATCATATAATTTAAATTCGATCCGTAATTTTTCGAGATAGAGAGTTGGCTTTCCCGTGTCTCTATAAAATAGTCTATATTCTCTATATTTCAATTTCTAGTCTATATTATAATTTAATACAATAGTATTCAGAATTTCCTAATAACATATTCATCAGTTAATACTAGGCGTCTTTAGAAATTCACCTAATTTATTCCCACATCCACATTTCAAAGCATGTGCCGTTAAAAGTCAAATTTCCTTACATCCTAAACATGAAACCCGACAGAGATTTTGAATCGAGCTTTTATTGCGGATATAATAAATCTGCGTAAGAGGAACGTGTCTCGAAACGATACATTATTCTCCGTTCACGTCCCCAATAAAGAGAGACGGATTTGTAACAATATGAAATTCTTACGTGTTAGTGATTTTGCCTAAAAGATGAAATCGAATAGATTTGGGATTTTGACTATAGAAACTTTTACTTGGAACAAGCCGTTTCTCTGCAAGTTATTTCTATTTATAAGTCAAAAATATTTTTTAAAAACATACAAGAATACACAGTAATCCTAGGCATTCACTGCCAATTTCTCGATGTTAGTCTAATATGCAGAAATAAAGATTAATTACCGTTTGCTATAACCGTGGTAAACTACTCTGATTATCGAAAAACAATTTAACATGTCTATGCTCATTTCGTCTCTTATATTATAGTATCGATTAATCTCTTCTATATCGATTTTTTTTTCCAAAAGATCGAACAAACAAGTAGCAAATGAGCATGCAATCTACCTAATGGAGTAACCATTAAAGCCGCCGATAAATATATTTAAGTCACTTTATATGAAACATGAATGCTATTTGAACTCAATTAATGTTTTAGGCTGTTGCCTCAATATTTTAATATATATATGAACTTTGATTAATCAAGAAATCGTTTATAAAAACGATCATGTTGAAAACCGTAGTCTCAATAAAGTGCAAACACTCGAACATCAAAATTGAAGCATATTTCTTATGAAAAAGCCTAGAACTTATCCTTTTGCGATAAAAGCTTGTCCGTGAGTAATCACCTACAGACAGGATTTGTGCTGTATTAGAATTTTTTTCGAAAACCTTCTTTATACTTGGTAGATTTTCCGAGGAAAACTCGCTTTAAGATATATATAAACACTCTTGTATAGAAATGCATCATATAATTGCAAATCAATGCATCGACAAATTTATCGTCTATTATTTGAGTTTTACGTATATAAAACGGATTCTATTTTTTTATATAAGTCTATAATCACATCAAAACTTTTATCCACGCTGTTAAACTTTATTTCTTAAAATATCATTACGTTCTTGGATTTATATAATTACTGATACTGATAAATTGACTGATATAATAATATGTAATCTGTAACCCACCTACATTTTGACATGATTTTGGGAAATATTTTGTTTCTTTATTTAATAGACGGGAAAGTGTCCTACGATCTATAGAAAAACTGAATTGACAAATGGTAAAAACTCGTAAATCTAAAATATTCAATATCTTCTAACCTACTTTCCAATTTTATTGCGCCAAAATTGAGGAAAACATTAATGTTAGATATTTGTCAATATAACTTGTAGCGGGGTGTTGAAAGGAAGCATTTTAGGCCCCATTATTTTCGTCTTCTGATCTTTTTTTGTAATCAAATACGCCGTTATTAAACTGATACCAAATATAGTTTAGGTACTTAGATGTTTATTGACACATTTATATTTGTAAACATTCAAAATATATGAATAGTAATAAAAATCATACTAAATCACACTACTGAACAAAGTATTTTCCCACTGTTGGGCCCGTGCCACATTGGAAAATAATAGGCTGAGAAATATAAATAATCATACATAATTCAATACATAAGACCTATGTCTATGCAAATTGGTTTACTTCACACACCTTTGACACAGCTTATAAAAGTTCTTTCAGGTGGCTTCCTCGTAAAATTCTGCTTTACAGTAAATGAGAGATAATTAAAGCAATATGCATATCAATTAAAAAAAAGTGCATGGTTAGGACTTCAACCTCGACTTCCGATTGAGAGGCCGAGTTTTAACCATAACGCACTACTGAATGAAATTACATTTGCAATGCGACAGTCATCATATTATGGTATTTTTATACCAAGCCTTGATAAGTCCTAAGCAGAGAAAATGCATCTGCGATCGGCATTATATGGCACAATAGTGCTAACTTTGACCTTTTGCCACGTAAACCTATAGGGATTTTTATCCGATGGAAGTAGAAAATTATAATTCACCCCACCTGATAAGTGAACACTGCTGTCCAAAAACGCCTTTAAACATGAAGGTTGCTTTAGAACAAGGGTTTTATCTGAAGTCAACAGATGCGTTACTACTTCCGAGGACTAAGAGGACGAGTTGATTCGCATTACACTACTAACTTCCAAAAGGACTAGTATCTCCCAGTAAAAGCAGAATACCCCAAAAGTCAGCAGCTTAGGACTAGATAATATAGCGCTAAATAGGAAAAGCCACACTGTGACAATATAAAGATTAAATTGTAAACCAATTTATGACAGTATAAATTATTTACTTGTATAACAATGTATCCCTTATTATTTCTTTAAATAATTATGGGTATAAACCCTTCAATTATAATTATAATATGTATTATGCACAAGATTTGATTTAAAATGATAATGATTAACACAAGTGATTTTTAGACTTCCGATGTTTTAGCATTATTACTTGTTTGTTTTTAAATTTGTTTATTCTTACCATTGAATTTTTTGCACTAATTTTATCATGTTACGTAACATAACATTTATCAAATTTGTTTTTTGTACTTTCTTCCATTTTATTTTACATTGCGTAATAACTTTAACTTTAATGGACTAATAGCACTGAAACGTGTTTTCAAAATAAGGTCTTCATTAAGCCCGGCCTTAAAACTTGAAAATTTCCTACACCTTCATCTCAAAGTACATTTATTTATGCCGTGCAATGCAATGGGACATTAAATTAATGTGTTCCATTCAATTCTCGGTGACAGTAAAAGTTCAAGGTAGGTAAACAAGTTCTGTTCTCAAGTACTTCATTAAGTTTGCATAATATTATAGTTGATATAAATATGAATCTATATCTACTATTATATGCTTAAGTACAGGTCGCAATGTGATGTCAACCATTACATCGATTACGTGTGCCGGAAATAACGGTTATGTAGCCGATATTACCATATCGATATGAAGTATTTTCTTATATCGATATCAGCAACTCGTTACTGATATCTTGATAGTTACAGCTACACTACTGGTAAAGTCACTAGTTTTATATTTAATTATATTTATGCCGTCTCGTTTTGTATTCAGCAAAAAATAAATATCGAACAAAGATATAATGAATAGGCGACAACATAGACATAGTGACGACTTTAGTTTTGGCTTTGACAATAATTTGGGTTCGTAAGTTATTCAATAGTATGATTTTATTATATTCTTACAGGTGGTAGAACCAGTGTAGTTCGACCGGGGAAGTACCACCGCTACACCTATTTCTAGCGCGAAGCAGTTCTTGCGTTTCGATAGAAGGGTGTGGTTGCCGGCACACTTTTACATGAGGCGACCATCCTAGTCCTCGGGAGTAGCAACGCATCTGTGTTTGACTTCAGATAGAACCCATGTTCTGTATGAAGTTGGTTACAGATGTCCATGGGCGGCAGTGACCACTTACCATCAGGTGGACTGCATGCTCGTTTGCTACTTCAGTCAAATAAAAAAAATAAAAAAATCTTATTTCTCACTAATATTATAAATGCGAAATTTTATAAGGAATCCCCATCCATCCATCCATCCATCAGCCTTTGAAAGTCCACTGCTGGACATAGGCCTCCCCTAATCTGCGCCACTTCGACCGGTCCTGAGCCATCTGAATCCAGCGGTTACCCGCCGTCTTCTTCAGGTCATCAGTCCACCGGGTCGGGGGGCGGCCTGCACTCCTTTTGCCGAGGCGTGGTCTCCATTCGAGGACTCTTCTACCCCATCGGTTATCTGTCCTACGAACGATGTGGCCTGCCCATTGCCACCCTACAGCCTATCAGCCTACTAATTCTGAGAGCTATGTCGGTAACTTTCGTTCTCCTACGGATTTCATCATTACGAATTCTGTCGCGCAGGGAAATACCAAGCATAGCTCTCTCCATAGCTCGCTGAGCGACTTTGAGCTTACGCACGAGGCTCACAGTAAAGGACCACGTCTCGGCGCCGTATGTCATCACTGGCAACACACACTGCTCGAACATCTTCGACTTCAGGCTCTGAGGTATATCGGATGAGAAGATATGGCGCAGTTTCCCGAACGCTGCCCAGCCGAGTTGGATTCTACGAGTGACCTCTTTCTCGAAGTTGGACTTACCCATCTGCACCACCTGCCCCAGGTAAATATATTCGTCAACAACTTCGAGGGTGGTGCCGTCTACAACGACCGGTACGGGTGTGACATGGACGTTAGACATGATCTTTGTCTCGTCCATGTTCATCTTAAGACCCACCCGTTGAGAGGCACCAGAGAGGTCGCTGAGCATGGTGTTGAGGTGCTCCATCGACTCCGCCATGATGACTATGTCGTCTGCGAATCGAAGGTGAGTGATATATTCGCCATCGATGTTGATGCCGAATCCTTTCCACTCCATCAGTTTGAACACGTCTTCCAATGCAGCGGTAAACAGTTTCGGGGATAATACATCCCCCTGTCTCACACCGCGCTGCAATTGGATCGGGTTCGTACATCCGTCGTGTAATCGGATCGACATTGAGGCTGCCTTATATATACACTTCAACACTTCGATGTACCGATAGTCAATCTGGCACCGCTGGAGCGACTCCAACACCGCCCATGTCTCGATAGAATCGAAGGCTTTCTCATAGTCCACATAGGCCACACACAACGGCAGATTGTACTCCTCGGCCTTCTCTACTATCTGCCGCAGTGTGTGTATGTGGTCCATGGTACTAAAGCCTTTTCGGAATCCGGCTTGTTCGGGAGGCTGGAAGTCGTCGAGCCTGCGAGCTATTCGATTATTGATGACCCTCGAAAACACCTTGTAGACGTGGCTCAGAAGCGCGATGGGCCTGTAATTCTTCAGCAAAGACCTATCGCCTTTTTTGAAGAACAGTATCACCACGCCTCTGCTCCACGCCTCCGGTGCTATACCCTGGCTTATGACGGAATCGAACAACTGTTGGAGCGCTTTCAAAATAGGCCTCCCTCCTGCTTTAAGCAATTCAGTTGTGATTCCGTCTTCGCCGGGCGCTCGGTTGTTTTTGAGCTGTTTGAGGGCCAATCTAATCTCGTATAGGCTGACGTCCGGGATATCTTCGGTATAGTGTCGGGTTAGCGTGGCTCGCTTGTCATTGACAGGCGGCAAAGGGCCACGTGAAGCGGTATATAACTGCCCATAGAAGCGCTCAATTTCTCTCTGAACTTCAGGCCTCGCGGCAACTGTGGTGCCGTCTTCCGTCTTCAGCTTCGTTAATAAGCTATGCCCAACACGCAAATCCCTTGCGAAGACCTTGGAGCCCTGGTTCCGCTCAATTTGCTCTTTAATGCGATTTGCATTAAAGAGGCGGAGGTCACGTCGCATCCTGTTAGAGATTTGCGCGTTGAGCCGCCTAAGCTGCGACAGTGAAGCTGGAGACTGCACACACATTGCCCGCCGTTTTGCCATAAGTTCGAGAGTTTGGACCGAAAGTCTTTGAGTACTTCTATTGGAGGGGGTCTTATAGTACTTCGACCCTACCTCGTGGGCAGTTTCTACCAACTTGGTGTTCATTTCGTCAACATCAACGCAATTTTCTAGGCATTCCAGGCGATTGCGTAGCTCGAGTTGAAAGTCTTCAGAGCCCTGGATTTGACAAGATCTTGGACGGAGTATCGACTTCATAAGGCGGGACCGTTCCAGCTTGATCTTGATATTTAACGTGCCTCTTACCATCCGGTGATCGCTTCCGGTCTTAAACCTGTTGATCACAGAGACATCGTTAAATATGTGCCGCTTGTCCGCCAGTATGAAGTCAATCTCGTTTTTGGTAGTAAGGAATACATCCTCAAATTTGTTTCTATCTCACACGAACACTACCGATCGGATTTTTGCTGAAATTTGGCCCACACATTGTTGTTTATGGCCTAAATTAACAAAAGGATATATTATTACTGTCTGTATATTAATTTTATTACTGTGTGTATACTGTCGTAGTCGTGACCGATGCGGGCAAATCTGCGAGAATGACCTAATGGATAGATATTTTATGTTTGTTCGATCGATTTACTGTAATATCGATATATTGATATGTAAAACCAAACAAAAACAAAAACGTTTTTAGCTACGGCATAATACATATTGTATCCATACCTATTTATGTTATGTGTAGGCACGGAAGTGTAACAAGACCAAAGGTTTTGTGAACTTTATTTTGAGACACAACTCTTTTATTTGTCCTTTGTCGATTTTATTTTTATCATTCAAATCTTATTATTAACCGAATGAAATCGTGATTCTTTTGTGTACTTATTTTTGCTCGTATTTTTTAGGATGCGTCTAGTTTGTCGTAGTCTTTTCATTTTGTTACATTTATGAAGATATTTTACAGTTTAACGAAAATATATTACGCAAGAATTTTTGTCATCATCAAATAAATGATCGTCGAATATCTTCATATGGAAATAACCTACTGTTGCATTTTGACACACGTACGTAAGTTATTTAATGTTGTTATTTTTCAAGCAACCAAATAAGATGTAAAACGATGCATTCCGTAATTGGGATGAATATTAATTTTATCGTCATTCAAAAAAATAAACATGTATACCATTTTTGGAGAAAATATTTTTACGTTATTACTTGAAAATCTATAAGCCAATTTATATTTGTCAGCCGAATATAACAGATATCTGGGTCCAATCTCCGCACAGTCAATTGCTTGAACATGGCGACAGAAACAAAAAGATTCTCATGTTTTAAGGAATCTTCTTTTCTCGCTTATTCTAAAAAAGGGTCTGGGCCACCTAACTTCATTGTTTACGCCCATAGATAATCATAATGATCGAATAACTTCTAACCAAAGCGAAAGTCGTAATTAACTGTGTTTATTTTAACAGCTAGGCAAGAGACAATATGGTATTGAATGAAAAGGTGCCGAGCCGTGGGAAGGCCACACTGTCATTAAACTCTACTACAAGGCATAGGTATTACCTATTAGTTATTAGTATTGTCGCGGGGCGTGCGTGCCGTGCGCCCCACGTGCGTGTCGTGAGTGCGCAGGCGCGTCCGTCGGCTAAAGCGAGTCCTCACCGACGGCTCTTACCGCGACGGAGGGGGGCGGGCGTGATGTTGTTACGGACGGACTTTCGCTCGTCCGGCGCCGGAAGCCCGCTCTTGTGTGTACTTCGCGTCGGGGAGTTGCGCCGTTCTCTTCCTGCGTCGATGTAGAGGGTGCGGGGGGTAGGTGCGGGGGGAGACGTTTTCAAAAGAAACAAGAATGACGTTATCTGTTTAAGCCGTAGTGGACCAGCCAAAGCCTAGCCCTAATCCCCCCTGCCTAGCCCTAATCTTCTTCGCTCTTCTTTCGCGGAGAATCTTCTCTCTTCCTGCTGCAGAAGGTCCTTCCGTCCTGCAGAGTTTCCAGTCTTCAGTCTTGAGTCTTGAGTGTCTTGAGTCTTCAGTCTTCTTTCTTCTTCAGAGTCTTCTTTCTTCTTTTTCTTCTTGGGAGTGCTTCTCTCTGGAGGCCATGTTCGCCGCTAAAACCCCGTTCGGTCCGCTGCCCTTCGGCTTTACCTTAAAGAGAGCCGCATGGCTCTAAGCCCATATTGCCTAACATTTCGACCTAATTTTCACTTTGGCTGACCCATGTCCGGCTAAATCTTTATTTCTTTCCAAAATCTTACATACATGTGTCATACATCGTTACATTCGTCTTAAAAAGTTCTATTAAACCATACAATCCTTATTCTTATATCTAAAAAGACAAAAAAGTTATTCGTAAAAAACATCGTAAAAATACAGCAATTTTGTCCTGTCCTATACTTATTTTCCTTAATAAATCCTAAGTTTAAAACCTTATCCTTATCTATTGTACATAAAAATGTAGAGAAATACTTAATCTATCGATCTACACTAATTATAACAATATATCTTAACTAAATCTATCAAAAATTACAATGAACATATAATTTACATAAACTTCCATAAATCTTACGTAAACCTATTCTCTATCTCTTATTTACATCTTGCATCTCTTTCATATCGTGTTATAATCTTAGCTTACGTCTATTGTGATCCTATCATAATAAACATCGAAATCTTTTAACTAAATACAATACTTCGTAATCATAATTCGATACATAAGGGAAATTAATCTACTTAATTAGACGAGTCGCCGACAAGTATTATGGGTATACGTATGTGCATGTACGTCGTGAACCCATTATTGTCCCACTGTTGAGCACGGGTCTTCTCTTGGAATGAGAGAGTTCTAGGCCATAGTCCACCGCGCTGGCCAAGTGCGAATTGGTGGACTTCACACACCTCCGAGAACTTTTTTTTTTTAAAGAACTCTCGGTTGTGTAGGTTTCCTCACTGTTTTCCTTCACCGAAAAGCTATGATAATTAACTTCTAATACGCACATAAATGTACAGTTATTGTTAAATGTGGGAGACATCTTTGTTGCACCTTCGTTAAAACATTATTGTCCTACTGCTAGGCACGAGTTCTCTCTGAATGAACGCTGAGGACGGCCACCGAGGGAGTTTTAGTGTGCGTTTCACCCTGCGTCCCTCACACGGCATCGAATACCTTTTGAAAGTTTCTCCCTCGAGAACAAAAAAAAAGGTATTAGGTATATCAGAGAATCAGGGTTACCATGGTTTGTGTACAGAGACAGGTATTCCAGTACCCAGAAGAATAGGAATGCTCGAAATTTAGATGTTTGACTGGCCAGGAATTAAACTTGGATTCTTTGCGTTCTGCACAATTTCTCCATGTTAATTCTTAGTACTACCGACTACTATAATTATAATTAATTTCTAATATCTTCTTTACCCTAAAAACAGAATAACTCCAGATCACATGAAGTGGTGGTGCTGATGTGCTGACCACTTAACATACGCTGGCTGGAGAAGGACCTGCGTGACCCCCAGGTGGAGGACAGGCTGGAAATGGCCCAGAACAGCTAACTAACTTATTTTAAAATATCTTTGGCAAATGGAGATGTTCCACCAGGCGAGGTGATCATGCCTGTGGAGCGGCCGTGCTCCGATAGTCGTTGTTCGGAACTTGTAGGTATACATATATGAAGTATATTGAGAATACTTCGATAGCGTGTTTCAGAATACTAATAGCGCCATCTCTTGATGAGTTGCGGGAGGTCGCCCCATATCTGTATTTATTCATTATATAATGGTTCCCATTTTTAATACTATTACTATTTTTCTTATTCTACCGTAGCATATTATATGAACGCATTTAAATAAGTAAAGTTGTATAAAACACGTAAATATTAAATTTCCCACCGCTCTTATTTTCACTGTACTTCTAATAAAACGTTATTTGCAAAGTCGCAGAGGTACAGTGAGTTGCGAAAATATGTGTATAAAATTATTCTTATGTAAATGTCACATATGTTTCTTACCTATTATTTTGTAGTTATTTCATCCGACTAAAGTAGCAAACGAGCAAGCAGTCCACCTGATGGTAAGTGGTCACTGTCGCCCATAGACATGTGTAAGCAATTTCACATAGAATGTGGACTCCATCTGAAGTCAATCACATGTGCATTGCTAATCATGATGATTAACATGGTCGCCTCATACAAAAGTGCTCCTGCAACCACACCCCTCCACCGAAACGTAATCACTGCTTCACGCTAAAAATAAATGGCTAGCTATCTACAACAAGAAATGAGATGCAATAAAAATCAATACTTAAAAAAAATCCAAGTCTCGCAACTCAGTTTTTCTACCGAAAAAAGTTGTGAGATCCTTGTAATACCAATTCGATTATTAATTTATTCAGTCTCTGCTAAAGTCACTCTCTGTCTTAACTTGTTACGTAATATTCTAACCTAACAACATGTTATAGTGACCATATCAATATTAAAAATCTTTAAAGTTTTAAATAAAAAGGTTGACTCGGCAATCGCATGAAAACACAATGTATTGTATCTCACAAGTAATACATTGAAGCTTCTATTTGCTAGAAGTGCCTTAGATTTTCGATGATCTGTCAGTGAGTGAGTGACAAAATAAGGAACTTTGACTCGTTATAACTCTTAAACTACTGGTTAAAATTAAATGAAATTTGAACTGTACCGTTTTCATACAATGCCTTCTTGGCTATTAAAAATTTGATCTTCTACTTTTATCCAGAACGAAGTTATAGGGGGTTGAAAATGGCCCGAATTGCCTTGAGAAAAGTATAGTACGGCCGTGCCGCTTTTTTGCTCGACTTGGCGGAGGCACTGCCGTGCCCCCAGAATCGAATAAAATTTAGAACATAACTTCTAAATAATTAATTTATACATACGCCTGGCCGAGGATGGAACCCCGCACCTATTGCGTATGTAACCATTTTGCAACGTGGGCATCATGATATTTTTGCAGTGAACTGTACATGAACACGCGTCATACGCCAAAGCTTGTGTTTAAATGAAATTGGACTAAAATTACCACTGTTTTCCAGCAAAACGTTATTACTCCCACAACTTTAACTAGACTCTTTAGCTTTCCCAAGATTGTTGTCATCCGTAGAAGTAATTAGTTTTCTGAAACATTACACACTAGCTAACTATATTTTAAACTGATTTGTAAGACTTTTTATGTATTAAGATGTAGCAAGTAGTCGAGCAGTAATAGCCAAATGGTTGAAACTAGCCCTCTCAATCGGGAGGTCCAAGGTTCAAACCCAGGCACGCGCCACTGATTTATGTGCGTATTAGAAATTAATTATCACTGCTTTTCGGTGAAGGAAAACATCGCTAGGAAACCTATATACACCCGAGATTTCTTTAAATAAAAAGGTCTGGGAGATGTTTGAAGTCCAACAATTCGCACTTGGCCAGCGCGGTGGCCTATGGCCTAATACTCTCTCATTCTGAGAGAAGACCCGTGCCCAGCAGTGGGACAATAATGGGTTGATGACAAACAAGCATCTAGCCATGATGCATAGTGGTCACTACCGACCATGCACATCTATAATCCACCCTCGACAAGATTAAGGTTTACGCTGAGAGTGGTTACAAATACGTTGGTACACCTGAAACTAAGTTTAAAGATTTAAAAGATTTAAAGATTTATTATCACCAAAAACAATTATACATTTATATTGTCGTAAACAGCGGCAATAGTATAGACTGTGTCGCCACTATTTACGCCACTAGTTAAAACGCTTAGGATAAATACGTCCCTTAGGTATATACGTCCCTTCCCCCTGTAGTCGGGGATCAGAATAGGGCTACGGTATCCCCTGCCTGTCGTAAGAGGCGACTTAAAGGGGCATCCGGGATTGCGGGCGGCTAGAGTGGGAGCTTGAACCGTCCAGCCAGGCAGGTATAATACATATAATATAGTAGAGAAACACTGATAATTTTAGATTTTTGACCTTTAGGCGGAGCGAAGTTCGCCGGGTCAACTAGTATTTTATATAAAATATATTTATATAAAGCAACTTACAAATAAAATTTTATTTTGATTTGATCAAATGTTTCGTAACTCCTGTGCATGTTATAAATTAATTCGCTCCTCGCTTTATCTTTGTATGAAAACTATTTAGTGTAAAAATCGTAAAACAACTACACGCTTGAAAGTTAATATTTTTTTTAATAAATTTTTCAACGATATGGAAATTTCGTTAATCTGCTTTTATATGACTGTGAACTAAAATCTTCTTAATCAAGAAGATGGTCTCCTCTTGCCCAGTAATGGGACAGTAATGGGTTAACGACATAAAGTTTCAGAACTTTATGTAGAAGTCCCAAGGTTAGTATTCTTAACGATATTTTTATTAATCGTAAACACACGTTTGCACATAACTTCAAAACATGAAGGCTACTGCGAACGACTGTACCTATAATGTTTACTAATATTACAAAAGTACAGTTCTAATTATATTTATACCATCGCGACCTTTCGCAACTCAACAAGAGATGGCGCCACCACGTTCCAATCAAGCTATCGAAGCTTTCTTAACATCCTGCATATATAGTTAGCATAATAGCCGCCTATTGTACCTTAAAATATATATATGTGTCATATTTGTTATATGAATTTTTATGGTGTACAATAAAGAGTTTTTGTATTGTATTGTATAGTTCCGAACATAGACTGTTATCGGACGACGGCTGCTACCTAGGCATCATGACTAACCTTTTTTTTTATCTTACTGAAGTAGTAAACGACCATGCAGTCCTGATGGTAAGTAGTCACTGCCGCCCATGGGCATCTGTAATTAACTACATACAGAACATGGGTTCCATCTGAAGTCAATCACAAATGCGTTGCCACTCCCGAGGACTATGATGGTCGCCTCATGTGAAAGTGTGCCGGCAACCACACCCTTCTTACTGTGGCTTTTTTATATTTACACTATGCCAGCGCGGTGGACTATGGCCTAAACCCTACTATGGATTGCAATCCGGAAAACCGGATCCTGTAATCCGGCGGATCCGGCACAAATTTACACAAACCGGATCCGGTACCAATTCACCACCGGATCCGGAACTCCACCGGATCCGGTGATTGTATATTTTGACAAAGATTTCACATTACAAAAATAATTACCGTTAGATTGAAAAAAAAACGGCCGGATCCGGCCGGATTGAAAATGAGCCACACAATCTGAAAGAAAGACTAATAAGTGTACTACTAAATAACATTTCATTTACAACAGATCAGCATCTCGTGTTGAAAACTCTATTCATATAATACGGGTCAAGTTCTGCAATTCTCCGAATCGATAAGACTCTAGAAATAATCGTTAGGCAACTTTTACCGATCATATATTTTGTAATCGCACAACACAAATAATTGTAAAGTTGTTGAACAACTTACCACCGTATATTTGTAATACACTTACAAATGTACTAATGTTCTGCATTGCAAGTTTATTTACTTAAGATACTCTATGATTGACATCCATCCGTTAGCATTTTGGGTCCAATGCTGGCCAGAGGTCTCCCCGAAATGGCGCCACTCTAACGGGTCATGATTGACAATCAGTACATAGTATAAAACAAAGTCGCTTCCCGCTGTCTGTCCCTATGTATGCCTAGATCTTTAAAACTATGCTATGGATTTTAATGCAGTTTGTTTTAGTAGATAGAGTAATTCAAAAGGTAGTTTTTTATGTATAATCCATGTACAATATAGTGGATGAACAGTGATCATTTTACATTTTTGACTTTAGGTGGTTCTCCGGAAATTCGCTGGGTCAGCTAGTAATAGTATAAAGTAGGTAATAACTCAAGCATTTCTACATCAATCCATTCATACATCAGCTCTTTCAGGACAATTGGACACAGGCCTATCCTTATCGAGGGCCTTCGCTAGTAGCCCGACATGCGTGTTGATGACTGCAGGATATTAATCAAAAAGATGCTGAAAACCATTTCTTAAATACTATCTCTTAGTCACCTCCCATGACATCCACGGTAAGAGTAAGAGGGAGTGGTCTTATTCAAGACCGACACCATTCTGCACATCGCGACTATGTGAGACTGATAGTTTGAAAGATGAAACCTTTTATTGCATGCTTCTTAGTCTGCGGTTGTTAAATTCAGTGCAATCATTTTAATATGGCAGAACTCATTATGTTTAAAGCGCTGTACGACCTCTAGGTATATCTATTCATGTAAGCGACGTCTTCCGCGTAGTATATAAGCATTTTTTGAGTTATATCAGTATCACGTAGCATATAAGTATTCAATTGTATTGTAAAATAAGCGTTTTGTAGTATGTAAGTTTAGTTTATTACTGAATAAATGATTATTAGCATAGAGTAGGGATAAAAATGTATTAGCTAGGTTGTTTTTATTTTAGTAAGTATTAAAAGTAATGAGTAGATAGTAGCTATACATATGGAATATTTGTGAGCCCCGAAATAGGTCGAGACACGTCCGAACCTGTCACAACAGGTAAGGAATTTGTGAGAGCAGGATAGCGAATTGCGAGAGCGGGATGGCAGAGAAATCAAACGCTATTGGCCGAAAGGGCCATTTTACTAGTTATAGTAGTTGACATTTGTTAACCTATTTCGGGGCATATATATAGAACCCAAATGTAGGACCAGCATTCATTCGGAATGCGACATCAGACAAGGAAACAAATAAAAGAAGCTAAGAAAAGGAGCACTGGAGGTTTTATTGGAGAGTATTCTTCGGTCGAGCCGGCACCCACGTATTGCACTTTGGCCTCACACGCCATAATTGCTGGTCCATTCGAGCGCCGGATAGGAAGAAAGAAGCAAACCGAAGATGCCCATCCGTTCAAGATCACCGTCACGCTCCAAGCAAGAAGAACGAAGCTCCGAAGAATCAAGAACAGACTGGTCGATGTATACGCCTGCAGATACAGTAACCGCATCAACGTCCACGGAAGCAAGCACCGCTCATCACACAAGCGCCACCGCCTCGACCGCCGCGTCCAACGCCGCCTCGACTGCCACATCCGCCACCGCCTCGACCGCCGCACCCGCGTTAACCCGCGGAAGAAGAACACGCGCCGCGACGGCCGCGACCACGGCCACCGTCGAACCCACGACGACCGAAGCACCGAGAGCGACGACGACCGCGACGACGACCACGACTACGACATCGAGTAGGACTACGCGCACCGCACCGACTGCGACTACGTCGACGCCCGCAACGATGATGCCCGCACCTGCAAGCACCGAACCACGCGCGCACCTGAAGAACATTGGAAGGCCTAATGTCCCACCGTTCGCGTCTTCAGAAACCGTGGTTCCCCGGACGACCAGATCCTCCAGATCCAGGAAAGCAGAACTCAAAGCGCAAGCGGAACTTCAGAAGAAGCAACTGGTAGCCGCGGAGACCGCCGCGGCACTCGCACGCACCGAACTGGAACTCGCCCAGTACGACTCCGAGGATGAAATGGGGAACGAATATGAAGTCGAACACCAATCGCACGTAGAACAATGGGTGCGACACACGACGTCGTATGTTGAACACGCCGAAGAAAAAGAAGTACCTTCGAGCAAGAGCGAACTCAAGGACCTCGCCGACGCGATCATCACCGCCGCGCGGACAGTACAACCGACATCCGCGCCGCACAAGATATGGGACCTACCCGATTTCAACGGCGCTAATGAAGAATGGCTGCCTTTCAAGAGGTCATATATGGACAGCGCGGAGCAGTTCAACGACGTACAGAATATGGCTCGCTTAAGAAGAACGATAAAAGGAACCGCAAGAGAAGCAATACGAAGCCTGCTCTTCGCGTCGTCGGAACCTCAGGAGATCCTCGCCGCTTTAGAACGCCGCTTCGGAAGACCAGAGCAATTGGTTCTCGTCGAAGTCGAAAAGCTGAAAGAATTATCGCGCATCGGCGATACACCGAGGGACATCTGCGCATTCGCGAGTCAAGTCAGCAACGCAGTCACAACAATAGAAGCATTGAAGAAGGCCCAATACTTGTATTCGCCGGAAATCGCAAGAATCGTCATTGAAAATCTGTCGCCCATACTTCGGTATCGCTGGTTCGACTTCAATGCCAGCGTGGACCACGACGAACCGGAACTAGTGAAGCTCAAAAAGTTTCTGAACTCCGAAGCGGACCTATGCGGATCGTTCGCGCTGCCGGAAATCAATAAGAAAAGATTCGCGCAAAGAAGATTTCCCGTTCATGCGGCGCGAGAAGAAGAAGAGACCCATACGGTAGCAACGTCATCGGAAACGTATAAGAAGAATTGCTTCCATTGCAATGGAGACCACTGGCTCACCGAATGCAGGAAGTTTAAAGAAGCTGCTACCAATGAGAAATGGGAAATAGCAAAACAGAAGCGTTTATGTTTTAAGTGTCTGCGATTGAGACACATACGAACGAATTGCAGAGCGCAACCGTGTAGAAGATGTAAGAAGCCGCACCATACGTTGTTGCACTCGGAGCCTACTCACACAATAGCACCGTCTACGCAACAACAGCAGCTCACGCCGTCACCGTGTAATCAAGCGAAAGAAATTGAAGAAGCTCGACCCGTCTACGCCGCAGCGGACGGAACAAGAGTCTATTTGAAAATGATGCCTGTCGAGATCTATGGACCCAAAGGATCAGCCCGCGTGCTAGCACTACTGGACGAGGGCTCAACGGTTTCACTAGTAGACGCCTCCATCGCCTCACGCATAGGGGCCACCGGGGAAGAAAAGGAACTCATACTGGAAACCGTGGGTGGGAAAATAATTACCAAAGAGAGGTCACAGAAGATGGATCTGAAGATAAGAGGCATACACAGGAAGGACAAGCGAGCTTTGAGAGGCGTGCGCACCGTCGAAGAACTGAAGTTGTCACCCCAATACGTCGACAAGAAGTCAATTGAAGAATGTAACCATTTGAGAAGTCTGAATAACGAATTGGTTTACGAAAAAGAAAGGCCCGCACTGCTCATCGGTCAAGACAACTGGGACCTCATAGTCTCTAGGAAGATCTTGAAGGGAAAACGAAGCGAACCTGTAGCTTCTCTCACGAGCCTAGGTTGGGTACTTCATGGGGGCCACGCCGGGATAACTTCAGTCAACTTCATAAACCACTGTCGAGCTGCTAGCAACGAAGAAACTATTGAAGAATTAATTAAGAAGCACTTCGCGTTAGACTCGATCGGAATACAAGAACGACGTCCTAGCAACGACGCGGATGAACGAGCGCTGACAATACTAAAAGAATCTACAAGGCAGTTACCAGATGGAAGATACGAGTCCGGACTTCTATGGAAATCGGAGAGCGAGACGTTACCAAACAACTACACTCAAGCTCGAAGCAGGCTACTCGGCGTCGAGAAGAAACTGGATAGGGATGCTACACTTAAAGAAGAATACAGCAAGCAACTGAGCAACCTGTTGTCAAGTGGATATGCCGAAGAAGCACCTGAGAATATTACAATAGGTCGGACATTCTATCTCCCACATTTCGCCGTGACGCATCCATTGAAGGGGAAGATTCGCATAGTATTTGACGCTGCCGCCAAGCATGAAGGGAAGAGCCTAAACGATGCATTGCTCCCCGGCCCGGATCTGCTCCAGTCTCTATTTGGGATACTCATACGATTCCGAGAGGGGCCCGTAGCAGTCGTCGCCGATGTTAAAGAAATGTTCCTGCAAATCCAAATTAGAGAGGAAGACCGCGACAGCCTGCGCTTTCTCTGGCGAGGAGAGGACCGAGAATCGAAGCCCAAAGAATACAGAATGAAGTCGGTAATCTTCGGCGCAGCGTCTTCTCCAGCAACCGCCATATACGTGAAGAACACCAACGCGGAGAGACATGCAAGGGAACATCCCAGAGCGGCCCGAGCTATCGTCCGTAACCATTATATGGATGATTACCTACAGAGCTTTTCTACCACGGAGGAGGCGGCATCCGTTGCTGACGAAGTAAACCGAGTGCACAAAAGAGCTGGATTCATTTTGAAGCAATGGGCCAGTAACGAAGCGGAAGCCTTGGCCAAGATCGATGCGAGCGAAAACATAGAAGAGAAAAGACTTGGCCAAGAAGAGAAGACATTGGGTATGAGGTGGCTCGTGCAAGGAGACGCATTAGCTTTTAACGTCGGCCTTAGAAACATACCAATAGAAATCAAGAATGGCAAGAGGAAGCCAACAAAGAGGGAAGTCACCAGCGCCGTGATGTCCACCTTCGACCCGCTGGGACTCGCCGCCCCAGTCCTGGTAATGGGGAAGAAAATGATACAAGACCTCTGGAGATCCGGAGTCCAGTGGGACGAAGAAGTCAACGAGGAACAACATCACGCCTGGGAAGAATACGCCGGAAGCATCGAAGCTCTAAATCATGTCAAGATACCGCGATGTCTGGCGCTTACTACGAGATCGGGCGAAATACATACCTTCGTCGACGCCAGCGAAACCGCATACGCCGCCGCCGTGTATTGGAGATCTACGGTTGACAACGGAGAAGTCAACATCAGGCTGGTGGCTGGGAAGGCGCGAGTGGCACCCGTCAAAGCCACTTCGGTTCCCCGCCTAGAACTGCAAGCTGCGCTATTGGGTGCAAGATTGGCCGCGTCCGTGTGCGAAGAAACCGACCTCACGGTTACTAATAGAGTGTTCTGGTCGGACTCCACGACGGTTCTACAATGGCTGAAAGCAGACCCGCGACGCTTCAAGGTGTTCGTCGCGCACAGACTCGCCGCCATAGAAGAGCTCTCCAAGCCGAACGAGTGGAGATGGGTACCAACCAAGGACAATCCAGCTGACGACGCGACTAGGAACGCCCCGCGAGACTTTAACAAAGAGTCAAGATGGTTCAGAGGTCCTGCATTCCTTTACGGCCCGAAGTCTGACTGGCCCGTGAAGGAAATACGCAAGCAAGAAGGCGACTCAGAAATAAAAAAGAAGAACGCCTGCACCATCGCCGTAGTCAAAGAAAAAGAAAGGTTGATAGACTCCAGCAAGTTCAGCAATTGGTGGCGCCTGCTAAGAACAATGGCGAGGGTACACATGTTCATAGATATGTGTCGAAGTAAAGTCGACAAAGAACGCTCCGAAAATAAGAATGATAAAGCCCGCCTGCCCATTGACAGAAAGTATTTGAAAAAGGCGGAAGTTACACTGATAAGAAGCAGTCAAGAGGAATCGTTCGAGCGCGAAATAAATAGCGTACGGAAGAATAAACCGATTGAACGCTCAAGCCGCCTAAGAAACATCGACGTCGCGCTTAGTGAAGATGGGATTCTACGACTTCGAAGCCGGACGTCGAAGATCGAAGCCAGCAAACAAGGACTGCCGATCCTAGATGGAAGAGAACGCACGACCCGACTCATCGTAGAACACTATCACCGACATTTGTTTCATGGCAGTCACGCTACGGTCATTAACGAGCTACGGCAGAAGTACTGGATTATATCGCTACGCGAGGCTGTAAGGAAGATCGCCTTCGAGTGTCAATGGTGCAAGATGCGAAGAACGAAACCGCAGATTCCACCACTGGGCGACTTACCACACGAGCGACTAGCACATCACCAGCCTCCTTTCACCTGCGCAGCCGTGGACTACTTCGGACCGATGCATGTAACAATTGGTCGACGACGCGAGAAACGTTGGGGTGCTCTCTTCACGTGCCTTACTACTAGAGCAATACACCTAGAATTAGCCTCGTCTCTCAGTACAAGCTCTATGATTATGGCCTTACGACGGTTGGCAGCTCGGCGGGGAAGCCCTCGCGTCATCTTCAGTGACAACGGCACGAACTTCGTTGGAGCGAATAACGAACTGAAAACTGAAATTAAGAAAATAAAAAACGAAGACCTCGTCGAGTCCGCGGAACGAGAAGGTATAACATGGAAATTCATCCCACCAGGGGCTCCACACATGGGGGGAGCATGGGAGAGAATGGTGCGCTCGGTGAAAACCGCACTGATCGCCGTCCTCGGAGAGAAGAGTCCGCCTGAAGAGGTCCTTTACACCCTGCTGACCGAAGTCGAACACACGGTCAATTCCCGTCCTCTAACACACCTGAGCGCCGATCCCCGAGATGAAGAAAGCCTGACTCCGAACCACTTCTTAATGGGCAGATCCTGCGGTGCCGCGGTCCTCGGGGAGTTTGACGACTCCTGCCTCGTGGGGAAGGCGGACTGGAAGACAGTACAGCAGATGGCGAATCATTTCTGGTCCAGGTGGATGAGGGAATATCTTCCTACCCTCATGCCGCGGAAGATCGACAAATCAACAGACTTCCGCGAGGGCGACGTGGTTATCATCGCAGACGCTACGCTCCCGCGCAACACATGGCCGCGGGGACAGATCGAGAGCACGTTTCCGGGTCCTGATGGGAGAGTCCGCATCGTCAACGTACGCACCAAGGGAGGAGTGCTGAGACGACCGGTGTCCCGCCTCATCCTGATGAACAAGACGCCGCAACCCGAAGATGAAGTGTGCGGACCGCCGGACACTGGGGGGAGATTGTAAGCGACGTCTTCCGCGTAGTATATAAGCATTTTTTGAGTTATATCAGTATCACGTAGCATATAAGTATTCAATTGTATTGTAAAATAAGCGTTTTGTAGTATGTAAGTTTAGTTTATTACTGAATAAATGATTATTAGCATAGAGTAGGGATAAAAATGTATTAGCTAGGTTGTTTTTATTTTAGTAAGTATTAAAAGTAATGAGTAGATAGTAGCTATACATATGGAATATTTGTGAGCCCCGAAATAGGTCGAGACACGTCCGAACCTGTCACAACAGGTAAGGAATTTGTGAGAGCAGGATAGCGAATTGCGAGAGCGGGATGGCAGAGAAATCAAACGCTATTGGCCGAAAGGGCCATTTTACTAGTTATAGTAGTTGACATTTGTTAACCTATTTCGGGGCATATATATAGAACCCAAATGTAGGACCAGCATTCATTCGGAATGCGACATCAGACAAGGAAACAAATAAAAGAAGCTAAGAAAAGGAGCACTGGAGGTTTTATTGGAGAGTATTCTTCGGTCGAGCCGGCACCCACGTATTGCACTTTGGCCTCACACGCCATAATTCATATCATATAACTACAGTATTAAACACGATAGTATATTCTAAATTGACCAATAAAAAACACGCTTTCTGCACTCATAGCCCCAAACTAGAATTTTCTCCTGTGTCGTGGGTACCATGGATACGCACAAGACGAATACATAAACATCCAGACCCAGAACTAAACATCATTCAGGCCTGTCTGGCCGGGAATCGAACCCGGGACACATTGCGCGTGAGACCGGTATCGTAACCGCACCGGGTCGCAAAAATAAGGTAGGGACTTACACGATGCGTTCCAACTTAGTCCCCAAGGTTAGTAACGCATTTGTGATATATATCTCAATGCATCAAATTGCATATGGCATTCAAAACGCCCATATTGGAGAGTCGCTTATCATAAGATGTATTGCATGTTTGTTTACTAATTAAACTTTATAAAATGTCAGCCTATTTTAGTATCAATGAAATGTACGTACTAGTTTACCATCTAAGGATATACCTGAGCGTGGATTTATTCATTTGCTCAATACGTACAATTAGTTCAAGACTAATACATTATTCATATTTCTCTATACAAATCCTTACGTTTACAGCATTGACCATTTTGCCAAATCACTATGGCGCGGACATTAATTATTAAAATCGTTCTACTACGACAACTAGTCATAGTTATAAAGCAAAATCAATGTACGTACTCGTATTTAATAAGGCAATTACATTTTAGTAACAAAAAATCATATAGTAGGTATATATTTTAAATTAAATGGAATGTAACTCGATCTCGATAATTAGTTATTGATTCAGACTTGTCGGTCACAGAAATCCCACCGAAATTAAACTAGATAAAGAATAAACGTGCTTTTTGATATGATAAACATGCTGCGATACTTGTACGTACCTATTATACATAAGGAAACTATATATGCCTAAGGAAAAATAAAAGCTTTTAAAATAGATTGGATTTACTAAGCGGCATTTAAAAACCATAACGCGTTTATGACATATACATCAATGATCGTCATTGATAATAATGTGTATTACAACTTTTATATTATTGATAAAGTAAGCTGTGAATATCCACCAATTCGCACTTGGCCAGCGCGGTGGACTATGGCCTAAAAAACTCTCTCATTCTGAGAGAAGGCCCGTGCCCAGCAGTGAGACAATAATGGGTTGTACCCAAGCTGTAAATGTTATATTTTCTTTGATTAAAATAATTTAATTTAACGTTATTTATGTATAAACATAAATAACGTTTGGGATAGTGATTTTATATAAATATTATCTTTATGCAGTATTCTCAATAAACTGAAATTTTGCCAAATCTTACATTCCCCCATGCGCGCATTATTCGTAAAAGCTAATATAAAAGCGTATTGAAAAGGTATCACTATTTTCCGCTCTAGATGTTAATATATCATTAGCAAATCTTTCTTGTACCAAATAGGTACCAAAGTACCAAATAATATACATTCTCACATCACAACTACTTATTTATCCGAATCTTAATTATCAATTTGTTTCATCATCTTAGAACTGCCTACCTTTGACAACCCATGACAAATTATCTATTATTATTTTAAGGTTTTAGTTAGGTACATAATTCAATAGTTTAAATGAGGTTTCATGTAAATATTATCGTACAAGTATAACAATATCAGTATTTTGAGAACGCTTACAATAGGGATTAGTGTTAGAGGGAATATTAATCAAAAATATTACGTGTTCTACTCCACTTTTTCCACCGGATAAAACTGCATAATCTTCAAGCCCAGATTCCATTCCACTTGAGCATCACTCTCACTTTTCGTATTCAGACCGACATCATTACGAGCGCAGTCGATGTCGTTTTTTAGTGGAACGTTGCTAAGAGTTTTACCTTCTATTTGTTTGTTTACTAACATTAGCGGAATTATATAACGTTTACGCAACCGACACGCATCATTGCACGCACGGAACGGAACCAGGCAATGCGTGCAAGAAGTTTCGATTTTCGTTTTTTAAAGGAATATAATTATAATCGCTAACGTTAAGTGGGACAAAGTTATTGATGCACATACGAGTAAGTACTATTAGATCCAGTAGGGAAGGCCTAAGGAGCTCATCCTTCCCTCCTGCTCTCCTAAACTAAAAGGCAGCAGCAGGACGACATTTTTTATTTCGCTACATTTTTTTTAATCCTTCCTTGAACCCTGCCCTCAAAGAAAATCCTGGGTCTGCCACTGCAGAGGCGACTAAAAGGGGCTTCCGGGGTTGCGGGCGGCTAGAGTAGGAGCTCGAACCTTTCTGTCAGACGACGACGCCGGGAAGGACGGCGGTATACCGTCGTCAAGACCAGATGGAACGGTGGGCCCAGATGCTCAAATAGGAGCCCGATGGGGCAACGCTCTTAGAAGGCTTCGGTTGCGTTCCTTGTGGATATCCCGGAATCCTCTTTGTTACGCTGAAGACGGCCACCGGAGAGGATTTAACGCGGTAAGAATCCCACATAATCCTGCGTCGATCCCACGGGTACCTTTTGAAGGTTTCCCCCTCGAGAAAAAAAAAGGGTCTGCCACTGCATATAGGTGTTGTTCAACATAGGATGATATTACCCACCCGAGTTCAACTAAAAATTGGACGCTACCCTTGATAACTAAATAGGAACGCCTCATATGTATAAAATGTTTATCATTTTTGTGATAAATTTAATTCGTCTTCCTTTTACAGTAGCACGAATGTACGTAATACCTTCACCTATTATAGTACTACACATGTTATTTAGTTACGTTTTAATTTTGAGTACTGCTATGTGTCTTTTCTTTGTATTCTATTTTACCGATCTAAATGCTCGTCGTATTGGGGCACACTGAAAATCAGTGGCCGTGGTTCGCCGCTATGAGGCTGAGTGTGGACCCTTTTGTTATTTATGCCACATTATGTTGTAGTATTTTCACAAATAAATATTTCTTTCTTTCTTTTCTATTCCTTACCATTATCATTCCTTACCACAACAGGCTTTGAGTCTTATTCTGCAGATATAATTGTTGTACATTCAGAATCAAACCATTCTGAATGTACAACTACCTTTAACTTCCAGCCATCTTTAAATTCCAGTCACTACCACATCGCAAAGGTTTTATAGTGGTCTATTCCTTATAAGACGTGAACAAATTGCCACCCATTGTGTACCCGAGTTTATTATGTAAATGTATTATTGTTTATTTGTAAACATTAATTAACGTCATGGAATATGAAACGCTTCACAAAATGCTATTACATTTTGTGCATAAAATGGATAATAAGTAAGGTTTAACTAGCCTTTAACTCGTGGCTTCACTGGGTTTACGGCTATATTCAATGTTGAATTCTTACTTATATAAAAATATAAAGTATCACGTTTCTTCACAAACCTCGCTTCATATAATGCTATGTTAGCAGAAAGATATTTTTAGAAGAATATTCTAATCATTCTTCGAAATGTCTATTGTTATGTTTGCAAAAAGATATTGCAAATATAGCAACAATAGACATTTTTATTTTTTTTAATTTTGATCTGTCTGCTTGTCTGTGTTTGAAATTAACTTTAAATTTAATAGGTCGTGTTTCGATCCGATGGTAGTGTAAGAAAAAAATCCACGACCGCCACTCCCATATGAATTACTGCCTAATATCGGCAGTGTTATGCTGTGTTCAGGTCTAAAATGTGGTAGATGACTTATCCTAAGCGTTTCGACTTAGTCTCTATCTTATAGATCTTATTTTCTTCTCTCGTCACCCCATTATTGTCCCACTGCTGGGCACGGGTCTTCTCTCAGAATGAGAGAGTTTAGGCCATAGTCCACCGCGCTAGCCAAGTGCGAATTGGTGGACTTCACACTCCTCCGAGAACTTTTTTTTTTAAAGAACTCTCGGGTGTGTAGGTTTCCTCACGATGTTTTCCTTCACCGAAAAGCAGTGATAATTAATTTCTAATACGCACATGAATCAGTGGTGCGTGCCTGGGTTTGAACCTCGGATCTCCCGATCGAGAGGGCAAGTTTCAACCATTAGGCTATCACTGCTCGCTGCTGCTGCTTATTTTCTTATTTGGAGTTTATTACAGATCCATAGGCGACAGTGGCCATTTACCACATGGTAAATGGCCACTGTCGCCTATGGATGCATGCTCGTTTATACTTCCGTATTATAAAATAAAATAATAAAAAATTACTACAAAGAGAGGTCTGTTATAATAGTTAAAACGCAAGAGATGTGGCGGTGGGAGATTAGAAATTTAATGGCTAATTACTCGAGCACTTTCCCAAAGTTAAACATATGTTAATAGGAATAGTAGCCATTTATTTTTGGGATCAAGAGCAGTTACTTTTCTTTCGTAATATATCTATTCGAATCGTCTTTTAGTTATGTTTTTCTTTGACTCGCTATACAACCTTAAAGGCTTGAAGAATTGTATATAATAGTTATATTGGAAGTGCCTCAGTTTGCAGACTGATATACTCTGTATATTTTTTATATGGCGTTTGCGATTTTAAAAAATGAGGATTATCTCCTAACAATATGGGTATTAAATGAAATCTAGTAAATAGACAATTACAAAAAATATACTAATGGTCACGTCTAGATCTTTAACTATTTATGATATTTGTGTATTTATGTTCTATGTATGTGTTTGCAAAATCTTTGCGAAATCCGACCGGTACTTTTGGCGTGAAAATGTACACACACATACATCCTCACAAACTTTCGTATTTATAATTTTAATAGGATATTATACCTTCCATCACTATCACTACATAGTATGAAACAAAGTTGCTTCCCGCTGTCCCTATGTATGCTTAAATCTTATAAACTACGCTACGGATTTTAATGCAAATTTTTTAATAGATGGAGTGATTCAACAGTAAGGTTTTACATGAGTTTTATATTACGAAACACTTTTAGATGAGGCGACCATCATAGTCCTCGGGAGTTTGTGTGTTTGACACGCATCTGTGTTTGACTTCAGATAGAACCCATGTTCTGTATGAAGTTGATTATAGATGTCGCAGAGCGGCAGTGACCACTTACCATCAGGTGGACTGCATGCTCGTTTGCTACTTCAGTCAAATAAAAAAAGGGTTTTATGTATAATAAATGCATTATGCATTTGCAAATGCATTATGCATTTATTATAGTGAAGGAACACTGATAATTTTTGACCTTTAGGCGGAACGAAGTTCGCGGAGTCAGGTAGTTTTAATATATTTCATTATTATAGTACTAATTTTTCTATTTGTAGCATTTCTTTTTTCTTAATCTGAACATTTACATGATCGACATAATATGTGAGCGTTTTTAACGATCATTTTTATTTGGTATTAAATTATACGCTTGTATGTACCCAATAATTCTTCTACTTCCATATTAGTAATGCGCTGAATACACCTGATATAAATGAAGCAAAAATGGACTTCCTTCGGAACTGAGTATGGACCGGAGCTGCCAATTACGCAAGGTCGCGTCATTAAGTGAATGTAATCTTAAACGTGTTGTCTGTAAAACCTTAAAGATCGAGCCGTGGGTTGCGTGCGGGTTCCGTAATTTAATTAAGGTTTTTAAAGACAGTTTAAATTTGTAGGGTTTGATACTTTGAAGCGTTTAAATTATATGCTGTTAAATTATTTCTTGTTACTCGCTCCTTTTTGCAAGCAGTCTTCGCCTAGGTATAAATGTAGTTGCACTTAGCTTTTCCGTATTGTATGTTATAGGTGATCAAAAATAAATAAATAAATATGAATTATTTTACCTATTTAGTTTACACTTAAGCATTATAAATTTAGATAGGTAGTAGAGCCAGCTCGGTTTAACTGGGTAGGTACCAGCGTCACACCTATTTCCAGCGTTGAGCGGTTTATACGTTTTATTGAGCGTGGATGCCAGTAGGCTTAAAAGGCGATCATCGTACTCTATCTATCACATAAAGTATTTTTCTTATCTTTATAAGGTGTCCAAAGGTATATAGTTCTACCGGAAATGTATCAATGTCACATCTCTTTTTATGATGAAGCGGTTCTTGTGTTTCGGTGGATGGTTGTGGTTACCAACTTACTTCTCAGAAGGCAACTAGTATCTAGACTATCGCAAGTAGCAACGAATTTGTGGCGAACTTCAGATAGAATAGATCCATATTATGTTGCTTACAGGTGTCCATGGACGACAGTGATCACTTACCGTCAGGTGTACTGCAAGCTCTTTTGCTGGTACAATATTCTAAAAAAAAGACGAATGAGAAACGTTATAAATACCAAATATTTTTTAAAATTTACATCTAAGGCATTTTTCCTGTATAAAAGTAGAACACAACAGCGCTAAACACTTCCTTTAGACAGCGACTGCAAGTTCCTCGCCGGACGGAACGAACCCACAATGTATGTTTTTTGTTTTAGTACTGTACAAATAAGCACATGTATTTTTCCATCTATCCTATACGTCAGCCTTTGGAGGTACTGCTAGACTTGGCTTCTTTATCAGATTATTACCAGTGTAGTTCGACTGGGGAGATACCACCGCCACACCTATTTCTAGCGTGAAGCATTCCTTGCGTTTTTATGGAAGGGTGTGGTCGTCATACTTTTATATGAGGCGACCATCTCAGTCCTCGGAAGTAGCAACGCATCTGTGATTGCCTTCAGATAGAACCTATGTTTTATTTGAGATTGCTTACAGGTGTCCATGGGCGGCAGTGACCACTTACCATCAGGTGGACTGCATGCTCTTTGCTCCTTTATCATAAAAAAACCACACCTGTCCACCGAAACGCTACAACTGTTTGAAGTAGTATGACGATGGAACTTCTCCGGACGAATGCCTCCTAGACTTCCACTTGGTTGAGATTGACGATGAGAGGGATTGATGCTATTCAGGACACCACATGACATACGACACAATAGGTTTTTAATATACCTATATCTATACAATTTTAATATACCATAGTAATTTACTAGCTATTATCGTGGCATCTTCTAATTTATATTTTACTAGTTGACCCGCCTTAAAGTAAAAAATCTAAAATTATCAGTGTTTCTTTATTATATTATGCATATATTATACATAGAATTCACTCTACCTATTAAAAAAACTGAATTAAAATCAGTAGCGTAGTTTTAAAGATTTATGATTCTAAGCATAGACAGCGGAAAGCGATTTTGTTTTACACTATGTAGTGAAGATCATGATTATGTCATAGCTGTAAGGATTCATTATTGGTTCAATTTAAGCGGAACTCTAAAAAAGCGCAAGTATAAGTGTTATAAATGGTCGAATTAAATATTCAAGGTTCACACCAAAAATTCACATGAGTTTCCGTAAACTTATTGGGGTCAGCATTAAAAGGCCCTGCAGTTAATACAACTTTCTAAGATAAGGCCACCTTGTTTGAAGATCTGCGCATTCGTAGGTCAAAATTACTGTTTTAACAACAAAAACGTCAAGTATAGTCCATAGTAGGTTTGGCTATTACTTTGTAAACACGTTATTATATTTTTTAAATCATATGTTTGCGTATTACTTCACAAATTATAAAGTGTCTTTGAATCAATTTAATTGATTATTTACTAATTGAGGTAATTTCTATCAAAACGCAAGTAGGTCTCCCATTTTTCCAAATCAAGTTTGATGTTTTAAAGTCAGTTATCGTTAACTACGACCTATGGAATTATTGTAAAGAAATCTATAATATATTTTTATATGTATGAAATCTAGGAAATGCTTTTGGTTAGTGCGGACGTTATTTTGAAGTTTTTCACACACAAACACACTCAAAGACGAACACAGAAATACCCAGCCCAAAATAGAAATTAAAATTTATCATTCCGATATTTTTTTGGGTCATATACGAAACCGAAACCCGTAAACTTGCATTACACATAAAATATATATTAAAGACCTACAATAATCATCGCTATCATTAAAGAGGGTGTCTAAATAGCAGAAATACCCTACAGTCGAATACCATATTAGAGGTATCGCGGGTATTAGAGGTATCGCGGGTCGTCAAATATGGTATACCATATACCATATTTGACGACCCGCGTGGTGCAGCGGTCACCGTACCAGTCTGACACGCAGTGGGTCCCGGGTTCGATTCCCGGCCAGCCAGGTATCTGAATTATGAGTTTAGATTCTTGTTCTGGGTCTGGGTGTTTGTGTATTCGTCTTTGTGTGTTTCCATGGCACCCACGACACAGGAGAAAATCCTACTGTGGGGCTATGAGTGTAGAAAGCGTTTAAGTTTAAGTTTAAGAGGGCAATAATAATTATTATTAAGAAGTACAGGAGTATTCCAAAAATCGGACACTAATAATTGGATTAAATTCAGCTTACAAGATATGACCTAAACATACTTACATTCATATTAAATAAAAGCTTTTAAAGTATAAGTTCAAACCGACGATCACAAGAACTATTTCTGAGAACCTCATTTTCGATTTTCTATCACTAATACCATGACAAACAAACAGAACTTCCTATAACTAATACGAAACGTCTTCCTTGTCTGTGCATTACGTGACTTATCGTTACGACATAGGTCGCTCGCTTGTTTTTATATCAGATTCCGTATATAAACGGAAATCGTGTCTGTTCGTTTATCTATAATATATAAGTGACGATACGATTCAACAAATCTATAATAATATTATAAAGCTGAAGAGTTTGTTTGTTTGTTTGAACGCGCTAATCTCAGGAACTACTGGTTCGAATTGAAAAGTTCTTTTTATGTTGAATAGACCATTTATCGAGGAAGGCTTTAGGCTATATATATATATATTATAAACGCGAGTGAAACCGCGGGAACTGCTAGTTTATGATATTAAGATAAAAACAGTTTTATAAATTCTATAGATTTCCTGTATTAATCTGGAGAAAAATTGGACTGTTTGGAAGGATTTTAATTTAAAGACTATTAGACTACTACTATTTTAAAGGTGGTAGAACTCTTTATGAATGGACTCCTGAAGCACTACGGCTTTATCTATTTCTACGCTCTGGTCTGGTCAGACCAGTGCTATGGTTTAGTCGGGATGTTGTAGGGTCTTTGTAGACGTA
This sequence comes from Spicauda simplicius, assembly GCA_949699795.1. Taxonomy (NCBI): domain Eukaryota; kingdom Metazoa; phylum Arthropoda; class Insecta; order Lepidoptera; family Hesperiidae; genus Spicauda; species Spicauda simplicius. The sequence continues at coordinate 16,140,484 of OX453070.1, read as the reverse complement.
TGGTATACCGGCAAGAGATACATATGTACAGTCAACTCTCGTTAAATCAGACTCGAGGCACTTAAAATATCCGAATAATTATATTTTTTTTTTTTATTTGACTGAAGTAGCAAACGAGCATGCAGTCCACCTGATGGTAAGTGGTCACTGCCGCTCATAGACACCTGTAATCAACTTCATACAGAACATGGGTTCTATCTGAAGTCAAACACAGATGCGTTGCTACTCCCGAGGACTATGATGGTCGCCTCATGTAAAAGTGTGCCGGCAACCACACCCTTCTATCGAAACGCAAGAAATGCTTCACGCTAGAAATAGGTGTGGCGGTGGTACTTCCCCGGTCGAACTACACTGGTTCTACCACCTTCTAATTCTATTCCGAATTATCGAGTGTTTGAATATCAAATAGAAATTTATTCGAAGCGTTCTTGCGTAGTCTTGAAAGATGGCAGCACATTTTGACTAACCTAGGACCAGACTCTCATTTGGGGTTGATTACACATGTCCAAGTACCTATAGCAGTAAGCATTTGCAATATTAAAAAAAACACGCTTTCTAAGTGTAGAATTTCTATGAGTGCATAGCCCCACACTAGAATTTTCTTCTGTGTCGTGGGTACCATGGACACACACAAGACGAATACACAAACACCCAGACTCAGAACATGAATCTAAACTCTAAATACCTGTCTGGTCGGGAATCGACCCCAGGACCCATTGCGCATCAGAACGGTATGGTAACCGTTCTGCTACGCGGGTCTTCAATAATTAAACTTAGTCTTACCTCTAAAATATAAAAATCTTCCTGTACCAAAATCAAAAAAGTCTAACAAAATTTCGTTGAGAAAGTTATGCATGCGAGAAATTGTAACGTAATTCCATATGAGTTTCCGTATGAACGGAATTTTTCATTCCCAAACAACATACACATATCAAAAAAGGTGGGTAGTCCCGCACCGGGGAGTTTATTAGTTACACAATGTTTTCTATATTAAAATGTGCGATATTGTATGCGCAGAGCAGATTAATTGTCCCTGTAGTTCCGGGATCAGAATAGGGCTATGGCATCCCCTGCCTGTCGTAAGAGGCGACTAACAGGGGCTTCCGGAGTTGCAGGCGGCTAGAGTGGGAGCTTGAACCGTTCGGTCAGGCGATCCTGGGAAGGACGGCGGTATGTGTGGTCGCATACCGTCGTAAATACTAGTCGGAGCGGTGGGCCCAGCCGCCCATCTGGGAGGTGCCCGATGGGGCTACGCGCTCAGAGGATTCCGGTTGCGGTCATTTCGAAGTCCCGGAATCCTCTTTATAGCGCCGAGGATGGCCACTGTCGGCGACTCGTCTAATTAACTAGATTAAGTTCCCTTATGTTGTAAGATTTTATGATGATTGTATTGATAATAACTTTTACGAACTATGTTACGAATTTAGTTAAGAGAAATGTTTTTGAAGTGTTCATTACGATAGGATCACAATAGACGTAAGCTATGATTATAACACGATATGAAAGAGATGCAAGATGTAAATAAGAGATAGAGAATAGGTTTACGTAAGATTTATGGAAGTTTATGTAAATTATATGTTCATTGTAATTCTTGATAGATTTAGTTAAGATATATTGTTATAATTAGTGTAGATCGATAGATTAAGCATTTCTCTACATTTTTATATACAATAGATAAGGATAAGGTTTAGAACTTAGGATTTATTAAGGAAAATAAGTGTAGGATAAGACAAAATTGCTATGTTTTTACGATGTTTTTTATGAATAACTTTTTTGTCTTTCTAGATATAAGAATAAGGATTGTATGGTTTAATAGAACTTTTTAAGACGAATCTGATAATGTATGACACATTAATGTAAGACTTTGGGGAATAATAAAGAATTAGCCGGACATGGGTCAGCCAAAGTGAAAATTATGTCGAAATGTTAGGCAATATGGGCTTAGAGCCATGCGGCTCTCTTTAAGGTAAAGCCGAAGGGCAGCGGACTCAACGGGGTTTTAGCGCCGAACATGGCCTCCAGAGAGAAGCACTCCCAAGAAGAAAAGAAGAAAAAGAAGAAAGAAGACTCTGAAGAAGAAAGAAGACTCAAGACACTGAAGACTGAAGACTGGAAACTCTGCAGGACGGAAGGACCTTCTGCAGCAGGAAGAGAGAAGATTCTCCGCGACAGAAGAGCGAAGAATATTAGGGCTAGGCAAGGGGGATTAGGGCTAGGCTTTGGCTGGTCCATTAAGGCTTAGACAAAAAACGTCATTCTTGTTTCTTTTGAAAACGTCTCCTCCCCCCGCACCTACCCCCCGCACCCTCTACATCGACGCGGCAAGAGAACGGCGCAACTCCCCGACGCGAAGTACACACACGAGCGGGCTTCCGGCGCCGGACGAGCGAAAGTCCGTCCGTATCTACATCACGCCCGCCCCCCTCCGTCGCGGTAAGAGCCGTCGGTGAGGACGCGCTTTAGCCGACGGACGCGTCTGCGCACTCACGACAACGCACGTGGGGCGCACGGCACGCACGCCCCGCGACATCTGCTGGTCCTTCGAGCCGGATCTTCGTGTATTTCGTCGAGACATCGGGTTACTGACGTCGTCATGCCTGTCACCAGGAGCCAGAGGGGTACCTCGCCGCCGAACCAGTCGACTGCGCCCCGTGCTGAAGAAGAGGCACAAGGGACAACTGACTCTTCGGGAACGTCGGGAACCTCGGGCACAACTACAGAGGGAACGCTAACTACGTACGAGTCAAGAGTCACTACAGAGACGGAAGTTGCTGCTCCTGCTGCTCCAGCTGCTGCAACGGCAGCACCTGCAGCAAAGAAGAAGACTCGCTCCGTCGTGTCCACGGGACGTCGGGAACGGGAAGCCAAGCTGGAATTGGCGCGCCGACAACTAGACGAAGCGAAGGCAGCAGCGGAACTCGCCCGGGCCCAATGGGAGTTGGCCCAGGTGGAAGATGAAGAGTCCGAAGTTGAAGAAGAGAATCCTGCATGGGACGCCAATGTCCAGACATGGGTGCAGTCGACGGTCGGTCGGATGTCCGAAGAGGTACGTCGGGGGGAGGTGCCCAAGGAGGGGCACCAGCAAGGCACGTCCAAGGAGGGGCGCGCCATCCAACCTCCAATTGCCGCCGTCAAGCCAGAGGACCAAGAGGAACCTTCAACAAACGGGACCAGGGATTTAGCGGAGGCCATCATCAAGGCAATCAGCGCGGCGCCACGGAGTGCGCCGAGCTACGTGCACGAGTTGCCGGACTTCGACGGGAGAAGTGAAGAGTGGATCGCCTTCAGGACGGTGTATGAAGACACTGCGCCTATGTTTACAGATGCCCTCAACATGGCGCGGCTGCGGCGGTCCATCAAGGGTGCGGCACGGGAGGTGGTGAAGAGTCTCCTGTATTCGGAGTGCCCACCGGAAGAAATATTGGAAGCTCTTCGTCGGAGGTTCGGAAGACCTGAAGCCCTGATCCTGATGGAGTTGGAGAAGGTGAAGAACCTGCCACGCATCACGGAAGGTGCGCGCGACGTCTGCGTGTTTGCCAGCCGGGTGAACAACACTGTCGCGACAATTCGGGGGCTTCGAAGACCGCAGTACCTACACTCGCCGGAGATGGTAAAGACCATCGTGGACAAGATGCCGGCGGTGCTGCGCTATCGGTGGTACGACTATGCCGCCGATAAAGAAGAGGAAGATCCGGACCTGGTGCTAATGATGAAGTTCCTCAACAGGGAAGCGGACCGGTGTGGACCCTACGCGACGCAGGAGACTGTGCACCAGAGGCAGCCTCCCCGGCGTCAATTCGCACACACCACGTCTGATCGGGTCGAAGAAGAACGGAAGACCTCCTGTCCACATTGCCAGAACGAGCATCACCTCCACGAGTGCCGCAAGTTTTTGCGACTACCGGTAAGAGAAAGGTGGGACGTCGCTAAGAAGTCACGGATGTGTTACAGGTGTCTGCAAGGGCGGCATCAGAAGGAGACATGTCGGCGTCCTCCCTGCAAGGTGTGCAACTGGTGGCACCACTTCGTGCTTCACGAGCAACGGGGGCCCAGCCCGAAGCGCGAAGAGAAGAAAGAAGTTGCCAACAACGTGATGCTCCCGGTGAATGCGGCAAGGACAGGAAGGGCGTATCTGAAGATGGTTCCAGTCGAGTTGTACGGGCCAAGGGGGGCTGCCAAGGTGCTGGCGCTGCTGGACGAGGGTTCGACGGTCACGCTGCTCGACGCGGCGGTCGCGCGGCGAATTGGACTCAAGGGACCCATGGAGGCGCTCACCCTAGAAACCGTTGGAGGAAGAACCATCACCAAGGAAGACTCCATGAAGTTGAATATGAAGGTCAAGGGATTGCACCAGGACAAGAAGAGGACCATCTCTGGGGCACGCACGATCGATGATATTAACCTGACGCCTCAGAGATTGGACAAGAAGAAGATTGAGCAGTGTGCTCACCTCAAGTCGATGGCTGACCAGTTGTACTACGAAGAGGAATCACCCAAGCTGCTGATTGGGCAAGACAACTGGGAGCTCATCGTGTCCAGAGCCACGCGCAAGGGGAAGCGAAGTCAACCCGTAGCATCATTGACCTATCTGGGATGGGTGCTACACGGGTCCAACGGAGCAACGTCGAGACCCGTGAACTTCGAGACCAACGCGCACTTGTCTTCAAGAGAAGAAGAATTCGGCAAGGACATCGCACGGAAGGGGAATCTTCTCAGCAGGAGCAACAAGGAAGATTGGCAGAAACCACACACCTTCAAGAAGAAGCCCAAGGGAATGGAGAAAGGGGGGTCGACTGTGGGGGCGCAGCCCGTCGATCAGCATCCAGATCCAGACCCAGCCAAGTTCGCAAGATGGACGCAACTGGTGGGGGCAACAGCAAGGTTACTGCAGATGAAGAAGAATCAAGAGAGAAGATATACTCCCCTCGAACACGACAAGATACAGGAAGCCGAAGAGATCCTGTTAAGAAGAAGCCAAGAAGAGAGCTTCCAAGAAGAAGTACTCTGCGTCAGGGAAGGGAAGCCGTTGAAGAAGGAAAGCCGGCTTAAGGAACTGGACGTCGTCATGGAAGATGGACTACTACGACTCCGGGAAAGAATCGACGCAGCAGTACACACTCGGCAAGAGAAGGGACCTGTGGTGCTGGATAGCCAGCATCACATCACCGGGCTGCTCATCACATACTACCATGAGAAGTTGGGTCATGGTAACCACGCAACGGTGATCAACGAGTTGAGGCGACGCTACTGGATCCTGGGACTACGGTCTGCGGTCAAGTCGACGGTTCATCGGTGTCAATGGTGCAGGAAGCGCCGTGGCACGCAAGAGCTCCAGCAGCTGGGGAAGTTCCCGCTGGAGACCTCACGAGGGGGAGAATCGCGGTTCAAGCCAAGAAGCCGTCACGAACCTCAACAAAAAAGACATCATCACCGCGGCAAAGAAGATGGGCATCAGGTGGGAACTTATACCACCTGGGGCCCCCAGCAGGGAGGGCACGTGGGATCGCCTCGTCTGGTCCCTAACAAGGACCCTGGCGGCAATCCTCCAGAGAAGGCATCCCAAGGAAGAAGTTCTGCACGCTCACCTACTGGAAGCAGAGCACCTGGTGAACTCAAGACCTCTCATCGAAGCCGACGAAGATACGGAAGAAGGGGCCCTCACTCCCAATCATTTCCTCATTGGGAGGTCCTGCGGCACAAGACTGGGAACATTCACCGACGAAGATCTCACCGGCCAGCGGACATGGAAGACGGCGCAGCGACTAGCCGACCACTTCTGGAGCAGATGGGTGAAAGAGTACCTTCCTACTCCGATCCCGAGAAGAGTCGACACAAGAGCTGCCAAGAGAGACCTGCAGTGTGGGGATACGGTCCTCATAGTGGACGCCACGCTGCCGCGAGGAGTCTGGCCAAGGGGTGAGGTGGTCCGAACCTATCCTGGACCCGACGGGCGCACCAGAGTACTGGAGGTGCGCACGGCAGGGGGCGTCCTGAAACGTCCTAGCTCCAAGGTGGTGCTACTGGTTCCGGCGCAGCGCGACGAGGAGCGAGCAGCCGTCGAGCCGAGCAGCGGGTCGGCGGTCAGCGAGCCAGACTGCGGGGAGGCGGTCATCGCATCGGGCCAGCAGCACGGAGTCGCCGGGTCAGGAGTTGGTGCTACGCACGAGGGGGAGGATGTCGGCGACTCGTCTAATTAACTAGATTAAGTTCCCTTATGTTGTAAGATTTTATGATGATTGTATTGATAATAACTTTTACGAACTATGTTACGAATTTAGTTAAGAGAAATGTTTTTGAAGTGTTCATTACGATAGGATCACAATAGACGTAAGCTATGATTATAACACGATATGAAAGAGATGCAAGATGTAAATAAGAGATAGAGAATAGGTTTACGTAAGATTTATGGAAGTTTATGTAAATTATATGTTCATTGTAATTCTTGATAGATTTAGTTAAGATATATTGTTATAATTAGTGTAGATCGATAGATTAAGCATTTCTCTACATTTTTATATACAATAGATAAGGATAAGGTTTAGAACTTAGGATTTATTAAGGAAAATAAGTGTAGGATAAGACAAAATTGCTATGTTTTTACGATGTTTTTTATGAATAACTTTTTTGTCTTTCTAGATATAAGAATAAGGATTGTATGGTTTAATAGAACTTTTTAAGACGAATCTGATAATGTATGACACATTAATGTAAGACTTTGGGGAATAATAAAGAATTAGCCGGACATGGGTCAGCCAAAGTGAAAATTATGTCGAAATGTTAGGCAATATGGGCTTAGAGCCATGCGGCTCTCTTTAAGGTAAAGCCGAAGGGCAGCGGACTCAACGGGGTTTTAGCGCCGAACATGGCCTCCAGAGAGAAGCACTCCCAAGAAGAAAAGAAGAAAAAGAAGAAAGAAGACTCTGAAGAAGAAAGAAGACTCAAGACACTGAAGACTGAAGACTGGAAACTCTGCAGGACGGAAGGACCTTCTGCAGCAGGAAGAGAGAAGATTCTCCGCGACAGAAGAGCGAAGAATATTAGGGCTAGGCAAGGGGGATTAGGGCTAGGCTTTGGCTGGTCCATTAAGGCTTAGACAAAAAACGTCATTCTTGTTTCTTTTGAAAACGTCTCCTCCCCCCGCACCTACCCCCCGCACCCTCTACATCGACGCGGCAAGAGAACGGCGCAACTCCCCGACGCGAAGTACACACACGAGCGGGCTTCCGGCGCCGGACGAGCGAAAGTCCGTCCGTATCTACATCACGCCCGCCCCCCTCCGTCGCGGTAAGAGCCGTCGGTGAGGACGCGCTTTAGCCGACGGACGCGTCTGCGCACTCACGACAACGCACGTGGGGCGCACGGCACGCACGCCCCGCGACAGCCACCGAGGGGGTTTTAGTGCGGTATCTCACATAGCCCTGCGTGGTTCCCACGGCGTCGGTTACGTGTTGAAGGTTTGAAGGTTTCCCCCTCGAGAACAAAAAAAAAGAGCAGATTGATAAATAATAGGCAGTTCAGGAAATGCACAAGCTTGGCAGAATTCGCGTAGTTCCGTAAGTCAACGCTCTAGCACTATTTTTATTAATGATAAATTATTTATTGTAATTATTAAAACAAAAAGTTGACTGTGAAGTGTCTATTATAGTTTTTTTTTAATAATTCTTGAAAACAGTTGCGTTAAACAGTTGTATCACACATATATATGCAGCGGTCTATTGTCTATGTCTCTCAGAAAACAGATTTTAATCGTAACGATAGGTATGTCATATTTTACAATCCCGGCAATTTAAGCTTATGACCTGCTAAAGAAATGGACATACATGCTACACATGTTTGCATGTGTAGTAGATACAAATACTCAAAAAAACATTTCTTTCCTTCTGGCGTATCAGAATTGCTAACAACGTCGTCAACCCATTATTGTCCCACTGCTGGGCACGGGTCTTCTCTCAAAATAAGAGAGTTTTAGGCGATAATCCACCGCGCTGGCCAAGTGCGAATTGGTGGACAATTGCTAACAACACTGTTAGCTAATTATAGTCAATACTTCGAAAATCACGAGCACAAAATTGAGCTAAAATATTTATCTAAACGGAATTTCGTCAATAATTACCAAAATCAATTTCGCTGTCAAAAGCAATTCCGGCGATTTTCATGTAAACACTCCTTATGTAACTCAGGCGGCCTTGGGAACTGGTTTGGGACAAGTTTCACGGAAACTAAGTATGTACTTTCGATATGAAGAGTCACGTGGGTAATGTGCAACGTATCTATCTTTAGTTTTTTTTTTTTATAAGTTTGAAGTAGCAAGCGAAAATACAGTCCACCTGATGGTAAGTGGAAACCGCCGCCCAAGGACCATCCAGAAATAACTTAATACTGAACTAGGGTTCAATGTGAAGTCAATCACAGATTCCCGATACTAAGATGGTCGCCTCAAATGAAAATGTCCCGGCAACCACACCCTTCCACCGAAACGCAAGAACTGCTTCACGTTAAAGAGATGTGGCGGTGATACCTCCCCGGTCGGACCTTTGTGCAAGTAACAATCCTATATTTTTAAACTGCATATAATATCTTCTGAATCTGTAATCTGTAGGAGCATTTTTTTTCATTCTGCTAAATAGACCAATCAGGATACATACTTATTTATAACAATAAAGAGAAAGCTCGCTGACTTTCTTGTCAGATCTTGTGGTATAAGAAAAACTATTAAGCTATTTGTAAAGGCCTCCACAGACCATTTAAGACTGTTAGGACAAAATAAAGACTTCGGCGGTCCACGGCGGAGCCACAAACGTTGCCATTCTGGAAAGGTTTGAAGGGTAGTATAAGGGAGAGATAATTTTATCAACCGTTCCGTTTTATTCCTAAGGGCTGGGAACGCATTTTCAAACCGACCTCAAAAAGGACTAATATCTTGGTTTGTAACAGATGTCTGTGGGACATTTTGACTTCACGCTCGTTTGCTAGCATATTACAAAAAAGTTATAACCGTTTCTACAGGTCATCAGGCTCTACCTAAATCTCTATCCGAAGTACAGAATTTCACTTATAAATAACACTTATAAAAACATGTTTTTTTCTAAGAATTTAACATTCATTCACTTATTAAGAAAATTTTTCTTAACCTTATTGTACTCGTAATATGTATTAATGTCAAGAATCCGGGAGATATTCGACCTCCTTAAGAATTGCCTAGGTAAAGAGTACCTCTTCAGACCTGAAAATTCTTTCTCTCCACCCATATGCTGACTTAGTCTTAGAATATGAGGGACTCCGATTTTAAGACGTCATACTTATTACATTCCACCAATTCGCACTTGGCCAGCGCGGTGGACGTCCACCAATTCGCACTTGGCCAGCGCGGTAGACTATGGCCTAAGTTCACTCATTCCGAGAGAAGACCCGTGCCCAGCAGTGAGACCGTAATGGGTTGACGACGATACTTATTACATTGGTCCACCAATTCGCACTTGGCCAACGCGATGGACTATGGCCTAAAAACTCTTTCATTATGAGAGAAGACCCGTGCCCAGCAGTGGGACAATAATGGGTTGTACCCCACTTATTACGTTACAAGCACAGTACAATTACATGACTAATTGTCTAACACATTATTATGAAGCGGCCAGGCATCTGTATTAATCTAACACATAAGATGTTACGCAAAAATCTAATCAATCTTTTTTGACAGGAGTTCTAAGATTGCACATCGCAGTGTCCACACGTCCACACCTACGTAATGATCAACTGACCTTATCATAAGAAATAGCAATTTGTTAGATTTCTTACGTTGTACTCTATTAATTTCATAATCTATACATATAATAAAAATTACAGTTTCTCGTGTCTGTCCATCGCGTATATTTGTAAAAAAAAGTTTAGACAGCGTTTCTTTTATTCAATTTAAGTAGCAAACTAGCATGCAGTCCATCTGATGGTAAGTGGTAGAATTAATAAAGAACAAAGGCTCTGTATGATATCAATCACAGTTGCGTTGCTACTCCTGAAGACTAAGATGGTCGCCTATTATAAAAGTAAGCCGGCAATCACACTCTACCATCGAAACCCAAGAACTGTTTCATGCTAGAAATAGGTGTGGTGGTGATACCTCCCCGAGCGAACCATGTTCGTTATAAATAGCAAAGTTGGTTGGTTACTACGAATACTAAATATTATAAATCGATATACGAGTAGTATAAAACATGGTCATTTTCCACTGTCTGTCCCTATGTATACTTAGATCTTTAAAACTACACTACAGATTTTAATGCAGTTTTTTTAATGGTATATAGTGATTCAAAACAAAGGTTTATATATATAAAACAAGGATAATATAATGGAGAAACACTGATAATTTTAGATTTTTGACTTTTAGGCGGAACGAAGTTCGCCGGGTCAGCTAGTGACAAATAATAACGTACTTGATTTTTTTATTACATCATGATGATAGGCGTTTCATGCGTGAATAACTCAAAACAACTCTCAAAGATTCAATACCCCAAATAGTCGTGGTAAAAGTGTGTCGATATGCCACGCCTTTGCCCGCCAAGATCAATTCTTTACATATTACGCGGTACTTATGTCACAAGTTATTAGGTACAGATAACAAACGCAATACGTCATATGTTTACCTTTCTCTTTCTCGCATCTGTATTGTCTAAGTTAGGAGAAAGTAGCGATTTTTTTTTTAAGAAGCGGTGTGTAACAGAATGCGAGATAACGCTATTCATATGCCACTGAATAAGGATATACGAGTAAGTCTGTTTTTTGCCAATTTTTGCAAAATTACAAATATTTATAAATAATAAGCAGTTACTTGAAACTTGTTCAAGTAAGCATTTACTTGAAGTGCTAATCTTTGAAATAAAGTGTAAGCTCTACTTAGCAGACTAAACACCAGGACATCACATGTACCGATACTATTATAAAAGTAGACACATATTTTTGACGATGCTGAGCAATTAACGTAAATATCGCTTCAGCTCTTAACTTACATTTATGATATGATGTTCACAATACCAAGTTACCGAGTTTGCGGTCAGACGCAATCAAAATTACTAGATCTATGTTTTGATGGTCTATAATTTCGAGTACTGAGTATTAGACTTCTCGTCAACCCATTATTGTCCCACTGCTGGGCACGGGTCTTCTCTCAGGATGAGAGAGTTTAGGCCATAGTCCACCGCGCTGGCCAAGTGCAAATTGGTGGACTTCACACATCTCCGAGAACTTTTTTTTTTTTTAAGAACTCTCGGCTTTATAGGTTTCCTCACGATGTTTTCCTTCACCAAAAAGCAGTGATAATTAATTTCTAATACGCACATAAATCAGTGGTGCATGCCTGGGTTTGAACCTCGGACGTCCTAATCGAGAGGGCAAGTTTCAACCATTAGGCTATCACTGCTCTCGAGTATTAGACATTAACCTTAAAAACATAACCTACATTCTCCAACGTTTTGACGCCTTTTTTCTTTAAAACCACCACTCTAGGGTTTTTCGTTAGGGTGTCTTCAGTGTCATGGACACTCATACTCGTCTAGACCCTAATAAGAATTTTGACAGACATTGAAATCGGAAACGGAATGTTCATGCAGATGAATGTTCTGGGTCGTTAAAACCACCTCTCAATCTGTCAAATACTATGCCAAAAACTACAAATTAACTTGATTTCAATTTTAATGTACCCTAAAGACCACAAATCTGTCTTACACTTTAAAGGGCATGGATGGATCATGGACCAAAATGCTCTACAGCAAATAGATGGATTGAATTCAAGTCATAAACAAAGATTTTATTTTTACAGATATTATAAAGGCGAAAGTACGGAAGGACAGATTGATGTTTGTTACTCTTTCGGTCGATAAGTACTCGTCGTATTGCACTGAAATTTGAAACATAGATTTTAGTATAAGCTGGAGTAGCATATAAGATACTTTTTTTCCATGCTAAACGTTATCAACGCGAACGGAGCTACGAAAATAACCTATTGAACCAATAATACAGTTACAGAAGTAAACAGGCACGAACTTTTATGTACTTCTTCAATATTACAACGCAATATTTAACAAGGCAGTCTCATTTTACTGTATTTTGCAAGTAAAAGCGAAATACCATAATATTTGCTAAATAACATAGAATCATTTTAACTGTTCTCGATAATATCGAAAGCACGGTACCGCTTTTGATTAACTGAAATTGCTCATTGCTAAAAGAAAATGCTAATTCTTTCTGGAAATGCATTGGTGTGTATCTCCATGGGACGTTTTACTATGTTTTCCTGGTTTTATATATACCCAAAATGCCTCCGCATGATTTATATTATACTGAAATGTACGAGTACGCTGAAAAAAATTACAACCGTATACAACGTACGTTCACATATTATACCCAGAGGAAAACCCTACCGAAAGCTTTCGGCAAACAGGGAAGTAATATGCACCTTACTAATATTTCATTATTTAATTTGTAGCATCTCATATATTTTACTTTTACCTTTACTTAAGATTGTAAATCCTTTCGTGATTTGACTCCGTAACAAGACAAAAATAGATAGTTTGAAGGATGTGACAAAGAAGAGACATTTCAACTTTGTGCTTGAGAGTAACAACGCATCATATGTCAATTTCTAAGGATTAATCTAGCAATTAATAAGGATAGGAAATCTTTTCCGAGGTAGGCGTAGAGGCCGTAGCCAGGTTTTGGTTTTGGGGAGGTTTAAAAAATAGGTGTGGTGGTGGTAAGTCCCTAGGTGAATCACATAGCTACGTTCAAGTAATATTGTGTGTCTCACCACCTTGAGAGTATGAGAGCAATTCATAAGAGCCCATCGAAAGACCATATTTTAGTGTAATAGTTCATACAATACGAATGTTAATTTGGACTTTTCGGGGGTTTGAACCCAGGCTGCACCTGGATTGATAACAGATGTTATCAGACAGATACAGTGTGATAGAGGTCGTTTACCGTTAAATGTACTAGATTTTAGTTTCTCTCTCTCGTCAACCCATTATTGTCCCACTGCTGGGCACGGCTCTTCTCTCGGAAAGAGAGAGTTTAAGGCCATAGTCCTCCGCGCTGGCCAAGTGCGAATTGGTGGACTTCACACACCTCCGAGAACTTTTTTTTTCTAAAGAACTCTCGGGTGTGTAGGTTTCCTTCACCGAAAAGCAGTGATAATTAATTTCTAATACGCACATAAATGAGTGGTGCGTGCCTGGGTTTGAACCTTGGACCTTCCGATTGAGAGAGCGAGTTTTAACCATTGGGTTGTCACTGCTATTTTGGGCTATTACTGCTCTGATGTTAATTTGCTACATCAATATTATAAAAAATCTGACCTCATGTTACTTATCTATTAGTGATGTAACAAATGATTTTATTTGTACATTCGCGAATGCAAATGCGAATGCGAATATCCGTTACCGACATTCGTGAATGCGAATGCGAGTGCTAATGTAGTTTTTTTCAGTTTTTGGGATAGGCCACAGGATCTAGATTTGTCGTTCTTTTTTGCAATTTTTTAGCAATTTAATATTCGCAAAAAACATCCGCACAATTCTCGCGAATGCGAATATCTAGAAACATGCGAATATTTGATAGGTAGATAAATAGATAAAACGTTTATTTCGTAACTTAAGACACAACACAAAATAGATTTACAAAACATTGAACAAAAGTTGGTACATAAAAAACACAGAACAACAAAAAAAGAAAAAAGTATTAAAATTATTAATCTATATTCTAATTAAAATGTGCTGCAGCAAAGGTCCATGAAATAGGCACCGGAGCTCAGTAAAAGCTGAGATTTAATCCCAGCACTGATTTTCAGTCCGGACCATTTCCGAACGCAACTCGGAAGGCTGTACGTCAGATTCAACAAGTGTCAAACCAAAAATAAAGTCTTTTATCTATGTACTACTCAACCAAAACAATTAGGCGCACGACAGTTGAAACGTCATTAGAAGTAGGGATTTACCATCCCGATACTAAGTATATTCTATTACCAAATACCAAAAGTATGTAGGTATACCATTACTAAAACATATACCATAGTGGTGTACTTTCAATAGTCGAGTATTTACTAAAGCACTTCTATGTGTTCACCTAATATATTCGCCGACATGGAATATTTTGTTTCTTTTTTATGTGTGTAAGAGACTGATGCCTGTTGCAGCACACATTCGATTTTTGATTATATCTCTTATTTAAAAAATGCATATTTTGAATGTTAGAGTCCTTTCTCCTGCACGGATAGTCTTTTTCCTACCCATTTTGTGGTTTATTGACGAATAATCAACTAATCTAATAATAACTTTAAAAATTCAACAATCACTCATTAAACTAACATTATTACGAAATAACATTATAAATGTGCTGGCTAACGTAAACACCTAGACGATACACGACTGCACGTCACTAGTGGATGCGCGGGGTAAGAAGCGAGATGCGGGGTATTGAACCACTTTTGTTTTATGCGCCTAATTGTTGTGGTCAAGTAATACTCTTATTTGCGAATGTGAATATTAGTTACATCACTATAATCTATGTAGTTATGCACATAAATAGGCGTGTCTCCTTTTCACACCTTAATATGCTTCAAATCAGAATACTTTTTTTGTTTTGAGATTTTCTATGTGTATAATATGTAAGTATGTTTAATGCTATTTACGTATTTACTTATAATTTAGGGTATTATAGATATATTTTTTAATTCACATCTGACGCAAGTTGCCAAGAACCGACTGAGACGCTCACTGCCATTATAGATTTTTTCCTTACTGGAACTTGTTGTTTCACAGAGAGAGGTATATTAAAGAAATTTTTAGACTAGATAGTAAGTGGCCACTGCCGCATCACCTTTTTTTTTTATTTGACTGAAGTAGCAAACGAGCATGCAGTCCACCTGATGGTAAGTGGTCACTGCCGCCCATGGACATCTGTAACCAACTTCATACAGAACATGGGTTCTATCTGAAGTCAAACACAGATGCGTTGCTACTCCCGAGAACTATGATGGTCGCCTCATGTAAAAGTGTGCCGGCAACCACACCCTTCTATCGAAACGCAAGAACTGCTTCGCGCTAGAAATAGGTGTAGCGGTGGTACTTCCCCGGTCGAACTACACTGGTTCTACCACCTACCACCTGTGATCAACCTCAGATAAGATTGACTCCATTCTGTGTTTGGATACAAATGCGCTGCTGCCCCTGAGGGATAAATTGAAACACTTCGAATCAATATGTCTTCCTTACCATATAAAGAAATACTGCGGTAGGTACACAGTTATACGAGCTTTTAGAGTCAACTTCCCTTCACTTTATTTTATTACGTTTTAAAACATTGAGAGGAGCCGAGTTGCCACCACGCTCAGATGATCAATACATAAAAATATTTGAAATTTTTTGATATGATTCCATCATAAACTAGTTTAGAATATGCAAAAGTGCGCGTCTTATTAAGTTTAATTAGTTTAAAACAAGTTAATAAAGCTTAAAATGTTATAAAAAATGTTACTCTTGAAATACGTATTGAATACTCGTATCACCATGAAAACGCAATGTGATTAAAGGTAACTTAAGACGAGATAATTTCTTGACCTTGACGCGGTGAGTTTATTTAAAAAAAAAAAAACGCTTTCTACACTCATGGCCCCACAGTATGATTTTCTCCTGTGTCGTGGATGCCATGGACACACATAAGACGAATACACAAACACCCAGACCCAGAACACGAATCTAAACTCATCATTCAAATACCTGTCTGGCCTGGAATCGAACCCGGGACCCACTGCGTGTCAGACCGGTATGGTAACCGCTGCGCCACGCGGGTTGTCAAGTATTTATTTATTCAGTTGAGCACTTCATCAAATACTCCGCGTTTGAGACGTGCAATAATAAGTTCACTCCATTCCACTTCTTTACACTCACTTCTGGTATTCCTGCTACGTTGATAAATAGTAACACCGCCTTACAGGCTGACGCTAGATAATTATTTGCTTTCACCACGCGGACATTACAATCCGGATATTACCAGATAACTGATCATTAACAATAAAGATAATTATAGCAGTTAAAGATAATCTTAGATCGTTCTTTTGTGAGCTCACGGTAGTTGGCGATTAAGACATTAGATACCTTCTAATTAATCCGTTTAATCTATTGGAACAAAATAGGGGTTTATCGTTCCTTCATGTTAATCACTCGGGATACATGGCTTGTAGTTTACATTAATTATCCCTAATTAATATTAATTAATTGATAATACATGTTACGGATATAAATGTAATGTACACGAATTTCCGGTTAATACGAAATTCTAACACATTAATCCTAATATTCAGGAGTTGTTGGAACCCATTTGATATATTTTCGTACCAATTGGATTCGTAGCACCTATTACATTTTTGACATCCATTTTAATTTAAAAAAACAGTGACCATAATTGTGTGTAACAGTGTCCCATTTGCTAATTGCAACGTTTTTATAGACATAGGTAACTGTGCCCAGCAGTAGGTTCATTGCTGGGCGCGGACCAGTCCTCTAATCCCGAGTAATTCAAGAAGATAGTGAATTGGAACACTATGGTGGACCATAGTGTTGTCCACTGTTGGACCATGTTCCAATTCACTTTAATAAAGAAAAGTACTGTCCGATGCTTCAATGAATCAATTAAATTCATCCCTGTGAGACGCTTTATGGACTTGCGATCATTATTGTTTACAAGGTTCAGCATATATATGAAAATGTTGATTCTACTCTTCTACGTTCCGTTATATGCAAGGTTGCAATCGACATTACATAAACTACAGTCGGAAAGATTTAAGTAGTATTAGCGTATCAAATGTTGCATCATTTACGACATCAATCCCATGTAAAAAATAGCAATCCCCACAAACGAATCGAAGTTAAAGTGTAAATTGTAATCATAAATCAAATAAAAAAGACCAATTATTCAGATCATCCAATAATAATAAACAGGATGGATGACTGGACGATAAGTCACAAATGCGCACGCATGTCCTCTAAAAATATAAAAGATAAAAGAAAAAAGATCTACCCTAAATTCACCCCGCTGGTCAATTCAAATTAATAACCTTCACGCACCGTTAAGAACTATTTTTACAAAAATAACATTTTTTTTCTTCCCCTTTGAAGCATTTTTTTTTTTTGTTTTCGAGGGGGAAACCTTCCAAAGGTACCCGACGCCGTGGGAGCGACGCAGGGTTATGTGGGATTTTTACCGCACTAAAACCCCCCCGGTGGCCGTCCTCGGCGCTGAAAAGGAGGACTCCGGGATCTCGAAACGACTTCAACCGGAATCCTCCGAGAGGCATATTTCCCCTTTGAAGCGTAGTTACTTCTAGTACGTCATAATCACACATGACTTCAAAAAGTAAGAAATGGGTGCAAATACGAACTCCAGACCCTTTGCATCAGAGGAAGCATATTAAACCATTAAACTATCATTATTTAGAAGTTGTCAGAGAATAACCTTAGGCTACTAAAGAAATGCTTGTATATTCTTATGCATTGAAAATGTATTAGTATTACAAAAGATACAGCACTCCTCGGAGAATAAATTTTAATACAAAATCCACAATATTCAAAGTATGAGATGAAATGCTTCGAACCGAAAGCCATTGTTGTGGTTTCGATATTTCCATTTCAATCTCTAATACTAACATATTTGTAATGCTGTCAGTTGGAATTCCATCTCCTGATATGATACAAAGGTAAGTTGATCCGCATTTATGCATGGACGACCCGTGACGGATACCATACCGGTCTGACGCGCAATGGGTCCCGGGTTCGATTCCCGGCCAGACAGGTATCTGAATGATGAGTTTAGATTCATGTTTGAGGTTCTGGATGTTTGTGTATTTGTCTTGTGTGTGACCATGGTTCCCAGGACACAGAAAAAATCCTAGTGTATAACCCCACTTTCAAAAGTAATCCTCAGTTTTGATTAAAACTTGTAATAAATGTGGAAGTAGTATGATAAGTACCGTTGAATGGTCAGTACTCGGTAGGTTCCTAACCACTCCCTCATTCATAAAGCCTTTTAAAGGTTATTAACTAAGGAAGTTGCTTCATCTTTTAGCAAGCACTGACTCTAGCCCAACAGGTTTGACGCCCTAAATTAAGGTCTAAGTACCATATGAATTGCTCGGTAGTGGAATGTTATTACAAAAATGCCTTAATTGTAGCACTTTTTAATGTTTACCGTCTTTAATAAGGCATTTTTTTAAGTTACATTTCAATTAGTGAACAAGAAATGACAAGAATTGCATAAATAAAATGGGATTAACTTTGAGCGAAGTATTTTCTATAATAATGATTACTAGTCGCCCGTCGCATCGGCCGAAATTCGACCGTAATTTAAATTAAAAATCAAATGTCATCTGACATTCTTGACGTTGTGTCTTTTCATAGTAAGACATTGAATGTTCTATTTCATTTACTAAGTACATATGTGTTTGTGACAAATGCAAGGCAGTGTGTGTAATGTGTTTTTAGTTGATTTTATGTATGAAAAATGCATTATTTAAAAAAATATTAACATTCTGCACTCCTTCTCTACGTCCACTATAACCGTGCAAAATTTCATACTAATCCGTCCGCGGCATATTACTTAAAAATCCGTCACAAATTTTTGCTTCACGTATTAATAATGATTATTTCTACGATAGTAAAACAAATCACGTCTGCTACATTCATATTTTACTCACGATGTACGTACCTCCAAAAAATATATTTCAGCGAAAATATAATATACCTATACGTTTTAGCAAAACTATTTATCTTATTTTCAGTGAGGCAGTCAATTTACATTTTATTTACATTGTCTATTAAATAAATAACAATAACTAGTACAGAAATACATTTGGGTAGATACATTGTGAATAGTAATTTCAATTTCTGTATAATGTTTGATAGTCATTTAATCATTAATTATTAATTAAACGATCTTTTTTTTGTTTTCGAGGGGGAAACCTTCAAAAGATACCCGACGCCGTGGGAGCGACGCAGGGTTATGTGGGATTTTTACCGCACTAAAATCCCCCCGGTGGCCGTCCTCGGCGCTATAAAGAGGACTCCGGGAACTCGGTCCGACCGCAACCGGAATTAATTAGACGATCAATAAAACTCTAAGATGGTCACATAAATGAATTCGAATTTAGTCCTCAGAGATTGCAACATATCTGAAGCTGGGTTCTATGGGTTCTACCTGAAACCGATCACAAATGCATTGCCATTCCGAAGAACTTACGGTGGCCTCATGAGTATGTCAGTCAGCTATTTACACCTTTTAATCAAACCGCAAAAACTTCAAGATGGAAATAGGTGTGGCAGGTATTGACCCTGTAGTTCCGGGACGAGAATAGGGCTACGGTACCCTCTGCCTGTCGTAAGAGGCGATTAAAAGGGGCTTCCGGGGTTGCGGGCGGAAAGAGTGGGAGCTCGAACAGTCCGGCCAAGCGACCTCGGGAAGGGCGGCGGCATGTGTGGTCACATGCTGCCGTAAAGACCAAAAGGAGCGGTGAGCGGTTCACGCCCACCAGGTAAGAGCCCGAAAGGGGCATCGCGCTCGGAGAACTCCGGCTGTATTCCGTTGGAGATCCCGGAGTACTCCACATAGTGCTGAGGACGGCCACCGGAGCGGTTTTAGTGCGGTAACAATCCCACAACCCCCAAGAATCCCAAAAGATAAAGGCTCCCGATGGAATCTTCTCAAAAAAATATTAATTGTTATATTATGCAATAAATAACTTTACCATCTCATCGATAACATCCGGAATATTGATCCTCTCGTTTTTGACTATTTACTTATTATACTCATTTATCACTTGCTTCAAATAAAAAAGTGTGAAAACCTCGAAGGTGTGAAATACATTAATGCCACACCATTGATTTTACCAGATTTGAGCAATATTAGGAAGGTTTCGAATCAAATTTGTGTTTCTGTCTTCTCTGAAGATAGGCCGACTAGAAAGTACTATTTGCATTCCTCAAATTCTGCTCTAGAAATAGGTCTACTAAAAGATCTTCCAATCTTATAGATGCTCGCATAAATTTTGCTGCCGCGTAATATGTATCGTATATAGGATCCTAAGCCGAGGCTGGCTACACCGAACTAAGTACTTTTTTCTGATGATTTCCATGCCTATATGGAAATCAATGTAAATATGTTAATCAAAGTTTGCTCTCGATTCGAAGATACTTAGAGCCCTGAACGGAATACCGAATTTCTTAATATTACGTCACACTCATCAAAATAAGCATCAAACTAAATTATATATCATTAAGTTTTGTTGATACCATATCAACACCAAATTTAAAGATAGATTTGCAAAATTATAGATGAAGCTAATACGTAGTTTATTGTTACGGGCTTCTGAAGAGGCTACTAGTAATAGAAACCAATAAGCCAAACTTAGCTTGGTGTTAGTATTTTAAAACGTTTGAGACTACATCACCCATAATATAGTGTCACCATTCGACAAGTATCAAATAAATAATTTATATTATAACTTCTTAATGTATTTTATTGCTGAATGCTATTCACAATTATGCAGTTACAACAATTGTGTACTAGTCATCTTAGATCGAACATATAATGATAGTTTTATTTTTCAATATTTTTACCGTATATAAAAGGAAAACCCATCCACATCAACAATATTAATTGCTGGAAAACATGCAATATTGTTACCATAACATGAAATCTAGGGCATCGCTTAAGGGCAAACGAGTTTAAAGCATTAGGTATTACTGATGCAAATACCTTAAAAGCAGAACATTTAGCTCGATAGGTATGTAATTAATAGTATTTATCCTAAATGGATCAGCAAGGACTTGTTACTGTGTCAATGAAACTGATTAATAAGTACAATATTCGTTCTTATGGCACCGCTTATTCTCGCAGTTTCGTTCGCTTTAGTCAGGTCAACCACGGTCGACCCTGTAGCCTCGGGGTCAGAATAGGGCTACGGCATCCCCTGCCTGTCGTAAGAGGCGACTAAAAGGGGCTTCCGGGGTTGCAGACGGCTAGAGTGGGAGCTCGAACCGTTCGGTCAGGCAATCCCGGGAAGAACGGCGGTGTGTGTGGTCGGAGCGGTGGTCACAGCCGCCTATCTGGGAGGAGCCCGATCGGGCAGCGCGCTCGAAGGATTCCGGTTGAAGTCGTTTCAAGATCCCGGAGTCCTCCTTTTCAGCGCCGAGGACGGCCACCGGGGGAGTTTTAGTGCGGTATAAATCCCACATAACCCTGCGTCGCTCCCACGGTACCTTTTGAAAACAGCTTTGGACTAAACAATACGTAATTAATAAAATGTCAAGTGTAGCGTAACCTGCCAAACATGCTTCTTGTTAATCCAAATGTAAGGATACTGGAGCAAACTTTGATTACCCATGTAAAAACAAGATGGCAAATAAAAAAGATATACAAAGTAAAAAGACAAAGCCACTGAGTTTCTTGCCGGATCTTCTCAGTTGAGGTCCGATGGTCCGATGAGGTGTTCCGATCCGGTGGTAGTATAAAAAAATATTTGCAACTGACAATTTGTAAGTGCCCCCGTAGGCCTATGCAAAATAAAGACATTTCATTTCATTTTATTTCATAATGAGCATCCTATGTAAATGTAGGTCATCTTCTCTTCTTCTTTATAAAAATGAATGTTTGTCTGTATGTCCTCTATAGAATCGTAAACTATTCATTTGATTATGTGATGATCTTTAGCAAAGTTGTTATTCATGACCTCGCTAAGGTTTCTGGCGTATTTTTTTTTTGTGATAGCGTAGCAACGCGAGCAGGGTACAGCTAGTAATTCTTAAAATTTGGCAGACATATGTCTGTAGTTTAGTTTAGTCTGTAGTTTTTGCAATTAGCTTACTCAGCAATCATGTTTAAAAATGTATACATTTTCTTCAAAAACGTGTAAACGTAGTTAGGGCGCTAATGTGGGCAGGGGCGCTCCAATACCAACTTAACCCACTTGACTCCGTACAAAAACGCGCGGCCCGAATCGTCAACGACTCAAGTATCAGCGAACGGTCAGAACCCTTGAGTCTACGGAGAGACATAGGCTTCCTCTACTTGTTCTACCGGCTTTACAATGGTGCGTGTTCCGAGGAACTTTTGGACTTAGTGCCTACGTCACCTTTCCTCCATCGCACCACTCGAAGAATTAAGTTCCATCCGCATCAAGAGCGATTCTCCACGGTTCGGTTTGTGAGCTTGTTTCTGCCACGGACGTGCAAGATGTGGAACGAATTTCCTCCTGATGTATTTTCGGGGCGATATGACTTGGGGCTCTTCTAAAAAGTCCGAAAAGAGCTCTCCTTCAAAGCCTGTGATGCATAGGCGACGGTGAATACTTTCCATCAGGTAGCCAGTCTGCCTTATCGTTAGGTTTAAGTATAAAAAAAATGAAAATGTCACCAGGCGACCTACCACATTATGTGTTAGATAACATATTTCCTTGTACTGTATTGGAAGTCTATAACAAGCTGATATAACTGAATTGAAATTATTGTCAGATTACGTAAACTAAACATGTTAATTCTAAAACAATAATCCCTCGCTAATGTTTACGTGAAGTTACTTGACTGATATAATGATATAAGCTATTAATTTTTGATAAATAAACACATATTACGTTTGTTTGTGTAATTAAACAAACTCCACAAAATGATATGCAAATTTACGTATCCTTATACTTGCTTACTCAAACCTGTAAAAACAATTTTAATTATTTATTTACCTTCAAACAAACAGCTGTTGTGTTATTTTACGAAAAGTTAGAAGGACTGTGGTTAAATCTGGTAAGGAAAACAAAAATATATTGTCAGTGGAAGTTTCGTTAAATATTATAGATGCAAATGTATGACCAAATTTAAACAATGTACTTACACAAATTAAAATAACATTTAGAAATTGCTCTTGATAAAAAATTTAATATTTTAATATCTTTTTTATGTTCAGTTGCTCTTTATCCTTACACCATATTTACAAAGACAAAATTGCGCCCAAAAAGTATAACACAAAAAATCTTATAGTTATGTTCAGCGCATAGCAGTGGTAGTATGTCACCTTAAACTAAGTAAAAGAATAAACTCGCAGGCACACGGCCACGAATAACCATCATAAAAGAACAATAAAAACATCATCATCATCCTCTAATCATCACTAAAAGAATATTTTCATCTTTCATATTTTACAACGCAATTCTTAAACTCCGACGTAAAAAAGGTGTTACAAAGATATGTCTCTATGTGGTATCATAACTCCTAAACGAATGCATCGATTTTGATGCGGTTTTTCTGTTCGAAGTTGATTGTTCATAACGATGTGATAAATCGTAATAATTATATGCCCTTTCGATCAATATTTGATCAAAAGCTATGCCTGAATAATGGCACTATTCAAAATTCATAAATTTTAAGTTAAAGAAACAGTTTTGTCAAAAAAAAGACTTCGAATTGAACTTGGACTTTTAATACTGCGGTGAATGGCAGTTTTAATATGTAT
This sequence comes from Spicauda simplicius, assembly GCA_949699795.1. NCBI lineage: Eukaryota > Metazoa > Arthropoda > Insecta > Lepidoptera > Hesperiidae > Spicauda > Spicauda simplicius. Next base: position 16,116,949 of record OX453070.1, on the reverse strand, counting down.
ATTTCGTGCAATCTTTATTTTAATTGCATTAATTAAAATGATAGAAATGAAAAACATTTAATTTTTACTGGCTCCTCTGTAAAATTTACGTTTTCGTGTTAATATATTAATCAAAACGAGCAGCGATATATAGTAAAAAATAGAAATACTTTTGTCTATCTGTATATTCAACATAAAATAAAAATTAGGCCGCGCATACAAAATTTACATTTAAATATATTAAAAAAAATAAGCCGAGAAAATTTCTTGACATTGGCAAGACGAGAGAAGATCACTATCTCGAGACACGTGCGAAAAATTTAAAATTAATTTGAACTGTACGCGATATCTTAAATGTAAATTATTATTTTTATGTTATACATATTTTTGGAATAAGAAATTGCTGTGCACACATTTGCGTCTAAATTGTATATTTAAGATGAAACTTAATTACGTCTATCTAAAACAATTTTAAGAAGACAGATACAAGATACATATATTCGGTTAATTTAAATTTAGACGGTCATGAGCTTAACCTCAAATTTGTATATACAATGTACATATAATAAAAAATAAAAGTGTTTTTACATTGCATTTATTTGCAAAGAAAGATTTGTAGGAAGACAAGAAAAAAAGAAAATTTCTAAATTTTTTACATGTTTGTCTGTCTGTTTGTCTGTGTGTTTGAAATCGCACCTAAGCGAAACTATTGAATTTAATTTAAATGATTATCAAATTCTAGAATTTATGTATTTATGTATGAATCTATATATGTATTAATGTATCGTTATGTTTATAGCTTAGGTATAAATTAGTTTTTAGTATTTATTTCAAATTCTTAAACACTAATCGCTATGAAAGTATAATTATAGAAAAAAATTATATACAAAGTTTTTCAGATTTATATTCTTTTTTCTAACGCAGTTTAAACTACGGGGTATTTCTAGTATTTCAAATATTAAGAAAATAAAAAAATCACGTCTTTTTTTATTTAAAATAAAGACGTATTAATAATATTTACAACTTTTGAAGTGTTTAATTTTTACTAATATAAATTAGTTTTTATACTCACAGATTTTTTATATTACTGATAGGTACATACATAGATAGTTCAGTAGCTTTATAATTGTAAATAAGCAGCTGTACTCTCCTGATTTTACTTGGATTTTAACAAAGCATTACACTTACCTTACTGGCAAGGTGGTAGATTAAGTGCGGGGATGTAACACTTCCAATTTCTACGTTTCGTTCGTCCATCTTAGTCCTCGGTAGTCGATTAGTAGCAACGAATCTGTTGTTGATTCCTGATTAAACTCCGCTACACATGGGTACAACCCATTATTTGAAGACCCGCGTGGCGAAGCGGCTACCATACCGGTCCGACGTGCAATGGGTCCCGGGTTCGATTCCCGGCCAGACAGGTATCTGAATGGTTAGATTCCTGTTCTGGGTCTGAGTGTTTGTGTATTGGTCTTGCGTGTGTCCATGGTACCCACGACACAGGAGAAAATCCTACTGTGGGGCTATGAATGTAGAAAGCGTGCGAAAGTGTATTACTATCCCACTGTTGGGCATTACACACCATCAGGTTGAATGCGTACTCGGTTGCTACTTTCATATTATAAAAACATTACAAATAATTTAAATCACTTAAACAACTTATGTAACATAACCAGCAGCCTTAATTAAATATCAAATCAATATTTTTTTTAAGATACCTTATTTAAAATACCAACCTTGATGCATTCCTTTATTAAGAGTATTATTTGGTAGTTAATGACATATTCCAGATTACGTGAACCAGTTATTTCCAGTTTATTTCCTGGTTAATTACCGCCTACTTATTCGAAACAATTTTTCTATTAAGTGATTTTAATTATCTTAATGGCCATCGACGTTTTACTCGCCGCCCTTCTAAGTAAAGGGTTCCGGGTTCGATCACCGTTCCGGGTACAAATGTTTATATTTGTCTTAGTACCAGTGACGCAGGTTCTGTCTTATCAGCCATATAATAATAAAATTTATTGCCCCAAACCAACAAAAATAATACGGCGTCCCGGGATTAGAGTCTCTTAACGTGTGTCAGCAAAATGGGTAAAATGTTATCCACAGTGTCATTTCATTTCTCTCTTCAACTAGAGATGATTCAATAAATCAATTTTCAAAAAAAGCAAGTAAAGTGTAGGTATATTTAATTTGAATTGTTTGCCTAGCTCAATTTCTAGGACGAAGTAATATCGTGAAGTCAATAAATATTTATTTAACTTTAAGCTAAATTTTTGTGTCCTTTGTTATAGAATTGTGTACCCTACATTTTGGCCCGCCAAATAATTCCATATAGAGCCCGTTTCTAGGCACGCTAACGCGATATGCCACTGATTAGTGCCTATGAATAATCAAGGAACAACCTACGGTTAATGATTTTAGTAATAATGTCAACATTGTATTATCATTGTTGTCAAATATGCAACGCTACGCATACTGTTGGTGGATGTGTTCCATGTTGTACGATTAATTGATACGTAACTACATAAAAATAATTTCTGGACGAACCCAGTTTGTCGTTCGAAAAAAAACTAAATTGAACTGAGATGTTTCTTTTTTAAAGTTAAAAATCGAGATGATTGTATATAATAGCTTATTGTATGTAATGTATAACTGAGATTTTTGTATTATTTTAATGATTATTATGTTTTACAGTGATTGGTTTAATGTATGTTGTCCTGTGTACAAATAGTGTTCGACATTATTGTTCGAAGTGATACATATTAAACATTGCATTTTAAATTGGTCAAATAGTACCTACTGTACCGGTATATGTAATAAAGAAATTAATTATTAAATTTAAAAAGTACCATTTTCACTTGTCTCTATATTCTATAGCCGTATCTCTCATTTGACATCTCTTATTTTTTTTTTGAAATGGGGTGTCGTGTCAGCGTGTTATGTACACGCTGACACGACACCCCCATATTAATACACCACGACACGACACCGACTCGACACGACAACGACATGACACGAAAACGACACAACACCTGTACATTCTTTTAACAAAGCCTTAGCGCAGTCCGTAGATTTCCGCAATCGTTCACGTCCAAGTATAAATCTGTACAATCACAGAACGTAGTAAGCTGCCATTAGAATTGAAAACGTGTTACTATTATACCGAAATATCATTAATAAACATTGTTTATTTACAGTAGGTATCATGAAATTCGTATCTCGTACTTATAGACCGATTTCTTTTCTTTGCACATGGTGTGAAAACATACTAACAAATGCATACATATATTTCTTTAATATATAAAAATATGTTCCTTACTTCGATTGTGTACTTTCCATTTCAGAATTTAATTATTAATTATTCATTATTAAACATTTAGCCCCTTCTTTTGTCTTACAAGTAATATCTACTTATTAGTAAGTCACAAATACTCGTTCAAAAACAGTACTTTTGCAAGTTAATGAAAACAATGACAGACTGACACCATAACTCTATTCTATATAGACATGCCTCAGTTATGATTTAACATGCGATCCATTGTTAAAGAACGGAACGCGACCGTGACCGTCGGACGGTGAGAGTAACCACTTTCACCGTTGCACAACAACAAGAACGCTAATCCACGCTTTACCGCCCAAAAACTAGAGATTATTATGCCTTGAAATAAATACGGATATAGTTTAAATAACGCCAAGTGCGAGGCGCGCGCGAAGGGTTCCGTACTATTAACTATATACTTGTATGATTTTAGATAATATTATTGCGGCATTTTAATTTTTCACGTTTTGATACGTAAGGGAATTGATACGTTTTAATACTTACGGGTACGTAATAATAATACGAACGTACGTAATAATACGGGTATCCACTATATGCGGCTTTAGAATGCTTTTACAATTCTATTTGCCGTAAATCATATGTATCAATCATATCATAAAGCAATAAAAAATATTTGAATGAGAGCCTTCCGTAATTTTTTTCCGTCTTTAGTTGTTGTTATAGCAGTAACAGAATACATTATCTGTGAAAATTTTAACCGTCTAGCCATCACGGTTCATGAGATGCATCCTGGTGACAGACAGACAGACGGGAGTCTTAGTAATAGGGTTCCGTTTTAATCATACGGAACCCTAATTCAACCGAAGTCGCACTAAAACCCGCGATATTAAAGTCCCATTTCGCTCAGACGCTATTGTATAACGCGATACAGTTGTCGATCGATAAATTACGTGATATTAAATTATGTGTATTACATAACACATCTCGCGTGGATCGAAGCTTTACGTAACTTTTACCTTTTAGTTAGCTCTAATAGCGCTTGATCGGTAAAGGAATGTAAAGTGTAGCCATTGGCTACGATAAACTACAAATAGCGCATCAGTCTGCATTTAAAAATGTATGCAAATGTGTATTTTTTTATCTGATTAAAGTAGCAAACGAGCATGCAGTCCACCTGATGGTAAGTGGCCACTGCCGCCCATGGATATCTGTAATAAACTACATACAGAACATGGGTTCTATCTGAAGTCAATCACAGATGCGTTGCCACTCCCGAGGGCTATGTAATATAATGTTCGCCTCATGTAAAAGTGTGCCGGCAACCACACCCTTCTATCGAAACGCAAGAAATGCTTCACGCTAGAAATAGGTTCGGCGGTGGTACTTCCCCGGTCGAACTACACTAGTTCTACCACCTTGAAAACTGCATCTAAAGGAGGTTAATTAAATTAAATAAATCAGTTTTAGCGGTCGGTTTTTTGTTTTATGCTAATTACTCGTTATAAGAAATTGTTATACAAAAACAACATCGGGCACCGTCAAGTGTATGATGGGTGACCGCGCTAAATTTCATGCGCACTTCCGGTCTCGGTGTGCATTAGATAACAGTCGTTGACCTTGTTGTACGCTTCATGGGAGGTTAATATAAAAATTGTACGCTTCTCTGAGTTATCCTCCTTGCTTTACTCAGTTGTGGAAAATCCGTCCGTACATCAGGTGGACTGCATGCTCGTTTGCTACTTCAGCCAAATAAAAAAAACTATTGATATTTCTATTTCTATTTCTGTTTCTGTTTCTGTTTCTGTTTCTGTTTCTGTTTCTGTTTCTGTTTCTGTTTCTGTTTCTGTTTCTATTTCTATTTCTATTTCTATCAGGGGTTGTTTACAAATGTCCATGAGTATACGATATCGATATCGTATATCCGATAAACTGTATGCTCATTTGTTACCCAAAAAAGCATAAGTCTTCACCTTCGACTAGCGTGATTACATGCGATTGCATGTCGTATTTTATACAAAGGATGTTTGGATTGAAGATGAATTACCGTTTACAAGATTAAATTACATTATAATTACTTTTCGGAATTTATGTGGAGTAAATTACAGGAAATGGCGTTTATTTGCATGATTACGTGTATTATGTTAGTTTTCTTTCTTAGCTTAAAAATTTAAAATGTTTATGAAGTACTATAGGTACTATATTATGGTTAGTACTATAGTTAGTATTATGGGTACTATACTATAGTCATTATTATAAAAGACATTCACTTACAAGACGGTGTTGTATGGTGAGTAGAATCTTCATTTACTAACGTCCCTATCACTGAATGTTTAAAAATATTTACTGATGTTCTTGTTAATTATAATATCCACTTAGATTACGTTAAATTGTTAGAACAATGTCTCCGTTCTGGTTACTTTCTATATAAGGGTCAATATTTTCTTCAAATTAATGGTGTGGCGATCTATAGTCCGGTTGCCCCAGTAATTGGTAACACATGGATGGAGTACTTATAGCGATAACTTTGTATAAATGTGTCTATCTTCTATAAAATTTTACAAATTAGGTATTGTGAGAAAGTCAATTTCTTAAGGATAATTAACGGACAAGAGAATAAATATTTAAAATTAATGTAAAGAATATCATAAATGTATTAATTAAAATAAACTTATTTTGCAATATTTCTAAAAGAATAAATAAGATGTATATAACCTACACCAAGTAATAAAGATCTGTTTTTCAGTTTAAAAATGCTTATCACAAGTTATATCTTCACTTAAGGGTAGACCATTTACTGGACCGATTTCAACATTGACTTTCGTAAAAAGCATGAGGCTTTTAGCCAAGGAAATAAAGTACCCTATCTTTGGCTACTTCCTAACTCGAACTTATTTTAGGATTCATGTGTCAAGCCCTTATCAAAACACCCTTCTCACATTTTCTTACAATTCTGATATATTACTTTTATTCACAAAGTAACATATCCAATAGTTATTTTTTAATTCAAAGCAGAGCTGTTCTAATAAACTTCAATAGCCGCATAAGATAATGAAGTATAAATTCTATAAAGAGGAATCCTTATTATATTCTAAAGTTAAACTTTTGTTAATACTTTCTTTACATAAAAGATTGGAATAGTTGATAACTACCAGGCACTCAGTAGAGCAGTTGTTTCAAAGATAACTAGAAAATATTTTGTGTTAGTAAAATCACCCATTAACCATTACTGAAAGAAATAACAGTTTATGACTTAACTGTACACAACTCAAATTTAGGAGTTTCTTAAAGAAATTTAATATGATGTACCTTCTTGTAATTTAAATAAAACGATTGTTCTTTGTTATCATCAATATACTTATTATATCCTTAATAATTTATAAAGCTAATGATATGCTTTATGAATATTTTTCAGCTAATTCATACCGTCGTTGGTGCTAACGTAATTGTCAACTTTTATTTATAAAGTGATTTCTTTTGACATATTGTCTCTTAACATAATAAACTTTATTTATGTAATTTAAATAGAGTCAATTCGCACAATTGGCCGTGGTGGACTATGGCCTAAAACTCTCTCATTCTGAGAGAAGAGTCACGCCCAGCAGTGGGACAATAATGGGTTGACGAAAATATACGCATTAAATCGTTAGTCCCGAATTTTATATTCTTTGTTCATGTGTCATCTTTAAAACGTATCAGATATTGAATTTAAAAACTACTAATTAAAAAAATGTTCCAGTGCTGGGCCCTGTGCCCATAAATAATGGGTTGTCGAAATAGAGTCAATTAGTATTGTGTTATTTTTAAATTTAAAAAATATATGCAAGACATTTATAGCATATCGCATATCGCCTTTTTTCGTACATGGGCCTCATTTTCGCGCATGGCTTGGTAGAGTTCACTTTACCTACAGTCTTTACAAAGGAATAGTGTTTTTCTGGTGGTTTATTCTTTCCAATTGTTTATCTTGCATCAACGCTATAGTAATTAGTAATAGTAATAGTTTATTTGCACAGAACAGGTACATAATATCCGATGTTACAAATAAAATTTGTTCGCTTGTCCTGCTAACAATGTGATAGCATGCAAATATAAATTATTCATTACATAAATATGTGTGAATTAGTCATTAAAATTATTTTTATTACAAAGATAATTAATATTCCCTATCATTTAAGAAGTCATTTATATTATAATAATTATTCATTAATAAGTATGTCTTTAATTTCAATTTAAATTTATTATTGGATTCATTTTTAATGTCATCGGATAACTTATTATATATTTTAACACACATTCCATATGAGTTTCGCTGGAGCAAAGAAGTACGTGGTAGTTTATCAAGTACCAGGCGTTGGCCACGCCTGGTGTTTCTAGGGTATAATTCTTTTGCTGTTTTAAAAAGTCTTTTGTGGCGCCGAACGAACAGGCATGCTTCAAAAATGTACATAGAAGGTAGCGTCAATATGTTGAGTTTTTTAAATAAAGGCTTACACGACTCATATGGAGCTACACCACATATAGCACGAACACATTTTTTTTGGGCTAAGAATGCTCTATTTACGTGAACAGAGTTTCCCCACAATATTAGACCATATCTCAAAACTGAAGCGATGTAGCCATGATAAGCAGTAAGGACTGTGTCGAGACTCGCTGATTGACGTAGTCTGACTAGGACATATTTAAACTTATTTAATTTTTGACATACATTTTCGATATGGTTTCCCCAATCTATTTTGTCATCGATCGTTATACCGAGAAATGTTGTTTGTGCTAATTCAGTTAAGGATTGTCCATTATAGTGAATATTTATTTTATGTTTGATTTTATTTTTCGTTTTAAATTGCATGTAATTGGTTTTATTTAAGTTAATTGTCAAATTATTATATGTCATCCAATTTATTGTCATTTTAATTGTATCATTTATATTAGCTTCATATTTATTAATGTCAATTTTATTATTACATGGTATTATAATAGAGATGTCATCAGCAAATAATACAGTACGATATTATGTCACTTCTGGGATGTCATTTATGTATAGGAGGAATAAAAGAGGTCCTAATACACTCCCTTGGGGAATTCCGACTCTACTATACAAATATTCGGACCGGTAATGTAGAGCTTCCCCCTTTTTATTAGTTTTTGTCACCTGAACGCATTGTAATCTATTATTAAGGTAGCATTTTATCCACTGAAGCGCAGGTCCACGAATGCCATTAAAATAAAGCTTTTGGGTTAGTTTTTCGTGACACACATAGTCAAATGCTTTTGACATATCAAAGAACAATGCAACAACCTTATTTTTTTCGTCAATATTTTTGATAATTTCATGTATTAATGTAAAACTTGCTAGCGTTGTCGATTTGCCTTTTAAAAAACCATTTTGTTCTTCTTTGATTACGTTAAATCTGGTCCAAAACTTTATTAATCTACTATGCATTGCTTTTTCAAATACCTTTGATAGGACTGGAATCAAAGTAATTGGTCTATAGTTGTCAACATCTGTTTTTTTGCCTTTTTTGTGTATTGGTTTTACTATAGATTTTTTTAGCAAGTCTGGAAAGGAACCAGTTTCAAAGGATAAGTTTATAAGATACGACAGAGCACGCGATATATTGTCTCCATTGTTTAGTTTTGGTTGTAACTTTAGTAACTTTCAAATTTTAAAAGTTCCTTGCGGCGGCTCTAACGTCCATTACTGTTTCAGTGGGTATGGATTTTCTCTTACAGTGAGGGTAGTTTAGAACAGAATCTTTCGCGTTACCTAAGTATGATCAGTACAGTAAATGACCCTTTAAGTTTTTCTTAATCTCAGCCGTGCTTGTTTCCTCACGAGTACCGTTAATGCAAATGATCAATCATCTAACTAGCGTATCCATCCATCCATCCATCCATCAGCCCTTTGATGTCCACTGCTGGACATAGGCCTCCCCTAAATGGCGCCACTCCAACCGGTCCTGTGCCCTCTGAATCCAACGGTTTCCCGCTGTCTTCTTCAGGTCATCAACTATCATCATCAACTAGCGTATACGCACATTAAAAGATCGGGCGTGTGCCTGTGAGGAACCTCCAATCAATAGGGGAGCTGAGTTTCATAACTCCTCAATCGAGAACAATAAACGACCAGACAACGGCAAATAAACACTATCCTACATAATATCACGCATTGCAATCGGTTAACAGTAAATAGTTTGCTCTAATAAGAGTCCATCCATTTGCCATCAATGTTTTTCAGAAGGGACTAAATATTAAACTGTGAAACATTTGTTTATATGTCTGAGCAATGGCTATAATCTAAACATAACAATTCTCTATCACAATATTATATAACTGTATTACACTACCTCTAAGAGCAAGGATAACAACACTTTCATACTAGCGACGAGCAAGCGCAGCGATTATGTTACACATATAATAAGTGTAGATGCAACGAGTCAGGAGTATATATTTAAATTTAATATATTTTCGTATGAATTTGACTTTGTATATATTCTTTTAATTAGCAGTTTTTAAGTTGGATATCTGATACGTTTTAAGGATTACTACACATGCACAAGGAAAGCATCTTTTTTCGTCAACCCATTATTGTTCCACTGCTGAGCACGGGTCTATTCTCAGAATCAGAGTGTGTTAGAAGTGCGAATTGGTGAACTTCACACACCTCCGAGGACTTTGTTTCTTAGAACTCTCGGGTGTGTGTGGGTGTGGTGTAGGAAAACATAGTGAAGGTTTCCTCACTATGTTTTACTACACCACACCCACACACACCCGAGAGTTCTAAGAAACAAAGTCCTGTGTTAAAAACAAGAAGCAGTGATAATTAGGTAATTTCTAATACGCATATAATTTTAGAAAAATCAGTAGAGCGTGTCTGGGTTTGAACCTCGGAACTCCTGGTCAGGGCAAGTTTCAAACATTAGGCTATCGCTGCTCATTAGTCCTTTAACTTTGTACATTGGTTACAACTTACGATCTATACTAGACGGCGGCGCTGCATTTGCGTATGTAAATGGCTAGTATGAAATTATTATGAAAGTATAGTTCTGCTAAAACCAAGCACGTACCTACGTAACATTACATACGTAGAAACTTCTAGTAATTTATGACCGCCACTTTTGCAAAATTATTGTCGTTGTTACCCAATTACCTAGTTATTTATTTACGACTCTTTTCGTTTCTAGGTAATCTATAAATATCGTTTCTTATACACGGTCTCCTACCTGAAAAGTACTCGCACTCTACCAGAAAGTCGACCGTCAGCTCGGAGACGACTCCTCCAAATTCAATGGTAATTAGTTTTTTATAGAACGAAACGGAGGGACAACTTCGTGTTCCCGCCATTTTTCGAGTGACGTAAACTTTGATTGACGTAAACTTTGATTGTTTATGCCACCCTTAGCTGGCTACACGGTATTTAACAGCGCGTCTTTAATAAAGATAGGCTGAAAGGCATGAAGCCAAGGCCGTAAAATCAATTAATAAAAAAAAGCTGCCTACACGACTCTGCCAAGACGCGACAAAAAGAAATTAGCACAGATCAACGCTCCTACCGCTTCTATTAAAAATAACCAGAACCGGCACATTTATGTTTAGGATTTAAGGATATCGACATCCTTAAGAAACTACCCAGACAAACTTACTGGAGATCCTTACTTCAAACTTTCCAAAATCCTTAACCATTGGCCGTATGTAAAGGCAACCGGAGTATTTGAGTGGTTCAGAGGGTAAGACGGCCTCATACCATAGTGACGCAAAGAAAATGATCAGGACATATGTTTTTCTAAAAATTTAGTACATACATTTTTACGGTTCAGAATATATATTTTTTTGCTACTCGATTTAAAATTAATCGGCGTCTTTCATTCATAGTAATATGGTTCAAAAGATTATAGATTAGTTCTTAATAATTAATTTGCTATTCGACTAACAGTATTATGTCTGAGACAGTGCTATTTATCTCAGTACCGTCTGGCTAATTTAGAGGAACGCGAGGAAACTAGTTCAAACTTACTTAATGTCGGTAATGGAAATCGTATTAAACCAATGTATTCTGTGAACTTACCTAATCTATGACTAAACATTTCCATTATGGAAAGGTTTGTATGTACAAATGAAATGGGCTATAACTAGGGATTGCAATCCGGCATCATTTTCAATCCGGCCGGATCCGGCTGTTTTTTTCTCAATCCGGCCGGATCCGACCGGATCCGGCGGCATTAATCGAACGGTTAAAACAGTGTAAAAAAAGGATCGATTTCTAACGGTAATTATTTTTGTAATGTGAAATCTTTGTCAAAATATACAATCACCGGATCCGGTGGAGGTCCGGATCGGGTGATGAATTGTTACCGGATCCGGTTTGCGTAAATTTGAGCCGGATCCGCCGGATTACCGGATCCGGTTTTCCGGATTGCAATCCCTAGCTATAACCTACGTCCTAAAAGTATAGGAAAGTGCTGTTGTGTTCTGGTCATGAGAGATACTCATATAATTTATCCGAGGCTTTATAAGTTAGATCTCAAGAGTAGCAACGAATAAATGACCAAACAGTAAGACCTGTGGTAAGACTCTGGAGTTGATAATAGATGTCCGTGGGCGGCATAGACCACATTCCACCCATTCACCTGCTCACCACTTGGCCACATCACAAGTCTACCTGGTGGTATGCAGGTTGACTGGAAAGTGGCAAATGCCGCCCATGAACGACATGTGTAGTAAGCAAACGACCATGTAATTCACTGCATGTTCAGTTTATTTATCCATCAGCATTTGAGGTCCACCAATAGTCAGGTCCCTCCTAAATGGCGCCACTCCAACCGGTCCTGTATCCTATGAATTCAACGGTTTTACGCTGTCTTTGTCATCTGGTGGGGGGGCACCTATTGTTCTTTCTGACCTTTCTTTCATGGTAATCTGCTGATTTGTTACCTCTTATATTAACAAAATATAAAGGTATATATAAATGTATGTAAAACCTCCAGATTTTCCTCTGTCAAACCATATGTATTGGCGCAACATGTCTCCATCAGATTTTTCATTATCTCTGTCAATGTATTGGCGCAACATGACCATTCTGTAATCCGTTAGGCATTTAAATACTTTTTACGTCGTGTAATAAATTATGCAAATCCACGTAACACATTGCAACAGGCAACTCGAAATAAGTAATATTAATTTAATAGTTGATATGTTTTATTATTTTCATGTAATATCTGAAGGTCTACGTATTAGCACTTGCTAATGTCGTATGTGTGAGCGTATAATCGCACGATTAGAATAAATGAGACCGTTTTTTTTTGTTCTTAAGGGAGAAACCTTCAAAATGTAACCGGCGTCGACGGAGTGACGCAAGGTCATTTGAGATTTTTACCGCACTAAATCCCACTCTATGGCCGTCCTGAAACGTAAACGTCCGAAAGAACGTAACTCGAGTCCTCAGAGCACGTTGTCCCATCTGGCTCCTCCTAGGTGAGCGGTAGACCCACTGCATCGTCTGGTCTTTACGACTAAAATTTTACACGAGATTGAATATCGTAGGGCTTACATTATAATAATAATGTAGATTTTTATAGGTACATTTCAATATCTTTATACTCTATTATAGTACTATAGTACATTTTAGCCCGTAATTATATTGCAATGAACATTGCACGTTTACATTTTCGAGAATAGCTTGCGATACCTACGAGTATACATTGCAATATTTGGGGGAATGAAAAAACACGTACTAAGATCGCAGATTTTCATAAATAACGGTAGCTAACAATGGATGGACTGTTACATCACTAAACACATACACCTGTATCTCTATCTCGATTATTTTGTGAACTTGTACTTTATTTCCTTAGATATAAATCTAACATGAATCCGAACACAAATTATACACCACCACATTAAACATTAGTAATACGTCCCGTACATAAATATGAGGTGACCTTATAAATTTAAATAAATCAATTATCTTCCTTAGTTTTGTGAAGGATTGCAATTGCGTTGTTATTGTTTGATACAATACATTATATGAAACATTATTTTCCTACTATAAAATATAAGCACCTATTGTGATAGGAAAGCATTTTTGGGAGCTAATGAGCAATTAAGTTCGTAAGGAAGCCGATATGACGGCACTGCGCACTAATTATTTTGAATTTAGAACTCAAGGACAATGTTGCCAGCTTGTTTATTGCTTGTAGTGTTACAGATTAGCTTTTTTTTTGAGAAAATTATTGAAAAACGTGTCAGTATCGCAAAGAATGATTTGAAATACAGCTACAAACAGAAACTTATTTTACACAACGTTCACACAGATAAAATAGTTTTTAAACAGTTTATTTGTATAACTGTTCTAGTATCAAAAATAAAATAAACCTTACCATTTTCTAAATCGAGTCTCAGCACAAAAAAACACAGAAAACAATGCACAGCACAAAAAGCACAAAATGTATAACAATATTCACTTAAACTTTTTCACAAACACTGTGGTCCGATCCAATGCACCGAATGCCTGACTTCCTTGGCTTGCTGTTCTGCAAAAAAAAAATAGCGAGTTAGTGAAAGTGAGTGTGGCTGTTTGCAAAGTTACTTTTGCTTCGAGATAATTTCGACAACATTATTTGGTACTTTTGGCGCGAATTGTTTTGTCTGTGATTTTTATCCTACAAGTTTTTTATATTTCTTAATTTGCTTAGCCTGTTATGATAATCATAAGTGTAGGTACTTATTATTATTTTTTGTGTAAATATCTGATTTGAAATTCTTTTAAAGTAACTTTAATTAAATAAATACAACTTAAAATAATTATTCAAGGGTAAAATAATAAACGTATTCATGATTACTTTTAACGCAACTAATCGTACATATGAATTACACTGTCTTTAGGGAAAAATAAATTGGTAAATATCATTGTGCAAAACATCCTTCGCCAAAACATAAAAATATATTTTTTAAAAGCTTTCGATGTATATTTTTAATTTTTAAACAAGGCCAAGGAATACTCTTTCGGATTATCAAGATGGCCTCAATGAAATCACTCTCACCTTTATCCCAGACTTACGTAATTAATCGAATATGCACATCGAACGCCGTTTATATCATATCAAGTTATAATTACTTAATCGGTTGACATTTTGGATTTTTTAAGGAAATATCTTCTACCCTTTGACCATGTTTCCTGTCACATAACAGTCATTAACTTTAATTAACGAGTCACCCTTGCTGGTAACGCATATTTAAATTTTTTTTTTATAAAAAGCGTATGAAATTCACTCAATGAAAAGTCTTTTACTCAAACGTTCCTAAAAATTATTTAATGATAAGTACGGTTTATCAATCCGCAATTGGCCCAAAGGGTAAACTGGTCTTAAATCTGTCTCACACAAGAAGAAATTCATGTCCAGTTATTACGCAGAATTTTTTTAAAGGCATATCAAATAAGTGCATACGTATAAAAATTACAAAAAAAATCATGAAATTACAGTTATAGCAATAGCAATCAGATAATAATACTCTTTAGTAACTATTCTTTAACAATAAAAATGTTAGAATATAAAAAAGATACCGACAATTCTGAAAATCTAATATAAATATTATTAATGCGAAAGTTTCTGAGGATGTATGTGTGTTTGTTACTCTTTCACGCAGAAACTACTGGTTGTATTTCACTGAAACTTGGTATACACATAGTTTATGACCTACATTAAAACAAAGGACACCATTATTATAATAGGACATTATTACCGTGGTAGAAGTAACCACAGCGGGCGAAACCGCCGGAGTAACCTAGCCTTTGTACATATTTACAGCCCTCTTAGAACATTGATTTACAATGCACGACCTCCATCATATTTACCAATAAACTAGGTAGCGATGCTGTTATTATCCAAACAGTAGCGATAATTCATGAAATCGTCTAGTAATTACGTATTTCCTGCATTTTAAACAAAGATTAATTAGGTGCTAACAGCAAATACGCAGTTTCGGCCTTTGATTTGCACGGAGCAATTTGATTTTCATCGTAAAACAGCAAGATATCATCACTACTTTTATCTGATTGAAGTAGCAAACGAACATGCAGTCCACCTAATGGTAAGTGGTCACTGCCATCCATGGGCGTCGGTTAGCAACTTCAAATAGAACATCTTCTACCTGAAGTCAAACACAGTGCGTTGCTACTCCCGAGGACTAAGATGGTCGCCTCATATAAAAGTGTGCCGGCCACTACACCCTTCCCTCGAAACGCAAGAAATGCTTCACGGTGGAAATAGGTGCGGCGGTGGTACTTCCTCGGTCGAACAACGCTGGTTCTACCACCTGTAAACCATAGTTACCTACCATCCATGGTATAAAACAAAGTTGCTTCCCGTTGCCTGTCCCTATGTATGCTTAAATCTTTAAAAGTACGTTATGGATTTAATGCAGTTTTTTTTAATTCATAGAGTGAATCAAGAGGAAGGTTTGTATGTATAATAAATGCTTAATATAATGGAGGAACACTGATAATTTAAGACTTTTTATTCTTAGGCGGTACGAAGTTCGCCGTGTCAACTAGTTATGTAAGTTTAGGTACAGTTAAAAGTGTCTTAAAATCGGGCGAAATCTGTTTCTTGTACTCATTGTCATTATATTCAAAGGTATGATCTGATTCGTAAAGTATCGCCGCTCCTGCAATTTCTAGCGTGGATATGTTCTTTCGCTACGATGGAAGGGTGTGACAGCTGACTTACATATATGGCGACCATCTTGGTGCTCAAAGAACCAAGGCGTTATCAGCTACAAGTAGAACCCATATTCCATATGAAGTTAATGCAACTGGGCTATAGTCGGCAGTCTACCAATTCGCACTTGGCTTGCGCGGTGAACGATGAGCCCAAACTCTCTCTTTCTGACCTGTAGGTACTCAGTAATTGGACAATAATGGATTAAAATTGATCGACAGTGGCCACAAGTTACCATGATATGCTCGTCAGCTACTTCAGTTATATAAAAATACGTATGGTAACTGCCGCACATAAAGATCTACACACTGATTAAAACAGTCTTCCAAATCGGGTCTGCCTAGCCGGGGATTGATCCTAGTACTTACCTACCTGTTACGACTAGAATTGTCTAAGGCTGGACAGAATAAGATCTACTACTCGGATGTCATACACATTATTGTACCGATAACTATTTTTGTATTAAGTATATTTGTTGATGATTTCTTATCTAATATTCGGAAGTATGTAACCAGTTCTAAAGTCATGAATAAAACGTACAGTAATCAAACTTTCCACCGATCGGGTTTATAATCAATGCGCGTGTGACATACTTTTTCAAAAATTAAATCCACATCTGCCTAATAGTATGCTAACGAAAACACGCTGACATACAACACGCATAGTTAAAAACTTGTATATTATGTCACGGTTTGCTAATTTATCGGTTTTCTTACTATTTCTGGGAATGAGAAATTGTAAACCCCGTTTAACAAGATTTTAATTAACAGTTACATCCCTAGGTTCCTATTTTAATTCGTCCCTGTAGTTCCGGGATCAAAATAGGGCTACGGTAGTCGGTATCCCCAGCCTGTCGAAAGAGGCAACTAAAGAGGCTTCCGGGGTTTATTTATTTAGTTTCGTTCTCACCACTACAAATTAGACTCCGGGATCTCCAAAGGAACGCAACCGGAATCCTCTAAACTAGTTGCCCCATCGAGCTGCTCCCAAGTAATCGGCTGGGCCCACCGCTTCGTCTGGTCTTTACGATGGTATGCGACTACATATACCGCCCTCCTTCACGAAGTCGCCTGACCGAACAGTTCGAGTTCCCACTCTTTCCGCCCACGACCCTGGTAGCCCCTTTTTGCCGCCTCTTACGGCAGGCAGGGGATACCGTAGCCCTATTCTGATCTAACTACAGTGACGAAGGAATGAAATAATTACGGTTGCAGCTTGGGCTCTCAACAGAGATCTTATTCTGAGAGAAGACGGATGCCCAGTGAAACAATAATGGGATGATATGAAATAATTATGCAGTTAATATTTACGGATGTCTCCGGAATCACGCAACATCTAACCAGGAATCAAGATAAGTCGCAGACATAACTCTCAACACATTGCGTAAACATGTGAGATCGCTAAAACGATAAAGAAATTCGCATTAATTGCGTAAGAAGAAACTCCTGTTAGTGTTATGATTATGTTATTCTTTGCCAAATTCAATGTTATTAAAAGATAATTGCGATGTATAATTTCAAAATTATTTGTCATGCTCTGAAAAAAACATCATTAATATATCGTTATAATTATTTCCGTAATTTTAACAAGCTTTTATTTGGTTTTATTATATTTAGTTTTGTCCGACTGTCTCGTAGTTTTGAAGTCCAATCAGTTTGGACTTTCACAAGATAGAATCATTTATTTTTATCCTTTTGAAATTTATTTCTTATTTTATATTTATCCACCCTTCTTTACTTGTGGATGTCGTAAAAGGCGAGTAATCAACCACCTGGTTTAAAAGTGCCTAAGATGCAAGATCTGCATAAGACCGACTAGATTGTTGCTCAATAAAATCAAAAAACTACATCAATCACAATTTGATGATACAACTATCGACAGTTTAATGTATATTAAGCCGACTAAACTTTCGATCTGTATATTCACGGACGGCCGCTTAATTGGTGCAACTACAGTCCGAGTGTTACTGATTACACCCGGATTCACCGCACGTGCATTAACGTCGACTAAACTTTTTGGTCGTCATGATATCGTACTAGCACTACCCGACTAAACAGTTTGACCGATGAAACAATTATACGTATTCAGTAGGGAAATTAATAGCGGTGGGCCCAGCCGCCCATCTGTGAGGAGCCCGATGGGACAACGCGCTCAGAGGACTCCGGTTGCGTTCCTTTGGAGATGTCGGAGTCCTCTTTGTAGCGCCGAGGACGGTTACCGGGGGGGTTTTAGTGCGGTAAAAATACCACATAACCCTGCGTCGTTCCCACGGCGTTGGGTACCTTTTGAAGGTTTCGGGAAAAAAAAGGAAATAATAACCACTCGTTCTAGAATGTTATTGATCTGAGTCTCAAGTCGTCACCCATTATTGTAATTCTAGACACGAGTCTTCTGTGAGAGAGTTTTAGGCCATAGTCCACCGCACTGGCCAAGTACAATTTGTAGACTTTAGTCACCTTTAAAAACTTTTTTTAAAGAACTGCTACGTACAGATTTTGTCGCGATATTTTTCTTCACGGTAAAGCAGTCATAAGTAATTTCTTCTACGCACATAATGTTATAAAAATTAATGGTGTGTGCCTGGGATTCGAACCTTGGTCCTTCGGTTAACATGCCGAGTTATAACCTTTAGTTTATCACTGTTCAGGCTCAGGCATATAAATTGAATGTCAGATTGAAGGAAATGGCGATGCCGTATCATAAAGCTTGTTCAGAAATAGTACACTCATATTTATCACACGTGCTCTTCGGAATACGTAATCGAAGCTGTGTCAGTGTGTCAGGGCTAGGGTTGACAGTATCATATTTCATTACAAAAAAATTTTTACTCATGTTTGTGTAAAACTTAAAAAAGAATGTTATAGATTGACGTGAGTTCCTTGCGTTATGGTGCACTTTTATATAAGTGTTATTTTATTATTCGTCACAAATTCCTAAGGAAATATTTAGCGAAACCTGCCCAACAGGGCAGGTCAGTTGCAAATGAAGATTTTTAGATTATCTGTTATACTTTTAAATATTCTTTTTATAATCTATTATTATAACCACAAAATTATTTCTGACATGATTTCCAAAAAGAAATTCGTTATGAGTGAGGAGGTGCATACGCGCAACAAGAAGGTTTCAAGGTGGTAGAACCAGTGTAGTTCGACCGGGGAAGTACCACCGCCACATGTATTTTTAGCGTGAAGCATTTCTTGCGTTTTGATAGAAGGGTGTGGTTGCACACTTTCACATGAGGCGACCATCGTAGTCCTCGGGAGTAACAACGCATCTGTGATTCACTTCAGATGGAACCCATGTTCTCTATGTAGTTGAATACAGATGCCCATGGGCGGCAGTGATCACTTACCATCAGGTGGACTGCATGCTCGTTTGCTACTTTATCAGATAAAAAAGAAGTTTTATTATTTTTTATGTGAAACTATGCGGGATGTTCTGCCTTATAGCACAATATTAAGAGCTGCGGTGTTTTGGTCGGAATCGTCTTTCTTGAATTAGAACTAAGACTCAGAGGTAGTAACACACTTGTTGCCTTCCTCAGGTATTATATGGGACTGTTTACATAGAGTTTACAGACATGTGTGGTAGTGCCATACCATCACATAAACTACAGGCCTGTTTGCTACCTCCACATTTAAAAAAAAAACAAGAAATATTATCTCTATTGATAGGTGACAACCCTAACTACAGCAGTGTCGTTTACACTTCGTTAGCAACGTTTCACAGATTACTGTTATGTGTGCAATTGGCATACTTGCATTTTGTGCAACTACGGTGCTATCTAGACTCATCTCTTTACATTTCATAGCACCCATGTAATTAGAACTGACTTCCAAATCGACCCAACGAAAGAATAGATACTTTTTAATGAGTCTCTAAAAAGAGATCTTTGAGGAAGCATGAGTATCATATTATCATATATTTCATATTATCATGATTATCATATATTTTCATAAGATTGAAGTAGCAAACGAGCGTACAGTGATGATAAGTAAACACCAAAAAAATAACAATAATAATACAACATAACAAAAAAGTAAAAGTAAAAAGCAAACCCGCTGAGTTTCTTGCCGGATCTTCTCAGTTGAGGTCTTGTTCCAATGCGGCGGTCAGTGTAAAAAAAATGTGTAACTGACAATTTTTAAGTGCCCCCGTAGGCCTATACAAAATAAAGACATTTCATTTCACCGCCTCAAATACTCGTAAGGAAGATCCTCGAGTGGCAGCCACGTTTAGGCAAAAGGAGCACAGGTAACCCCCCCCCCCCCACCCCACCCCACCAGGTGCACCGATGACCTGAAGACGACAGCGGGAAACCGTTGGATTCAGAAGGTCCGGTTGGAATGGCGTCATTTAGGGGAGTCCTATGTCCAGTAGTGGACCTAAAAGGGCTGATGGATGGACGGAATCCATGATCGTTTAGGTAAATTTAATGATCTTGATCCTTGTAGATCTTTAAAAAATAGAATTCTCTAAAAGTTAGACATTGCCGAATATTTTAGTAGATAAACGTGACCTCTTTTTCGTCAAAGAGCCCTTATCGCTAGATATTGTTACGTAAATAAAATACAATACTACAACAAGGGTGTTCGTACACAAAGGTGAGATCTAGGGTAAAACCCGGATAGTTGCCTCGGACGGATACATGCCTCAGTTTCAAATGCTCTATGTTAGACGTATTGACAGTGTTTCTTTTTGATCATAATATAAAGCGTCCCCCGCGCAGGCCTCAGTGCCGCATAAACCGTTGGAGTAGACGCACGTGTTTTGTCCGTGTGAGTAAAAATCTTCCGCGGCGATACTTTGACGAGCGTCAGAATTATATTGGTAAGTAACCTCTGTTAAATATTTTTATAACTGATTGCGATTTCAGTTAAATTTTTATTTCTTTGAATGCATTAGAGTTTACATTGCACTGTTTATTACGTTTTATTGTAAAATATTTTTTATTTATTTCGTAAATAAAAAGGGCAAGTATCCGTATC
Source organism: Spicauda simplicius (assembly GCA_949699795.1). Taxonomy (NCBI): domain Eukaryota; kingdom Metazoa; phylum Arthropoda; class Insecta; order Lepidoptera; family Hesperiidae; genus Spicauda; species Spicauda simplicius. The sequence continues at coordinate 16,095,983 of OX453070.1, read as the reverse complement.
AAAACGGATAGTTGCCCTACTGTCTTTTGCGGATTGTTGCCCTAGGGCAACTATCCGTAACTATACATTTTCAACAAGCAAAGACAGATTTTTTTCTTAGTTATTTTTTTCATTTGGTTTTACTATTTTTTCTCTGGGTTTTTTTGGTTTTACTATAGTTTATCTTTAATAAAATAAATACTCAACAGCAAAATGCCTCGCAAGTATAAACGAAAGCCAGGCGTGGTGCCGCGCCACATCAACTGGACAGAAGATAGTTTAGCACTTGCGTTCGAAGAACTAAATAAAAAACAAAAAAGTATTAACGAAATATCCCGGACTTATGGCATATCCTCTCGAACCTTACGAAGACGGTATGAAAAGGAAAACCAGCTACTGGTAACCCAAGGTATGCCAAGGCTTTAAAATGATATATTTAGTTTATAAGTAAAATAACCCATTTACATACCTACCTACTTATTTAATTGTATTTTTAACATTTCTAGGAAAATACCCTATCCTTGGCTTTGAAAATGAAAAAAGACTAGTATCCCATATACTAAAGCTCGGAGACGCAGGATTTCCTCCTGAAAGGAGTTTAATTCGCCAATTAGCCTATCAGTTTGCCGAAAAATTAGGATTGAAGCATAATTTTAATAATGACACTAAAATGGCTGGATTGCAATGGTTGAAAAGCTTCCTTGAAAGAAATCCCGAAATAGTTGTAAGGCAAGCTGAGGGTTTATCAATTCAAAGAGCGAAGGGTCTAAGCAGGGCCGAAGTAGCCAAATTTTATGATCTGCTCATAACCGTTTTAACTAATAATGATTTGCTGGATAAGCCGGAGCGAATTTTCAATATGGATGAAAGCGGTGTTCAACTCAATAATAAACCTGGCAAGGTATTAGCCAAGAAAGGTACTAAAGTAGTGAAATCACTTACTTCCGGTGAAAAAGGCGAAACAATTACCGTTGTTGCTTGTTGTAACGCTATCGGCAATTTTCTCCCACCTGTTCTGATTATCAAGGGGGTAAATAAAAAGCCAGAATTTGAAGAAGGACTTCCTCCTGGTTCCAAAGTTTATATGCGAAAGAAATCAGCATATATTTCCTCAGAACTTTTTTACAAGTGGCTGACTGAACATTTTATACCTCGCAAGCCTCCAGGAAAGGTATTACTAATTTTAGATGGTCATTCATCACATTCCAGTGCTGTCAATATGCTAGAAACTTCTCATGACAATGATGTGATACTGCTTTGTTTACCTAGTCATACTACTTCTGCATTACAACCTTTAGACGTATCAGTATTCGGACCATTTAAAAAATACTATTATGCGGAGACAAACAATTTTATGCGCAGCAATCCACAAAAAAAACTGAACCGGTACAATTCTGGTCAACTGATAGCAAGGGCGTGGATTCGAGCAACTACACCTGCCAATGCAATAAGTGGTTTTCGCGGCAGCGGAATCTATCCAGTCAATCCAAATGCTCTGTCTGATACTGAATTTGCTATATCAGATATTGCATTGGGGGGGCTTACGCAGGAACAAGAGTCTGAAACTATAAACCATCAAGTACCAGGTGCTTCTGGAGAACTTGCGTTACGTGAACGCATACAGGAATCTGAATATGACCGAGGTAATGAACTAAATCGACAGAACGAAGTGACTCTACAAGGCGATCAAGTCCCAAGCTACTGTGACAAAAATAATCCACAAACTATCGTAAATGAAGCTGAGCAGAATAGTGTGAACCAAAGTTACACGCCACCTAGGCCATCTTCGAGTCTTTTGGCTCTTTCTCATGATTGTTTGACCCTAGGAGATGGCGAAATTGAAAATTACATTTTAGATAATACTGAACTATCATTGCCATCGCTGATATCTTTAAATGAGTCACAGAACAAAGATCTACAAAAAGAAACGCCATCGAAATTTTTACATCAATCAGCTCCTGTACCAAAAATTCCACTGAGTATGTCTACAAGGGCTAAACAATCAGCAGAAATTTTATTCGAATGATAAAATAATCGAGAAGAAGAATAAAACTAAGGAAGTAAAAAAAATGGAAGAAACAAATAACAAACCAGTTGGTAGCAAAGAAAAGATTACAAAGAAAAAAGGGCAACCGCGAAGAAATAAAAAATCAAAACAATATAGAGATATTACCAGCAGTGAATCAGAATCAGATAGCACAGATTTTATTGAACTGACTAAAGGAAGAGCTTTAAAGAAAAGAAAAATTCGTATCTGCAGTTCTAACAGTGAAAATGAAGAAAATGTTATAAGTCCAAAAACATCTAAAGGAAAAACAACTAAAGGGCTACCAATCAAAGGCAAAAAAAACAAAACATCTATTAGAGAAACTGAAAATATACTAAAAGTAAAAAATGCTAATTCAAAAATAGAAAATACCAATAAAGAAGTTTCAGTTGATAATTATTGTGTAGAATGTTTTGAAAATTATAATTTAACTAAATCGAAATCAGATTGGATTCAATGTGAGACGTGTCGAATGTGGTTGCATGAAACTTGTACAACATTCAAAAACCATTGCATGAGATGTGGCAAGTTGAAAATATTGACTTCTGGTGATAATCAATGCTAATGCCAAAGTTGATTACCATATTTTTTGAATAAAGATGAATACTAATATTTAATTAAAAAATTATACGTACACTAATTTACAATTTAAAACTTTAGTATTTGTAAGGTGTTGATTAGGTAATAATTTAACTGCTCTTAGTACTTAGTACTAAATAAAGGATCTCAGTAAGTAATAAGGACTGAATACTTACATAATTGATGCTAATGCCAAAGTTAGTTCTTATTTTGTTTATTGTTCTATCTTTACCATAAATAATAATATTTCATCTTATTTTGGGTACATTTTTGGAGTCTATGTTTGTTGTAATTTTATAATTTTAAAATAAATTTAATTAATACTTAATAAAAGATTGTATTTAATAATAAAAAATAATATTTAATTATTATTTTGGATACCTAATTACCATTTTGGGGTCTATTTTTGTTGGAATTTTCTGATTATAATTTAACTTTAATTAATACTTAATAAAAGATTGTATTTAATAATAAAAACTGATTACTTAAATTAATATAAGTTCATTTTTATTTGAAAAAAAAAACAAACAGGCATCTATCCTCACATTAGGCAAGTATCCCCCGAATCATTTTTAACGTTAGGCTACTATCCGCCATAGTAGGCAACTATCCCCTTTTTTAGAGGTCACATAAAACAGTATTTACTCAAAACTGATAATATTTATATTTGAAAAAATAGGCTATGTTAGAAGATTAATAAACTATGTTTAAGAATACACTTTGAATAAAGAATTTATTGGTACACATTTTTAATAAAATAGCATTTTTAAAAAGTGTGGCAACTATCCGGGTTTTACCCTATTCTCTTGTAAGATAGGGTAAACTAAGAGTCCTTTTGTGAAAACGAACCGAAAATATGATCTCTAGGAAAATAGGAAAAAAGTGCGATAATAATAGGAATAAAGTTAGGACAGAAAATAAATCGCCACAGCCCACCCAAAATGTATATAAATGTATATATAGTGTAAATAAAAACCATCCTGAATTATATGTTCTACATATAATTCAGGATGGTTTTTATTTACCTTAATTTTACTTTATAATAGCTTATACATATGTATAAAGGAAGAGCGGGGAATCCTGGCACAGGCGAATATTTACATAAAGGGATGCCTCAGCTGTAGTATCTAAAATGTAATTATTTTATGAGCAATAAACTATTTTCTATTTTCTATTTTCTATATAAATATACCGTGCAGAAAGTAAATATATAACCATAAATTTGGAAGTCGGCGTCTTAATCGAGAATTATGGACTCAAATCTCAGGGTCACAACATTAATTTTTCTGACAATAATATTTGTAACATTATTGTTAAACACACACGGAATGAATTATCACTGCTTTTGGGTGGAAGAAAACATCGCAGGAAATCTACACACATAAGAGTACTCAAAAAAAGTTAAGTCAATTAATAATCGCTGCTTCACGCTGAAGGAAACCATCGTGAGAAACATATAGGTACAGTTGAGATTATTTAATTAGAATTATCGATGATTTGTGAAGTCTATCAATTCAGATTTAGCCAGCACTATAGCTTAAAACTCTCTCATTCTGACAGAAGATGCATGAAGTGGGACAATAATGGAATAATGGGTTGACGAATAGAAATAAAAAAAATAGCAGCCATAAGTATGTTGTAAAACAATTATATACACCTCGGAGTTTTTGAGAGGAAAGTCCACGGCACTTAAACAAAAGTTTCTCTTCAAAAAACGCGCAAGTCATAAATAAAATAAACATTAAAATTGAATCGTAAATATTCCATTTTCACTAGTTTTTGCTTAAACTTTAAATGAATTTTTGCAACGTATGATTCAATCTTATTTACGACTTTGAGGAGTGGACGCCCTATAAGGTTTTATTTAGCTGTTAACTACATCAATGTCTTCAACGTCAAGTTTTATACCATAAAAAGGTCAATTCTTGCAGGCTGTTAACTTCTTCATACATATTTATAAATAAATCGGTAAAAGAACAAACTTTTTAAGTAGTAACTTTTACACGCAACTTTGCGATTTAACAAGCATCCTCCTTACTTCGCCAGTTCGCCCCGTGCAGGCGTAATTTTGATCGTAAATATATGTATGTCAGTAGAATTAAAATAAAATAAAAATATTCACCCAGTACCTATTTAAAATGTTGATAGTGTTTTTTCTAATTATTTAAATGTACACTTATTTCTCAAATAAATTTTACACAAATTTGCATCGAGGTACTTAGACACATCGCGTTCTATACCTCTCCAATGCCCAGCAGTGGGATATCGAAAGGATTACAAGCAAGGAATAGAAAATCTTTATCTTTAAAATTAACATTAAAAAAGATTGTACAAATTAGCACACATTAAAATTTCCTTTCACAATTACTTATTAATTGTAATTAAGTGTATGTAATTAAAAGCTATACTAAGTAAAACACTAGGTAATTGTCAATTTGACGTGTTGAGTTTGACAAAAAAAAGGTTTTCTATTATGCTGTCTACTAAAGGGTCCTTTGGGGAGGCCGACCTCCTTAGACCACCCCACCCCGTGCTAATGCTTAACATTAATTTAGTTTAAATGTTTATATGATGCTGTTTTCTCTAAATATTAGGTAATGTACGACATATACATATAAAATTAAAAAATCTCAGTTACTTTACATTATTACTTAATGTTCATTGTAATATAAAATGATGTGTTAACAAGGCGTTAATATTAACGATCAAGAGTCCTGCAATAGTCGCCCAAGACAGCTATCCTATTAGTAAGGTCCTTTGAAGCTATAAAGGTTTAAGCAACCGGCGGCATAAGGTTTAATTAATCCTTCATTATTAATTAAAATTTACAGCAAATAGGGTATTGTAAGCTTTGAAGTGTATATCCTTTATCTAAAGACATTTTATTGATACATAACTGGTACTCACGTTATGCGGGTTTGAATTCTTTAAGAATTCTTTTTGCCGATATTTTGACCCAGTTACATGGATCCACGTAGGATCGTGGTCACGGCGCAACATCGTGAGTACGTTAAGTATCAAAATGTTTCAATTTCGCGATAATATTAGTTTAAACTTATACATTTTAACGAGCTGCTTAGTGCGATTCGCTTAGACTGATATTGAAAAGTGGATGCAATAATTATATCGCAGCAGAACGAGATGCTAAAATAGTATGGTTCAGTTACGAATACCACGCGTGAACTTCTTGAGTTTCGGTGGGTAAGTGTGTCACTATTATATGAGGCGACCATCTTGGTCGTCGGGAGTAGCAATAGGTACATCTGTGATCGACTTCTGACAGAACCCTTGATCTATATAAAGTTGCTAACAAATATTAAATGGCATTGACCACTTTCTATCAAATAAACTGCATGTTCGTTTGATACTTTAGTGTTATAAAAAAATTCTTTCTCTACAGCCGTATACGATTTTTCCTAAAAAAAAGTATAAAAATCTAAAGCTTCCTTATTTCGGTTGAGGAAAACTTTCGCGAAAAGTAAAGAAAGTTCATTACTAAATCATGCGAAATTTTCGAGGAAACAAACTTTGACTGAACTCGAACCTGCGAAACTGTAATTTTATTTAATAAACTATGATACCATAGATTTGATTAAAAAAAAGAAATTTCAGCTCATAAATAAATCTCATTTAACAATCCGTACATTTAATAAAAATAAATAGTTTGAATGGCTAAAAATAAGTCATTTAAATATATTTTTTAAGAAAAGAATGAATGTCAATTTGTATGCATCCCAAATTAAAACTGCTTAATTTGATTTAAAGGATTGAAATGAATATATTTATAGTCTGTGTCTTGATTTAACACTTACTTTTTTATCTGACTGAAGTAGCAAACGAGCATGCATTCCACCTGATGGTAAGTGGTCACTGTCGCCCTGCGACATCCGTAAGCAACTTCATATAGAACATGGGTTCTGTCTAAAGCCAATCAAAGATGCATTGCTACTTCTGACGATTACGATGGTCGCTTCATATAAAAGTGTGCCGGCAACCACACCCTTCCATCGAAAGGAAAGAAATGCTTCACGCTAGAAATAGGTGTGGCGGTGGTATTTCCCTGGTCAAACTACATTGATTCTACCACCTATTACTTGTTGCTTTACTAAAATTAAACTCGTCTTAAAAAAAGTCATTTTTTGCGTTTCGATGGAAGGGTGTGGTTGCCGGCACACTTTATATGAGGAGACCATCCCTGTCGGGAGTAGCAACGCGTCTGTAATTGACTTTAGATAGAACCAATGTTCTATTTGAAGTTGCGTACAGGTGTCCATGGGCGGCAGTGGCCACTTACCATCAGGTGAACTGCATGCTCGTTGGCTACTTCAATCAGATTAAAAAAAGTTATTAAAATGTACAGTTATGTTGCAATTTACAAGAAAATACAAGTAAAAATTAAACAATGTTTTTTTATCCATTATAAGCCACTAAACACGGTGTAGTTGGAGCACCTTCATGTATTTTAAATTTAACAGTTATTTATATAAAAAGCTGTTTATGATGTAACAGAGCCAATGCAAGTATGTAGGTAAATACGTAATTATCTGAGTGAAACATGTTTCGTACTATTTTAACAAAACATAAGTACTTTAAAATAGAACTGAACAGATATTTAAAATTAAATATTAACTGTATCTCCTCGGTTTATTTAACTTATTCGGCCTTACCAAACCGGACCTAAAACTAGGGCTGTTACATCTCAAAGTGGAGATCGATGTAGCAATTCTTAGTTCGTTAACATTTAAAGTATTTAACATCATCACTTGAAGTATGTCCAACTGATCGTAAGTGGCTACTGCCGCACATGACTTCTGTAATCAACCGTAATAAGATTTTTTTTTATCTGACAGAAGTAGCAAACGCGCATGCAGTCCACCTGATGGTAAGTGGTCACTGCCGCTCATGGACATATGTAATAAACTTCATATAGAACATGGGTTTTATCTGAAGTCCATCACAGATGCGTCGCTACTCCCGAGGACTATGATGGTCGCCTCATATAAAAGTGTGCCGGCAACCACGCCCTTCCATCGAAACGCAAAAAGTGCTTCACGCTAGAAATAGGTGTGGCGGTGGTATTTCCCCGGTCGAACTACACTGGTTCTACCACCTTCAAAATTACCTGATGGGTTGTCTTCCTTAGCACATCCCTCAAACCACAACACAGCAGTATGGTGATGGTACATCGAGAGTCAAAAACAAATAGTTGTACTTCCTTATTTCAACAATACAATTAAGTAAAACAATGCCCACCAAATAACCCCCGAACTAAAGACACACGCAAGTGACAACCCTGTGATACTTAGGTATCGTTTAAACCAGTCCAAGCTTCGACTTCCTGCTTTTTCCTAGGGTACTGGATCGAACGTTTACGTAATTTGTTATTTAATTTCGATATAAGGGCATATACAATGATATAACTGAAACGTAACATATGAGTAACGCAGATCTAACGCTTTTTTTTACAGACTCCTAGACTATAATCAAAACGCGTATTGAGCTTTACACTTAAGCTGGTTAAAAGATTACGTCGACAACGCTTTATTGTCCCACTGCTGGGCACTGGCACTGTGAACTGGTATTAGAAAGCTTAAGGCCATTTGAGAACTTTATTTTAAGAACTCCCAAATGTAAGTACCTACAGGTTTCTCGGAAAATATTTTTTAACAGTAAAACACCAGTATTTTTATTAATACGCGTATCATCTTAGGAAACTCAGTAGTGCGTGCCTGGGTTTGGAACCTTAGGTCCACAACTATGAAGATGCAGTTTAACCATTAAGCTCATATACTTCTTGAGACAATGTCTCGATCTAGAAACGATAGCGTGTCTTTATTTATTAAAAAGTTATTGCTTGACCTCTCGGAAGTACAATCTCAAAAATATCCGGTGTTTATTAAAATGGTTTGCAAAAATGCTTACTTGAGAACCACTGAACGGATTTTATTATTATTAGGGTAGAATTACTCTGCTTTCGAGCCTTCCCAATATGGACGTACTTACGAGTACTTTATTTGACGTATGGAAACACTAAAAGATCTTTGAGAAACATCACTCACACTCACTATATACAATTTCTTGACGATCTGCGTGGCAGAGCGATTACCATACCGGTATGACGCGCAATGACTCCCGGGTTCGATTCCCGGCCAGACAGGTATCTGAAGGATGAGTTTAGATTCATATTCTGGGTCTGGGCGTTTGTGTATTCGTCTTGTGTGTCCATGGTACCCACGACTCAGGAGAAATCGTAGTGTGGGTTATGAGTGTAGAAAGCGTGAGTGTGCGTGTTATATACAAATGGAAATTCAGCCCCTAATGGGGTCAAACGGAGAATGTATCTATAGTGTATAACCCAACAAAGTCACTTATTTCGTTTCAGCTTAGTTGATTTCAGCTAGTAATACCATAAATATGATTTGCACGCGTTGCAACTAATAGAAACAACAGAAAATGTATGTGTGAATACAATGAAAGCCCATATAATTAAGGTACTTAATTTTGTTATGAAGCTTGTTGTAAAACAGCAACTGACACAGGGTATTATGTACATATAATAATCATTGTCCCCATAGTGACCTGAATAGAACTTCGTTACCTAAACCTCCTCGGTGGCCTTCCTCAGCGCTTGTAGTAGGGGACTTGGAAACTCCAACGGAACGAACCGGTGGCCCCTAGCGCAGCGCCCATCACAGGCTCATCTCTTGGGGGACGTGTACCATCCCCCTTCACCATCCGGTGCTTACGGCGAGATGCAGCCACACATACCGCCGTCCTTCTCGGACTTGCTTGTTGGATGGTTCGAGCTCCCACTCTAGCCGTCCGCAACCCCAGAGGCCCCCTGTTAGTCGCCTCTTATGACAGGCAGGGGATACCGTAGCCGTATTATACTCTCCGACTACAGTGTGAATGCCCGAACTACCTAGCCAGCGACTCCGGTAAGGACGACGGTATGTGAGGCCGTATATCGGAAGCAGCCAAAGGTATGGAAGAAAGTAAAGATTCTTCCGCTCAGTGGCACATAGGGGCGTCGCTCAGTCGCTTAGACGATTCCGGTCGTCTTCCGTTTTTAATCCTAGAGTTCTCTACGTATCACCTACCACCGAATCCCCGTAGAGGCATTCCTCCCTTTAAAACCTTTTAAAGGATACTCTCTCTTCCCTAATCAACAAAAATATATAGGAGGAAAATTAGACTATTAATTCAGTGAAATTTTGCGTTTCTATAAGCAAATATCTTACTTCTGAATCGAATATATTGTCCATCTTGCTTCGTAAACACGTGCTTTTTAGGTAAGATGCCGCTTATTGAACTCTGTACCTATCCATTCAGTCCCTTGCATAAGCGTCTAGATCTAACAATTTCATGTCTAAGTCTGAGCGTCTATACTGAACAAACTACGTAAAATTACATTTTTAACTTTTTCAAGATTTCAATCAAGTTTTAGAAAGTCGAAATAAGCGAAACGAATAATCATACGACTTAGTTTTTTGATTCACTTAAATAAGAAACAATAGAAAACCAAATGATTTGTGAAAGAATAATTAGTTTTCAATACCGATACAATATTGTTAAGAAATAAATGGTAAACTTTAATGATAAATGCGATTACTCTGACTTGAGTAATGTTCTGAGACTTGCAACATTTTCGCTAAAGATTGGTGCAATTGGAATTAGGCAACATCGTTACTGTGTCAAATAAAAAGTTCTTGCGGTTTTAACTCTGTTAAGTAACTGTCTATTCTGTATTGATAGTTCTACTAAAGTCTAAAAACGATATAATATAGGTTAAAGGAAATGAATGGTTTCATGTAACCCGTATAGTGTGCCAATGTTGCACGTTCAATGTGGTTCAAGAGGAATATCAAAAATTTTTGGTTTGACTCTTGTAGGTATGTTCCGTGATCGTTCCTGTAGTTCCGGGATCAGAATAGGGCTACGGTATCCCCTGCCTGTCGTAAGAGGCGACTAAAAGGGGCTTCCGGGATTGCGGGCGGCTAGAGTGGGAGCTGGAACCGTCCAGCCAGGCGATCCCGGAAAGAACGGCGGTATGTGTGGTCGCATACCGCCGTAAAGACTAGATTGGGTGGTGGACCCATCCGCCCATCTGGGAGGAGCCCGATGGGGCTCCCGCGGCGTCGGGTACCTGTTGAAGGTTTCCCCCTCGAAAACAAAAAAAAAGATATGTCCCGTGATATGAAAGATCGCTAACTAAATTACTTAAATTAGTCGGAAAAAGACGGAGCTACGACTCTATAACTCGATGATTGAATTAACACTTACCCAAAGATAAATAAAAGTATTATGTAAAAAATATCCATGATTCAGTTTGTGTGAATACAGTTGAGCGTTCGTGTTTCGTCACGGAAACTGACGGCTAAATTGGAATGACATGTAGGTAAAGATACCTTGTTTTTGATATCGAGAGGGAAACCTTCAAAAGGTACCCAACTCCGTGGGGGCAACGCCGGGCTATGTGGGATTTTTACCGCACTAAAACCTCTCGGTGACCGTCCTCAGCGCTATAAAGGACTCCGGGATCTCGAAACGACCTCAACCGGAGTAGGTAAAGATACCTTATTGTCTCTCTCTTACCACATTCTCCATATCCATACTATCCTCTCCATACCATACCTACTCTAGAATACACCACGTAAACCTATATGAGAAAAGTTAATTCTGATACGTTCTGATAAAATTAGTGAATTTTAACGGAATAAAAACTTGCTAAAAGTATACATTATAGCAGGTATCAAAGTAAAATACGTGTGTAGATAGATCATAATAAAGATGAGGAACATTTCCAATTGATTAAATAGAATATAAAATTACTGAAGAAAGAACTGCTTTGTTTCAAACAGACCGACGAAGTTTTAAAAAATGTATCGTAATTTATATTACCCACTCCCGCATTTCTTATTATATGCGATGTAAATAGTTAGGAACGCGGTAAATTAATTTTATTATTATGTTTACGAAACCTTTCTAAGATAAATAGACTTACGATTTTATTAACTATGTACTATTAAATGAACATGAACAATACATTTCGTCTAGAAATTGGTGCACTGTTTGGGAATTTATGTGAACTGAAACCCATTATGTAAATTACGCGAAATTTGCAACTGAGATGTTCTGATTTCATATGTTTAATTTATTTTATTTGATGAATTAAGTTTCGTACTAATTGGTAAAAGTTGGAGCATAATTAAGATAGTTTTATTTATACACTAGGTTGACTAGGTGATTTCCGCGGCTCTGCCCGGAATTCGGTCGCGTCTACCACTGTAATGAGTATCTTATGTGTTAGTTAGGTTATAAACTATGTGTGTACCAGGGTTGCCAGACGTTCCGGTTTTGACGGGACATCCCGATTTTTTAGTAAAAATTAAATGTCCCGCGCGCGACAGGCTCGGTCCAGCTTTTTGGGGAGGACTGAACTTTTGCAAAAATAAAGGTCGCCGAAATTCTCCGGCCCCCTTACTCCAAGGAGAAAACTAAAATTTTTGTCTGTGTCTGTGAGGCGCCCCCTTTTGTATCACGAGGACAGCTGTCCCGCTTTTAACTATGAAATCCCGCTCTTTTCTCTCAAAAAGTTACTAAATCCCGACTTAATAAAAAAATCTGGCAACGCTAGTGTTTACCAAAATTCAGTGAAATCCTTCCAGTAGTTTTTGCGTGAAAGAGTAACAAACACACACACTCAAAAACTTTCGGATTTATAATGTTTTTAAGATAAGATTTAATTGCAGCATCCATATAAAGTGTATTTAAGTACGCGTACTTTCAAAATATTCAAAGTAGTTTTAATGATGTTGGAACAGATACCTATACAAATTGATTTCGAGACTTACTTAAATGTACTCGTATGCATTTTTTTGTTATTTTTTTTTAATGAAAGAAAATAAAGCCTCACTAAATTTAAGACACTATTATGTTTAATAAATAGATTTCTATATTTCTTAATTATTTTTTATTACCAACCGATGTTTGTTAAATATATACCCAAGATATATCAAGATATATTTATTTATATTGTTCATATAATATACCTATAAGTACCCATAGTTTACATTTGTGTCATTTTAGATATACATATTGTTACTTACCTCAACGCCTAATATATTTTAAAATAATCACTTTCAATATTTACGTATTGTATTATTATTTATTTTCTACTAACTGCACTTTTCTTTTCCGTTATATATATTTTTTATTATTTTTTTATTTATTATATTGTTATATTAACAATAAAAACTCACATAAATCACCTCGATCCATACACGAAAATTGAAACGAAAATGTTCGCGCGTGCGCCTTTCACGCGCTACCGATACAAACAGCGCCCTACCACCCAGTGGTGAAGGTACCACCTTAGAACATGCTTCGTAACTTAGCAATAAGGGTTATGTTACTTCAGCAAACATTCCAAGCTAAAAAAATCGCACCAAAAAAGATTTGAGGTCAAAATAACGAGATTCGAGTTGTTATAATTCAAGTCACTAAAGCAATAAATCAATAAGTACTATTACACTACTTTATATGTGTCAGAATAAACATTTACTTTTTGGTAGAAAGATATATTTCTACATTTTTTAATATTGAAGTAGCAAACGAGCACGCGGTTCACCTAATGGCAAGTACTTAAGGACCTTAAGGATTTCATATAGAACATCCTCGCTGTAGTTCTGGGATTATAATAGGTCTTTTTTTTTGTTCTCGAGGGGGAAACCTTCAAGGTACCCGACGCCGTGGGAGCGATGCAGGGTTATGTGATTTTTACCGCACTAAAACCCCCCCGGTGGCCATCCTCGGTGCTATAAAGAGGACTCCGGGATCTCCAAAGAAACGCAACCGGAAGTGGTAGCCAACACCGGGTTCCAGAATTGTAGACGGCAAGACTGGGACTTCAAACCGTCCAGTCAAGTGACCTCGGGAAGGACTATAATATGCGTGGTCGCATATCGTAGTAAGTAAAGACCAGACTCACGCCGCTCACCTGGGTGGATTCTGATAGGGCAACGCGCTTAGAGGACTTCCGTTCCGTTAGGGATCCTGGGGTTTTCTTTGTAGGGACAGGAATGGTCACCGGGCCTGCCTAGTGGCTGTTTTTGGCGTTAAAAATGCGGTAAAAATGCCAAACAATCCGGTATCAGGTTCCTTTTGAAGGTTTCCCGTGGAGAAAAAGTGTGGTGCAACAGCCCTGTTCGAATATGAGACATCGAAACAATACATTTAAAAAAAACACACTTTCTACACTCATAGCCCCACACTAGGATTTTCTCCTGTGTCGTGGGTACCATGGACATACACAAAGACGAATACACAAACACCCAGACCCAGAACAGGAATCTGAACTCATCATTCAGATACCTGTCTTGTCGGGAATCGAACCCGGAACCCATTGCGCGTCAAGCCGGTATGGTAACCGCTCGGCCACGCGGGTCGTCAAAAGACAACTAACATTAAATTAAAGAACAGGTAAGTCATATTGTTAAGTCCAAAATGAGTAAACACTAGAAATTATTATGAATACAAATACCGGACTGTTAAAACTATACAATTGTTTATTTATTAAAATTACGCAGTCGGGTATAAAACTCGACTGATTATAAAATGAATCAATAGCTTATTTATAGTTTTGTTATTAATTTATTTATTATAATGCTTTGTTGGATTTTGCGACAAAACAATAATGTAAAAGTATTATAACGAATATAAATTTGTAATGGTCTACTTCCTAGCTTTCATTTGATACCCATATTGTTGTGATAATCAAAAAAAAAACTTTCTCCCTCCTAACTTTTTTTCTGAACGCAGGCTCACGCTAAAAATATAAATGCTCGCGTTGTTTTCAACACAACGCAAGAGTTGAATTCAGTTCATAGCAAGAATGTCTATGCGGTTAATTGATGAATAAATTAAGATGACTTAATTAGGAAAACTACAAATTAAGCAAGAATTCATAAGGAACCTTCCTGGTAGAGTGCTGGCAAAATTTGGTTCTACCACCTGATTTCATACAGCCAGGAAAGCACGAAGTCAATTCAATCGTAATTTGATAAAATACGCACAACGCTGACATTTTCGACACCAAACGAAAGTTTCGCGGCTAAACTGTAAGAACTAAGCCAGAACACCTCATATAAGTTGACACATACCCGTATTACGTTTGATGAATGTAGTAAGCTACATCCATCAAATGAACACAACATCGTGAAACTGCAACTTAATAATTATAATAATCGCTAACGAGTTCCATTACGCAATCTTAGAAAGGAGATACATATTTTAACATTTGATCAACGTAGATAGGAAAGTCGGACGGTCATCGTAATTATCCCACTTGTAAAAAGTTTTCGCTGTGCCAACACTTCGACTGATTAAAAATAACAAAAGACTACCGACGCTTTAATAAAATACTGGTTTATGCGCCAATAATTTATCATCTTTTGTCTCTACCGTGCTCCTAAAGTAGCGGATTAAACAGTTGAACGTGGCTTCTTAAGAGTTCATCAGCCTTCATAACTATGTAATCCCTCTTACACTATCTGATATTAAGTTAGTGATTTGGGTAAGGTAAAGTGTTGCAATGCTTAAAACAACAAAAAATACAAATAATTAACGCTTCTCTTCTCAACACACGAATGCTTCTCTTCCCAATTACATCTTAATTTCAAAATAACAGAACAACTGTTAAAAATTTGTAAACAAAATATTTTGGGCAACTGATAATAAATAAAAAATGGAGCTGTCTTGATCACATATCACGGGTGAAATTTGAAAGAGGATTATATTTAAAGAGGTAGTTGGAACAATGCAAGTGTGTAGTATTACACTCTATGTTGGACTATATGCCTTTTTTTTCGTGACGGGGAGGAAACCTTCAAAAGGTAGATACACCAAAGCCTTGGAAAAGATTCCGGGTTATGTGGGATTTTTACCCACTATAACCTCCTCGGTGGCATTCCTCTGCGCTAGCAGGGGACCCCGGGATCTCCATCGAAACGCACCGGTGCCCGGCGCTATTTACGGGGTCATCTCTTGGGGAGCGTGACTGTCGTACACCGGAAGGCGTAGGGCCTTCCGGTGTACGACAACATGCAGCCACGCATGCCGTCGTCCTTCTAGGGGTTGTTGACTAGGCGGTAAGAGCTCCCACTCTAGCCGCCCGCAACCCCAGAAGCCCCCTTTCATTCGCCTCTTACGACAGGCTGGGGATAACGTAGCCGTATTCTACTCCCCGACTACAGGGGGCTGGGCTATATGCCTGAATTTAGAAAATTATCATAATAAGGCAAACGCACCGGTAATGGACAAGTTCTTAAACTGTCCATAATTGGGGTGTTACCGTGTTAGGTGTGTATGAAAGCAAAACAAACATGACTAAACAACTCATTTTTATTTCGTGAAAAACCATTCACGTAGTCCCCTTAAATTGACAATAATAATTCATCCTCCGTGTCATTTTATACTTGTACCAACCAAGTATTCTCTTGGCGCTGCGAGTGCTAAAGTTGTACGAATTTTGTCAAATTTCGCTACAACTTTTCACCAAAATTTCGTTGCCCTATAAGATTACACAACTTTTAAACAATTCTAGCTCAACTCTGATGCTTGCAGGGTAGAGCAATTTAAACTTAAAACGATTGTTTTATGACCCTTGGTTTAGACCAGGGTTTCGCAAAGCGGGGTACGCGAACCCCTACGGGTTCGCCATTCGATGGCAGTGGGGTAACAAAATACAAAATTATTTCTAAAATTGACTCCATTTGTGACAACAAGCACACCCATCACGTGAATGGTAGTAAAAATACATTTCTTTTGGAAATTTATTGTTGAAATAAAAAAACGTAATTACCATCAACAGTCAATTTTATTGTTTTCTTTGGGGGGTGATTTAATTAGTTAAGGGGGTTCGCTGTCACTTGGAAACTTTAACAGGGGTACGTGGAGACGAAAGTTTGAGAAACCCTGTTTTAGACCTTAGAACCTGTAGTTTGTTTCCTTTTGAATAATGTGTCGCCAAATAATATAAAAATTTGGTAAACTTTTACCATACTTATTAAAATTATAACCTACTAACTACTAAGTTATTCCTGCAGCTTCCCCGATTTAATCACGTGTGCCACTACAATGAGTATCCTATATTATTCAGTATTCAGCGAAATCGGACCAGTAGTTTTGCGTTAAAGAGTGACAAACATACACCATTCTCACAAAATTCTAGCATTATAATATTAATGAGGGAAAACTAAGTACAATGATTTTTCTGGTACAAAATTTGAATCCATCCATCCATCAGCATTTAAAAGTCCACTCCTGGACATACGCCTCCCCTAATCTGCTCCACTTCGACCGGTTCTGAGCCATTTGAATCCAGCGATTACCTGCCGTCTTCCTCAGGTCATTAGTCCACCTGGTCGGGGGGTGGCTGGCACTCCTTTTGCCCACACATACATCCTCACAAAAACCTCGCATTTATAATATTAATAAAAAAAAGTTAAGTACAACGTATCACTGGTACAAAAACATGAAAAAAAAACAAATATTAATAAATAATTGTATATCATCTTTATTAACCTGATACAATTTATAAACTTACAACAGTATTGTCTTTATGTAACAATATAAATAATTAACGTTAAAATAATATCTAATTAACTATAATTAATACTTTACATAAAATTATTAAGAAATTGTAACAATACAGACTTTATACAACAAAATTTCATCAAAACTTTATACGGGGATCAACATATAATTATTATCAACATTATATTTAATCACAAGTGTTGTTTGTCACTATCCTATCTAATAGGATTTTAAGAATTATTTTCTAAGGAAAAATATTGCTCCAATATACCAAGGTTTTCGTTACAACTTAAATAACAATATTAATTGACATAACTGTTCATGCGTCATGTAGCGCCTCTAGCGACAGAAATCAGCATTAATTTTTGTCGTTACTCAAACCCCTCGTGAGGGAATTCATAGTACTTTTTTTACACCTCAAGTGGCGCCTCTAGCGGCAAAAATCGGCATTAATTTCTGTGTACATCCAAGCCGCTCGTAGAGGTATAAAAATAACTTCTTTTTAACCATCAAGTGGCGCCTCTAACGGCAGAAATCGACATTAGATTTTGTCTTTAACCAAACAGCTTGTAGAAGCATACAATAAATCTTTTTACACATTAAGTGGCGCCTCTAGCGAAAGAAACCGGCATTAATTTTCGTCCTTATCCAAACCCCTCGTGGCATTCATAATACTTTTTTTTTACACCTCGAGTGGCGCCTCTAACGTTAATAATCGGGATTCGTTTTTGTGTTCATCGTATGCGACGGCTTTATCAGGGGTGTAAGGGGGGGAGGATTCTTCGGGTCTCGAGGGTCTCTTCTTTTTAACCATTAATTGGCGCCTCTAACGGCAGAAATCGACATTCGATTTTGTCTTTAACCAAACCGCTTGTAAAGGCATACAAAAAATCTTTTTACACATCTTTTACACAGTGGCGCCTCTAGCGCATAGTATTAATTTGTGCCTTCATTCCAAACGGTCGTAAGACCGTACCATAAAACTTATTATACATTGTAAGTATCCTGTTTTTTTTTTATTTATACTAAGTGTAGCCTTTTCAGTATTCAGTATTTAATGCTTCTAGTTGTTGCGATATGAAGTGTTCAGAAATATGTTGCCGCAGCTCAGTCTTCAGTCGAAAGCTCTTCGTGCATTGTGAGCATCTGAAGACAAAAGAAAACGTCAATTTAAAATACACTAGCTTGTTTCCGCGGCTCCGCCCGCTTTAAACCCAATCATTGTAAAGAGTATTCAATGCAGGCCCTGATAGCTTAATGGTTGAAACTTGCCCTCTCGATCGGGAGGCCCGAGGTTCAAACCCAGGCACGCACCACTGATTTTTCTAAAATTATGTGCGTATTAGAAATTAATTATCACTGCTTTTCGGTGAAGGAAAACATCGTGAAGAAACCTACAAACCCGAGAGTTCTTTAAAAAAAAAAGTTCTCGGAGGTGTGTGCAGGCCACCAATTCGCACTTGGTCAGCGTGGTGGACTATGACATAAACTTTCTTGCATTCTAAGAGAAGGCCTGTGCCCAGCAGGGGGACAATAATGGGGTGACGAGAGATTCAATGCAGGTTTGCCAGGCGTCCGGATTTTGGCGAGACGTTCCAATTTTTTTGCCATAATTAAATGTCCCGCGCGGGACAGGCTCGGTCCCGCTTTTTGGGAAGGGCTGGACTTTTGCAAAAAAAAAAGGTCGCCAATTGGAAAAATAAGTGGTACTGCAGTTTGTCCCCCAAAAAAAAGGTTGCCAAATCTACGCCATATTGCACTTCGTCCACGAAAAAAGAAGGTCGCCAAATCCTCCGGCCCTCCTTACTCCAAGGAGCTTGCTTTTGCAATTGCTTTTCCTATTGCAATAATTACTTACTAATACTTACTTATAAAGATCATCCCCTAAATGCACGCGTCGATGTTTCACGAGATCGTTGCTCTGCGTGAATGCACGTTCGCACATATCGCATTTGTACGGTTTCTCGCCCGTGTGTATACGGTAGTGGCGCTTCAAATGATCTTTACAGGTGAACCTGGAAGTAACATTTATTTCATGTGTTACTAAAAAAACTATTTTTTATCTACTAGTATCTAAATAAGGTTAGTAATTTAAGTATTTATAGTTTTATTTATTACAGCAATACAGTAATTTTTTTCGTTTCCACATTCAATCTCTTAAGTGTTTTAAAGTAATTTCTAAGCTGTTTATGAACTATAACTTAGTAATTACTATCAACGTATGTCTTCAAAAGACAGAAATTGGTTGGTTGGTTAAACTGTTCTAGATAAAAAAAAAATACAGAAAGTACAGAGAAAATAGGTATAGATTCAGCTAGTCTTCTGAGTTACTACCGTAATTATTAATTAATTATAAATAGCCAAGGTACCTCCTTCGAGAAATTCGCTTTTTGAAGATTATTTCTGTATACATATATGCCACCCTTTGAAGTTTATAAAAATTAGTTTTCAGACAGGAAAAATTTTAAGTTAAAGTCTTCAATAATTCGAATTATTATTCAGTAAATGTAATAATATACATTTACTAAATAATCATCATTATTTAAGACTGACTTGTGTCAATAGTTGTGTCACAAAAATGAATCACTCCACCAATTCGCATTTGGCCAGCGCGGTGGACTATGGCCTAAAAGTGCCCAGCAGTGGGACAATAATGGGTTGACGAGATATGGTTTTGCCTAACTGCGTCACATGGAGAATAATGTTTTTCTAGCGTATGATTGACCATTTATTGGCTCATCCTCATCAACACACAAGTTCCACTAAAAGTTAGCCAAACTCACTTCATAGGACACGTGTCACATTGATGAGGCTTGACGCCCAGGTGCCTCATATTGTGCTTTGCGAGTGACGTCCTCTTGGTAAAGGTGGAACCACACTGCTCACATGCGAACGACCTCTCACCCGTGTGGGTTATGTTGTGGGATTTGAGCTCACCTGAAATATTATATTGATTATGTGTATTGATGTGATTTTCTTATGTATTTAAGGTTGCGTGTCGTCTGATATACAGAATGAGTTACTCTTGAAGATTATTACATAACTTGATTTTTTTATAAAGTCGAAAACAAGGATGCTTTTCACCACCTCTCTCTGTCTGTCCCTATTTATGGGTAGATTTTTAAAACTAAGCTACGGAATTCAATGCAGTTATTTTAATAGATAGAGTGATTCAAGAGGAAGGTTTGTATTTACATACAAACTCTTCAGACTATATTATGTATTTACTGACATGCATAATATTTTAATTATTAAATTAGGAACAAAATTCTGAGATCAACATCTGAACTTAATTGTGTGCAATATTTTAATTAGAGTCTGTCATAGGAAAATATATTTATTATAAAGTGAATGGTAACCACACATTTTCATCAATTTGCAAGAACCACTTTAATCGAAATAGAAGAGTACCTTGTAAATGAAGATTTTTTCATATGCATGTATTTACAGACATGCATAATATAGTGGAGGAACACTGATAATTTAAGATTTTTACTTTTAGGCAGAACAAAGTTTGCTGGGTCAGCTAGTTCAATATAAAAAGTAAAGTATACTGCATAAATGATTGTACCTTTGCTAACAAACTTTCTAGGGCATAATGTACATGCAAACAGTTTCAATCCTTGATGCCTCTTCATATGTTGATTTAAATTTGTACTAGAATCAAATCTCTTGCCACACGTTGGACATAAGTAAGGCTTTTCTTTTATATGAATCCTTATATGAGTTGTTAGAGTTGTCAAATGCGAAAATGACTTTGAACACATTGGACAAGGATGTGGCTTGATACCATTATGCTTATTGACATGTTCCTTCCAAGAGTTTTCTAATGCGAATGACTTTGGGCATAGAGAACACTTGTAAGGATGATTGACTTCATGGGACATCTCATGTCTCTTCAAATGGCTTGTTTTGGCAAATACTTTGCCACATACTGAACATGATAGCACTCTGCCTTTTTTTGCATGTTTTCTCATATGCGCTGATAAAGCGTTCTTTGATTGAAACATTAATGAACAAACTTGACATTTTTGTTCTATTTGTTCGAGGCTATGAATCTTCTTTATACATTCCTTTTCATTCATATGTACTGGATGTGTATTTAAATGCTTAACAAATTTGTCATGATCCGTATATGTCTTTAAACAAATGTCACATGTGTAAGATTTAATTTGTGCATCATGTTTCTTCTTATGGTGGTTTAGATTTGATAGTTTCCTAAATTTCTTATTGCACAACTCACATTTGAGCTTATGAGGTAATATTTCATTAGAATCTATTAATACTTCTATATTTTCAATATTATTATTTGCATTTAAAGGTTCAGAGTCATGTCCATTTTGAGGACTGTTCTCTACTTTAATATCTAGGTCAGATATATTATCATTGTCATCAACATCATGTTCTAATTTTATTTCATTTAATGGATTATTCTCTAGTAGTATTGGTTTATCATCATCATCATCATTCTTCAATATTCCTGTAGAAAATTTATTACTCTCCAACATATCTAATGAGATTTTGTTGTTATTATCCAACACTTCTATAGAGAGCTTGTTATTTGTGTTGCTTTCACATTTTATCTGCTGCTTTAAAGTGACGTCAACAGCATTAGCAAATTCACAAAATTCATGAAATGTCCTTATGCAAGTGAAACATTTGGTACATATTCTTTTTGGCAGTTTATCTTCTTTGTTGATCTGTAATGGAAAATAATAGTAGGCTAATAAGTAGTGAAAGTGAAGTGGTGTAAATATTATTACATAAAAGTATGCCTAAATCGTTAACAACTTTAGACAAAGATGAACTAAAGATTAATACAAAAATGTAGTTGGAAGACCTCTTTAATCGTCCCTGTAGCCTCGGGGTCAGAATAGGGCTACGGTATCCCCTGCCTGTCCTAAGAGGCGACTAAAAGGGGTTTCCGGGGTTGCAGACGGCTAGAGTGGGAGCTCGAACCGTTTGGTCAGGCAATCCCGGGAAGGACGGCGGTATGTGTGGTCGCATATCGTTGTAAAGACTAGACAGAGCGGTGGGCCCAGCCGCCCATCTGGGAGGAGCCCGAAGGGGCAGCGCGCTTGGAGGATTATGGTTGAAGTCGTTTCGAGATCCCGGAGTCCTCCTTTTCAGCGCCGAGGACGGCCACCGGGGAGTTTTAGTGCGGTAAAAATCCCACATAACCCTGCGTCGCTCCCACGGCGTCAGGTACCTTTTGAAGGTTTCCCCCTCGAAAACAAAAAAAAAGGACCTCTTTAATAGTGGACCGCAGAGGACTGATGGATAATGATACAAGTATGACTTGCAGTAGACATTTTGTTGGAGGTGGTTAGTGGTAATAAGTTTCTGAACTTAAGGTTCATTGATTATTTAGGCGCGGTTACTATTGGCATAAACACCATAAGGGCAAGCACAGCAGCGGAAGTAAAAAAAAAATAGACAGACATGAAATCTATTACAATTACTTACATCTAACAAAGTAGCCTTGTTTATAACATCAGCGACACTCAACTTATGACCTATTTCAGAAAATATACTGTACATATGATTAGAAGAGGCGTTAAGGCAGGTTCTGCAACAGTAGTCGAAATTATAACTCTTTTCAGGATTCATGTTTACATTAATGAGTATAGTAATTTCATAAGAGGAATTTGGTCCGTTTTGTAAATGGTTTGTTGTGTAAATGGTGTCTTGTGTTCTGTTAACAGTTATGCAGCACTCGTAATGAATTATTCACTTATTTTCAAAAGTTATAACAACAAATAAAAATATTTAGTAAATCTGAATGTCTGATCGAGGCATGTGAATGTGAAACTGCTGACCATGTCGATTATATAAAGTAATGAAATCGATTTTATAAATCGATTCTAAATTTCTGAACTTTAATGAATTTGATCAGTTCCGAGAGCCTTTTGAAAGGACTTGGTATAACATTTCCAAAGAATTGTCACTTTATCGATCCATTTCTTAAAATATAGTTCGAACAATTTTTTTAATAAACACGTTTTTGGTAATAATATATTTAAGTATTTTACTTTTAATTACATTTAATACGACCTCAAGTCAAGTAAGTCATTCAACATTTTATTTCCAGATGCAAGATTGTGCAAGAAAACGGCCACAAAACTTTTTAATTACCTTCACAGAGGACATGTTTTGAAAAATAAAAGTAATTAATATTTTAATAACCAGTTAAATACAACGTTGAATCATTTTTACCTACAATAAACCGTCGTTATTAATATTATGGTTATATAAAATAAACACTTTGATCAAAAAAGCGATGCAATTATATAAAAATTGATATTTAAGGACTAGGTACGATAAAAATCGAGAAAGTAGCCAACGAATGATTCTTCTTATTATGGAATCGATATAAATTATACTCAAAATGACAGTTCATGACATATTTTTTTAAAAACACGCTTTCTTTTACTCATAGCCCCCCAATAAGATTTCTCCTGTGTCGTGGTTTCCATGGACACACACAAGACAAATACACAAACATTGCGATGTCTAAGATAAATAAATGAATTTAATGAAAAAAAAACCAAATCAAAATTATTCATTTAAAATTCCTCCAAATGTGTTCCTTTACAACTCATGACATTTGGTCAGTAGTTTGGATCCAAAAAAATGTCAATATCATATTTATTATCATTTCCATTTTAATGTCTATTATACATACGACATTTCGAAATACGTCTATGGGTCTTTTCTTAACAGTAAATGTTTATAGAAGATGAAAACAAGTATTACTGGTCTCTTCTCTGAGATTGTTCAACACATACTGGCACTAGGCAGCAGTATATTTACTCTACTCTTTGCTTGGCAGGTTTCACTGATGCATGAACTGAAAAGCCGGACTATTGATACAGTGTTTTTTTTTCAAATATTATGCTCAAGATTTTTTTGCTTTTTCGTTTGTTTCTTAAAATGGAACGTAGATTAGTAGGTCTAGCCGAAACGTCAAAAGTATGTCAATATTGTCAATTAATTGACATGTGTCATTCGTTCTACGTCACTCGTTGCCTGCTGGATTGAAATTAGAATTGAAATTGAAGTTGCGGTTTGCGACTGAAATACGCTGGTTGTCGGCTTGAACTGTGCGTGAATTGAAAGGAATTTAAACCTTATGGTAGAAACTACGACATTTTCAAGTAAGTCACTATTGTTTGTATGGTAGATTTATTTTTAATAAACTATTTCTAGAGATAAATGCGTTATAATGCTACTCTAAGTCATTATTTATTTTAACCCTGCTCTTATTGTAATTGCGTATTTTTGTACGTAGTTCTTTTGTTTTATTTAATTATTATGTAATTTGAACTGCACGAGAACGCCGCGGTAGATGTTTCTTATTTATTTTAATGCGCTAATAATACACCGCATTATTATTAACCTTAATCATAATTATATTTTAAATATATGTGTTAGTTGCTTGACGTATTACATTCATGGGAATGAACTAGCTCAAGGTACACGAGACATTCACGTTTTGACCTCTCACCCATTAATTTATTTTGTATGTGTATTTTTTTAAAGATTCTACTTACAATGACAAAAGTTCCTATTGTACATCTTCATAATGCCTTGTTGCTTAAATATTGCGTTATAATTATTTTTCTTATTAAAAATAGAAAGCAGGCAAATATTCATTAATTTAACATAGATTTTTTTTTGTTACTTTGAAATTCAGGCCTTTTTAGTTGTATTATCGAATACACATTGTGATTTAATCTACCTGAGGATGTTAGGTACAATATATCTATAATTAAATAAAAAAAAAAACTATTTCCAAAATATATTAGAATTTTCCAAAAATTATAATTCTACAAATATATCAAATTATTGGTTATAATACTTATGCTCAAAATTAATTCTTGCTTAGTATTCTTGGTAGTTATTAATGTGCTAGTAATAACTACCTTCAAAAAATTTTAGGCTGCAGTTCGCTGTAGTGCCAAAATGTGGAAAATACATTCTTCTTTAAAAATAAAATGCTTCGGTACTATTTCAGTACTATTTCTTGGCACTGTGAGAGCTAGAAATTACAGTTGGTACTACATAGCATAGTTCTTGACACCTTTGGTACTCCTTACATATGCTATTTCCTAGATTTTTTTCCATCATTATAATATCAGAGTCATATGATCTCAATATTTTTCTTTTTAGGCCATTCTCTTAAAAGATAAATCCTAATTAAAGCCTATTTGTTTAAGCTGTTTGGTAATAAATTAAGAGTACATCTTACAGTAATAGTTCCAGGATATAAGTATGAAACTGTGTTTCAAAATGCTGATCTATACTATACATATATATTACTAAGAATTAATAAGAATGCTTTTGAAAATAAGAAACAACATTTCAAGTTTATTATTCCACCAAAACTATCTTTCTTCACAAAATATATTCTGTAGTTTTAAAAATAGACAGACACATCAAATTAAAAAAACGAACTAAATAATTAAAGAAAACCTATTTTCTTTATATATCTATAACTTTTTGAAATTGGCAATATCAGTTATTATAAATGTATTATTTTTCAGCAGTAGATTAAGTTATTGTGATTTTAAAAGAAATATAAGATTACCCTACAATTTAATCACATGTTATCAATAGCGTAAATATTTTTAATAAAAGTCATTCTTATTAAAGTAAGTCTTTTTCAATAGACTATGAGTATTAAAGGTATTTAAAAAAAATACTATTTTTTTTAAATTTTGTGGTATAATAACATGAAACAGCTACATTTAATATATCACCATTAGTTAATTTTTACATAAATGACTTTAAAATGCTTTTCTTCTATGATAGAGAAGGAAGTTTTCAACGTAAATACCACCTAAAATAAACATGTATCACCTATGTTATAATTGCAGTCCTAAGTTCTATTGGTCTTTGTGAATCTAATATATAAAATTCTTGTGTCACAGTTTTTGTTGCCATGCTCCTCCGAAACGGCTTGACCAATTTTTACCAAATTTTATATGCTTATTCAGTAGGTCTGAGAATCGGCCAAAATCTATTTTTCATACCCCTTAAGGGTTGTCCACCCTTAAATTTTTTTTTCATTTTTTATATGGCAAAACAACGTTTGTCGGGACAGCTAGTAAACAATATTTATCATTTGAGTCAGATACTTTCAATACTGAATTCTAAACTTACATCTAGCGCAATATGGCATTAATAGCCACATTAAAAAAGATTAAAATTTTAACTTTCCACAGTAAATAGATATGCATTGTATACTGTACAATGTTGCTGTGTAGCAAATTTAATATCAACTAAAACCACGATTAAATCATGTGATAAACATTGTTAGCAACTACCGCCAGCGTGATAACGATTGCAGTAAGCAAGTTTCGTATGACCCTAAGTGATAACACAAAAACCTAACACTAACATTGCATATCAAGGGCCTTTTTCCTGTCACGCGGGTTTGTTTCCGCGTGCGTTTCGTCCGCAAGTGTAACAGTTCTATCCTATCATTCAGTGCTTTTCTTATTATGAGTGCCAAACGCACATGAATTAAACGAGACGACTACGGATTGATTGAAGGTGCGAGTACAGTCCCGCGTGACAGGAAAAAGCCCTTAAATATTTATATCAAGCATAGTGTATACAATAAGTACTCTGTGTATGGACACTTGCATTGTTATGTATAATATTTCATAATAGGCGCCGGGAAAAGTAAGTTTGTCACGAGCCAAGTTTATCATACTTATAATTATCATGATAATAGCCATCCAAAGTACTCAACCGTAGTAATAATTAAATCTTTAACACCAATAAATCGTACAAATATGCACTATAGAACTTCCAGCGTAAAAAATATCCGTCATCTAAGCTATGAAGAACAATTCCACCCTTGGGCACAGGTCTCCTTAGAAAGAGGAGTTTGCCAAAGTCAATCGCGCTGTGATAGCCTAATGGTTAAAACTTGCCCTCTCGATCGGGAGGTCCGAGGTTCAAACCCAGGCACGCACCACTGATTTATGTGCGTATTATACTTAAATTATCACTGCTTTTCGGTGAAGGAAAACATCGTGAGGAAACCTACACACCCGAGAGTTCTTTAAAAAAAAATGTTCTCGGAGGTGTGTGATGTCCACCAATTCGCACTTGGCCAGCACGGTGGACTATGGCCTAAGCTCTCTCATTCCGAGAGAAGACCCGTGCCCAGCAGTGGGACAGTAATGGGTTGACGACGAATCGCGCTGGTAGAGTGAGAATTGGTAGATTAGATTTATAATTAGACATCGAATTATATGCACTATCAAAATGCTAAATTATGTATGCAAATATGCACTAAAATGGTTAAATAGCCACAAAATATGCACTATCAATAAACTATTTATTTTATTTTTGGTCGTCAAACTTAAATCAGTTTACATTCGACGAACTTTTTTTTGGTTGTTAAACTTAAATCAGTATACATTCGACGACCTGTTTTCTCGGTCGGCAGAAACTAGCGATCTAAAAGAACGAACTGCGAACTATTATGCGCAGTACTAATAAAAAAGTACCAAAAATGTGCAATAACGTTTATAAAACTGTCATCAATAAAAATGTGTCAATCTGACTGAAGTAGCAAACGAGCATGCAGTCCACCTGATGGTAAGTGGTCACTGCCGCTCATGGACATCTGTAATCAACTTCATACAGAACATGGGTTCTATCTGAAGACAATCACAGATGTGTTGCTACTCCCGAGGACTACGATAGTCGCCTCATATAAAAGTGAGCCGAAACCCAAGAAACGCAAGAAATGCTTCACGCTAGAAATAGATGTGGCGGTGGTACTGCCCCGGTCGAACTACGCTGGTTCTGCCACCTTCGAATATGCAAGTGCATGTAATCCGGTGTCTACTTAAAATATTTATTAAGATTGTGTGGTACCTTATGTTAAGAAACCATAAATATTCAATACCTACATCTATGTTTGCTCCTCATAGAATATGCGAATAATAATATTCTCATTCATCACTAGAATGTAAATGTAAATGAATAAATTAACAAGTTAGGAAACTAACTGCGATAAGTTAAATACAATTATATACAGTAAGGCATTTTTGGGGTTACCTTAGAGTTCATACTTGTACTATGTCTATTTTTTAACATCCGACGTAAAAAAAAATGTTAAAAGTCTACGAATTTATCTGGCATATTATCTTTCGGATCGTGGACCAATTTGAAACCAGTTTTTTCCCTGCTGTCGTGGAATTCAGAATAACTAAATTGTAGGCGCAGGTTAATTGATAATAATAATTAGCTGTTTTTCAAATCTGCGTGATTCTGCTGCACACTGATATTTGAGTTATCTTTTGTGCCTTGTAGACATAATCTTTTCCCATTGTCATCTACTATAACCACATCGTTACCATATAACTCCGCAGCTGCGCGAACGGGCGAAGATTTCTATAAAATGCATAGTTTCATTCCTAAAGACCACATTTTATCGTCTAAATCAACTTTATGGATGATACCGACCACATTGAAACCACAACCTATGACCACGCTATGACTTAGCGTTTAAGGAGACTGCCACTATCACTAAAACATTTTTTGTACAACGTGATAAGAAGTCCGATGTTATTCAAAACTGACATTTTTATTGTACCGTATGTTAATCCTCCTAGACTATTCTAATTTATCTTACAGTAAAGTTTAAACACTTTTCAAAACAACTAGTCCAATCCTGCTAACCTAACTAACCTAAGCTTGTCAGACATTGAATCATGAATGTTTGGTTTAGTTTCTGACAGGCTTAAAGCTATACAGAGTAGAGTTTAGTCGTCAAATGACTTGTCAGTTATTAGTGAAATCCGTCCTAAACAGACATAAGTAATCCTAAGAAAAGAACACTACTTCTACTAGATAAATAAGGCTTACGTGGAAAAACCGTAATTAAATTGCGTAATTATTGTAGTTAATTAGGGTTTATAATAACAGGATACTACTAAAGTGCTAATCAAGTCCAATAATATCCTGTTTCAATTACTACAATTTCGTTGCTGAGCGTAAGTCTCCTTTCAAAAGTGAAAAATATTGTGACTATACTCGTAGTTCATCTCGTAAATGCCGTTAAAAATCTTAAAGAATATTAGAATGAACTCACAGGCGTGTAGTTTTCCTTACGATAATTTCCTTTACCGTTAAAGCATGTGATAATTACTTTCCAGTTTGCACATAGACTTGAACAATCAGCAGACCTCTGTATAGTTAATACTAATGGTGTACTACTTCCTACAAAATGTGTACAACAAGTCAGACTTCTATTATCTATCCATCAGACCTTTGAGATCCACTTCTGGATAAAAGCCTCCCCTATTGTTGTTTTTGTCAATAGTAACCGCGTCTGGCATACATTTTAAAGCCCGCAGTGTGTGTTGATGTTAGGACGACTACTGTTACCCGTCGCTTTGGTTTTGTCCCTTAATCGCGTCATTTGTTATTCACTGGAAGAGGTGTATATTCAAAACCGAAACCACACAATATGTATACTTTTATATTGCAATGTACTTTAAAGATTAACAGTAACGAAAATAAGGCCTAGTTACGAAACGGATAGACGTAAGACTGTTGCCATTGAACTCTCTGATAAGCTTCTTAGAGGTCGCGATGACCTGCTTCATGATTAGTGCACAACACAAGATACAATATTTATAACAACACTTGTCTAGCTTAGTGTACATTAGCTTAGTCATTTACTTAGTGTCGCGCCGGCTTGCGTGGAGTGCGGACGTGTTGTGTCGATCGAGTCGAAAAAATTCGTGAGGTAAACTTTTTTCTACAATTAAATTCTGTACCATAAACAAATGTCGTGGATGTTTAAGATTTTTTTGTTCGGATCAATAACGTAAGTGTTGTATTATACAATTTAAATGTTATCAATATTCGCCCTTCAATTCTCAAAGTCATACAGACTCCTGCGGGTCTACAGATAATTTACAGTTTACAGACCATCTTTCATTAATGACAAAAGACAATTAACAACTTAATAAATAAAATTTGAATACAAAGTCACGGTATGGCGTGCTAAGGTGTAAAAAATGAACAAAATCTTAGTTGCGTCTTTATACCATAACCGGTCCGCTGCGTTTATTTTGTTCGCATGACCTAAAACAACTTTAATTTCATTAAACAAAAATCTCGGAACCATTCTCATGTGTATTGTTTTATCGAATCATGTAAAGGTAATTTACGAGAGTATTCAGCATACGATGTGTAGAGGTCGTTTCTTGATAAGAATACTTAATTTTCATCCTCGTCGACGTGAATACATACATAATATGTTAGTAAGTATGGATGCATTAAAAGATTTGTAGGATTAAGAAGATAATTTAACTCTGACAGCAATTTATGGTCATGGTATTAATTTATAATATACAATACGTTATATGAGCTGTTAAGTATACTTATAAATGGGATTAATAGATTCGAAAAGCAAATATACTTAATTAAAACCAAAAAAATATAAGAAAATCAGTAATATTCAATGAACTTTTGTATTTACTGTATCTAAAATTTTGCTTGAATCAAATAGAGATAATTTCTATGTAAACGTCAAGGTGAATGTTCTATTACAACTTTTGCTAGTATAATATTGCGAAAGTATTATTATACACTGCCAAAAAGAAATCTGCGGCCTTAAGACTTTTCGGAATTTTAATGTCAGTATATTACGAACATTCTCAAAATCAAAACAATGTTTACATATTTTAGAAGGCGTTATTATAATATAGTTAAAAAATCTGTTATCATTGTAATTTCATTGGCGCAGTTATCGTTACTTCCAGATAAGATGTATGGCATTCAATTTAATCAAACATAGTACAGTCAGCAGCATATAGTTAGTGGCGTTCAAAGTGTCCATATTGTTAGATACAATCAAAGTGTTCAATAATATCGGCACAACCTACGTGTTCTAATTGTTGACAACATCTTAAACTCCCAAATGTCAGGACGTTCATAAACTCATAATGTTAATACCACCCAAATTGTCACAAATGTTCCGGCGTCAGTGGTAACCTAGCAACGAGACTGTTTGTAAATATAGGTACATTTTATAATATTAAACTTTATGTTGCGAATATGTTGTAAGGATCACTTACTGTGCGAGCAATGATAATATTGACATATGTTTATCTCATTTAGGGTTTTAAAATTTAATGAAGATACTTTTCATCAGTTTAAAAATGAGAAAACCGTAGAGGTTACAGAAAAACTATTATATTTTAGCTAAAATATATTGTTTGTGAAATATACATCAGTCTTTATTTTTTTTTAATATACATCCTTTGAAACCCTTTGAACATCCTTGCTAGTAACGATCGAATAACTTTAAGCTCGTATGTGAAAAAGAATTTCTGAGGAACTTCTTTTTTGCACGTCAAATAATTGTGAACAATGTTGTTGTGGTGAATCAGCATCAGATAGTGTCACTGGCAAACGTTGATTTCCGGAGAGAACAGGAAGAAGACTCAATCGATTGAACTTGTTCTTTTTCAAGTGTGTTATGAACCCACTTAGGCCTTCTTTTTCTTGACGAGGGTAGGTTTGTAGAACTTGACGTGGTAAGTATTTCAGGTGCAATATATGTGTATGTTTCCATATACAGAACATTAACAACACTTGACGCAATTGAGCACGGATGAGATACTAACTCTGTCGATGGAATTATTAGAATGCAATATAATGGTGTATGCCATTATGCCCCGTGACATTTACGCATTTTGCCCCAATTACTATGTTAAAAGAAAATATGAAATAACGGTAAGACTAAAGCAGTGTTAAAATTGCCTATCAACTTCAAGGAAAACGTAAAATAAAGGAGAACATAATCATCAATTCAATACTATTTCTTGCTTGTTTCTGTAGTTATTAAGGATAAAAAAATATTACATCAATTATGCATTTAAACTAAATTTGATTGTAAATCAACTGTCATGGTCCATTGAGTATTGTTTGAAAGCAGGTTCTGATGGGCTGCAGCAACATCTCGCAAAAGCGTTTCGTTTCCGGTATGTGTGCATGACCCGTCTTACTCGTCCGTCCTCTCGTCTTGTCTTATCATGCCTCTTGTTCCCCTAGACCGATTCTATGACTTTGACAGTCAATGACGTCATTGCAAGATATGAAAAGGATAGTTGTTAATATAAAAAAGAGAGAAGAGAAGAGTCATTGTTAGCATGTCCTATACCGTAAGTGATCAGGAACCTTATATCCGCAACATAAGGTATAATATTATAAAATGTACCTATATTTACGAACAGTCTCGTTGCTAGGTTACCGCTGGTGTCGTAACAGATGCTGAAATTGTGACAATTTGAGTGGTTCATTATGAATTTATGAATGTTCTGTCATTTGGAAGTTTATGATGCTGCGAACAATTAGAACACGTAGGTTGTGCCGATATTATTGAACACTTTGATTGTATCTAACAATATGGACACTTTGAACGCCACTAACTATATGCTGCTGACTGTACATACTCATGCGGAAACTATTTAATTTTTGACATAATTACAGATTAATACGATAAATATTTGTTAATTGATTGATACATTGACGATTAATCAAATTGTCAAGTAAAGCAGTCGTAACAACGGTCATAAAATTACCCGTCTTACTACTGGTAGTAAGATTGGTAGTAACACGGGGAATGAACCAAATATTTGTCCAAAGAGATCCATTGACGTAATAATAACCGCACAACAGGATAAACTAAAGCAGTTTAAAAAGACTGAAGTTATAATACATATAAATATGGTAAACGAGGTAGACTAAATAGAGGTAAATAAACATTCGTCCATTTGTGACAATAATTACCATTTAACACTTATTGAACGGCACGAGTTTATATGTAAACCAAGGATAAAATGAAATGAAAAGGGGAACTAGACGTATAAGAATCTGTCATTATCGGTTAAAAACATAAGATAGCATACAAATTCAGAACTAAAAGACTTGTCTAAACGCGGTAACAATAAAGGTCCCAAGGTGTAGTTTTGGTGTATGCCTTAATTTTATGACGTGATTGATTAATTGCTAGAAAATTGTAAGCAGTCAAAAAAATGATCTTGAAATTGCCAATTCTTAAAGTCTGGTCAGATGTTGGAGGAATGTCTTTATGGAATAAAGACCCCTATGATCTAACTCTAGATAATGCGGAACACCTATACTAGTGTAGGGACACAAACAGTTCCACGAATCAAGTGCAATGTGCATTGTCAGCAATGACGATCGCATTCGCTTGGCTCGTGGGAAGGCTGTGTTACCAGTCTGCTCCCCGCCCCTAACGCGTATGTACTTACCTTGGGTGGCTGAAATAAATAATTGTTACTGTGAAACATCTTTAATTTAATTCCGTGCAATCATAGACTCTTCATACACACAGTAGCCTATAATTGGTGACCCCCGACAAGTGAACATTAACGTTGAATAGTGACGAATAAATAACTTTTTGTGAAGTAAAATTGTGAACAGTGCAAAAAGATGGAATCTACCAGCAAGGCGTCGGCTGCGGAGTGTAAAGATATTACCTACGGCACCTTGGGAGCAGTCTCACTTACTTCGAGGATTCCAGAATTTTGGACCGATTATCCTCGCGTGTGGTTCGCTAGAACCGAAGCTATTCTAGCACCACAGAAACTAGGAGATTCAGTCAATTTTGATATAATTTTGTCAAAATTAAATAAAGAAACTATCGGCGAGATAACCGATATAATATTGGATCCTCCTGAAAGCCAGAAATGTGCAGCATTGAAAAATAGGCTACTAGCAATATATGAAGACACGGCGAACCTGAAAATAAAGAAATTATTAAGAGACATGGACTTGGGCGACCAAAAGCCTTCTCAACTATTGCGTAAGATGAAGGATTTGGCTAAGAAGAATTTCCCAGACGATACAGTAAGAATACTGTGGGAGGAGCACTTACCATCACAAGTTCGAGCTGTATTAGCGGTTAGCAAGTCTACGGATTTAGAAGAATTGGCAGCCGTAGCTGACAACGTCTTGGAGGCTACCAAACCTTTGCAATTAGCTACAGTTACCCAGCGGCAGTCTAGAATCGATAACGCAGATATTGCCATGATCAAGGCTGAAATCGCGAAATTGAACACTAAACTCGGTCAGTTGCAGCGTGGGAGACCTGAAATCGGCAGTGGTAGACGAAGTCACTCGCAGACCAGGCAACCTAGTTCTTCAAGCAAGCGTAACAAGCAAAATTGGCTTTGCTTTTACCATTACAAGTACCATGAAAAGGCACACAAATGCATTAAACCCTGTGCCTGGAAGGGGCCATCTACTTCTACGCCAGGATCTTCGGAAAACTAACGGCAGGCACACAGGATCTCGGAGACATCTGTGAAATACGGCCTTGTTCTCGTCTTCGTGTTACGGACTATAATAGCGGTTATACCTTTTTAGTGGACACCGGTGCGAACGTTTCCGTCTTACCAGTGATAAAAAAATACAGAGCGGTAGAAAATACGCGGTATAAACTTTATGCGGCAAACGGAACTGAAATAAAAACTTACGGAACCAAATCGTTAGTGTTAGATTTAAAGTTACGTCGTCCTTATCGTTGGGATTTTATCATAGCGGACATTAAGCAGCCCATATTAGGTATAGACTTCCTTACGTTTCACAAGTTATTAGTGGATGTGAGTGCCCGACGGCTGATTGACAAGGTAACAAATATTAATACTTTAGCATGTGTCAGTAACGTTATTCAACCTGCTATTAATACAATTCGTGATAGTCACCCTTATCATAAATTATTAAGTAAATACCAGGATATTACTAGACCAGTCTCGTATAATGATGTTAAGGCTCAACATAATATTTTGCATTATATTGAGACCACTGGTCCGCCTGTATTTGCTAGAGCACGTCCTTTATCGCCCGATCGGTACCGAAAAGTAAAGGAAGAATTTAAGGTTATGCAGGAATTAGGGATATGTCGTCCTTCTAAAAGCCCATGGGCAAGCCCCTTGCACATTGTTCCCAAAAAGAATGGTGAACTGAGACCATGTGGTGATTATAGACAATTAAACAGTATAACTAAGCCTGATAGGTACCCTATACCTAGACTTCATGATTTTACATTTATTTTGGCCGGAAAGAAAATATTTTCCAAATTAGACATAAATAGAGCTTATCATTGTATACCTATTGCTCCAGAGGATATAGAAAAAACTGCAATTATAACACCATTTGGACTTTTTGAATTTCTTCGTATGAGTTTTGGTTTGCGTAACAGCGCACAAACTTTTCAAAGGTTTATGAATAATACAGTGTTAGAAGGTTTAGATTTTCTTTTTTGTTATTTGGATGATGTCATTATTGCAAGTAATAATGAACAACAGCATACTGAACACCTTGAAACTATTTTTAAAAGGTTTAGTACATTCGGTATAACTATAAATTTAGCTAAGTGTGTTTTCGGACAGAGTAATATTAATTTTCTAGGACACGAGGTTTCAACAGAAGGTTTAAAAAACCCCTGGCAGAAAAAGTAAAGGCTATTACAGATTTTCCGAAGCCGAAAACGGTCGAGCAATTGCGACGTTTTCTAGGAATGGTAAACTTTTATCGTTTACATTTACCTAACTCTTCGGAATATCAGTGCGAACTTAATAAATACTTAGTTAATTCTAAGAAGCGCGACAAGACAGTTATTAACTGGACGGATGAAGCAAACGAAGCTTTTAGTCAATGTAAGTTAGCGTTGCAAGAGGCCGCTACTCTGTCGCATCCACTGATAGATGACAATGTTCCTACTGCGTTGATGACGGACGCGTCAGATATGTGTGTAGGTTCAGTGTTACAGCAAAAAGTTGGTAATGAATGGAAACCTATAGGATATTTTTCTAAGAAGCTTACAACAGCCCAACAAAAATATTCTACGTATGATAGAGAATTGCTTGCAATTTATTTATCTATTAAATATTTTCGGAAAATGTTTGAAGGTCGTCAGCTGATTATTTTTACGGACCACAAACCGTTAGTACATGCCTTTAGTAAGTTAAATAGAGACAACTCGGAAATACCTCGTCGTACTAGACAATTAATGTTCATAAGTGAGTTTACATCTGATATACGGCATATTAGCGGCCCGGATAATATCGTAGCAGACACGCTATCGCGCATAGAAACAATAACGTGTCCCACAAGTATCGACTTCGAACAACTTGCTGACGCGCAGTTGACAGACGAGTACTTGCATGCTACGATGAACAATAAAGATATTAGTACTACATTTAAAAAGATACACTTACCTTTTTGTAATAAACCTATATACTGTTTAGTAAATAATGACCAAATTAGACCTTATATAACTACGGAATTTCGAAAGATTGCTTTTGATAGTGTTCATAGTCTGAGTCATCCAGGTATACGTGTTACACGAAAAATGGTTAACGAAAACCATGGAGAAAATCTCTGTACCAACGTCGGTTAAGGTACATAATAATATGTCACCGACTGTACCCCAACAGCAGCAAACAGTTTTTTAAGGTATTGTTATTCTCAAGTTATATTTGTAACACACATTTATATATATTAAAAGTTATGTTATGTTCGTGTTATAAAGCTAATGCTATTTTTTGTATTGTGTTACTAGGTCCCATAAGAGAGACCAGTGTATATTAAAAAAATAAGGAGATCTTAAAAATGTATCTACTATTCCTAAATATTGTTATGTATATTGTATTGTATACATTTTTTTTAGGGTAGGGGTGTGATGTAGGGACACAAACAGTTCCACGAATCAAGTGCAATGTGCATTGTCAGCAATGACGATCGCATTCGCTTGGCTCGTGGGAAGGCTGTGTTACCAGTCTGCTCCCCGCCCCTAACGCGTATGTACTTACCTTGGGTGGCTGAAATAAATAATTGTTACTGTGAAACATCTTTAATTTAATTCCGTGCAATCATAGACTCTTCATACACACAGTAGCCTATACTAGTAAGGCGTTATTATGCTTTAAATCTGGCACTTCCTCTTCGATCGCATATACTGTTAATAAGCAAATTGCTATAAGTGCCTCTTACACGTGACTCCGGATATTATGTGTTTATGCTTCACGTGAGCTACTGATTGTCTAAATAGCTCACAACATCTGGAACCCACAGCAGTTCCATCTATAACGACAGTTTCCCTAGTGACGGACGTTGATCAATTAATACTCGTGGCAGTGGTAGTAAGTGGTTGATTTGCGTGATGAGTGTAGCAAAACTATTAATAGTTCTTCCTTTGACCGGATCGGTTGTACCGAGTATAGAGTTTCATTCAATTAGTGTGTTATCGATACGGTGAATCTAGTTACTGATGCTAACGGTGTTTGTGGTTTAAGCTACTCAAGATTAATTAATATAAAGCTAGTGTCATATACATTCATACTTTTAAAGTCACAGGTTGTTATAAATTTTTCGCATATTTCGTATTCTCAGATTTTGACCATAAAATCATATTCTGGCATGTAAAATATGGTATCATTTGCTTTTAGTGGTCTATTATTAAATGAATAAGAAAGTACATCATTTATAAAGTAGTTTATTTGTCCTAGTTAATTTCTGCCTTGGCTTGTTAATTTTACCAAAAGCTGATAAATTTGCAAATTATTGGTTTGAATTAATCGTACATTATCTACTAACATTTAAGATAAAATATCAATATATCCGTAAAAAATCCAAGAGTCGTGAGAAAACATCTTGAATGTATGTCTATGCCTGCTGATCAAACAGCAAATGGACTTTGCACGTAAACTTTGTTAAGCAATGATTTAAAACATGAGCGATACTTGTTATCGGTGTAAATAAATAAACAGGAGACATACTTTTATAATTACTTTTAGTACATAATATTTTGGAGAAATATTGTACCCGCTCATATTAAAAACAATCTCGTATATTGCACATCCTAAAACACAGGCCGTTCAAGATAGTGCTCTCAGCGTGTCAAGGTTAAACAATTTTCTCTACTTTTATTATTATCTTTACATGTTTTTTTGCCTTTATATTTCATATTATTCATCAAAGTGTTCTGGCATTTTTGATTCTGAAAACATAATTCGACTATATTGATATTTAACAAGAGATAAGTATAATCTATACTAGCTGTTGCCCGCGACTTCGTCCGCGTTTCCGTTGTTTTTCGTAAAAAAAAGTGGCCTATGTCCTTCCTCACGGTACAGTGGTTTTGATGTAACAAACAGATTAACTTTCGTATTTTAGTAGGGAAATATAATATGTCATATCTACAATACTGTTGAAAAATATCGCAATACGGAACCGCACAATATTATTGTTAATAGCTTTGCCCGCGACTCCGCCAGCGAGTAACTCCTTGTGTGTTATTGAGTTAATGTATTGGTAATATTGTTTAGATCACGTTCACATGAGGCTTAAGAACCTTTTTTATTTTTGTTTTCGAGGGGGAAACCTTCAAAAGGTACCCGACGCCGTGGGAGCGACGCAGAGTTATGTGGAATTTTTACCGCACTAAAACCCCCCCGGTGGCCGTCTTCGGTGCTATAAAGAGGACTCGGGCTCCTCCCAGATGGGCGGATGGGCCCACCACCCAATCTAGTCTTTACGGCGGTATGCGACCACAAATATCGCCACCTTCCCGGTATCGCCTGGCTGGACGGTTCAAGCTCCCACTCTAGCCGCCCGCAACCCCGGAAGCCCCTTTTAGTCGCCTCTTACGACAGGCAGGGATACCGTAGCCCTATTCCGATCCTGCCGAAGGCTTAAGTAACGAAAATACTTCAATGCAAAGCTTCCGGGTAAACTATGTTGAATGTTGATCCATCCGGCACGTGAACGTAAAGATTTTTGGAACTATTGACCCGGGAAAGAGCGACGTACAACTGACCATGCGAGAAACAACTGACGCCGAGATCTACTCCAGCAACACGAAAAGTCTGCCCTTGAGCCTTATTAATTGTCATTGCATAACACACCGATACTGGGAATTGCGTTCTTTTAAATTGGAAAGGAAAATTATTAGGTACTAAGGGAATTCTGGGAATAAAGACGGTTTCTCCTGCACCGCAACCTGTTAAAATTTGAGCCTCGATAATATTTTGTTGCAACCGGGTTACTTTTAGCCGAGTTCCATTGCAAAGTTGTGGTGGTCTTAAATTTCGGAGCAGAATAATCGGAATGCCAATTTTTAAACAAATTTCATGAGAAGGACGTCCGGGCATATTTAAAGAATTTAAAAATTCTATCGGGTAGTTAGTGGCGTCTTATTCATCGACCATTCTATTTATTGAACTATAAACTTTGCTTTCCCCTTATATATTCGACAGTATTTTATTATTAATCTCAAATGCCTGGTCATTGCGAGGAGTTAAGATGGATCTTTCGCATAGCCAAGAATTGTCCCTATTTAATATATTTGTTACGTCACCGTGACACTGTTCACTGTTCACTGTTCACTGTTCACTGTTCACTGTTCACTGTTCATTTTTCATTTTTCATTTTTCATTTTTCATTTTTAAAAATTTCATTTTTTATTTTTCATTTTTCAATTTTCAATTTTCAATTTCCAATTTCCAATTTTCAATTTTCAATTTCCAATTTTCAATTTTCATTTTTCATTTTTCATTTTTCATTTTTCATTTTTCATTTTTCATTTTTCATTTTCATTTTTCATTTTTCATTTTCATGTTCATTTTCGTACAGATAGATGACTGAGTTATAAACGTAAGAGTAGACAAATATAATCAGAAAGCTTTGAACTGCTAAGCTATCGGGAGTTACACGTGTTAATGTGAGTCAACCATAAAAGATGGACATATGCTGTCGTAGGATATTTTTTAGATAATTTTAAGGAAAATATTTCCCTCATACATGATTTCTGTGTAGCTTTAACCATTAAGGTTGCACACGCGACAGAAGCTTAAAAAAGTAACTTCTCCCGTTTTCCCAACATTTCCCTTTACTGCTCTGCTCCTATTGATTGTAGCGGGATGAAAAGTATACTATAACCAGCCCAGGAGTATAAAGAATAATCGTACCAAGTTTCGTTAAAATCCACTGAGTAGTTTTTGTTTCTATAACGGTTATACAGACAGACAGACAGACAGACAGACAGACAGACAGACAGACAGACAGACAAAAATTTTACTGATTGCATTTTTGGCATCAGTATCGATCCCTAATCACGCCCTGATAGTTATTTTGGAAAAATATTTCATGTACAGAATTGACCTCTCTACAACTTTATTATAAGTATAGATATAACACACGTGCGCAACATAATACGTGATGTCGTTATTATAAGAGGTTTTTGCAATTAGATTCTTCTTCAACTAATGATGTTGTATTTTAGTATAAAAGTCCTTCAACGGATCTTCATTGGCTTCAATTCCTTAAACTAGTGGTTAGTAGCTCACCTACCTCTTTGTTACATTATGTATAAGTTGTAAGGATGTTACTTTATTGCGTTTTACATTTACTCTCACCAGACGTTTCATCATTCTTTATAATTAAGTCTAATGATATTAGGATGTTGTTAACATAACATGGTCTGTTTCATATTTTCCGAATACCTTTAAGTAGTGCAACCTTGTAAGCCTTGAACGAACTACGCGTACACGCAACCATGTTGTTTATTCAATTCTTATCGTTAATTGTACTTAGTACGAGACGCACTTGGTTTTATTTGGCTTAATTATCCTCTAAAACATATTTTATACTATTTCTGTTACTTATTCGTAAAGTATTTTAGTATTTTAAACGTACAACTGAATTCTAAAGAGGTATTATATTTTGTTCGATCTATGAGTAAGTCTACATAGATATGTATTATGCATAGTTTAATGTAAATTAGTAGTTTAGACGAGACAACGTTAGAGGCCAATGATCGTTTTATTAGTAGTAAACAAACCGGTACAGGTTCGATGCCCGATATAATCCTATATGTCAAAATCAATGTTAAGAAATATAGTTACTCTTCTGGACAATGTTGATATTAAATGTTGTTAAATTCTAAAATAACGATTGGTACAAGTAATCACTAACAGCAAACTGGTGATTTTTATTGTGTTTGACTAAACCGTCATCTCACATGGCCTGTTCTACTATGTTTTAATATGTTGTTTACTGATAGAATAACAGTGATTAGCAACCAATCAGTGAACTTAGATAAGTGAAATAATCTGGCTGGTTTAATTGATTAAAATCCTTAAAATAAATTTATAGAGATCTCCATAAGAATATAGCGTCTTTATAATACTTAACGGATACTCACGATATGCGGTTTATGAATTCTTATAGAATTCTTTTGCCGATATTTCGACCCGTTAAGTATTATAATGTATCACTTCCGCGATAATACTAGTCTAAAATCAAATATAGTTTCTGATGTCATCTTTAGGGATTTTGTTTTTACCGGAGAAAACACTTCTTCCAGGTTCCGAAATCCTAAATATTGTTAAGTGTATTAATTAGACTATAGCGTGGTCCCTTCTCCTAAGTAGATTTCTGTGGAGAAGACCGAACTGAGTAGATCAAAGATTACTAGTAAAGCTGCAATGCTTATTTAATTTAACGCGCATTTAACACATACGAAATATATCATCTAACTCCGTCTTACGATTGGTGAATCATTTATTGTTCTTCATTTCAATAGTTACAATCTTTCTCACAGCGTTTTAATACATATAAAATATCAGGTATGTGAAGGACATGATTTTACAATTATAAGAAACAGTCAAGCTCACGATGTTCACTTTTTATATAGTTTAGGATCTTTGCCTCATAAGGAAAATTAGAAACGAAAACTTGATCTTTGTGTTTAAATTTATTTTTGTCTTTTATTATGTTATGGAATTTCATATAGTGCTTTCGTGCTGAGTGGAAACTTATTTCAAACTAATATAATAGCAAGTATACAGGATACAAACATTTACTAATTTACAAATAATAATAACGTTTAATTATACTGTGTGAGAGCATATACTAAAAACCCTACATGTGATTAAACTATATTTTTAGTATGATAAACTGTATTTTTGCATTATTTTACGTAGCATTATAATCTTTTATCGGTTGATCAAACACTCGAAACAAGTTGAGTGTACCTAAAACATAGCCGATGTAATCAAGACTCTTGCCTGAAGCAATACAAAACAATCACATCTGAAACAATCAAAGGAAACCAAACAAAAATACAATCACAAAGATAATTGAATGATATCATTTAAACTTGGGAGAAGTTAATTGAAGATTTAGGGATTCTAGAGTGTAAAGAGAGTTAAGAAAATAAATTGGTCGTAGTTCTTACTTACCTGAGAAGCTCATCGTGAGTATTATAAATAGTATATTAAGATTACATGAATTTACCACCTAAGCTCAAAACAAATCAATTAAGAGAGTTTAACAATGTAAATACAGAAGAAGAAATTAAGAGAAGCCATAAGTAAGATTACTTACTTATTTTAAATTTTCTTATTATTTACCTTTAATTTTTATAGCTTTTGAAATTAAAATTTAAGTCTGATTATAGATTAAAAGATTTATTTAAAGTTTAACTAGAAGTTTACTGTTATACTGTGTCTTCTTTCAGAAAGACTTTTTGTAGTTGCAATATTGAAACCACGCGCTAAAGGATAGAACTCTTTTTTTTTTTTTGTTTTCGAGGGGGAAACCTTCCAAAGGTACCCGACGCCGTGGGAGCGACGCAGGGTTATGTGGGATTTTTACCGCACTAAAACCCCCCCGGTGGCCGTCCTCGGCGCTGAAAAGGAGGACTCCGGGATCTCGAAACGACTTCAACCGGAATCCTCCGAGCGCGCTGCCCCATCGGGCTCCTCCCAGATGGGCGGCTGGGCCCACCGCTCCGTCTAGTCTTTACGACGGTATGCGACCACACATACCGCCGTCCTTCCCGGGATTGCCTGACCGAACGGTTCGAGCTCCCACTCTAGCTGTATGCAACCCCGGAAGCCCCTTTTAGTCGCAAAAAAGGATAGAACTCTAATGCTTTTAACAAATTTAGATCACGTAATTTATTAAATTGTCAAAGTATAGAGGTAGTTTATTTGGATAAATAAGAATCGGAACATAATTTAGTAGTTGAAGTAACTTGAACGTGTCTGTAGTTGTTTTACATTACACGCTATTTACTTAAACAAGTTTATTGTAGCATTAGTAACTAACTCATATTTCAAAACATCTATTATGAAGAGAACGTCTTCGTTACACTTTTATGTTGTAAAATAAGTAAACGACCAAATTCAAGGTTACTTTGTATTATAACGTTCCACGTGAGGATAATTATTTATCTTGATCGTATTTTTGTAGAGAATTCTTTATGTTTGGATACCTAAATGAAACTTTAATAAAAGTTAACGACC
This sequence comes from Spicauda simplicius, assembly GCA_949699795.1. Taxonomy (NCBI): domain Eukaryota; kingdom Metazoa; phylum Arthropoda; class Insecta; order Lepidoptera; family Hesperiidae; genus Spicauda; species Spicauda simplicius. The sequence goes on along the minus strand of OX453070.1, from coordinate 16,052,405 downwards.
CGCGTGGCGCAGCGATTGACACGCAGTGGATCCCGGGTTCGATTCCCGGCCAGACAAGTATCTGAATGATGAGTTCTTGTTCTGGGTTTGGGTGTTTGTGTATTCGTCTTCGTGTGTGTTCATGGCACCCACGACACAGGAGAAAATCCTACTGTGGGGCTATGAGTGTAGAAAGCGTTTTAAAATTTTAAGTTTTAAGTTAAATATTTTGGATATTTTAAAATGGAAAATTATAGACAATAATTATTCTAAGAATTTTTATGTCAATGTGTATATTTAATGATATTGTTGGTACATTCGAGACATCTGGATCATGAAATAGGAAGTTGGATAGTGAAAATCTTGCAAAGTCTTTATTAGAATCAAGTAACTTAAAAATAAATTTGGCCACTTTTTGATTTATTTAGTCGAATTTGTATATTGGCTATTAAAAATATACAAATTTTAATGTATAAACTATAAAATAAGATAACCACTAAATCTCTGTTAGTCGTTTCGTGATGGATGAAGCGAGGCTTATTGGTACTTAAAATTTTAATAAACAGGTCACGGAGGCTTTGTGTTTAGTATAAGTATGTTGTAATATATTCGTTTTAAATTAAGTCAACGCTTGTATAACTTTTTATGTTATCTTCATGTATGATATTGTTAAATAGAAGCTTCCAGATTAGATGTTCACAAACTAATTGCATCGTCCAATTTTAGAAAAATATTCCCTCAAAATAATTTTGAGTCCTAAAATAAATGCTGGTTTTGTTATATATTTACTAGGTGTCCCGACAAACGTTGTTTTGCCATATAAAAAATTTAAAAAAATGATAAGGGTGGACAACCCTTAAGGGGTATGAAAAATAGATGTTGGCCGATTCTCAGACCTACTGAATAAGCATATAAAATTTAGTAAAAATCGGTCAAGCCGTTTTGGAGGAGTATGGCAACAAACACTGTGACACGAGAATTTTATATATTAGATGTCACTGTAAATAACGTGTCTGTCTGCTGTCATGCTGTCGATAGCGTGCTGGCATCACTTCAACGAGTTTCATGACATCTGCACCTATTTAAGCATTGTCTGGTACTGTCTAAGTTATAAGTACAACCATAGATTTACCGACAATTCCAAAGTCTGGTTAGCAAAATACGAATTTGTTATTTTGCTATTAATTAAATATCATAATTTTTTGCAAGACAAACGAGCCCATTAGAGGAAAAAGTGCAACAACTCAGTTTTGGCCCACTTGTCAAAGAATACGTTTCCATGTGAAACATTCCCTTTTAATCTTTACTCATCTGTTTATTACCGGTCGTAGTTAGGGCTAAAATATCTCGTCCCTGTAGTTTCAGGATCAGAGTAGGGCTACGGCGTATACGGCGGTGCCTGTCGTAAGAGGCGACTAAAAGAGGCTTGAACCTTCCAGCCAGGCAACCCCGGGAAAGACGGCGGTATGTTTGGTCGCATATCGTCGTAAAGACTACACGGAGTGGTTTAGCCCAGCCGCCCATCTGAGAGGAGTCCGATGGGGCAACGCGCGCAGAGGATTCCGGTTGCGTTCATTTGGAGATCCCGGAGTCCTCTTTTTATAAATCTCACATAACCCTGCGTCGCTCCAACGGCGTCGGGGACCCTTTTGAAGGTTTCCCCCTCGAAAACAAAAAAATGGCTATCGGCTGTAGAGATGCACTTCTGGAACTAGAAAAGGCTTTTATCACAATTATTTTATGTTTATGTATGTTGATGCTCGCAGCAAGTTATCCGTAACTTCATCAACAACAACACTACAGGCCTTTTCTCGAATTTGTTCCTTAGTTTCTTTCTACGGTATACACAGGAATATACCGTGACGCCACTTCAAAATCTTTATCGCCGCAAAAGCACATGGGTTCTGTAGAGAAAAGAAACACATTTAGATATGAGTGAATATTTATCTGTGCCATCCGAGCAAGAAAATTTAAAAGTACAATGTCAAGGCCGTGGGCATAACGCCAAAACGTTATGTTGTGTTATGCCAGCTTGTTAACGATATGTTTAACGGTTTAACCGTAAATCGCTGCAGTAAAGCTGCTTTACTGCAGCGATTTCATTCATTTCAAATATTTCATTCATATGTTTCATTTCATTTGTATCAGACAGTTTCTCTGGTTCTAGCTGTTGATTGGGCTTTAGGAATATTTTTTTTTACATTGAAGTAGCAATGCATGCATTCCACCAGATGGCAAGTGGCCGCTGCCGCCCATGATCGTCTGTAAGTAATGTTATTCAAAACAAGGGTTGTATCTGAAGCGAATCACAGATGCGTTGCAATTCCCAAGGACTGTAAGAGTGATAGCAATTAGTAGACGTGATGCAGGAGATACCTTTCCAATTGAACCTTCTATGTTCTATCACCTTACAAAGATCTTTTCAATATTACACCTTGTTTTTTGAAAGCCATATTAAATATTTGAAATGCTGGCGGGACTCTATTCTAAACCGCAGCGGCTTCGAAAAAACGGAACCGATAAATATTACTCAAATCATACAAAATAATGCTGACAAGTTATCACTAATATCCGTAATTGGTAGATAGGTAGGGGAGGCCGGGGCTACAATTAACAGAGGTAAGTATTAACAAGCGAATATCTTTAAAACTATAAACACTAAATCTGCAGCACGTGTTTTAATTCATTGGCTTCATCACACCGCACATCATAAGATAGGTCGGTTACGTTCCGCGCGTCCTACAGGTGAGCTGTGTACTGGGTGTCATTTTTACGCAGGTAACGAACATTTTCAACTTTACGATTTTTTGATTTGTACAGGAATTATAAGTTTATAAGTTTAAGTTTTTTGTTTTCCTGGCAGCGTATTTTATACTTTATAATGCTATGTTGGTTCATTGATGGAACTATTGACGAAAATTTAATTATGTTACTTAATACGAAAAATGTACCTACAGGGTTATAATTAACAAATCGGCGGGGTTTGTTTTAACGTGTTAATACTTACCCCGATAGTTTGGAAAACTACCCGAGGCACCACATCCGTAGATGTCTATGAGTTAGTTGCATTAGAAGTGATGCAGAAGAACAGAACTCGGTTGGTTTTCAATGCGGAATCAAGAAACCCTCATAGCAAAGTATTTGTTAAAATGTCCTGTCAATATAAATAATTGAAAAAAATACCTGCCACCTGGAAAGTTAAAAAGACGGCGGGCAATGACAGAGTCACGAAGTTTATGAGACGAAATCGTACATTTATTAGCGATACGAACCCTTGAATGCACTAGTTATAGCACAGCAACTTCCTTCAACAGGACCAACGTAGGTACAACTCTTTTCTCACAAAAAATCTGCCATTTTTACCGATAGGTACTCCAGAAAATAATGCTTTAGATGAGGAACATAATATTAGAGAATTGTAAAAGAAGAAAATGTCAATAAAAATAAGAGAGAAGGAAAAGGGAAGGGTAAAGGTAAGTGTAAAGGAAATGGAAAACTAAAATAAGGCGAGAAAGAAAAAATGGAAGAAAAATATAAAGAAAAAATGTTAAATGGAAGTAACGAATCTCATGACAAAGATAGTTGAGTAAAAAAACATACCAGTGAGACACTGATTAATATATAGAAGAAGTAAAAAATACTTCTAAAAATATTTAAGTTGATTATTTAAAATAATTTATAGTTTTTGATTATGTTTAAATCATTAGTGATTATTTTAGTCAGTTTAGAAGAAAACATGGTGTATACAAGTTTATACAAACTTGTTTATTGTTTATACAATCAAATTAATACTAATACCACTTACATTTAATAAAAAATATGTCATAAATATATTTGTTTTTATTTTTATCAGCCAACATAACATAATGTTAATTGTTGCCCCTCTTGTTAATACTTACCTCAAGGCTGTTAATTCTAGCCCCAAAAGTGAGGTAAGTATTAACAACTACCATTTTTGAGAAAAGGAGTTATATCTACTACATCTTGTATGTTATGTTTGATTTGTTTAATTATAATGATACCTAGATAACTATAGCCTCATATAACATAAACAATTACTCTAAATGTTGAATAGTTAATAAACTACAGTCAAAAGTATGATTTTTGTTAATTGTAGCCCCGGTCTCCCCTATTCGCATATCTACATGATATGGCTTATACAACTATACTATATTATGATATGAAATGACTTTATTTTGTATAAGCCTACGGGGTCATTTCCGAATTGCCAGTGCCAATGTTTTTTCTAACACTACCACCGAATTGGAACACTATCTCAACTGAGAAGAACCCGCAAGTAACGGCGGGTTTTTCTTTTTTGTTTTGTTTTTAATCGTGTTTTTTAATGCTTTAAAAACCAGCTCCAGTATCTTGTTTATATGTATTTTATTGACGTTAACAGAAGTTTTTTTTGTATATTTATGCGTTCAATATAAACTGATTAGTTTTATATTATTCTTATCGAGCTTGTAGCTAACATAGTTTTTGTAGAGTCAGGAATATTGATCGGCCCGTGCCACTAATAAGTAAGCCAGTGAACAGAAGTCTATTAAAATGGCCTACGTTCTGAAAGAGTTTAATTTTTAAACGCTTTCTACACTCATAGCCCCACAGTAGGATTTTCTCCTGTCGTGGGTGCCATGGACACACACAGACGAATACACAAACACCCAGCCCCAGAACAAGAATCTAAACTCATAATTTACATACCTGTCTGGCCGGGAATCGAACCCGGGATCACCTGCGTGTCAGACCGGTATGGTAACCGCTGCGCTCGTCAATTTTGATAACACTTGCTAAAACAATGACTTGGTCGGGCTATTCACGTGAACGAAGTCGCCAGCAAAAACTAGTATGGTATGGATACGTTAATTAATGCTTATCAACTCATACTTTTCGCATTGCCAAATTTGTTATCGGTTATATGATAAGTACCATCACGACAGGTAAACATTACTTATCAAATGTGATATTAAAGCTCACCTTTGGTTTGAACCAACAGGTTTGAAGGTGGTAGAACCAGTGTAGTTCGATAGGGTAAGTATCGACGCCAATCTCAAAATTTTGGGAAATCAGTTCAACCGGTTTTCTCCGAAGCCTAAGCCGATTATTTGTTTATCGCTACAGCCTTTGGGTTACGGCGAAGCCGAAGGCTTGGAAACCATGCGAAAGCAAGTCCTGGAGTTGATTATAATTACTTTGCAACTTCTCAAAAACGATACTATTTGAAAATAATGTGAATTTCAAACTAAACTTGCGAAGCAAGCATTACTCGTGTGTGTGCTTACCCCAGCATCATCTCCAGCGCGGTGTCGTACATTTGTTCCAGTATGTCAAATTTCGACACTTGCTAAAAAACTTTCATTTCGGTCAAAACTTCGGCCTATTTGAGTCAAAGCCGAAGGTGGATTTTTGGTCAAAGGTGGACTATAGTTGATTAATATTGGTACTTGAACGTGCTCCTAATAACATACACTATAGTCTAGCGAATTAAAAAGTGACGATTTCGTTAGAAAAGATAAACTTAAGTTTTACTTCCCTTTAAAAACCACGTAATAAAAACAACGCTCTGTAGGAAATTCCAAAATGCAAAAATTAATTTGTTATTTTCGCGTACTGCAATTCGTCTAACCTCGCCTTTATGTTCACCGTCTGATATCTTTGTCAATAATATGATCCATATCGTGAATGTAAGTCAGAGCCTATCTAAAATGCGTAACGGTTTTTAGATACACTTTTAAAAATTTGATATTCATGGAATACATATATTCAATTTTTAATCTCGTTAACAGTTTTAATGTTGTCTTACCTTATCCAAGCTAAAGTGATTAAGGCCACTATATCGTCAAAGAGCTCATATAGTGGCCATTGGCCAGAATCGTAGATAGAAACACATTACACATATTATACATATTTATTATTATATACGCTGTTATCACCCACTAAATACTTTTTGAATAAGCAAGCAACGTGGTAGCTCTACTGTGGCAATGGCAGTGTATGGTGTAGTTCTACTGATCACGAATGCTGCATTTTCGGCCTTACCTATAACATTTTTTATGATAAAATTATTCACAACTTTATTTATACCTTTTCATAATTCTCTGTGGGAAAAATAGTCTGTTGATGTTGCATCATGGGATCGCGATCTTCGCGACTTTATAGTTTCTTGCAATTTAACTTGCGATGTTACTACGGGACATACAAGAGTAAAATTTAAATGATTTTTTCTTGCTGAATCATTCGTGAATAACGAAAATAACATCCTATATAACCGTTCACGAGGACCTGCTGTATTCTAGATTAAAAAACTTGAAAAGGCAGCGATTTTTTTATCACATCGAAGTAAGGTAAATGGTAGCTGTAGTACATGGACATCTGTAATCAAATTCATACTGAACAGAGTTTCTTTCTGAAGTCGATGACAGAGGCCCTACTACATTAATACAGGACGTAACTAACTTACGATTATTTATTGCTTAAGCAAGCAGGGGCACTTATATTTGAAATTTACAGCCAAATATTATTTTTATTTATATTTAGTCATTTTTAAATTTATTTGTTATTGTGCGCTTATCACCATTACTTTATTATTTATTGATAAGTGTCCCGATGAATCTTGTCAAATCACTGAAGGTGCCAAACAAAAATAATGTCATGCTGTACATACTGTAAATGATAACAGAATTTACACTAACATGCTTATAAATAACTTCAATATTGAAACTAGATAAATATTTTTATCTGGCGTTTGCACTGTCTGACTCTATCCGGATCTATAATTATTTTTGTCTAAGGCTTACACACGAATAATACAAAATCCTTTTGCACTCCAAGAGAATTTTGGTGCCAGATTATGTTTAAATCTGTATACTTACATACATCTAGAGTAATTTTGCGTTTTTACATTTCATTTCAATTTCCTAAATTTAATATAAAGTATAAATTACTAATTTTAGAAAAAATAAATTGTTACATGCATAATTGTTTCTGTGTACTGTAATAATTTAATTTTGATTATCTACGTTCTCTTGGCTTGAATGTCCAGATTGAAACTATTTCATTATTGGTAGAACCAGTGTAGTTCGACCGAGGAGGTATCACCGGCACACACATTTCTAGCGTGAAGTAATTCTTGCGTTTCGTTGGAAGGGTGTGGTTGTCGGCACATTTTCATATGAGGCGAACATCGTAGTCCTCGAGAGTAGCAACGCCTCTGTGATTGACTTCAGATAAAACCCATGTTCTGAATGAAGTTGATTATAGATGTCCATGATAGGCAGTGACCACTTACCATCAGGTGGACTGCATGCTCGTTTGCTACTTCAGCCAGTAAAAAAAATATATGCAAGTGCATATACATGACGCAAACAGCTGAAAAACCACAAGGCACTGGGCGATGACGAAATCACAACAGAGCTGCTAAAAGCTGGCGGTAAACCCGTACTAGTGGCGCTCCAAAAGTTGTTCGATTCCGTTATTACTAGTAGGACAACCCCGGAAGCGTGGAGCAGAAGCGTAGTGGTGCTGTTCTTCAAAGAGGGCGATAAAACCCTCCTGAAGAACTACAGGCCCTTTGCGCTTCTGAGCCACGTGTGTAAGTTGTCCTCGAGAGTCCTCACTAACCGTATTGCACGCAGGCTTGACGACCTTCAGCCTCCCGAACAAGCCGGATTCCGAAAAGGCTACAGCACCATGGACCACATACACACGCTTCGGCAGATTATACAGAAGACCGAGGAGTATAATCTGCCGTTATGTGTTGCTTATGTGGACTATGAGAAAGCCTTTGATTCTATCCAGCACCGGGCGGTGCTGGAGTCCCTTCAGCGATGCCAGATCGACTATGGGTACATTAAGGTGTTGAAGTGTGCATACACAGCCGCCACCATGTCAATCCGAGTACACGACCAAAGCACGAACCCCATACAATTGCAGCGGGGAGTCAGGCAAGGCGATGTCATATCGCCGAAACTGTTCACCGCTGCGTTGGAAAATGTATTCAAGCTGATGGAGTGGAAAGGACTTGGCATCAACATCAATGGTGAACACGTCACACACCTTCGATTTGCCGACGATATAGTCATCTTGGCAGGGTCGCTGACGGACCTCAGCACAATGCTAGGCGACCTCAATAGTGCCTCACAACGGGTGGGTCTTAAGATGAACATGGACAAGACGAAAATCATGTCAAATGTCCATGTCACACCTGTACCGGTAGTTGTTGACGGCACTCCTCTCGAAGTTGTCGACGAGTACATTTACCTAGGACAAACGATCCAGATGGGTAAGGCCAACTTTGAGAGGGAGGTCACTCGAAGAATCCAACTCGGCTGAGCTGCGTTCGGGAAATTTCGTAGTATCTTCTCGTCCACAACTCCTCAGTACCTGAAGTCGAAATTGTTCGAGCAATGTGTGTTGCCAGTGATGACCTATGGCGCCGAAACGTGGTCCTTCACTAAAGGCCTCATTCGAAGGCTCAAGAGTCGCTCAGCGTGCCATGGAGAGGGCTATGCTCGGAATTTCGCTACGAGACATGATTCGCAACGATGAAATCCGTAGCCGAACGAAGGTTACCGACATAGCTCTCAAAATCAGCACGCTGAAGTGGCAGTGGGCCGGCCATATCGCTCGATGGACCGATAACCGATGGGGAAGAAAGGTCGAGTGGCGACCACGTTTAGGCAAAAGGAATACAGGTCGCCCCCCTACCAGGTGGACCGATGACCTGAACAAGACAACGGGAAACCGCTGGATTCAGAGGGCACAAGACCGGTTGGAGTGGCGCCATTTAGGGGAGGCCTATGTCCTGCAGTGAACATCAAAGGGCTGATGGATGGATGGCATATACATGGTGTTATCGCCGGCACATAAGGCGATTGTAGTCCTTGGGAACAGCAACGTACCTGTGATTGACTTGACTTGATCAGATGAAAGCCATATTCTATGTGAAGTTGCTTACAGATATCCATAGGCGGCAGCACGTACCTATACGTGGGCTGCATGCTCGTTTGCTACTTTAATATTTAAAAAAAATAGATTAGTGGACATAAGTCAACTTTAATTATTATTTCTGTACTTACCACCTATCACTTATTTATATACTTTTCATTTGTTTCAGATTAAATCGATCGAACCACGAAACATAACGCAAGTCTAGTCACATTTATAAAGCGACACTCCTCAAGCGAAGATGAAATAATTGTAGTTAACTGTAGTTTACTTAAGTTATTGTACTTATCTTATTCCTACTAGTTTGTAACTATAATTAAAATGCAACTGCTTAAGGCTCGATTCGCGTTGCGCGCGACCGCTTCACAGTTCCAAGCATGGAGTACAGCGAAGACCAGGACAGCGTCAACCGTAAGTTTATTAAACAATTGCATAGCTTTTATCGTTGGCTTCGAGCGCGGCGACCGAATAAAGAAATACCATAACGAAAAACCTAACACCCCCACGCCGAGCGTTCACTTAACGTGCGTGTATGTATATGGTACGACAGTGCGAAGCTCGCACGGATCAAGACGAGCTGCTCGGAAATCGAACATATATGTAAGTAGCTGTTTGTGAGAAAGTATATAGTATCAAAGTAAAAAAAGTTAAATTAATATCAAAGAGAAAAAATACTGCACACATAGATAAACAATTGTAATTGCATAAGTTGATAAAAAATGCTATGCAATAGCTTTGCCACGGCGGAGGTCCCCGATTGCCGCACGTTTTTTTTGTAATCCGATTATAGTAGTACACGAGCTTGCAGTCCACATGGTGGTAAGTGGTTACTGCTGCCAATAAACAATTTCATATAGAACAGTTGTCCTATATGAAGTCAATCTCAAATACATTGCTTCTTTACCCGATGGTAGAACCAGGGTAGTTCGACTGGAGAGGTACCACCATACCAGGTGGTAGAAACAGTGTAGTTCGACCGGGGAGGTACCACCGCCACACCTATTTCTAGCGTGAAGCATTCCTTGCGTTTCGATGGAAGGGTGTGGTTGCCGGTACACTTTTATATGAGGCGACCATCTTAGTCCTCGGGAGTAGCAACACATCTGTGATTGACTTCAGATGGAACCCATGTTGTGTATGAAGTTGATTACAGATGTCCATGGGCGGCAGTGACCGCTTACCATCAGGTGGACTGCATGCTCGTTTGCTACTTCAGTGAAATAAAAAAAAATAAAAAAAACACCGCCACACTTATTTCTAAAGTAAAACAGTTTGCGTTTCGATGTAAGGGTGTGGCTGTCTAACTTTTATATCGACGACCATTTTTCTCCTTGGGAATAGCAACGCATCTGTGATTGACTCCAGGTAAAACCCGTGATCTATATAAAGTTGCTTACAGATGTCCTTGGGCGACAGTCACACTTACCAGCAGGTGGACTGTATGATCGTTTGCTACATCAATTAAAAAAAAGAAACTTCCGAGGACCAAAATGATCGACTCGACTGTTAGTGGGCCGAGTGTTTCATGGCATTAAGGCTAAATGCCAGTAGCATTAAGGCCGATTGCCCATTGGTTACTTTCGTTAAGCTCTAATGACTATTTCTTGCGGAACAAAATTGGTCCTCAATAGATACCTTCCTCGGAACAATTAGACCATACGTAGTTACTAATTTGGGACGTGTCTCTGTTTTACCACACCTTTCAAACTTGAATGCAGCAGCTCTTAATTCTGCTGTTACGTATAAAACAAGTATTAGATGAATAGTGATCGTCCCTGTAGTTCCGGGATCAGAATAGTGCTACGGTATCCCTTGCCTGTCGTAAGAAGCGAGTAAAAGTGGCTTCCGGGGTTGCAGGCGGCTAGAGTGGGACCTTGAACCGTCCAGCCAGGTGATCCCGGGAAGGACGGCGATATGTGTGGTCGCATATCGTCGTAAAGACTAGACGGAGCGGTCGGCCCAGCCGCCCATCTGAGAGGAGCCCGATGGGGCAACGCGCTCAGTGGATTCCGGCTACAGTCCTTTGGAGGTCCCGGAGTCCTCTTTATGGCGCCAAGGACGGCCACCGGGGAGGTTTTAGTGCGGTAAAAATCCCACATAACCCTACGTCGCTCCCACGGCGTCGGGTACCTTTTGAAGGTTTCTCCCTCAACAAAAAAAAAAAGATAAATAGTGATGTGGCCACGATTGTCAAGTGTCTTTAAAAAAAAACACGTTCGTCACTCGGGGACTGCCGTGGTAAAGCTATAGCATTTTTATCAACTTAAGCAATTATAATTATTTATTTATGCAGTATTTTTTCATTGATATTAATTCATTTTTTTTTTCTTTTATAATATATACTTTCTCACAAACAGCTGCTTACATATTCCTCCGATTTCCGGGCAGCTCATCCTGATCCGTGCGAGCTTCGTACTGTCGTAACATATACATATACGTTAATCGAACGTTCGGCCGCGCTACATGGTAGGCAGAGTGGGGGGTGTTAGGGTTTTCGTTACGGAATTTCTTGATTCGGTCGCCGCGCTCAAAGCCCGCGATAAAAGCCATACAATAGCTTATGATTTTTGATTATGTTTAAACTTTTGTTGCATGATGTAAAACGAAAGAATCCACTAAGGAAGGTACTATATATATATTTTCATTTAAACTCTTCTCTATGAAGCCAAATTGTGCAATTACTAAGTAGCTTAATTGTTTTCAAATGTGTTTTGTTTTTATCGCACCTACTCTATGTAGGTAATGCATGATGTTGTCATGATGGCTTCTCTATCTTCACGTACAAACCCAATTATAAGCTTTATGATAAGACTTTATCTGAGAAATATTTTAACAGAATTAAAGTATATCTTATTATCAGGGACAGTAATCTATGACAGCTATTATCCGGATATATTTGCAATTCCTTGCATAATTATTGCATAATTTAAGCTTTTATCTTCTGTACTATTTTGATAGCGTTATTTGATATTTAGGACAGATTTCCGCATACAGCAACAATCTCATGGATATTTGGTCATTTTTGATTAAAAGTAGCATACATTAAAAGTACCATACATGCACGGGCCTTTTGACTTAAAGCGGCCTTAAGGGGTTTCATCCGGGTTCACATTCATATAATAAATGAAATATTTAATTCAAATTTTGGTATTATCTTAAAGATACATATTTATGCCCGGCGAGCCCTCGGAAAAAGGGTGCATTCGCGTTGACAGCAGAACTCCAAACAGGGTCATCTGAAGTGAAAAATAAAAAATACGTGTTTTAGTTAATACTTCAAACTTTTTAGTTTGGACAAAGAAAAAAATAAATAAAATGAAAATTGGATTTTTGACAGCGGTTTTCCCAAAAGAATGCAAAATTCGGTAAAAATTTCGGGGCATTTTGAAGAAAAAATAGTTGTAATTGAAAAATTCGGTAAAAAATTCGAGGCTTTTTGAAAAAAAAAAAGTTGTAATTGAAATAAAACTTTCGTTCAATTTCTTGTAAATGACAAATCTTTGATATACACTCAAAGATAACACCGATGCTGTAATTAATAATTTTGAACTTTAGACTTCTGTCATACTTATCTAGTCGTATGTCTGGTGAAAACTGGTATAAGTCTGATATCTGCAAATTGTCGTCAACCTATTATTGTCCCTGCTGGGCACAGGTTTTCTCTTAGAATGAGAGAGTATTAGGCCATAGCCCACCGCGCTAGCCAAAATCTGCAAATTAACTATATTTCATTTAAATATATTAAAATTGTTAAGAATAATGGAATTCTATTTAGATCTAAGATCTAGAAAATCTATAGATCTCCGTGCTTTAAAAAGGATATTTATCGAATGTTTTTTTCTAAGGTTTTTTTTAAAGAAGTCGATATTTGCAAAAATTACAGGTACACATTTTTTTTTATAAAACATTAATGCTAATATTACTGACGTAAGTACTTGTAAAGATATATTATCATCACATCATATTTACTTAATTTTATGGTTATCAGATAAAATGCATTGATATCATCCGGGAAATTATGGAAAGGCTTAAATAATAAAAATAAATGTTCAGCGCATGTATTGATCGTAAATATTAGTTAATGTAGGTAGGATTATATTCGCTTAATTATATTTAATGTAGAAATTAAAGAGTAAAGCTTAAGTATATAATGCGACAGAGGTAGCATCTTTGAAATTGCTCGGCGACTACTTAGAAGGTCACGAACTCAAGATACGGACAAGAAGACGGGCAAACATTGCTTTTACGTTTAACTTCTGTTGAATATCTGACACTGGTCATTAGATATCTTTCTATCGTTACCTTAAACAAATCGACAGTAATTTTTAAATAGTGGCGAGTGGCGACCACGTTTAGGCAAAAGGAGCACAGGTCGCCCCCTACGAGGTGGACTGATGACCTGAAGAAGACAGCGAGAAACCGTTGGATTCAGTTGGGAGACTATGTTCAGCTGTGGACATCAAAGGGCTGATGGATTTATGGATGGAAGTTTTAAATAACGTTTTCTACAGTCATAGTTCCACATTAGTCTAGGTGTTGCAGCTGCTCTCCTGTTGTAGCATCACGTAGACTCAGAAAATAAATCTAAATTCATAATTTATACTGTCATATCTGGCCGGGGATCGAACCCAAATACCACTGCGAGTCAAAAAACTATTGTGACCGCTGCGCCACGCGGGACATCAAATGATGCGGCGAACATTTTATAAAAATAAATTAAGTATTTTTTTTTATTTTCAGGACTCAAAAACCGTAGAATACAAGCCAATCAGAAGCGTGCTGGTCGCGAACCGAGGAGAGATCGCCATCAGAGTGTTCCGAGCATGTACCGAGCTGGGCATCCGCTCCGTCGCTATATACAGCGAGCAGGACCGTCTTCAGATGCACAGGTATTGATTGGACAATTGTCAGGTGGTAAAACCAGTGTAGTTTGACTGGACAGGTAGGAAAGGTTCTTTGAAGGTGGTAGAACAATGGTTCGACCACCATTGGTCACGATCGCGACACCTATCTCTAACGTGAAACAGTTCCCGCATTTAGGTGACAGGGTTTGGTTGCCGGCTCATTTAAATATGAGGTGACCATCTTAAATCTCGCAAGAACCCAGGCCAATGTATACAGGCCATGTACGTCAATGACCGCTTACAATCAGGTGGACTGCACGCTCGTTTGATAATATAATCTTATTTAAAAAGCATGTTGGTCTTGATATTCTATTCTGAAATGATTCATAACAAAATTTAATTCCGTATAATACAAATAACGTAACAAATTAAATTGAAGTTGAAACCATACCACCATACCACCTGGTAGGAAAGTAGACCACGGATCCTGGGTCGATTCCGGAGGCATCTCCACTAAACATTTTTCTGCCGTAGCTTAAGTTGTGGTTTGTTCTAATTTGAAGTATGTAGGAAAGGATATATTTTCTCCAAGTCATTCCAACTTAGTCTTTAAGAGGTAGCAAAACTCTTTCTCTCTCTCGTCAACCCACTATTGTCCCACTGCTCTCTAAAAATGAGAGAGCTAAGGCAGTAGTCCACCGCGCTGGCCAAGTGCAAATTGGTGGACTTCACGCACCTCCGAGAACTATTTTTTTAAAGAACTCTCTGTTGTGTAGGTTTCCTCACGTTGTTTGCCTTCACCAAAGAGCAGTGATAATTAATTTCTAAACACACCTGTGGCCAATCTTAATTAAGACTAATCTTATCTGGAGTTGATTATAGATGTCCATGAACCTGCATATCTACATTAGGCATTATCAAATAACAACCTGATTAGAATATTATATTACTATTTAATTAATTTTAATATGTTATGGGTAGTCGCTATATACGGTTTTAATTTTATCACCATCAATGTTTTATATTGCTTGATGCTAATTACATTAAAAGGTCGTGTTAAGATATTACTTTGTAGTCTGTGATAAAATTCGCCTTCTATTGTTTCTTTTCTTTCTCTGACACTTCTGCTCTGTGACCATCACGACCGCTGCAAATCTTATTATAATTAAGCAATTGTATAGCATTTATAGCGGGCTTTGAGCACGACGACCGAAAAAAATCCGTAACGAAAGTACCTTACACCCCCCACTCCGCCTACCATGTAGCGCGGCCAGAGTATAACGAGTAGGACAGTTAAGCCCGCTCAGCGAAGTAGTTTTTTTTATTTAAATAAATAGTAAATCCCTTCTTTCACTGTCTTGGTTTATCAGGTCGAAGGATGATGATCAGGATCCACCCAATTTTCTTATTACCTTTTTGTTCTATTCTTTTGTGCGCTTTTGGAAAAAACATAAAAACAGAGTTTAGTTGGTTGCGAACTAGGGTGCACTGATATAACACGCAAATCGACGAACCATCTTAGACCTCGGGAGTAGCGACGCATCCGTGATTGACTTCAGATAGACCCCATGGTCTGTATGAAGTTGCCTACAGATGTCCATGGGCGGCATTGACGACTTACCATCAAGTGGACTGCATGCTCGTCTGCTACTTCTAACTCATAAAAAAAACGTAAGCCTTGTTTTCGTTCATAAATTGAAGGTCTATTTCCCGGCTCACTTTCAATTGAGGCGACCATCTTAGTCCTTCCAAGAAGCAACGCATTCATTATTGACTTGAGAAAGAACCCCTGTTCTGTATGACGTTGCTTAAAGATGTCCATGGGCGGCAGTGTACATTTACCATTAGGTGGACGTTTCAATTGAATAAAAAAAAGTTGTATTAGTAATAATCAAAGTTTATCTATCATGTTTTAATATTTTTGTACTATTATTGTTAAAATAATAATTGATAATTTCAGACAAAAAGCAGACGAGTCCTACTTAGTCGGAAAAGGCCTCCCGCCGGTGGAGGCCTATCTGAGCATACCGGAGATCATCAGGGTTGCCAAAGAGAACGACGTTGATGCTGTGCATCCTGGTTACGGTTTACTGTCTGAAAGGTAAGGAATTGTCGTAATAAACACGCTTTCTACACTCATAGCCCCACAGTAGGATTTTCTCCTGTGTCGTGAGTACTATGGATACACACAAGACCAATACACAAACACCCAGATCCAGAAAATGAATCTAAACTCATCATTCAGATACTTTTCTGGCCGGGAATCGAACCCGGAACCCGTTGCGCGTCAAACCGGTATGGTAACCGCTCCGCCATGCGGGTCGTAATAATTATGTCATGTTAAAAATTATTTCCTACAAAATTTTCTAAAATTATGGATTGTAAATGTTTATACATTTAATTCATGATGAAAATTGTTTTTTGTGAATAAAGATTGACAAGTAAAGTGAGCCGCTTCAACATAACTGTATAATTTTGTCAAAAATAATGGCTGAAGTAATATCACAATATGGCGTTTTAAATTTAATCAAGTATGGTTCGATCGATGAACATGCCACATTTATTTCTACCGTTAAACAATTCTTGCTTTACGGTGGCAGTATGTGGTGGTATACTTTCATATGAAACGATTATTCTAATCCTCACGAAGACCGATGCATCTGTGATTGACTTCAGATAGAGCTTCCGTTCTACATGATGTTGCTTACGCATTACGAAAGGCGGTCGTAACTATCTACTACCATATAAACTCTAGGCATGCTCGTTTACTACTATAGTACTATTATCCCGTTAATAATCAGGTTATATTTATCACAATTATTCACGCTAGGATAACAAAGTGGGATATTGTTTTTTTTTTTTGCTAAAAAAATATTTAACTGAAATTGATTGAATCATTCATTCACTTGTCATATCAATATTTATTCATAAGTAATAACCTGCAACACTGGAACTGTCAGTTCACTGCATCGAATTAAAAGTCGAAGTATAGTAACGATTTTACTATGTAACGTAGGCTACGTCAAATAGTAAAATCGTCAGTGTGATTCAGAAAGTGCTACAGCGCCATCTAGTTTCAGCGTCGGCAACTGCTTTTAAAACACATTTTCGTTTCATCGAGTTTTAAGTCACAACGATTCTAAAGAAGTTTACTTTAAAAATTGACAGTGTAACAATGCAGTATAACTTATTGTATGTTTTTGAAGTGAAACTTCTTTATCGGGGTTGGAAAAAAAATTTGTGTAACATTTTTTCGTTACGCGCCATCTTTTTCTGTTACGCGCCATCTTTTTTTTCCGTTACGGGCCATCTTTTTCTTATCCCTACCACGCGTGATATTAGATAGATTATTATAGATTAGATTATTAGATAAAGTTTAATAAAAGCCTTTTATTAAACTTTATCTAATTTAACTTTATTTAACCAATTTCTGTAAAGTTGCATATAGTAAATTATTTTTTGAAAAATAACATCATAAAGAAGTTTCACTTCTTACGAGTGTACGCTAGTACACGCACACATTTTTTATTTTATTTTAATGTCTCTAATGCCAGGTCAGATTTTGCCCAAGCTATCCTTGATGCTGGTCTCCGGTTCATCGGACCCTCACCGAGAGTAGTGCAGCAGATGGGAGACAAAGTCGCCGCTAGGAAAGCAGCCATCGAAGCAAGTTAGTGTTACTTTATTGTAAAAATAGCAAACAAACATGCAGTTCCCCTGATGGTAAGTGGCAGTGATCACTGAATATCGGTAATCAATTCCAGATTAGAGGTTCGTTACGGATACGTTGTTACTCCTGATAACTAAGTTTGAATGCTTGCGATATAAGTATGTCTCTCGAGCCATACCCTGTATTTAGGGTTGCCACCCGTACTTTATTATAAAGTTGTACTTTATTCGGGGCAATTGTACTTTATACTTTATGAGGAAAATAAAGTACGCGAAAATACTTTATTTGGTGTCTGAGATTTAAAAGTTTGATTATAATCAGTAAACTAAAATTACTTTAATTACAAGGTTTCCGTAGCTACCTTACTTAGAAAGTAGTAGAACCTTTACATTTGGTGACCTTTTTTTAAAAATATGGGCGCCAAGTTACTATCTACATTTTTATTGCCTACTATCACCTCACACAGTTCTAAATGTATCCCAGAGCCAAAAATTAAGTAATAATATAAATAGTACTTTATTTTCAAGCTACGTACTTTTTTCTTTATACCTTTTGTAGCCAATGTACTTTGATCGTTGAAAAAAAAGGTGGCAACCCTACCTGTATTATCAAGAATAAACTTCTCTTAACGATCTATTCTTTCTTGCGATATACATATATACATATATTTTACATCTAATATAAAAAAAATACATGTAGATAACAATAAATGAATATATGTGTTTAAGTTGTGTGTATGTGAAAAGCAACAATTGATTTACGGTCAACATTTTTTGACATTTTAGTGAGAGTTGTATATGCTTAAATAAAACCTGTTTAGCTATTTACAAATCATGAGGCTCCTCTGTGGAGGTCTTTGGTATGAATTTATTTTCACCTATACACGTCCGTAATATATCATCTTTAGACGACCGTACGTCCATAAGAGCATAAAATAATTTATGAATTAATTTGTTTCACAGAGGTACCAATCGTCCCCGGTACAGATGGTCCTATCACAACTAAGGAGGAAGCTTTGGCCTTCTGCAAGCAACACGGTCTTCCTGTTATATTTAAGGTAAATTTATTACCAGTCTATAACCGTATCCTTATTATTACCATATAACGTTGTACTTATTGTAAAATGACATTATTTTTGTGTTCATTCTCTCGTCAACCCATTATTGTCCCACTGCTGGGCACGGGTTCTCTCAGAATGAGAGAGTTTAGGCCATAGTCCACCGCGCTGGCCAAGTGCGAATTGGTGGACTTCACACACCTCCGAGAACTTTTTTTTAAAAGAACTCTCAGGTGTGTAGGTTTCCTCACGATGTTTTCCTTCACCGAAAAGCAGTGATTATTAATTTCTAATACGCACATGAATCAGTGGTGCGTGCCTGGCTTTGATCCTCGGACCTCCCGATCGAGAGGACAAGTTTCAACCATTAGGCTATAACTGCTCTTTGTGTTCATTAGTGGGAGTAAAATTTCATTAATGAAACTTGTACGGAAAAACTCTTTGCTGATATATGAGACTAGAGTTTATTGTTATGTTTTTAATGCTCTCATATTAAAAATAATGGCATGTAGATTTTCTTACAATGATTTCCTGATTGGAAAAAATCAAAAGTTGGTTTACAGACAGTGTTTCAAAAGTGAATTTTATAATGTTGTGTATTCGCTCCATATTTTAGCCAAGGTATATAACGAGATTTTATCTCCCAGTTACAAAATCCGAATTTTGTTAGCAAAGGCGAGAACTTAGTTATTTTTCAGGGTGAAGAAAAAATCGGAAATTTGTCGGGGGCTCCAGAATCCTATTTATTCCCCCACCGCTCCCCACATGTACGCTCACGTTGATAAAATTTTATATTTATCTTTCGCAAGCCCTACACATAATAATTATGTTCTATAACTATGTTTTACATCCCAGGCAGCGTACGGCGGTGGCGGTCGCGGTATGCGGGTGGTCCGCGAGATGAGTGAGGTGGCCTCCTCTTTCGAGCGGGCCTCCTCCGAAGCTCTCGGGGCCTTCGGGAACGGCTCCATGTTCATCGAGAGGTTCATCGAGAGGCCCAGGCATATCGAGGTGCAGCTGTTGGGTATGTTGACGAGAACTATAATTTGTGTCTTAGAATACAAATATTATATAAATATAAATAACCGATGAGCGAGAAGGCTTCCGCGTTCGAGCGGGCCTCCTCCGAGGCGCTCGGGGTCTTCAGAAACGGCTCCATGTTCATCGAAACGCCCAGGCATATTGATGTGCAGTTGGGTATGTTGACGAGGAATTCTTAACAGAGGGTGAACTTAGTTACATGTGTCTTAGATTGCGTCTTTTCTTTTATTGTCCCACAGTGCATGGGTCTTATTTCAGATTGAAGGTTTTAAGCAAATGTCCATCGCGCTTGGTAGTTTTAAAGTGCTACTTGAATATGCTCAGTGCTTCTTTCAGGAATGACCTCCTGGAAGTGCTTCTTTCAGGAAGGCCCTCTGAATCATGAAGGATTCAGAGGGCCTTTAGGGGGCTATTAAATTTAAGTATACGACGACATTCGTCTTCGACGTTCGGCTTATTATGGAAACTGAATTTTTATCAGCCTTCTTCTAACAAGATTTTCGCCGATTTATTCAAAATTCAGAATGCGCCAATAGCGCTATTCAATGATAAAAGGAGAATTATAATGAAAACAAACACAAACGTTAATAAACTGTAAATACCAATCTAACGTTATATTATTATTGTATTTGTATAGCAAAAATTGACATGAAATAATCATTACATTATCCATATATAATTACTTATATAGGTAACGTTAAACTATGTTAATTTCTACTATTAACTACCAATCCGCAGTTGGCCAGAACGGTGGTGTATGGCCTCAACCTATCTTAGAAAGACCCGTGCGCAGCGATGGGACAGGAATAGGTTGACTAGATGATAATTTTATTATCCATTATTTTTACAGGTGACAAGGCCGGCAACGTAGTGCATTTATACGAGCGCGATTGTTCAGTACAACGGAGACATCAAAAAGTCGTTGAAATCGCTCCAGCTCCTGGCTTAGACCCTGTTGTGAGTAACACTATAGACACGTAGATATTCTTCATCGATGTCATCGGCCTTCAACTCGTTGAGGTCCACTGGGCCCTCACTTAGGTCCCTCTAAACGAATTCGTAACCGTAGTGCATGTTGTCATAGATAGATGTAAACAAGCATTCGTCCACCAATTGGCACTTGGCCAGCACGGTGGACTATGGTCTATAACTCTCTCTTTCTGAGAGAAGACCCGTGCCCAGCAGTGGGACAATAATGGGTTGGTTCTATATCACCTGTGGACATCTGTACCTGATTCAGATGCTACTCCCAAGGATTGAGATGATCGCCTTATATAAAAGTGAGCCGGCAACCACACCCTTCCAACGAAACTCTGGAATTGTTAGATGATGAAAATAAATGTAGCGTTTAAGTACAAACGGACAAACTATGCTTATTCTACCACGGCGCAAAAGTAATACCATTACTATGAAATTGTGTTTACATATCGCTACTTCAAAACAAAAGGGCCGCAACTCGAATAGACCTAATTTTACAGGAGAGCCATTTAAAGTCTTGAAAATCAGTTCTTGTATAATTGCCATGTAATTTTAAAACAGATAAATATGTGTTATACACTGTTAGAAAGGTATTTTTATTCTTCTTTTAATGGTTAATTTAGATATGGTTATTTTTTTTTCTAAAAAAAGTTATGAGCAGGTAAGTCTCTTTTGTATATAAATATGCGGCTTTGCACAGATGTTGCAGCGTAAATTCGAAAATACAAAAAAGACGTCAGTAGTGTTTTTATTGCTTAAAGTGTAAAATTCATGGGAATCTTTTTAAATTATGAAAATATAACCGACAAAAATTGAATTTTTACAATAAAAAGGGTTTTGAATATTTTTGATTTGTGGCCCTTTTGTTTTAAAGTAGCGATATTTTGACAAAAATATTAATTATAAATTTATTTCCATCCATTTTCAGACCCGGCAACGAATGACGGATTGCGCGGTACATTTAGCGAGACACGTTGGTTATGAGAATGCTGGAACCGTGGAGTTCCTTTTGGACGATAAAGGCAACTTCTACTTCATTGAAGTCAATGCTAGGTAAACCTTATTTTCACATATATATTTTAAACGATATACATTCATTGCTACGTAAGGCACTCTTTTCCTAATGATAAAGAGAATAGGACAAAACTGGGAGGATTATACCTTTAGCATAGATAAATCTTAATCATGTAGGACTGATTTCTAGACAAAAACTAAGTATGGCATAAAGAATATATGTATAATATATAGTTAGTGTTGCCATACAAGTTGAAGATTTTGTTTCGTTAAAGTTCATTGGTTTTAAAATTATTTCGATATCGCTTAAAATTGTATTATTTGATAAATAAATATTATTCATTATGTCGTCTAAAATTAAACTGCACTGAACCTTATGTATAACTTAATATATTTAATTAAAAGTAATAATGCGTTTAGTATTTTCAACTGCTATTGCTTACTCTTTGTTATAAGTATATACTTTACTATTTTGTAAGATTGCTTTTCTAGAATATGTATACCATTTCCAATACTAACCTAAGACAACGTTCATTTCTGTTGATTAATTATAAATTAATAAAATAGCCTATGGATGTCGTAATTAATGTCCATCCATCAGCCTTTAAAAGTCCACTGCTGGACATAGGCCTCCCCTAATCTGCGCCACTTCGACCGGTCCTGAGCCATCCGAATCCAGCGGTTACCCGCCGTCTTCTTCAGCTCATCAGGCCACCGGGTCGGGGGCGGCCTGCACTCCTTTTGCCCTAATGAATGTAAACGCATCTTAATACGGATTAAGTTTTCATCTTGTGCAACTTGAGGCGCTGTGTTCTCTACGAAATAAATTTTTATGTCAGTTGTTCTCAATAAAACTATTGCGGTGATGAAGAAATCGAACAAGAATAATATTAAAAAATTGCATAATCTCAATAATTTCAGATTGCAAGTAGAACACACAATCACAGAAGAAGTGACCGGTATAGACCTCGTACAGTCTCAAATCCGGGTAGCGGAGGGGATGACGCTACCTGAGCTCGGCTTGACGCAGGACAAGATTCAGACCCAGGGCTTCGCTATCCAGTGCAGGGTCACGACTGAGGACCCGGCGAATAACTTCCAGCCTTCCACTGGCAGGATTGAAGTGTTTAGGTGAGTAGTGCCAGCTATTATTACCGATTTCATAGAGGTATCTCAATATAACCTTGACTAGGTAAAACGGGTGATGCCGTCCATCTGGGGAGAGCCCGGTGGGGCAACGCGCTCGGAGGATTCCGGTTGAGGTCGTTTCGAGATACCGGTGTCCTCTTTTTTAGCGCCGAGGACAGCCCTGGGGGGTTTAGGTGCGGTAAAAATCCCACATAACCCTGCGTCGCTCCCACGGCTTTGGGTACCTTTTGAAGGTTTCCCCCTCGAGAACAAAAAAAAAATCCATTTCAACTCTGTATATACCTACGGCTCAAGGAATACACATCATTTTAATTTTGAAAAACGTTTTTCATGGCTCAATACGATATTGTTAATATAAATTTATGACTGCTCACTTTTATATAAGCCAACCATCTTATTCATCGGAGGTAGCAATGCAATTGTACGTACATGTCGTACAGTGAAAACGAAAGTGACCGAACCCATTTTATTTACGAATTAAAAAAAAACACACTTTCTACGCTCATAGCTGCACACTACGATTTTCTCTATGTCGTGGGTACCATGGACACACAAGACGAATACACAAACACCCAGACATGTACCAGACATGTATAGACAGACCCAGTACATGAACCTAAAATCATCATTCAGATACCTGGCATGGAATTGAACTCGCGACCCATTGCGCGTCAGACCGGTATTGAGAATTGAGTCAAAAACCTAAAATTAATTCCAATAGCGTAGTCTTATTGTCTAGCGAAGAAATAGTGACGATTTAGTGCTAAAAGACGAAAACTGAAATTATTATTTCCTTTTAATAACCGCGCGTTTACTAACAAACTTACATTCTCTTGATAATACAATAATCATACTTATACTTATCATACTTCATACTAAGTTTGTGAGTGTGTATGTTTGTTACTTCTTCACGTATAAAACGACTGGAGCAATTTTCATAAAATAATTAATAAGATAAGTGACAACACTTACATCGGGATAGGTTTCCTTGATATCAGCTTTGAGTTTGTCGAAGTCCAAGGGAGGCAGTTCCTTGCCGGGCCTGTCTTCTATCCTGGGCATGTCCTTTAGGACTTTGGACCTGGAAAATCATTATCATCATACTTATATAAAGGCGAAAGTTTGAGTGCGTATGTTTGTTACTTCTTCACGTCTAAATGGCTGGAGCGATTTTCGTAAAATTTAGGTAGGGAGTTAGCTGATACTCTGGATGTCTGGATTAACATATAGGCTACTTTTTACTGTGAGAAAATATGTTAAACCCACGGGACAATCGATTTTTGTTAACGTGGGCGAAGCTGCGGGGACCAGTAATATAATATTGGAACATATGATATAAATATTAATACATTACTTTTATTATAGATCTGGTGAGGGAATGGGTATCCGTCTGGACTCTGCTTCGACTTACGCCGGTGCTATCATATCGCCGTACTACGACTCATTGCTTGTTAAAGTAAGTTTTTATATTACATACATTCCATTTAATGAATAAATCGACTCTCGCAACGTACATCATCGAAACTGCAAAAACGTGTTTTTCGTTTTATTGCTCTAAAAATAACATAATAGCGTACTGTTTATATAACTTAAAGAAAAAAAAATTGACCAATATTTAGCCTAATTTCGAAATGAACATTATTGATTCTGCACTATTTAAGCACTGAATATAATCGAAAAATACAACTTCAAATCGTTCTCCTGGAAAGTAGTCAATTTGTAGATTCGATAGTGTACGTTGCGAGAGTCGAAATATCAGAAAATAAATCGTATACATTGAGAGGTCTACGGTGAAGTACACATTAATATATCTTTAACCTTACTAGAGTTGTATTAAGGTACTATAAAATGGTACGTTTAGGCAAAAGGAGTACAGGTCGCCCCCCTACCAGATGGACCGATGACCTGAAGAAGACAGCGGGAAACCGTTGGGTTCAGAGGGCACAGGACCGGTTCGAGTGGCGCCATTTAGGGGAGGCCTATGTTCAGCAGTGGACATCAAAGACTGATGGATGGATGGACTATAACATGTTAGAATTAAAACAATTTGTTATTTTACATATAAAATAACATTAACCACGTTTACAACGTAAGAAGCAAAACCGAATTGCATGTTAAGTTTATTATAAACTATTCGATATTTATCTTATTTATTTTATTTATTTAGTTATATCAGGCTACTAAGGCCCATTGAAACTAATACATAGATACAAGAAAATATAACAAATTAATATATAAAAAATATACTATGATGATAACTATGAACATTTAAATGTTCTAAAATATGTATTGCTAAAATACATTGTATTCGCATTAAGGTATTATCAACTGTTCTTTATTTAACTACTAGCTGACCCGGCGAACTTCGTTCCGCCTAAAAGTAAAAAAATCTAAAATTATCAGTGTTTCTTCACTAATTTATGCATGTATTATACATAAAAACCTATTTCTTAAATCACTCTATCTATTAATAAAACTGCAATAAAATCCGGAGCGTAGTTTTAAAGATCTAAGCATACATATGGACAGACAGCAGGATGCCACTTTGTTTTTAAACGGTTTTATATACTATGTAGTGATCTCGAATCTCGAATCTCGATCGGGAGGTCCGAGGTTCAAACCCAGGCACGCACCACTGATTTATGTGCGTATTATAAATTAATTATCACTGCTTTTCGATGAAGGAAAACATCGTGAGGAAACCTACACACCCGAGAGTTCTTAAAAAAAAAAAAGTTCTCGGAGGTGTGTGAAGTCCACCAATTCGCACTTGGCCAGCGCGGTGGACTATGGCCTAAAAACTCTCTCATTCCGAGAGAAGACCCGTGCCCAGCAGTGGGACAATAATGGGTTGATGGGGGATATATTCGAATATTTCTAAAATATTGGAAACTAATATGATTACAGGTGATCTCCCACGCCCAAGACCTGTCAGCGTCAGCGTCTAAGATGAACCGAGCGCTCCGAGAGTTCCGTATCCGCGGTGTGAAGACTAACATTCCCTTTTTGCTCAACGTGTTGGAAAACCAGAAGTTCCTTAATGGTATGTTTTTTTAAGAATACAATTCACTCGATGGTAAGTGGTCACTGCGATGGATATTTGAAAGTAACTTGACATAGAACAAGGGTTCTAAGATCTAAAGTTAATCACAAATGCGTTGCTACTCCCGAGGACTAAAAGTTTTATAACGTACTAGCTGTACCCGCGCCTTCGTCCGCGTGGCACTCAACGCAAGCCCTCAAGGATGAGTAAATTTCCCCGTTTTTTTCACATTTTCCATTATTTCTTCGCTCGTAATAGTTGCAGCGTGATGTTATATAGCCTAAAGCCTTCCTCGATAAATGGTCTATTCAATACAAAAAGAATTTTTAAATTCGAACCAGTAGTTCCTGAGATTAACGCGTTCAAACAAACAAACAAACAAACAAACAAACTCTTCAGCTTTATATATTAGTATAGATTATAATTCGCCAACGCACCACTCGACCGAGCTGCTCGTCGAATTGGGACACACTGAAAATCAGTGGCCATGGTTCGCCGCGGTGAGGCTGAGTGGGGAACCTTTTGTAAAATTTTACTGCAGCAATGGACTAATTTAAAAGTAATGTATACTGTTAAGTATGCCACATTATTATAGTATTTTTTACAATCTAAATATTCCTTTCTTACTTTATGGAAACGCAAGAATTATATAAATTCTACCATCTCATATCTTTATTTACAATTTAATCTGTAAGGGCAATAACAAAAAATAACTATTGTACTGATGTAAAATATGTTAGTAAGTATATTTTGGGTTTTTTCATTATTCTATACAGTAAGATATTATTTATGTACTTTTATACAATTTTTTTCTTTAACTGAGTTGACTTATTACTTAATTTAGAAAATAAATGAATATTTGGAAATATAATTTATTTATGTTAATAAGGTATATTTTTTATTTATTTATTTTTGTACATCATTCATTATTGCGGTATTAAAATTTCGAGGTTAAATATTTTGTTTTCTATCTTTCTAATGATTACCAATAAATTCTCATAGAACAAAAGCTCATTTTTTGTTTCCTTCGTGTGCACATTAATTACGCTCTTATATATATTACACATTATACATACTTTACATTATTTATCCCAGGTGCCGTCGACACGTATTTCATCGACGAACACCCCCAGCTGTTCATGTTCAAGGCGTCTCAGAACAGAGCGCAGAAGATCCTCAACTACCTCGGCTACGTGCTCGTGAACGGGCCGGCCACGCCCCTCGCCACCAAGATACCACCCTCGGACGTAAAGCCTTATATACCGCCGGTACCTTTGGGTAAGTTTGTAAATTTAACACCTCAAGTAAAGTTTTGTACTGAAGATTAGACACCTCGGATTATAACACACACACGCTTTCTACACTCATAGTCCCACAGTAGAATTTTCTCATGTGTCGTGGGTACCATGGACACACAAGACGAATATACAAACACCCAGACCCAGAACACGAATCTAAACTCATCATTCAGATACCTGTCTGGCCGGGAATCGAATCCGGGACCCATTGCGCGTCAGACCGGTATGGTAACCGCTCCGCTACGGGGGCCTTCAAATTAATTATTTTTCGTTTTGAAATTTAAGCATCGGAGATTAATGCATCTTTACAATTTTCAATATCATATACTCTGTCAGTACCATTTGGTGAATTTGGTATTGAAATTAAACACTGCAAATAAATGAATATTTACACTTTTTAAACCGCTTTATGTAATTGCTGACTCGCGAAGATGTAGAAGCGGTCGCTGTTAGACGCGCAGTGGGTTCCGTGTTCAAAACCTGGCCAGACAGTCCAATGATGTATTTAGATCTCAGAACATGTCTGAATCTATGTGCGTGTGCATTCGTCTACTTTCATGGCGCACACGACACAGGAATAAAATTACAGTTTGGGGCTATGAGTACAGAAAAAGTTATTGACCTCACTCAATGACACGCGATGACATTTTTTTTAACAAATCTTTTACGTGATTATTCAACATAACGTAACTCTTCCAAGATTCTTTTCGTATCGTATCTATATGAGTTGCATTGAATATAAAAGTAATCGGAAATTAAAGCAATTCCATGTAATATTATTATTTTCAATGCTATGTACCTTTTTGGCTTAAGCTAAGAGTTAAAATATATACATAGTATATGATTCATTATCTATGTTTTATTACTTTATTGATTTATAATAACGTAATTGTTTATGACTTTAGATAATAAGTTAAAGGGATTAGAAAAAATATTTAACAATGTGTAAGACATGAAATTCAAGAGATTTATTCAAATCACATGAACAAATATTTATTATTACATAATTATATGCTTTACATATACAATTAAATGGATATTGATATTGTAGATTATGTTCTATCTGAATGAAGTAGCATCAAGCATGCAGTCCACCTGATGGTAAGTGGTCACTGCCGCCCTATGACATTTTCGTCATCGTAAGCAACTTCTAATAGGACATGGGTTCTATCTGATGTTCAATCACAGATGCGTTGCAACTCCCGATGGTCGCCTCATAAGAAAGTGCGCTGGCAACCACACCCTTCCATCGAAACGCAAGAAATGCTTCACGCTAGAAATAGGTGTGGCGGTGGTACTTCCCCGGTCGAACTACACTTGTTCCACCACCTTGAAAAGTGTTACACCTTATGTGTAAGATTTTTTTTATTTCAAGTAACAAACGGGCAATTTACCTGCTGTTTAGTAGGAACTGCCACCCATGGACATGTGTAATCCACCCCAGATAAGATCAGTCTTACCCGTCGATATAGAAAAATTCAAGATACACATTCAGCATCTCTAAGCTATCCGGTGAAAAAGAGTGCTCAATTACAAACTTGAGCGCTCATTTCAAGCAGTAGAACGTCGAACAAGTGTAAAAATTTTACGTCAAGGACGTTAAAAAAGGATGCAATTTCGTACTTTCGGTAAGTAATAAATTATTAATTGATTTTGTCATTTGTATGAGTGATTTATAGGGATTTATGTTTTAATTTGATTTGATTATTTTGTTTTAAAAATTCACTCATCAGTCCAAGTATAACACGATAAACTTCAGTGATCACTTTGATAGTGTCAGAAGAATGAATTACAAACCACATTTTATTTAGTCGTATAATCCAAACAGAACAAGATATTCCTACCGACGCAGTGAGGTCGTAAAATGTTATTGCTTTTTGCTCCAAGCATTGTTAAAACAACTTTAAATCATGGACGCAAGGTTGTATTGCAAAAATATATGGTCGTTATGACCATCTATAAATGACTACGTACATTTGACGGCAGTTTTAGGTGCCATTTTTGTTCGAGACTGTGTAGTGTGTATCTAGGGTATTTCTATATCGATGGTGTTACCTGAGATAAGCCACAGATTTGCTACTACCCTGAGGACGAAGTTCAGACCAGCTGTCATAAGGCAGAAATAGGTGTAGCGATGGTGACTTCGGTGGCACCGTACATGCAAATAAAATGACAATGAAATAATGTGGCAACATTGTCTATACAACACCAACTATATTATAAAAACGATGGTGAAATAATGTTATTCCGATTTTAATGTAACTTTGCAGCATGTATTTATATGTTTGGTAATATACCGAATATCATGCAGTTTTTTTAAAAGCTAGCGTAACGGAAAAGTGAAAAATAAAACACACCTTTAATACTCATTAACTTTATTTGGTTTCTTTTTATTAGAACTTTATAATTTTAACATTATAATAGTAAGGATCATTATTTATTAAAACTAATATAACATTTAATTATGTATATTTATTTAAAAATTTATTTTTTTATTTCTATAAGAGAATTTGAATAATATATTTTTCCACAATTACTTTTTCACAGTGAAAATCGTGTTTTTTACTGTTCAGCTTGAAGCAATTTTATTTTAATAAATACTAAAACAAAACGCCATTATTTATAAGGCTTTAATAATTTTATGTGTTAACCGTTATTTAAAAATAAATTTTAATGTTATTTATGATTACATATTCGTTTTAACATTTTTTATATTAGTGTATACTTAATTTTACAAAACAAATAAAAAAATGTTTTAAATTACTATATTTTTCAAAGGGATTCTCATTATATGTGTAACAAATCATACAAATTTCATATTAAAGCATGGGACAACCATGGGATAGTTGTGAATCAGTTTTTAAATGAAGGATGAAATTTTATTTATGTGCCGTAGATTTAAAAGCAGATATAAAAATAAGTATGAAAAACATATTTTACGAAAGAAAATACACTTATGTGAAGTGTACAAAGAGTATAAATAGTAAATACTTTTATATACAAAAAATGTTAATTAGAAAATACGAAAGAATACAATGTTTAATTCTTTTGTTTAAACGGGAGACGAAAGTGTTTTATGTTTTATGAATATGAAAAGGATTCAAATATTTACAAATAAAGTTATAAAAAATACGAATGAAATATGGATTAAAAAAGAAAGCAAAACCATTCAAACAATAAAATGAACGTTATATATTATAGCAATATTGACTTATATCTATAGCAATGGCAATATTATGTATTGATATTCTATGCTTGCGATTTATTAAGTTGAAGAATTTTACTCATTTGTGTTCCCCTTTCTTACAGTGCGTTCTGGGCATGGTATGTTCGGACATTATATATACTGTATTGCTGTTTTGAAGTGTATTAATTCTACTAAAATCTTATTAATGGGAACACGTCGCATATTAGACGCACGTTGCTGTTTTTTTCTTAATTGCAAATATATATTATATGATATATATTTGGTTATGGTTTTGCATCTATGGTAAAATTTCATACTTCATTGCTATTGACTATGCGCAAACAAAATTATGTAATCTGTATAAAAAAATATTTAAAAAAAAACCGACAAAAAGTTATGTGTTAGGGATAGAAAAGATAATATATATTTTTTGTAAATTACAATAAATGTTTTGTAACGCACGCAATTATACATACACGATAATGAAAAAACACATTTTCCATAGACAATATTTTTCGTTCAATTGTTTTTTTGGCATCAATTTTGTTTGCAATCACCTACTAATGTTCTAGACGGCGTTTTCTGTTGATCATAATTATTTTCACTCATTATTTAGCCACTTGTGCACACCATTGACGTTGCTGCACTCCGCCATATTTTTTTTACTAAAAATATTTTTCAGACCTTTCGCCTGAGGCCATTAAAAGGCAGGAAATGACAGGGGAGAACACAGGTGAGAGATAACGCTTATTCTGATTAATCTGAGTGGAGGTTCCGCTTCAATGTGCTTCATAATCGTTGTGGAAACGCTTCGTGTTGTGTTGTTTTGCCGCTTTTTGGTGCGCGAACGGATATTTTTGTTGGAATACTGGTACTTTAATACAATTTGAAGTACATTTTTGATATACACTAAAGTTAAATGAAGGTTCAATCTTTATTAAATTGTATATGTATATTATATTCTATTATATTTACCAAATTTATATTACATATACTTTTATGATATATAAAATCGTTCTTAAAAAGAATATGTATATAATATTGTGCTCTATGACACCAAAAAAAGATACTTTTCCAATTGTATTTTGGTGTTGATATGAGATTTATTTATAAATTTATATTATATATTGAAAAATTTATCAAACTTTAAATATATTTTCGTATAAACCACTAGAATTTAGTGGTTTATATGATTAGTTTATTTATTATGACTAGATGGTCGTTTCTATTTTAAAACACAATAATTTATCAGACATTGTGAATACTCATTTTGTGTGTTTTTGTAATGTTCCATGATGAGTTTTATATCATTTTTGGTCATCAGTCATAGTTGCATATCTCGATCCCAAAAAGTAATAAATTTTTAAATTACAATCTGATATCGGTTATTACTATTATTAAATATGGACTTATATTAATTGCAAATAATGCTTCAATAAATAGATTTACCCAAATTGATATGTGATATATTTTATGATATTTATTTTTATTGGTATTTATTAATATTAAAACAAACGGGTAGTACTATAATACAATTGATAATAATAAACCAGTGGATCTCAAACTTATTTCGTGTAACGGCCATATTTAGAACTAATTGTTATATAGTGCCATTTAAAAAATGACGGAAATATGGCGTTTCATGTATCAATAAAATTAATTGCTAAAATAAGTTCGTTAAAAAAGCTCTCAATTTATCCAATTGATTTTCCAAGAGACCTTATTAATCCAAAATCTAATAACGCCGACGTCCACATTTGGTCTATTCTGTCTTAAATCGTTTAGAAAATTTCGGCGCCTGTAATAAGGCGTTGTCGCCCACTTTGAGAAACACTGGGTTAAACAGTAAAGGTATAGATGGAATAAATACACCATCATAGAAACATTGGTGGTTGTGTACATTTAATATCGTGCATTTTACTTGTTGGGTTTTAGTAATTTCTAAGACGAGTATAAAAACGCACAGCAATTGTATATACAAAAGGCGTTACTAAGGGGAAAATGGGCAAAAATGGACTTTTCCGATTGACTATTTATACTGACAGTTTTATTTTAAAAATATTTCCAGCTGTCCAACCACCGAAAGGATTCAAACAGATTTTGAAAGAGGGCGGTCCTGAGGCCTTCGCGAAGGCGGTACGGCAACACAAAGGCCTCCTACTCATGGACACGACCTTCAGGGATGCCCACCAGTCCCTGTTGGCTACGAGAGTGAGGACCCACGACTTGCTGGGCGTGTCGCCATATGTCGCTCATAACTTCAGTAATTTGTACTCATTGGAAAACTGGGGAGGTGCCACTTTCGATGTGGCTCTTAGGTAAGATTATGTTTTGTAGCTTGTCGGTATTATTATTATATTTCTTATTATTTTTGTTAGATACCTTCATTAAATTTTTGTGGTTACCGGCTCATTTTCATACGAGCATCTTAGTCGTTGGAAACAGCATCACACCTCAGTTGTGTATAAAGTTGCTTACAGACATCCGTGTGCGGCAGTGACCATTTACCATCAGGTGGCCTGCTTGCTCCGTTGCTTCAATATTATCCAAAGAAGAATGAAAAATAACGGTGATCCCTAATTATATTCAGTAAAATCTCCTTGTCCCGGAAGCCATATGTCGCCAATACAGAAACCATGAATAAATACTCAAGAAAGCTGATGCGCAAACGCAAGACGCCGAATCTTTTTAAATCGCGATTACAAAAATATGTTCACATTTTGTTATCCTACGAATATTAAAAACCAACCGTGAGCTTTGATCTATTCATAAACAATTTCAGGTTCCTCCACGAGTGCCCCTGGGAGCGCTTGGAGGACATGCGTCGCCTCATCCCCAACATCCCCTTCCAGATGTTGCTCCGCGGCGCCAACGCTGTGGGCTACACGAACTACCCCGACAATGTCGTCTTCAAGTTCTGTGATATGGCCGTACGTTTGTTTTGCTTTTATTCTGTTGGGTATCGGTTTTTAAGCTTATATTTTTCACTAATGTGGTGTTTGTGAAAGGTTCTAGGTTTACAGACATATAAATACTTAATAAAAAGTCACTAAATACTCACTAAAGGGGCGTGTTTACGGGGAAGTCTTCAAACAGCACGACCTTTTTGTGTTTTGACTGATACGTTTTAGACAAATTGTTAATTTTTCGATCCATTGGTAGTGTAATAAAATATACTGTAACTGACAATTTGTAAGTGCCCCCGTAGGCCTTTGCAAAATAAAGACATAACATTTTATTTATTCAAGACTCCAAACTGAGCACTGAGCAGAAGGTCAGAAACAAACACGGATTATTTTTTCCGTGACCTCTTCTGCGTCAATGTGGAACCTCATTCTCCTTAACAAAGCTAAGAAACTATGCTACGTAATTGTACGTTTTCTGTTAAGTAAATTAAGCCAATAAATTTATGAACATTTATATAAAGTAATTTAACTTAAATATGAACAATATCTGCAGCAAAAAACTACAACAAGTTTGCCCAACATTTGTCTTATTAGGTTTTTTTTGGTAATTTGATGAATGTACTCATCTAATTTACACCAAAAAAGCTCTTAGTAAAGAAAGAAATTTCAACTAAACAATTTTCAGGTACAAGCCGGCATGGACATCTTCAGAGTATTCGATTCTCTGAACTACCTGCCCAACCTAATACTTGGAATGGAGGCCGCGGGGAAAGCGGGGGGCGTGGTCGAAGCGGCCATCTCGTACACCGGAGACGTGTCGGATCCGAGCAAGAAGAAATACGACCTCAAGTATTACTTGAATCTAGCTGATGAGCTCGTGAAGGCTGGAACCCATGTCCTGGGGATTAAGGATATGGCTGGTCTGCTGAAACCACAGGCTGCTAAGTAAGTCCCATGTTGATTATGGTTTTGGTTGAATTGGACTATCAAAGAGCCTCTTTTTAAAACAAAAAGTTAAGAGTCACTTTCGGGACACGGATATTTTCTTTAATTATCCATTACGTAATTCGACAACCATGTTGTTATGATAATCAAAAAATCGTCCCTCCACTCTTTTTGTCTGACCGCAGGTGCCATATAATATACTATATAGCCTATGTCACTCTCATAACAGAGTCGTTTCCGATGACATATCATATATATGCGTGCCAAATAAAGGGGCATACATACTGACGAAGTCAGGTAAATAACAAAATACCCGACTACAAAGTTGAGAGATAGCAATCGGGTTTTTTTATTTTTATAATAGTTACTAGTTTTAGAATGTAGTGTTACTTCAACATTAATTATAGGTATTGGCTTGATTTACTACTTAAAATCGAATGAATGGAACGAAAATGATTCGATCAGGAAAGTACTAAGGCCACACCCATTTCTAGCATGTAGTAATTTTTGGATTTCGATAGAACAGCTCACTTATCAACATCTCAGTTCCCAAAAGTAGCAATACACCTGTGCCGTAAATGGAGTTAATTAGAGTGCCCTTCTGTCCATCCATCAGTAATTTAAGGTTCACTGCTGGACAAAGACCTTCTCAAATACCGGCAGCACTTACCGGTCCTGTGCTGTCTGAATCGAGCGATTTCCCTATTTTCTTCAGGTCATCGGTCCATCTAGTTGAGGGATGACCTGTACACTCGCTACCTAAATGTGTTCGCCACAGAGGTACGAGTTTATTTAGTATTTCTCCAAAATCATCTTCGTTTAAATTACCGTACATAGCAATGTACCATGCACTTTTACGTTTTCGTCCATAAAAGTCACCCGGCCATGCCCATCCATTGAAACTTAAAAATCAGTTTACACTAGAAAAGGTGTGACGGTGGTGCCTGGAAAAATCATACGTTCCACCATCTTTAAGTAAAAACAACAAGTAAAGACAAAACTAAGTAAAGACGTATAACATACACGAACGTTCCCGTAGGTTGCTAATAACAGCGATCCGCGACAAGCACCCGTCGATCCCGATCCACGTGCACACGCACGACACGTCCGGCGCGGGCGTGGCCGCCATGCTGGCGTGCGCGGACGCGGGCGCGGACGTGGTGGACGTGGCCGTGGACTCCATGTCCGGCCTCACCAGCCAGCCCAGCATGGGCGCGCTGGTCGCCTCGCTCCAGGGTACTAAGCTGGACACTGGTGAGTTCCAAGAGGTTTCAAGAGGTTCCAAGTTCAAATTCCGCGACAAGCACCCGTCAATCTGAGATGAACACTGGTGAGTTCCAAGTTCAAATTCCGCGACAAGCACCCGTCAATTTGAGTTGGACACTGGTGAGTTCCAAGTTCCAAGTTCAAGTTCCGTCAAAGTTACTATTGGGGATGTGACGAATATTCGCATTCATATTCGCATGATTTTAGATATTCATATTCGCAAGAATTGTGCAAAAATTTTTGCGAATATTAAATTGCAATGCTTTGCAAAAAAAAGTCGCCAAAACTATCCTAATTATCATATCGAAATCGAACTAAAATTTGTTAATCGAAAAAAAGTCGCCAAATCTAGATATCAGTTCCCTTACACCAAAAACTGAAAAAAAACGAGATTCGCATTCGTATTCGTGAATGTTGGAAAAGTTTATTCGCATTCGCGAAAATTCAAATAATTACAATCGTTATATCACTAGTTTTTACATATAATACTAGCTGTCCCGACAAACGTTGTTTTGCCATATAAAAAATAAAAAAAAATGTTAAGGGTGGACAACCCTTAAGGGGTATGAAAAATAGATGTTGGCCGATTCTCAGACCTACTTGAATAAGCATATAAAATTTGATAAAAATCAAGCCGTTTCGGAGGAGTATGGGAACA
The DNA here is from genome assembly GCA_949699795.1 of Spicauda simplicius. Classification (NCBI taxonomy): domain Eukaryota; kingdom Metazoa; phylum Arthropoda; class Insecta; order Lepidoptera; family Hesperiidae; genus Spicauda; species Spicauda simplicius. The sequence goes on along the minus strand of OX453070.1, from coordinate 16,016,418 downwards.
AAAACTGTGACACGAGAATTTTATATATTAGATGTATAATGGCAGCTTCGCCGTGCCCATGATCTATGTAACTGGGACAAAATCTCGGCAATGAGAATCAAACCGCATAAATACTTCTTACATCTTAAATAGGGTGAATATGATTTAAAAGAAAAAAGAAATAAAACGTTTGAAACAAGAAGTAATATGGTTCGAAAGAAAACGAAACAAAACACATTGACTAGAATACTGTTGAGTTAGTTAGAAATGAGAAGTGCCTTGTTTCCTGAGAAAATTAAATGTGTTTACTATTCACCTTATTTTAAACAAACGAGCATGAGTCACTGAGCAACATAGTGCACTTGATGGTAAATAGTCACTGCCGCCCATGGACATCTGTAAGCAACTTTTTTTTAATTTGTAAGTAACATCTGTAAGCAACCTCATATAGAACATAGGTTCTATCTGAAGTCAATCACAGATGCGTTGCTCTCTCTGGGACTCTCGAGGACTAAGACGGTCTCCTCATATAAAAGTGTGCCGGCAACCACACCCTTCCAACGAAACGCAAGAACTTACGCTAGAACACTAGAGCTTCACGCTGGTTTCCAGCGTTTTGCAGTATAACACTTGTTTTACCAACTAGGCATAAGAGATTTAGTAATTACTAGCTGACCCGGCGAACTCCGTTCCGCCTAAAAGTCAAAAATCTAAAATTATCAGTGTTTCTCCACTATATTATGCATGTATAATACATAAAAACCTTCCTCTTGAATCACTCTATCTGTTAAAGAAAACTGCATTAAGATCCGTAGCGTAATTTTAAAAATAGCATACATAGGGAAAGGCAGCGTAAAGCGACTTTGTTTTATACTCTCTCGTCAACCCGTTATTGTGCCACTGCTGGGCACGGGGCTTCTCTCACAATGAGAGAGTTTTAGGCCATAGTCCACCGCGCTGGCCAACTGCGAATGGTTTTATACTACGTAGTGATTATTTCGCTTATACTTAACTTTTCTTTCTAGGCATACCTCTCCAAACGGTATCCGAATACTCCGCGTACTGGGAACAAGCGCGCACGTTGTACGGACCGTTCGAAGCGACCGCGACGATGAAGTCCGGCAACGCTGACGTGTACCTGAACGAGATACCCGGCGGGCAGTACACGAACCTGCAGTTCCAGGCCTTCTCACTGGGTCTTGGGAGCCAGTTTGAGGAGGTCAAGAAGGCGTATAGGTAATAAGCCCTATGTTTTTTTTTCATCAAACTGAAGTAGCAAACGAGCATTCAGTCCACCTGTAAGTAGCCACTGCCGCCCATGGACATCTGTAATCAACTTCATACGAAACATGGGTACCAACTGAAGTCAATCACAGATACGTTGCTACTTCCGAGAACTATGGTGGTTGCCTCATATAAAATTGTGCCGGCAACCACACCATTCCATCGAAACGCAAGAAATGCTTCACGCTAGAAATAGGTGTGGTGGTGGTACTTCCCCGGTCGAACTACAATTGTTCTACCTACCACCTTGATAAATTGTACATGCAGAGCAATCATAGCCTAATGGTTGAAACTAGCCCTCTCGATCAGGAGGTCCAAGGTTCAAACCCAGGTGATTCAACCACTGATTTTTCTAAAATTATGTGCGTATTAGAAATTAATTATCACTGGTTTTCGGTGAAGGAAAACATCATGAGGAAATCTACACACCGGAGAATTCTTTAAACAAAAAGTTCGCACCACCAATTCGCACTTGGCAATTTACAAATTATTATCCAAACAAAAAACAACCTCAAATTACATTACATTAGAATTTAAATTAACAGATCTCGACATATAAAAATTAAAAATCATTGCAAATAAATCACAATTATATAGGTGCAAATTAAAATCAAATTTAAAATAAATAATATTTTTTAACGAATTATAATAACAATTAAACAATTATTATATCTATGACTTTTAACATGTATTCCGTTCCAGGGAAGCCAACCTCCTCCTGGGTGACATAATCAAAGTAACACCCTCGTCCAAGGTAGTGGGCGACCTGGCCCAGTTCATGGTGCAGAACAAGCTCACGGCTGACGAGATACGCGCGAGGGCGGAGGAACTGTCCTTCCCGAAGTCCGTCGTGGAGTTCCTCCAAGGTGCTATTGGTATACCGCATGGAGGGTTCCCTGAGCCTCTGAGGTTTGTGTTTTTGTAAAGTAAGAGTATATTAGCTTTTTTTCTTTTTGCTCTCGAGGGGGAAACCTTCAAAAGGTACCCGACGCCGTGGGAGTGACGCAGGGTTATGTGGGATTTTTACCGCACTAAAACCCCCGGTGGCCGTCCTCGACGCTATAAAAAGGACTCCGGGAACTTGGAACGACCGCAACCGGAATCCTCTTAGCGCGTTTCCCCATCGGGCTCCTCCCAGATGGGCGGCTGGGCCCAAAGCTCCGTCTAATCTTTACGACGGTATGCGACCATACATACCGCCGTCCTTCCCGGGATTGCCTGACCGAACCGAGAGGGTTCAGCGCGCTCTCTGGCCCTTTCGGCGTCTTCCTTCGCTGACATGACGTCCTCGCAGAAGGGTCACCTAACTCCCTACCAAATTTTACGAAAATCGCTCCAGCCGTTTAGTCGTGAGGAAGTAACAAACATACGCACTCACAAAGTTTCGCCTTTATAATATTAGTATGATGATATTTTTTTCCAGGTCTAAAGTCCTAAAGGACATGCCCAGGATAGAAGACAGGCCCGGCAAGGAACTGCCTCCGTTGGACTTCGACAAACTCAAAGCTGATATCAAGGAAACCTATCCCGATGTAAGTGTTCTCACTTATCTTATTAATATTTTTTTTTATCTGATTGAAGTAGCAAACGAGCATGCAGTCCACCTGATGGTAAGTGGTCACCGCCGCCCATGGACGTCGGTAAGCAACTTCAAATAGGACATGGGTTCTATCTGAAGTCAATCACAGATGCGTTGCTACTCCCGAGAACTATGATGGTCGCCTCATATTAAAGTGTGCCGGCAACCACACCCTTCCATGAATATGTGTATATTAGAAATTAATTATCACTGCTTTTCGGTGAAGGAAAACATCGTGAGGAAACCTACACACCCGAGAGATCTTTACAAAAAAAAGTTCTTGGAGGTGTGTGAAGTGCACCAATTCGCACTTGGCCAGCGCGGTGGACTATGGCCCTAAAACTTTCATTCTGAGAGAAGACCCGTGCCCGGCTGTGGGACAATAATGTGTTGTACCCAATAAGATAAATAATGTTCATGTTGTTTCCAGGTGAGCGAGCAAGACATAATGTCAGCGGCGATGTACCCGCAAGTGGCGAACGACTTCTTCCGTATCCGTGACAAGTACGGGCCCGTGAAACATCTCGACACTAAGACTTTCCTTGTTGGACCTACGGTAAGGATCTATGCATTAGATATTTGATATATATAAAAATAGGCGACCTCAACAGTGCCTCACAACGGATGGGTCTTAAGATGAACATGGACAAGACGAAAATCATGTCAAATGTCCATGTCACACCCGTACCGGTAGTTGTTGACGGCACTCCTCTCGAAGATATAGACGAGTATATTTGCGACCTGGCGACCTGGGATCGATCCGGATGGGTAAGTCTTTCTTTGAGAGGGCGGTCACTCGAAGAATCCAACACGGCTGGGCTGCGTTCTGGAAATTATCGTAACGTAGTATCTTCTCGTCCGCAATTCCTCAGTGCCTGAAGTAGAAATTATTCGAGCAAAGGAGTTCCTTTTAATTGCATTGAAGTAGCAAACTAGCATGCAGTCCACCTGATGATAAGTGGTACCTGCCGCTCAGGGACACCTGGAAGAAAAACAGGTGTTCCAGCTGAACTCTCACCAATGCGTTTACATTTCTTTTTTGACCACCCGCGTGGCGGAGCGGTTACCATTCCGGTCTGACGCGTAATGAATCCCGGGTTCGATTCCCGGCCAGACAGGTATCTGAATGATGAGCTTAGATTCGTGTTCTGGGTCTGGGTGTTCGTGTATTCGTCTTGTGCGTATCCATGGTACCCACGACACAGGAGAAAATCCTACTGTGGGGCTATGAGTGTAGAATGCGTGTGCATGTGTCTGTGTATTATCCTTTTATCCTTTTTATTTATTTATTTCTGTATGGAGTTCATGGCACTACAACTACAGGTAGACTGCATACTCATCTTTAATGTGTAGGAAGAAGTTCGACCATTCCACACGTGGTACCACCGTCACACCTATTTCTGGCGAGCAGCGTTTCCTGCGTTTCGATAGAAAAGTGTAACTACACTCTTCTACATGAAGCGACCATCTTAGTCCTCGGGAATAGCAACGCCACTGTGATTGCCTTCTGATAGAACCTTTGTTCTGTGTGAATTTGCTTAGAGATGTCCATGGGTGGCGGTGGCCCTTTTTTATCTGACTGAAGTAGCAAACGAACATGCAGTCCACCTGATCGTAAGTGGCCACTGCCGCCCATGGACATCTTTAATCAACTTCATACAGAACATGGGTTCCATCTGAAGTCAATCACATATGCATTGCTAGTCCCGAGGACTATGATGGTCGCCTCATTTGAAAGTGTGCCGGCAACCACACCCTTCTTTCGAAACGCAAGAAATGCTTCACGCTAGAAATACGTGTGGCGGTGGTACTTCCCCGGTCTACCACCTTCTTACCACTTACCACCAGATGGACTGCTATTATGGTATACTAATATTGTTGTTAACAGGTGGGCGAAACGATCGAAGTCCGTCTCGAACGGGGTAAGACCCTGGACATCCGCACATTGGCCGCGTCTGAAGAGATGACCGCCGCTGGGGAACGAGAGGTGTTCTTCGAACTCAACGGTCAACTGCGTTCCGTGTTCATTCGCGACGAAAACGCCAGCAAGGTATGTACGCCACTGTCTGTGGACACAGTGGCCTTTTTTTTTTTTTGTTCTCGAGGGGGAAACCTTCAAAAGGTACCCGACGTCGTGGGAGCGACGCAGGGTTATGTGGGATTTTTACCGCACTAAAACCCCCCGGTGGCCGTCCTCGGCGCTATAAAGAGGACTCCGGGAACTCGGTCCGACCGCAACCAGAATCCTCTGAGCGCGTTGCCCCATCGGGCTCCTCCCAGATGGGCGGCTGGGCCCACCGCCCCGTCTAGTCTTTACGACGGTATGTGACCACATATACCGCCGTCCTTCTCGGGATCGCCTGACCGAACGGTTCGAGCTCCCACTCTAGCCGCCTGCAACCCCGGAAGCCCCTTTTAGTCGCCTCTTACGACAGGCAGGGGATACCGTAGCCCTATTCTGATCCCGGAACTACAGGGGGGGGGGGGGTAATAAATCACGGACACAGTGGCCTGTGTCCGTGATTTATTTTTTGATTCAAATTCGAACTCCATGGTCAACTAAGCATTGTCTTTATCTGTGACAATGCCATCAAAGTGTACTGTCGCTGGACACATATAGATATAGATGATAAAACAGCTTGGGACTGAACAATACGTAATTAATAAAATGTCAAAGTGTAGCGTATCCTGCCAAACGTGCTCCTTGTTAGGCCAAATGTAGGACAGGATACTGGAGCTAACTTTTGTTACCCATGTAAAAACAAGATGGCAAATAAAACAATAAAAAAAAGATATACAAAGAAAAAAGACAAACCCACTGAGTTTCTTGCCGGATCTTCTCAGTTGAGGTCGTGTTCCGATCCGGTGGTAGTGTAAAAAAAAAAATATAAATGTAACTGACAATTTGTAAGCGCCCCCGAAGGCCTATGCAAAAAAAAAGACATTTCATTTCATTTCACAGTTGCTTGTGTCCGAGACCACGTGCACAAAGATAACATTACCATTTCTTTTTGACTTAAATTCGAGCTCACCGATCAATTACGGTCGTCGGTCTTGTAAAATGTATAAAAATTGTTAAAAAAAAATATTAAATAAGTAATGTAAGTCTTTGTGGAATAATATATATCCCCATCAACCCATTATTGTCCCACTGCTGGGCACGGGTCTTCTCTCAGAATGAGAGAGTTTAGGCCATAGTCCACCGCGCTGGCCAAGTGCGAATTGGTGGACTTCACACACCTCCGAGAAGTTTTTTTTTTAAGAACTCTCGGGTGTGTAGGTTTCCTTACGATGTTTTCCTTCACCGAAAAGCAGTGATAATTAATTTATAATACGCACATAAATCAGTGGTGCGTGCCTTGGTTTGAACCTCGGACCTCCCGATCGAGAGGGCAAGTTTCTACCATTAGGCTATCACTGCTCATAATGGAATGGAATAATATATATATCGGAGAATATTCTAAAGGATGCAATCTAATTTAAATTAAATATGATTTTAGGAGATGAAGATCCACCCGAAGGCCGTGAAAGGAGACAAGAATCAAGTGGGAGCGCCCATGCCTGGAACTGTCCTGAGTATGTTATTACACATTTATGTATAATATTATTTGTTTTCGTGTTTATAAACTAAACGACCCGCGTGACAATCCTGTGACCATACCGCTCTGACACGCAGAGGGTCCCTGGTTCAATTCCCGGACAGACAGGTAACTGAATGATGAATTTTTTACCCAGACATCCAGTATCTAACGTGTTTTGTGTCTAAGGATTTTCTCCTGTGTCGTGGGGTACCCAGAAAATCCTAGTGTGGGGCTATGAGTGTAGTAAGCATATTATACAGGAGAGGTACCACCACCACATCTATTGTGAAACAACTCTTGCGTTTCGGTGGGAAGTTTGGATGTCAGCTGACTTACGTAGAAACAATCTGTCTTAGTCCTTCAGTGTGGCAAATGCATCTGTGATCAGTTTCAGGCAAAAGCCATGTTCCATTTGAAGTCAGTTAAAGATCCCGAATATTGATGACAAAAATATTTTATTTCCTCAGCCATCAAAGTGAAAGAAGGCGACAAGGTGGAGAAAGGCCAGCCCATAGCCGTCCTCTCCGCGATGAAGATGGAGATGATCGTGCAGGCGCCCAAGGCCGGCACCGTACAGTCCGTCGCGATCACCAACGGACAGAAGCTGGAGGGAGACGACCTCATCTGCACTATTGAGTAGACATATCTATTCTATGGAGATGTCCGTAGTACGGAGCTATGCTAGGACGTATTCGTTTCAAATTGTGGAAAAAAGATTTTTTTATATTCAATAATTTTTCAACAAAAGTATTCTACAAACAACAGTAGTTATATATAACTACATATTTCACAAATAATTTGATTTGAAATTTGATTGGCAAAGTCAAAAAAAAAACCTTTAAAAAACTCATAACTGCATATAAACAATAATTTATTCCACTCACATGTTTAAATATACAATTTGTGTCTTTATTAACGTTGTTGTTCTGGTAATTAAAATTAAAGATTATTGTAAAGTAAATTTGATAATAATTTGTATCGATATCGATATCGATACGAATGTGCCCTAAAGCATATAGCGTTAAGCTTAGTGGTTTGTTTGACCGGCACAGATATGAATAATTAGATGAACGTTAGAAATTCTAAGTATATATAATACATTAAGACTTATTTAACGACTTCTGAAGTTACATGTAACAAAACAATTCTATTATATTTTTAGTTATGTATACAAAATTAAAAATGACAGAATATTCATCAATAATGCAGAGTTATGTATAAACTAATGTTGAATGAATTTGGCCTAAAATCAATTGTTAATTGATTCACTCGGTCGCGGTCATACAAATGCGTTATTCTAAGAATCTGTTACGTTCAAATCACAATTTTATACTTAAATTTTGGATTAGAATTTTATATCACAGACTGCGAACTATTTGTTGCTAGTTTAGGAAGAAAAAAATCAAATACCTAACACAAATTTTATAACTGACTAGAAATTTATTTATTTTTATTTACATTTTTAAGCACCAATGCTGTTTGCTTTGTTTACAATTATTTTTTTTTTCATGGTTATTAGCGTAAGAGATTAAATGGAGTATAAATATCATATTTGCCATATTTTATCACACAATTTTTGAATGAGTCAGACTCTATATATGTACAAATGTGTTTATTTTATATTGGAAAGATGAGGGTATACTGAAACGTTGGATAAGAATATTTTGATATTAATGCAAAATAAACTGTGATATCTTGAAGTCGCAATAATATCAATTCTTCACAGTGGCACACCAGTTTATGGTCGAGTAAAGTAAAATAATGAATAACATTTAAATGAAATATCTTATAATTAATGAGTGTAGTAATTGCATGTTTTATGGTGAATGAAATATTCGAAACAGCCATACGCCTATGGCATACTTAATTACAATTTCTTTCTTAAGATTTTGGTAACTTACTAGAAACAGAGAACATATTATCTGCTAATATTAAGCAGATAGTTGCGTAAGTTAGTTCAGCCATACTTTTTTCCAGTAATACACGCGCAACTCGACTATAAATGCGGGGAAATAAATGTAATGGAAGTCTAAAGTGAAATGCAGTGAAAAAACTTTTAAACGTAGATACATAAGAAATCGTAGTGTAGTCATTCCAAGTTATTTGGTTAGTTAAAGCTCATAAAACAAAAAACATAACACGAAGTGATAAAAGACATTTTGCTATAAAACGGTGTTATCAGACATTTAACTTTTCAGTTGTTATCGTTAAACGATTTTTGTATGCTGGTGCTCATTGTTATGATTCTTTTATTGTTATTATTTCCAAAATGTTTGTATTTTTAATTACTTATTATTAAATGATCTTATTTAAAATTGTCTTTTTTTTCTTCGACGTAGAACTTTCTACTTAGGTATAAAAATAAATGTCTGTAACTATTTGTAATTTATATAATCATATATTAATAGGCTCCGACTACAAAAAAGTCAAGTCTAAAGCATTAATAAATAATATAAATTTGTACTAATTAATAATGTAAATTTTTCACCACCTCACTTTCTACAATCGTGCGATAAATGTCCCTTATTAATTTCCCCATAAAAACACAACAAGAATGTTCGAAAAGTATATTTTTATATTCAATAATACAAATTTTAATTCCAATTGTAACATCAATTCACATAGGTACATAGCTATAAATAACATGGATAGTTCTATACTTAAACTTTTGTTTAATACTAATGCTTAACTACAAAATATATTACAAGGACTAAATCAACTAAGTTGCTTAATACAGTAGACAGATAGTTCGTACATATACATAGATCATAGATATACTCTTTCTTAAAACTTCAAAGTATGAGAGTAAGAAAATATGAAGCTACATAAGTATTAAGCGGAATTACATCTTCACTACTAAATAATATAAATAAATAACTGTTAAAAGCAATAGTGAAACTAAAGTCAATTCTATGTCAAAAAACATTTTAATTGAAAAAAGGACTTTGGACAGGTGGCGCCACTCACATTATTGTTTTGGAAATTCTTTTACATTATTGTTAGAAAATATTTAAACTTAAGACTGTTGATTTTATAATGGGGAATACAGTTAATAAATTAAGGAAAGTACTTAATAATTAAATATATTTTTAATGAAATACAATCATGGCAATGATTGGGCTTCGCCGTAGATAAAGGAACGAAATGTTATACATATAAATAACTTAAAAGCTATTCAAAGAGTAAAAATAATTAAGTCAAAAACAAGAATAGAATTTTTTGTAATAGCATGATATTAACCAAGGCATATAAGGCCAAGAAACATTAGCTTGACGCATCAGCGATAACGTTGAGTGAATTTCAATGAAATTTCGTGGCTTTATAAGATCGAACACAGATTTCGACGCTTTACAGGAATAAGCGCACAATTCATCAGCTTTAAGTGAAAAATACAGATTTATTTTGAAAATGCCTAAAATTAAAATCTTGGTGCTGAACGTACACCTTTCATTTTTATTATTTTACTTAATTTGCTTTAGTGAATAAATTAATAGAAGAAAAAAACAAACTCTCCTGGAAGAAAAAGCTTTTTTTTGTATTTGTATTATTTTACTTTTTTGTATTAAATACTTTTTGTATTTGTATTATTATTATTATTCAATCCAAACTGCGTATTGTTACTAACACTCAACGCTCTCGCTTGGAGCGATAAATGTCGCTTCAAGGTAAAGTTTCGTGGCCTCAGGTAAATCGAGACGTTTGAGCCGCACCGCACTTCACAATAAACCTCAATTCAATACATTTTCCTAACAACATGGCACACTTCTGACAATAACTCTACAGGCGGACCAATATAACACATGCGATGCGGCGCGAAATGGTTGTTATACTTTTGTTATCACTGTGGAAACAGTAAAAGTTCCTTATTCGCGATAGTAAGAATACAGAACCTTTAATGAGGAATGGTTCGGAAGTCACTTCTACATGTGTAAACAGTAACAAAAAAAGCTAGACGCACAAAAAGCATTCCGATTCTCTTTTTTTATAATACTGTTACCGACTACATCCGGGAATAAAGAATTTTTAGCGGCGAATGCAAGAAAATTATCACACTTTTAAAACCAGCGAATGCAGAAACCGTGAATAGGAAACTTTTACTGTACAGTCAGCGTCAAATAGGGACACTCAGGGTCAGGTTACAATGGTTACAAACAAAATTTTCTTATTGTTGTCAACAATGTAGTCGCTCAAAAAGCCAAGACGTTTAAAATGTCATACATATGGTTACAGTCATCCTGCCAATGGTATCCAAGCATTATAAGCGTTAAAAATTCGGAACATATTAAAAGATGAACTACTTAACTTGTTATACAAATAAACAGTTTCTCAAAGATTAAAACCTCTTTAGCTACCTAATGTTATTTGCTTGTCATTTTCTTAAAGCGCAACGTTTACAGTTCGCACGAGATCGCATTGGCGGGATGACTGTAATCATATTTACGGCGTTTTGACTGAACCGATGTATATGGCATTTTAAACGTCTTGGCTTTTCGGCTTGTCTTGACTATATTTTTAACAACAATAAAGAAACTTTGTAGCGATATTATTGACTTATTGGTTGCGTCTATTTGAATACCCTGAGTGCCCCTATTTATTTGACGCTAACTGTACAACAATTGAATAACAAAGTCTACACATTTTGAAACCAAAGTTGGACTCGAATTTTTTACAAAAAAAAAACGTTTGAAACAACTTAAAAGGTCTTGATCGGGTGACACTGCGAGCATCAATGCAACTTAGGCAAAACATCACAATAAAGAAATATCATATCGTTTGTTCAAATTAAACAATAAAATATCTACACCTAAGGACTGATTTACATCTTTTATTTAGGTACTTCTAAATAAAAAATGAAAGCGACATACAATTAGTAAATGTTAACAAAGAAGCTCTTAATCAATAATTTACGCTTATACATGTAGTACATATAATATAATTATTTTCAAAGAGTGTCCCGTTAAAAATCTCTGAAAATTTTAACAGATTCAAATATTTACAAGAGGGCAACACTAACTTATAATTATAATTTCTTAAATCTCTAAGTCAGTAATCTCGAGACTAAATAACTATTTACATTTATAATATACATATCTAAAAATTATAATTTTCTTATCGTTTTAAAATTAAAGTGATGAAGAAATAGGAATCATAATAAAAATGTACAGATAATCAGAACAATTTCAATATGCCGTAAAGCCATTTAGTATTGGCAAAACAAATTAACTTAAATTGTTTGATATTGAAGTTGTCTGCTACTAGGTCTATAAGTTCCCTTAGGACACAGTTTGAAAAATCCTAATTTACTTATTATTTATACCATTTTTATGAAGTCCCATAAAGGCCTTTTTTCATTTCTAGACCCACTATTGTGTGTAGAATTAAATGGACCTTTATATAAAGGTATATACTATATTTATACCTTTACCTTTACTATGCACTAAATCATCGTCAATCATCGTTTTTAAAATAATAATATACAATAAATGTATTACATAAATCATAATAAGTTATGTTATATTACAAAAAGCTTCTCGTGTTTAATAAATTTTACTGTTTAAGTTCTAATCAAAAAGAATTCAACTTCGCAACAAGTCTAAGAGATATAACGTATTAAAAACTACTGAAATTGTATATATATAGAATATAAAAAAGCCATTTATTGGATTTGAAGTTACGTCATTGCAAGTAAGAAAATAATTACCAACAAAGCAAGCATATTGCGCGAGTAGATAACTGGCAGCGCAAACACAACAATTCGAGATAATATTGTAATAAGTCATTCACAACACTAACGGAATAATACTATGCAATTTCAATAGCACATACCTCATAGAACGAAACGGTCCGTACTCTTTATAGATGATACTTTATAGGTAGAACCAGTGTAGTTCAACCGGGGAAGTACCACCACCACACCTATTCTAGCGTGAAGCAATTTTTGCGTTTCGATGGAAGGGTGTGGTTGCCGGCACACTTTTATATTAGGCGACCATCTTAGTCCTCGGGGGTAGCGACGTACCTGAGCTTGACTTCAGATAGAACCCCATGTTCTGTATGAACTTGCTTACAGATGTCCATGGGCGGCAGTGACCACTTACCATCAGGTGGACTGCATGCTCGTTTGCTACTTCAGTCATATAAAAAAAAACTCAAAATTTCGGCAGCTTGAGTTAAATACTTAATACTACTAAAATCTCTCGTCTAGCAAATTAAAAGTGACGATTTTATTATTACAAAAGGACGTCCGTTTAATACCCGCGTGCTTAAGAAATCCCCAAAATACGAACAAAATTTGTTACGTGCACGATATAATTGTGCATTAGGTTCTCACTCCTGTCCCTTTAGTTCCGGGATCAGAATAGGGCTACGGAATCCCCTGTCTGTCGTAAGAGGCGACTAAAAAGGGCCTCCGGGGTTGCGAGCGGTTAGAGTGGGAGCTTAAACCGTCCAGCCCGGCGATCCCGCGAAGGACGGTGGTATGTGTGTCGCATACCGTCGTAAAGACTAGATGGAGCGATGGGTCCAGCCGCCCATCTGGGAGGAGCCCGATGGGGCAACGTGCTCAGAGGATTCCGGTTACGTTCCTTTGGAGATCCCGGAGTCCTCTTTGTAGCACCGAGGACGGCCACTGGGGAGGTTTTGATGCAGCAAAAATACCATATAACCCTGCGTCGCTCCCACGGCGTTGGGTACCTTTTGAAGGTTTCCCCCTCGAGAACAAAAAAAAAGGTTCTCACTCCCACGGTATGCTAATGGTTACCACATCTTAAAGAACAATAAATACAGATAGATCTACAATGAATGTTGTGTCTGTTCATGTAGGGAATTCTCGATATGCTATGTAGATCTAAATTTACTTTCATGTAACATAGGTCACTTTTACCTCAAAAAATATTAAGTTGATATTCCTAACCTGAATACAAAAAATAATGTACGTATAAAACAAATTGTGAGACAAACTAAAATTTGAGTTATGTTGTTACATAACTCAAATTTTAGTTTGTCTCACAATTTGTCGCATTTATAATTGTCAGTAAATAATTGTAATTTGTATAATAACACTTTATTGTTATCTTAATTGCACAATTATGTAAACATACTGATTATAAACTTTACGAAAAAATAACTAAAATAATGGCAGTTTAAAATGTTATAACTTATAGTTATAACTTAGTATTATTATTATTAGTAGCTATTACACTTTAAAATACTTCGAGAGACAACCCTACATTTAGGTAAATATTTTTTTATTGATATTCTACAATTATATCCTACATAGAAGTTAGTACTACATAGAAGTACGTTTTTTTAATTATTTCACTATCATGAATCGAAATACCAACATTTACATTATCAAATACTTAAACACCTAGGTTCTTGAAAACTTAACATTTTGGAAGTCAGTCATCTAAATAGGATTATCAAAAAAAGTACTTACAACAAACAACTTTTCTATAGAAATCTAGATTTTTTTCAATCTACACTAATGAGTTTTTTAAATAACCCATACAATCTCCAATGCTGTACGGGACCATATGGGAAGAAATCCAATGTCATTCTGAGAACCTATTCTCCATCGTGTAATGCATTTTGGCTAAAAGGAGGATATTCTTAGTCTTTTAGTAACCATCCCGAAACATGCTACAAATGCATTTAGCATTGCCTGATCTAACATATAATTTCCATTACACTTCACAATGGTATCACCATATCTATAGTTTAAAGCTACCCAAAAAATTTGACCTTTTAATCCAACTCCCCCGGATTTAACAACGACTTATCGACAAGAGAGTACGAGAAGTTATCGTATATCTCCGGAGCCATGTTGTTGGTGTCAGGTTTATGTGTCTCCGGCAACTCCTGGCTGTCTTCCAGGTCATTGGCTGACGTCACAGACTTGTCACTGAGACTCAAACTAGCTTCTGCGTCCTCCCCGTAGCATCTCCGCTTGTGATCTGATGGGAAGTTGTGGTAGGAGTGCTCCACGCGAATCGCTTGCATTGTGTTGCTGAAAAAAGGTGACATGACAAAGTATAGATACAACCTTTAAATTATTAACGACCCGCGTGGCGGAGCGGTCACCATACCGGTCAGACGCGCTATGGGTCCCGGGTTCGATTCCCGGCCAGATTATCTGAATGATGAGTTTAGATTCATGTTCTGGGTCTGGGTGTTTGTGTATTCGTCTTTGTAGGTTCCACGACATGGGAGAAAATCCTACTATGGGGCTGTGAATTTAGAATGTGTGTGTGTGTGCGTCTGTAAGTGTAGATTCTTTTATGAAACGTAAAAACCACTTTGGTAATGAAACAACTTACCGGGTTTTTCTCAGAATCGGTCTTCCCATTTCTACTTGCATCTCCAATGAGTACAACTTGGCCAGCGACTCTAGTTTCTCCTTCTCTTCAGGGTCTTGAACGCTTGGCAACTTCAGCTCAGTCTGACAAGAATCCTGCAGGAATTTCGACAATTGTTCATTGGCTGCACTTAGTATCAAAAATCCAGGTCTTTCCTCCCTTATTCGTCTACACCCAGCTCTTATTTCCCTGACCTCAGTTACACCAACATTCCCCATCGAATGCTCGCTATAATAATGGTCACTCTGAGGCGATTTCTCACTCAAATTCAAGTCACTCGACGAAGTTTTCTGTAAACTGAAATTCGTGCGCGGTGTCTGATTAAATTGTTCCTCGTTCTTCGTTTTCTCCTGAAACGCCTGAAAGGACTGAAAAAAATTCTCGTCCGCATTTAATCCGGAGACACCTGCGTTTTTTATGTCGCTAAAACTGGAAAAAGTGGAGTGTGGCAAGATGTCTTTATGGTCTTTTATCAATACTTCATCATCAACGTCAACGACTGTCTTCGAGTCGGACATCATGGCGTCATCGTCATTCCCCGAATCAACTTTGGCCCTTTTCTTCTTGAATCTGTTCTTGCAGCTCGCCCAGCCGCTTTTTATTAGCAGTTTCTCCTTTTTCAGCCGTTTCGGTGGAGGCATGTTGCTGATGGACTTAGTGCAATTATTGTTAACCGATTTCGACGATTTGAATGTCAGGCTTTTGTTAAATACTTTTAATTCCTCAATCCCCGGCCAATCGGTCAACTCATCGTCCCCTTCCCTATCACTATCATTCGTAACAACTCCATCCGAATCACTGCTACTTAAGGAACTGCTTTCATTTCCAGTACAATCCATGCCGCTGTTAGAATCCTCAAATTGTAGTGGATTCCGTAACGAGCTAGGCGGGTGCGTCTTGTTGAGTATCTTTATTTTCCTGTGATATTTCACGTCGAGGCTGTTCTTGCCTGAACTGGTCGTCGGGCTGAAGAATGGCGGTAAGTCCGTTGCTATTCGGTAGCCGGTCATTTTTGACAGAGTTGGAGTGCCATTCTTTGAAGGGTTTTTGTAAACGAAATTGAAACTTGAGCTCCCAGGCAGAGACGGTGTATTTGTGAACGCGGATGTTTTGTCACTCTCCGTGTTATGCGATTTGAGTACTATTTTGCCGGGTTGCAACACTGATTCTTTTCTTTTCTTATCAGTATCATATTTTTTGGATTTGAAGTCATTTTTGAAAAATGCTGATTTCGAGGAACACCCACCACTAAACGATCGTTCTCTCATTTCACAACCATCACCTTTATCCCGATGCGACCATTTCCGTTTGCCACAAAATGCGTTCCTGGAAGAAATATTTTATTAAAATGCAAATAGTGTATAATATTAGTGTTAAAATAGTGCACTTATACTATTTTAACCGATTTTATTTATATGTGACCTAAGAACGAGTTGAGCTGTGGTCAAAGCCAAATTCGCAAATTAATGCGATAGTCATAACTGTTTGGTGTCACGTTTCTTAGCAACGCTTCGGTTGCTAGGCAACCTGATCAACAACAATATACAATTCTTAATCTGACTCTTTTGAACCTAGACCTCTCTATTATAAACATACTGTTTTTTAAAATACATAGCCAGTTTAAGTGTGTTATAGATGATAGTTATCACAACGAGGGAACGAACGGAGCCAAACTGCAAATTTCGGCAAATTGACTTAAATACTTATAAATCTGTCCATCGTTTAAAATTATACGAGATTTAAAACAGCCAATTTCATGCTAGAAAAAAACAAACACAGATGTTATCAAAGATTATTAAAGGCACGCGCCTTTAATAACCGCATGCTATAGGTAACTTCTGGAAAAGCTAACACGATTTGTGTTATTTCGAAGATCATCTATCCATCCATTCATTAGCCTTTGAAAGTCCACTGCTGGACATAGGCCTCCCCTAATCTACGCGTTTCGAACATACTATGCGATATATTAGAGGGGTCATGATATACTGGTCATTACGTTATTGTTATTAATTTAGTAATAAAGTACGCTTACCTCTCTTGTTTGTGTTTGCCGACATGTATCATGGGTGACAAGCCTGGCGTTTGTAGGACGATAGTCGCCGACATTACATTAGGCTGCAATCACAAAATGCAATTACATAGTACCTATTTACTTTAAGGGCACATGACAAATTGATGCAAGTCTGAAAATTGATAAATTGTGTAGCTTTCTTTGTTTCCTTGACAAGTTTGGTGCAAAAAATATTGAGTTTTTATGAACACAACATAACTGACAAAGTAATCTATACAAATACATTAGTCTCATCTGTTTGTCTGTGAAAATAACAGCCATTTTTAATTGTATTTAGTTATATACTTTTCCTGCTTACATTTCATACATGCATATAGCATATGCATATTTTATACATTCTCTTAATTGAGTAGGCTAGTTATATAAGGTTAAATACAGCTAAACCGAAATTAATTGTTATTTTTTTAATTGAAAGGGGACATGTTAGCGGGCGTTTCGAATATTCGATAAGAATTAAATGAATTAATTAATGAATTTTAATAGGATGCATCATGTTTAAGCACATTTCAATACATTGGATAAGTCAGAGATCAGATGTAAAACTTCTATACTATAAATTAACTTACTACATTTTAAACAAGTCTCACTTTTTTTTTTTATTTGACTGAAGTAACAAAAGGAGCATGCTGATGGTAAATGGTCATTGCCGCTCATGGACATCTGTAATCAACTTCATACAGAACACGGGTTCTATCTGAAATCAAACACAGATGCGTTGCTACTCCCGAGGACTATGATGGTCGCCTCATGTAAAAGTGTGCCGGCAACCACACCCTTCTATCGAAACGCAAGACATGCTTCATGCTAGAATGCTAGCATGCTTCATGCTAGGTGTGGCGGTGGTACCTTTAAATGTACACCTTTTATTATGTGCATAGTGTATATATGTCATTTCTACATATTTATTTGTATGTAGAAGATAGGCAATGATATGATTAAATACTAGGTAGTTTAAATATAATAACCAAAGGTCAAAATAATATGAGCAATTAAAGTACTCAAATCTATTTTGGGCATATTGACAGATAAAATAGTTATTCTTGACTTGATAAGTTTTTATCAAATTTTTCACATACACATGCTAAATACGTAACCAATAAAGCAGTAAAGTTAATGGAAAATAGGATTACTTTTGCAATGTTTACATATATAATTGACTTCTGACATCTCGATATAACAACATTACTTATGCTAAGTTTTTTTTAATTTATTTTTGGGAAAAATACAAATTACAAATTAAGACTTCAACTAATATAGTAATATTTATTTTTATTTTGAAACACATCTATTTACACTATATACAAAACAAAATATTAAAAATAAATAAAACATATTTAAAAAAAAAAAATAAGACTTATAGATAGGTTCTAAAATTAGGGCATATATCAGTAAAGTTTCCACTAATAACTTATTCACTAAATTACATGGTAAGAGTGACATGGAGCAAAACAATATGGAAATTTAATATGGTTTATATATGTTTGCTAGTTTTTTCCTGTGGCTCTGTTCACTTGAAAAACGATTACCAGGATTTCAGGATTCCTATGAATTAATTCAGCGCAAAACAAATCAATAGTTATTGCATGAAAATGTTATACATCAACGGTTATGAAAGGTGGTAGAACCAGTGTAGTTCGACCGGGGAAGTACCACCGCCACACCTATTTTCCTAGCGTGAAGCATTTCTTGCGTTTCGATAGAAGGGTGTGGTTGCCGGCACACTTTCACATGAGGCGACCATCATAGTCCTCGGGAGTAGCAACGCATCTGTGATTGACTTCAGATGGAACTCATGTTCTGTATGAAGTTGATTACAGATGTTCATGGACGGCAGTGACCACTTACCATCAGGTGGCCTGCATGCTCGTTTGCTACTTCAGTCAAATAAAAAAAAAACATCTTTATAAAAATGAATGTTTGTTTGTATGTCCTCTATAGAATCGTAAACTATTCATTTGATCATGTGATGATCTTTAGCAAAGTTGTTATTCATAAGCTCGCGAAGGTTTCTGGTGTTTTTTTTCTCGTGATGGCGTAGCAACGCGCGCGTGGTACAGCTAGTATAATATAAAAATACCACATTTGTCACTATGACAGAACTTCAGGTATCTGTAATTATATATGTGTTGATGTGTCTGTTTATTATAAGTTTCAGAAATCTACAATCTTATTAAAGTTGGTATCAGATATTCGTGAGATTGCTACTGTGCTGTTTTTCTATGAAAAAAAATATAATAATTATATGCCATCACCAATGCAATATGCATTGCTGGGTGTGGTTCTTCTCTCAGAACGAGTGTTCATGGCCATAGTTCAGCATGCTGGCTAAGTGCAAATTGGAAGACTTCACACAACTTTGACAAACTTTTTTCAAGAACTCTCCGACATAGGTATTTATTCACCGTAAAGTAGTGAAGACTATATTCTAATACACATCTTTTTCGAAAACTCATGCCTTATATGAACATTGGAGTTTTGATTGAAGCCTAGTTTTAACAATAAGGCTATCACATGCTAAGCATGAATTAATTTGGCATTTCTTTATGTTACTTTAATTCTATTTGATAAATTAAAAAAAAAGAAAGAAAATGTAACTTCATATTATTGTGTTAATTAGTATAACTGGTATTGTATCGTTCTAATTAACAATAAATAAATAAATAAATAAATCACTACAATCAATGTAAAATTTTGTAACATGTTTAAAATGACTTACCTCTGTAGTAACACTCAGTATTTCCACCGGAGGTGACGTTTTCCCATCTATATAATCCACTGGCATCTTCTTATACTTCCTCTTCCTTCTTGCATTGGCCGGCCTCGTTGGCGAGAAGTTCTCATTGAAGGAATCAGATTCAAAATTACCAATCTGACTGTAGTGCCTTGATTTAAGATTTGTTGACTTGTGAATGCTGAGATGAGGGTCATCGGAGTCCGAGAGTGGCTGTGTGATGACCGGTGCTTGCGGTGGACTGCTGGAGCTGCCATCTTCCACCAGGCTCACGGAAACGGCTGCTGCTTGAATAAATTATATAACCATATAATTATTAAGAACATTATTTTTATACCAAACACATTTCATCAAACATTTGTCATAACAATGCTAGAGAGCAACCTTCCTGTATCTCAAAAAAACATTTTTTTAAATAAGTAGGCCAAGTAATAAATAACCTTCATATTATTTTGAGATTGGACTAGTCACTTTCCTACGTCTATAAAGCTGACTTACACAGCATAAGAAGAACACATAGCTCTCAGGAGTGGCAAAGCATATGTAATTAACTTGATATATTAAAAGACCATTTACCGCAGTGTAGTTAAAGCACAAAGTTTTCAATTTCAGTGTTTTTTTTTGGATAATACTGTATCCTTTAACCTGAACTGTGCAACTATGCAAAGCAGTAATATGTCCATATTAATAATCCTGATTATACTATTCATTATATATACCTGTATAAAGACTAATGGCAACAGCAACCAATTATAATTAGGTAAAGTAAAAGATTTAAAACACAGTGGGAAATATAGGATTTCATATATAAATATAGGATAATACTTAATAGGTACTCACAATATGCGGTTGATGAGTTCTTATAGAATTCATAAGCCGCTATAAATATATATTCTATAAATTCTTATATTCATAAACCGCATAAATACATAAACAGTGCGAAATAGTTGGATTCAGAAGGCACAGGACCGGTTGGAGAGGCGTCATTTAGGGGAGGCCTATGTTATGCAGTGGACTTTAAAGGGCTGATACATGGATGGATGAAAATAGATTTTATTTTACTATTTCATAAGACTAGTATTAATTTTGACAAGTTATATCTTTACTTAACACTATAAACAAAGTACACAGCAAAACAGTGTATTTGTAATATATAAATAATTAATATGGAGTTTATATAAAATGTTTATTGTTTTGCACTTATTAATGTAAATGCAGTTAAGCAAATTCTGCCCTAAAGCAAACATTTACAAGATTAAATGAAAACAAATAGCATTGAATGCAGTGTTACGTGTGTTGTTTTTTCATTTACCTTGCAAAAAATATTTGGAAAAGAATCAAACTACATTTCCTTTCAACAAATTCTCAACAGTCGTAGATTAAACTAGTTTGTACCATCGTGGGGGTCTTTATTTATAAACAGTTAAACGTCAAAATAACAAATAACTAACGTAGGTTCCCTGCGGACCGAGTGCGTCTCCGAAGCCCTATCTTGCGGCGCTCCGGACGCCCGCAGTTACTCTCCTCCAGCGCCAGGTTGAGGTCGTGGGACAACCTCTCCATCTTCACACCTTAAAACCCATCACTACCCAAATAGTCTAGAACTTACGATCCGGTAGTCCTCTATCTCAATACCGCCCTACTTTGTATTCCCTTTCACAAGCACTGTAAGTTAACTTAGCACAAAATAACACTGTTGCATTTCTCTTGTTCATAAATTATTCAACCTTCTCGTTTTTATCTACATAAATTCAGGCGCATACACGAAAAATTCATGTCATATCGTAACTGTGTTAAACTCGGTTATTAATAATGTATAAAAAGTATAAACGATCCTACTCTAAACTTAATCACCATGACATTGTATTGGATCCATAAATTACTTATTTTATTTTTATTATCCGCTTCAATGGCACTATTTCATTCACTTTTCAGAAGTATTCAGAAAGTACGATATTTATGTTTTTCGTACATCGTACGAAGAATAGTAGTACTATTCACTTCAGTTCCGTTTCGAACCTCAGTATCAGTAAATTCTCTAATTCAACTATTCATACTTAGTCTGTCAGTCTTACCCACAGATAAGAATAAGAATATAAATTTTAAAATTAAAGTAAAACTCACCTGAACTGCATATAAATATTATTGTAAATTGTAATACCATATTATCTGGTTTTGACTGCGAATGCCATTTTTTACTTTATTGGTACGATTCGAAACTTTCGCCATTGTGTAAGATTAACATCACCTTGTTAACCAATCCTTTTAATACCATCGGTATATCTACGCAACAATTGTATCGACAAATACGGACAAGTCTGGTTTCGACATTACTACAATTTGGAAATCATCCATATTTACAGTCTGTGCCAAAAAGTGTATCAAAAAATCTGTGCATTTGACGTTTTATACCGTTGACGGCGGTTGACGCATTTGACGCGCAATGTGCATCTGTCTATATAATCGTAATATTCGTATTCGGTATCTATTCATTTCATTAGTGTCAGTTTGTGCGCCAATTTTTTTTTTATAGTTTACTTTTGATTTTTATATATCACATTTCACACACGGAGCGCTAAAAGCAGGTATGTTGATTGATTTACTGTAAATATGCATGTAATGATATGTTACAGTGCTATAATTTCGAATGGGGGCACAATATTCGGTATATTTTGACAACTGTTTACTACAAGCCACAGGAGCGTCTGTTTTGATAGAAGCGGGAAAAAAAGTTACACTTATCTTGTATTCTTTTTCTTTTACCGTTCCTTCATTACACAATGTAAAAATGCAGTAATTTGCTAAAAGACAAAATAAATATTTATTCACACAAATATTTAATCCTGAAAACCAAACAATTTTAATTGATCACGACTCTCGCGATATTTTTATGCGACTCTATCGACGACTATTGCGATACAAAAATGCATATTATTTTGCCATGATCGTACGCGCTTATCCCCGTCTTGTGAGGATCTCAACCTATGTTGAACGTTAAGCAAAATCGCTCGCGGTCGAGTGTTGGATGGGTGACCGCTTCAAGCAACCTTTATTGAGCTTTTCCATGCTGTGCCGTCTGTCGTAGCTATCATAGGATCACAGTCATTAAAAATCTGTGGAGGCCTTTTGGACTACTGCCAGTGTATCACCTTTGAACCATATATTTTTGATTATATTCTCACCACCAGTCTAGCAGCGTGACGGAAAACGCTCCAGGTTTCTCCCAATTGTGGGGAACATTAATTGGGTTGGAGCCATATATCAACATCATATCATTTTTTTTTCTGTTAATGCATTGTGTATAAATACTCAGTGTAGCTAAGTATTGATGGCAGAGACTGTTTCTTCTATTTATTTTATTTATTTATTTATAAGTTTTTGTACACAGTGACATAATAGGTAAACATATGTATTGTTTTTTTGTGTATTATATGTATGTATAATATATATATTTTTATGATATAATATGTATAAGATGTATTTATAACATATTAAATATCTTTATTCTTTGTGTTTAACACACCTGCCGCAAATTTTCCAGCCACCCAGGGTTGACTGGCAGAGAATGCCATCAGGCATTAAGTTTGCCCTATTGTACCTTTTTAAAGGTGCAATAAATATATAAATAATAGGTGAACATATTTAAAATACATAGTACAAAGGGCTACTTTTTCCAAAATGAAATTTCACAGGGCAATCACAGGGCTGCTGGAAGAAATTAAAAAGCAAATCCAGTGTGCACAAATTAGAATTAAATATAAACAAAATATAAATACTTGTATAATTATTAATTAAATTCTACCTAAGCTTCTAATTATAGTATTGGAATGATAAGAAGTAAAGGTTTAAGAAAGAATGCAACATTGAATTGGATAACATTTACCCAAATTAAATCAAGTTATATATTAGTATTGTCAAAGTATTAAAAAGGAGAATTTATTATGAATTAGGAATCTCTTTAAAATAATCGTTTTTCTTTTCTGTTATTATTTTTTATTGTGGGGTTAGTACTACAACTAGGTAAATACAAATTTGGTGAAATTTGGGTAAGTGCACAGATAAAGGTTAGGTGCACAACATATTACAACTAGGTGTCTGTTGTAAACATTTTACATTAGTTATTATTCATTAAACAATTACTTAAATTTAGGATCCAATTATCTCCCAACATCTTTGGCAAAACTTTAATTTGGGTTTTTCGCGAAACATCTGGATTGAAATTACCAAGTTGTACTATTGACCCCACAAAATTACCCTGGTATAGTTGCAATGCATATTATTGTTCTAACTAAGAATAGTCATGTATGTTTGTTACACTACTGAAAATACTACCTAATATCTAGATCAGTTGTTCCCAACCGGTGGTCCGCGGACCACTGATGGTCCCTGGAAGCACCTGAAGTGGTCCGAGAAGTCATCAAAAAAATATTGTAATATAAGAAGTTATCACAATGACAGTCAAGTAGCGGACAGCCGTGCCTGAACCAAGGAAGAGGAATTAGTAAAGAGTATACAGAAAGCACATTAAATATTGTTTGCTTTGAACAATAATATATGCGTGATTTGTTTAAAAAATATTATTCCATATTAATTTTCAGATTTATTTTTATCTTTAATTACACCCTTGCACATGTGTGTCCATGTGTGGTGGTCCATGGGTCGACAGATATTTTGCCAAACGGTTCTTCGTCACCAAAAGGTTGGGAACCACTGATCTAGATACTCATTGCCATAGTGACCAAAGCCGCGGGTATAGCCAAGTATTTTAACTTTTATAGGTGTATCATCATGGAGGGCGAGTCCCCCGATTTGCCGGAAGCGGCGCACATGCGGCGGACCCGGGCGGCGCTCGCTGAGATCCCGCTGCGTATGGACCGGCTGAGGGTGACGCCGCTACGTTCGCTGACTAACACGCGTGAGGTGTCTCCATCACTGCCTCCTGGGTACCTCAGCCCGGCGCCTTCGCCCGATGAACTCTTGATACAGCAGCGTGGTAAGATTTAACTATAAGTTTAAGATTTACCTATTGAAGGAAACATACTTTTATATAAAATTAAATAAGAGTTAAAGAAGTGGATGCAACAAAATACTTCTATTCGGTCAATGATTTTTTAGGCAAACAGGTTTAGTCTTGGACATGTAAATTAGTATTAGGAATAAACAACTTTATTGGAATAAATAATTATTACCTTGACATTTTGAATATAATATGACATAATTTTTACATTGAATTAATTAATTTAAAAACATTATATTTATAATTTGCACGCCTTTGAAGCAAGAGGACATTCAATGTATTAATTTAACACCATATTGTACCTTATTTAGCAAATAAAGCTAATTATTATGTAATAGGAGGTAGAACCGGTTTGGTGATAGAGGAGGTAACTCAAATGCACCTGTTATACTTGAAACAGTGATGTGTTTCAGTGGAAGATTGTAAATGCTTTTGATTTACATATTATTACATTCACGGCCGAAGCTACTATTTCGGCCATCTTCGGAAAAAAAATGCACATTCGATGTAATCGTCTGCTTCGGCCTAAAGCGGCAGAAGTTTTGTCTGAGGCCGATCGAATCGACTTTCGGTTGGACTCAAGTTGCATTTAACGTGCATCTAAGTCCTTAGGAGGAATCAATGCATTTACATTCAACTTCAAAAAGATAGGATGTAATAAATAATAATTACATTAAATATTAAAAATCCAGTTGCATTTTATCGTCGTCTTGACTGGGTTAGGTTTCCTGTTTGATAAATAGTGTTTAGGACTATTTGATTATGGTTTTCTCTTCTGGTGGCTTGTGCTGCTAAAGGTTAGATTAATTGTGTACTTTATGCAGTTATCAAAATTACTCTTAATTTCGTTCTGATGCTGACTGCTAATTGTTATATCTATTGATAATTTGATATATGTGTGGATTTCAGGCAGGAAACGACACCCAGTAACATGGTCTCCAGATATCGATGTCAAGCGTAACTCGACCTTCCATTCGATGGTACGTACTCCCCCGAAAAGCGTTCCTGGTCGCCTTTCACCGCCAAAGCTGGGAGTCACGTTGCGCTCCACTCCAAGAAAAAGACTCCTACTTGGCGACTCCGAACGTATACCACTAACACCAGAAAAGATAGACTTCAGCGACATTAGTACGCCACAAAAATTTAAAATAAGCACAGCGTCAACCTCGCCACCTCCAACCAAGCGATCGAGAATTGAGAAAGTTCTCAATACTGAATTCAAAGGACCTATAGACACAGCCTTGAAAGGGCTAAGTCCGACCCAGCTGGTCAATATGATCAAGAATATTACTTACAAGCACCCAGAAATTGAAAAGGAGATTCGGGAAGAGATGCCCATGCCAGACATGTCTCCCCTCGAAGAAAGACTTAGCTACTTGAAGTCAAACATATTCAAAAGCTTGCCGACTTCTCGATTGACATCCAAGACCGATTCGCCTGCGTATTCACGCGTTGCTACCCATTTGGCCGCGTTCAAGAAGTGCCTCGTGGAACAAGGGAAGGTTTTGGTCGAGTCACAGCACTGGGAATCGGTGGTACAGTACGTATTTCTCGCATGGAACTATGTCAGAGCAACGCCAGTATGGGACAATCTGCCCCATAATTCCCAGCGAAAACAGTGCTTCAAAGCGCTTACTAATTTTTGTATGACTGCGCTGAAAAAGGGGAGTTTTAATAAAGATTTTTTGCTGGATATACAGGATAAGCTACATGATTTGGTCGCCGACAGTGAGGAAGTACAATTCTGTACAAAGTTTGTGCAAACGCAACTGCAAATTTGCACACTAGATTTTTGATATAACCCAATCATTTCGGTTGCTGGTTAAAAAACTTCATGTGCCTTTATTTAGATTAATAAGAGAATATAATCTTATGTGCCTTTTTGAGTGATTTGACTATATGTAATGTCTAGAATTACTGTCTCTACTCTAGTTTAATCTAGTAAGTCTATTTGACCAATATCATATTGAAAGTATATGGTACCACATTAGAAGTTATTGAATCTGCCTATTACAAATCTAGCAAATCCCATTTGTGTTCTGGTTTGACATATAGTTGGTTAACCAACTATCTATAGTTCATTGCAATTTTTTATGTTTAAAATACATACTTGGGTACAACTCATGTGGTATATAATGAAGCAATCCTGTTTTGCTAAGTACAATAATGTAGTATACATATTTTAAGTAACTTTAATAGAGTGCTTGTATATTTTCTATGTATAACCTGGTACATAATTAGGTGTCCATAATTGTATAGAAACGAAGTAATGCATTGTCAAAATTATTACAGGGATGCTAAACCTTTTATTTTAGAATTCATTTTTTACTTTTTTAGTAAATATCAGCAATAGATTTTTTCCAGGCAAGAGATTTGGATTTGATTTTCAGCAACTAAGCTGGGATTAATACCTTTGTTACATACATTTTGGATACCTGTTTATAACTCAAAACTATACGTAGACATTTGAAAATTATGTAACAAAAATTAAATGTAAATTTGTACTTGGAGAATTTTAAAGTTTTGAAAATGCTTGGCTATTATCAATATTTTTTAATAAGTTGTACTGTATAATTAATGTATTTCGTAGAATTTGTTTCTTTCTTAGTACGATACAAGGTGGAGTTGTCAATGTAATGTAAGTGGAATAGAAATAAACTTAAGTGATTTTATGTAATATTTTAGTTTTCGTGTTGGATATTACTTTGTTGTAATTAGTAACAATAAATATTGTAATTACTACTTGTCAAAAACAATTAGGCGCACGACAGTTGAAACGTCATTAGAACTAGGGATTTACCATCCCGATACTAAGTATATTCTATTACCAAATACCAAAAATATGTAGGTATACCATTATTAAAACATACACCATACTGGTGTATTTTCCATAGTCGAGTATTTACTAAATCACTTTTATGTGTTTAATATATTCGCAGACATGGAATATTTTGTTTCTTTTTCATGTGTGTAAGAGACTGCCTGTTGCAGCACACATTCGATTTTCGACTTTGGAGACAGGAGTACTGATCGCAATACTCTTCTCTTATTAAAAAAAAATGCATATTTTGAATGTAAGAGTCCTTTCTCCTGCACGGATAGTCTTTTTCCTACCCATTTTGAGGTTTATTGACAAATAAATAACAAATTTAATAATAACTTTAAAAATTCAACAATCACTCATTAAACTAACATTATAACGAAATAACATTAAACACGTGCTGGCTAACGTAAACACCTAGACGATATACGACTGCACGTCACTAGGGGATGCGCGGGGTAAGAAGCGAGATGAGGGGTATTGAACCACTTGTTTTATGCGCCTAATTGTTGTGGTCAAGTAGTAAAATAATTGAAAAACGACTTAGTACGAATCGTAACGCTTATTTCTTTGTGTAATTTTGTTCGCTTGTATGTAATGTCAGTTCTGTTAATGTTCGAATTTCGATTATTAGTAGCTAAAAGTTATGAACCACGTGCTATGGTGCAGATAAAATTAGTATCGAATGAATAAATATATTTTGTAACATTTTTTAATATCATATTTAATAAAATCATTGAAATAAATGTACATTTTACTTTTAAAACGATCA
Source organism: Spicauda simplicius (assembly GCA_949699795.1). NCBI lineage: Eukaryota > Metazoa > Arthropoda > Insecta > Lepidoptera > Hesperiidae > Spicauda > Spicauda simplicius. The sequence continues at coordinate 15,988,226 of OX453070.1, read as the reverse complement.
GATACATTTTTGTAAGGGAAATGGTATGTAGTTCGTAAATGTGAAAAATACTCACTCGCTTAGTTAGATTCATATTTTGTACGTCGGCCTCTCTTATACTGAGTTCTATTACAACTATTTACGTAAAACGACTTTATTTTACACACAAAATTCAAAAAAGTTCACGAGGATAGTATACTTTTTGATTTGAAAGCAATCCGAACTTAGTAGAAAACTCTTTTTTTACATTTTAAATATGTAGTGGTAGTGGCCTAATCAAAAAACGTGGACGTTTAAATTATGAACATTAGATTAGTTTTATAATGAATTGATCATTCAATGTACTAAAAATGTGAGCTCGTAATTAGTTTTGAACTTACTCATCATTAATTCATCATTAGCGTGGAATTTTAACACTGCCATACAATTCAGAGTTATCACATCACAGTTAATGCCTTATTCACGGTTTTCGTATTCGCGTTTTCAATATTCGTATGATAAAATTATGAATTTCTTGTATTTAAGGCAAAAAAAAATCTTTATTCACGGATATAGTTCGTACAACGAAATAATTTGGAGCCTTTTGTTTGGGTGCTAGCTTTCTTGAGTACGGTTTTGGTTTTCGGGGCATATGGGAAGAAACTAACGAGCTTGTACTCTATTGTATAAAAACTAACAAAATCCGACGCATGAACTATGTACCCATTTTAATATTCAAAATTTCACTTTTTTTTAAATATGCTTTATATTATTAAGGCATTGTTGTTTGCATTGTTTATACATTGCTCTGTGAGGTTAAGCTTTTTATAAAAATAAGATAGTGGAACAATAATTAATAAATGTATGGTGCGTACTTATGTTTGTAATTACGATACATTATTAGTTTATAATAGTTGTAACTTGATAGTCTTCCATACGCCAAGGAAGTAATTTAGCTGTAATATTAAAACTTATAATAATATACCTACTTTTATTGTTTACAGTCTTGGTCAAATCTATAGCAATACAGTGGTTGTCAGACTAAAATATGTATTACCTCTTATTCATTTCTTCGTATAGGTATAATAATAATAAATGGATACTAACTTTATATTACTCAGTTGAAATTCGTCAATTTGCCCATATTTAACATTTAGTCCTTAATTTGACCAACTTTGATTTTATTCCTGCTCTAGTTAATATTTTATAATGCGTATAATCGTGAGTTTTATGACGTTTTATCAAACATGATTATATTATGTGCACTTCAACCACTTAAATCACTATTTTTAAATTAAATCAAAACACTATTTTTTTACCTAAAACATCCGCGCTGCTAGGGGTGTCAAAATTTTCTGCGCCTCTAGTGGTAATGTAACAGACATTAGGGAAATATTTGCGAAAATATGTATTTATAAATGTATGTTAAGAATGACCTTTGGTTAAAGCACTGAATCCTACCTCGAAATCAACCATTAACCCATTATTGTCTCAATGCTGGGCTCGGCTGGATTAGGATGATTTTTAGCCCATAGTCTAGTTTTTTAGAGAACTCTGATGTTATTTGCCTCATAATGCTTTCTTCCACCACTTTATGGTGGTGATAATTAATTTCTTATACGCACATAATTTTAGAAAAATATGCGGTGCGTACCTGGGATTCGAATCTCAGACCCTTGATTGATGAAAAGCCGAGCTTTAATCACCAGGTTATCACCGCTCCTCCTATCCTACTTAAAGCTGTGAAAATACCAAAATGAACTTTGTTAGTTATAAACCGATTTTGATGACTTAAATCTGAGATTAATTGAGGGTAAAATTAAAATTGGGTAGTATCGTAAAACCGTACTATTGATGTTGTACACGTCTATTTTTTTTTTATGTTGTGTGCTTGTGTGTCGGCGGCAATTAGCAAAATATATTAATATAGCCTACAATCCCAACTACGAATTTTACCGATTTTAACATTACTCCAATAGACCATAAATAGCCTGTTAACATATAATTTAGTTTAGTATGCAAGATAAAACATTCATTCTTAAGGAGTATGTGATATGAGTGTCTGCTTTCATATATAAAAATAGAAATAATGTAATTATTAAATTCATTTAGGACCTAAAATTGACGAAATTTGTTCAAATAACAGCTTAATTCTTTGCAGACGCACAATTACATTTAATAATAAGAATATAAAAAAGCGTCAATGTATTTGATCTGAAACAGGCATGATTAAAATGTTAACAAAATTATAAACTTCAATACTTAAATTTTAATAAAAAAATTAGTTAATCGTGTACTTTAAATTGTTTATTTTCATGGTTTAAAAATTTAGAAAAAGGCGTATACTTACTGTAATTTTTTTTATGAAAAGAAATGTATATTTAATTGTGTAAGAAACTAGTAACTGGCAATCAATTGTTATTGTAAGATTATTTTCATTATTGCAATGTGAAATAGAAAATAATTATCATGAATAAAAAATTACGAAATTGAAGGATCAAAATTAATTTTGCAAAGCTTACTCTTAGCGAAATATATGGAAAAATAACATTAATAACTCTGAGATTTCTAGTTTATTAAAAATCCTCTGATTTATCTGTGTGTAAGTAATATATCTTAGCAAAAGTTATCACAAAAAACCCATGTTGTTTGAGGTTTCTTTTTTTGCTTAGTACATGGACGCATTTATATAAAGCTTCATTTGAAATTTGAAAATTGTGTAGGTTATTGCAGGAACATGTATTTTGATACTCCATAATTTTGAAGTATTGTTATATATAGGCATACAAAGAAAATGTATTTAACCATATCTGAAAAGTAATAGTTATAAATGAAAATATATGTTTTATGATCCGTAATATTGTACTATGTAGGTATTCTTTATATATTTGTGTGAATTTTCAGCCCCCAGTTTTTTTAATGATTTTTATAAAAGCTATCTTTGTATTTTAATAAAGATATTTTTGTATTGCGTTTATGTAGTTTCACTTCGCAACATATGTATTTAAAGTAAGAAGGTAGTTTCATTTCCAATAGTGAATCTTCAACGAATTTAACATTGGATTCGTATGTAAGCAGGGAGGAGGGTTGGCGGTGCGCCCCGGTACATTTTGGGAGCGTTAAAGGAAACTTAGTTGCGCCGTGCGCTTATAGAGACTGCTAAATACGTTTTGGTCGTCAATTAGCAGAGACATGTGTGTCAAATGATAAGAAGGTTCGTGTTGACAAAATATTATAATTGGGTAGGCGGCAAATTCTGTTTCCGCCCCGGGCGGCATGAACTCGCGCTACGCTACTGGATGTTATTGTTTATCTTTTCATATCTTTAATTGGATAATTAACTATAATGATAACAGTCACAATATACAATATTATTATGGTTGAAACTTGCACTATTAATCGGGAGGTCCGAGGTTCAAACCCAGGCACGCACCACTGATTTATGTGCGTATTAGAAATTAATTATCACTGTTTTTCGGTGAAGGAAATCGTGAGGAAACCTACACACCCGAGAGTTCTTTAAAAAAAATGTTCTCGGAGGTGTGTGTAGTCAACCAATTCGTACTTGGCCAGCGCGGTGGACTATGGCTAAAACTCTCCGTGAGAAGACCCGTGTCCAGCAGTAGGACAATAATGGGTTGTACCCCCACAAAATATATAACTTAACTGCTATTGTAAAGACAAATTGCTTTTACAAGTAAGACGCACAAATTGTACGTAGATACACTTCAAGAAAAATATTTAGCAAGGATCTGGTCACTTTTAGTTTCAGAGCTATATCACTAAGTAAATACTATAAATTAAAAGCATGTCTACTATCTACGTAGTATTAAAAATATGTTAGTATTTAAAAACCTATTACGACTAATATTGTAAATAAATGTTTGGAGCTATTTAAGACTGCGTAAACATCATTAGGTAATGCACTGTTAGTTAATTAGGCTCATTAATTTTATGTATGGATTATCCTAATTATTATGAGCTTAATTGATCTATTTACTAATATTCCCACAGTAAAATATGATATAAAATAAAGGATGAATAACTTTTCAAATACAGTTCATTTTTAGATTTCTTAGAGGACAGACAGTGAACTAGAAAAAATGAATTTATCCGAAATTTGTGAATTGCTCGGTGAACGACTTGAAAGATATAAATCTTTAAAACGTGTTAAAAGTAAGTTAACATTTTCATATCAAAGAACATTGAGAAATAAAATGAAGTGATAACAGTGTTTCTTTAGTGTTTAGATACAGAAATATCGGTGTTTCTCAATTTATGATAGCCAACGATGTCTCAAAATCTAGCCATAAGCATTATTTAGGTATATTATAATTATAATGCTATTTCAAGTACCTCCCTGTGAATCGGAAGCAAGAAAATCAGATCATTTGATTTTGTATGAGATGTATTTACATAATTTATGAATGAAAGTTTGAATGCGATTAAACTAATAAAAACAATTGCTTTATAGGTAATTTGGTACTTACATATTTTGTACGTTTTTGTGTGTCTGAAAGTAAAAAATGCAGTGTAAAATGTGTGTAAGTGTGTAAGTATTTTTCAATAGTAGTTAGTAATAATACAGTTTGTTACACAGATGAACGTTTATGTAGGTAATAAAAGTTTGAAAAAAGAGAGACCTAATGTAGAACATAGGTATGGTAGTATAAAACTCAAAATTAATGCAAATCCATGTAATATAATCTTATTTCAAGGACACTGTTCTCATTGTATAACATATTTACCTATCTACCAAAATAAATATGTCAAACATCTTTTCCATTAAAATAAATGTTACAGATAGAAAAACACCAAAATCGTCCATTATGAAGATAGCTTCTCCAGTTGAATCTCGGACTCCTCAAGCCACCACATCCAACGATTCAACTTCAAGTCCCGATCGACCACCGGTTCTGTTAACTCCACGGAAGTACAGAGTTAGAAGAACAGTGAGAACCAAGAGTAGAAGACTGGCATTTAATGAGTCTGATGATTCTGATAATGAAACTGAAACAGGGAAAAGGCCGAGAACTGCATGAAATAAAACTATGGCCAAATACGGCATTCTTGAATTTTTATCAAAAGGTTAAGATGATAGAAGAAACATCGATGTTATGTCATACTTAACAGATGTTGACCCAAAAATAGCCTTGTGCCTATTTTAGGAGCACCCACACAGCAAGAAAGTGTAATCGATAGACAACTATAACGCGCTCATAAATAGACGCGTAACAAGAAATATGGATTTTAAAATAAAGAAAGACATTACTAAAGAAACCCGTCTCGATCCCGTGCTGAAAATTTTAAACCCTTCGAAACTGTACAAAAAGTGAAGATGTTTTTAATTTAAAAATATTTTATTAACGTTAAGCTAGTTATAATTTTAAATTAATAATAAATTATTGTTTGATTATGTTAATTTTAATATCATAAGTTTATATCATTGTGTTATTTAATAAATACTATACTTTTTAAAGTTTCGTGTATTACTTTCTTTGTTAAAATAAGTTTATGGTTAAAATTTCTTTGTAAATAAATCGTAAATATAATATTAAAGTAGCAAACAGTCACGCTGGCCGCTTGACACTAGGAATACAAATATGCGTAGTTCCATTTAATTCATTAAATAAATAAATAAATATCTATTTATTTAATGAATTATATGGATCGTACCCAGTGATTGACCACGTGACCAATAGGTACCTAAACCCCACTGCACTCCCTGTGACCAAGCGTAGTATTTGGACACCCACCTCCTCCCTTGAAATGATTACGTGAACCATACCACCTGGCTAATTTGCCAGGTAAGAAAATAAGTATTTTAATATCTATTATTATTATTTTTATTTGAAACATGCGGTGCAACGGATAGCCTACTGGCGTGACATATGGCATAGGCAGAACACCATCTATCTGGATAAGTTTCAACCGATTTTGTTTCATTTTAAATGGGCTACTTGACTTATAAACAAGAACTTTTATGCTTGTTAGGTCTCTTTTTTGTTCTCGAAGGGGAAACCTTCAAAAGGTATCCTACGTCGTGGGAGTGACGCAGGGCTATGTGGTATCTTTACTGCACTAAAGGCGGCCGTACTCTGCATTGCGTGGTGGACTCCGGAATCTCTATAACCGTAGTCCTCCGAGCGCGATGCCGCTTTCGGGCTCTTCCCTGGTGAGCGTAAACGCTCACTGCAACTTGTGTTCTTTACTATGTGACACATGCCGTCCTTCCAGATGTATCTTGGCTGAACGGTTCGAAACTACAGGGACAATGCCTGTTAGGTCCTTCGATTCATATGAAAGTTAATAAGTTGCATGTTATTATAGTCTGACCGCTGAGAGAATGCATTCATGACAGATCGTTTCAGAATGAACGACATAACTACTCGTGACGTGACGTTAATTTATGACAAAAATGTTCCTATAATTATTTATTTCTATATAAGAAAAATATTATTCTTCATCTCCAACAACTTCTAGGTAGGTACATCATCGAGATCTGTTAATACATTGATAAAAGTAAGATTTCCTCTAGAATTTTATGAACACTACGTAAATATTCATAAATACCTACAATAAATACATAACATTAAATATAGAAAATATTTACTTACTCAATTTAGTAAGAAATATTGCATTGCCGATATTTGAAAAGGGAATTTATTGGAATCTATGACAGGGAAATCCCCGTGATATTACACGGTTTATTTTTAACTTTGATCTTTGCTTAAATAGCTTTGTTTATCAGAAAACCTTTGCGTTGCAATCCTTCTTTGTTATTTGTAATCATTCACAAGCAATATGCGTTTATATTTTATTAGCATATACCTACTCGTGGCTTCATCCTTCACAATCCTATGCACATAAAAAAGTATCCTATGTTTCTTATATGTACCCCTAAGAATTTGTTAATCTAGCACATAAAAAAGTATCCTATGTTTCTTATATGTACCCCTAAGAATTTGTATGCAAAGTTTCATTATAATCGGTTAAGTATTTATAATATTACTAGGTACTAGGTAACTAGGTATAGGTACTAGGGATATTAAAAAATAATATAACGCCGTTTAACAATAGTAATACAGATAGCGTAGAAATTCTTCATAAAATTACATTATATTTAATTATTTAGAAATAGGCGACGGCGACACAGGGAGGTAAGAAAAATATTTTTATTTACCGTCAAATCCCTTACTCTTGCCTCGCGTCTCATAATTGCCTACTTTACAAAATAGTTACAATCTTTTCAACTTATTTATTAGCAATAGAAGAAATACGCAGTGTTTAGAAATATTAACTGGCTATAATAACATGATGTCTTTACTCTTTAGGTTGTAACTAGGGATTGCAATCCGGCCTTATTTTCGAATGGATCCGGTGGAGGTCCGGATCCGGTGGTGAATTGGTACCGGATCCGGTTTGTGTAAATTTGTGCTGGATCCGCCGGATTACCGGATCCGGTTTTCCGGATTGCAATCCCTAGTTGTAACATGGAAAATTTGTGAAAAATAAATAACGAATGTGTGTCAAGATGGTTCTTTTGAGTTGCCAGAAACCCTTTCAAATAGATCTTTATATTATTTAACTTTACAATGTTTTCTAAATTAACATTGATAGCTCCTTCATTTGTATAGTGTATATGTATATGTGTAAACCATTGGAATGAGAAGTAAATGTAATGAGAAATAGGCCAAATTTGTCATTTTTTTAAACAAGTTGACATAACATTCCCTGGTATAGGGTTGACTCCTTGAACAATTTAGCGTATTAATATCAAAGATGTAGATATATCATTTCATACCATTAACATTTTTATAGTAATAAAAATTGTACATATCTATTAAATTAAAATTGCATAGATTTGGATGTACTTACCTCCCGGGTCCCTTAAATTCTACGACTAAATAAATGTAGGCGGTGGGCAAGGACTTTCCCCTTTCTCAAGGAGGTTCCATACCGTCCGGATCCTTAACGTTAATATAAAATACTACAATGTTATGTAACTTTGTAATATAATGTAACAAAACGAGACAAATGTTCGCCATCCCCACTGTTTAGTTGGTGGTTCCGTACTTATTGTACATCGGTTCCTTAATAACCGCTCTACATCTATACAAAGCATAAGTGTTATGGATTTAAAACATTCAAGCAGATATATATATAAACTTTATTTATTTTTTTGTTTTATTTTGTTTTAAATTTTAACTTTGGGCTTGGAGACAACCCTACGGATTTTTTGTCAATGTATGAAGGGTGCACAAAATTGTGTCCAAGCATTGTCTTGATACATTTAGCTACTAAAACACTAACAAAACTTTTTACTGAAAGTATATTAAATTTCTAACCTTTAAATATTAATTAAGGTTTTAGTTTGCCTCAAAATGAGGGTAAATTAATTCATGTTGGTGTAAAAGAAATAGGCAATTTTGAGGATAAAGACAATTAATTGCCAATTTTTTTAATTAATGTAAAATATCCGTTGTTTTCTATGATATAGTGTACCAATCTACAACATGAAACTTATATCTAACATTACAGAAAACCCTATGCGTTAGTTAAGTTGAATAATGAAAGTACCTAACATTTAAACCTGTAGTAATTCCATTTAAACCATTACAATAGAAATAAATTTAATTAATCTAATAATATAAATATAATTGAGATAATAATCGTACTAAACCATATGACGTTATCTAAATACAATTATTCTCGCGGTTTCGCTCCGATCGGATTGGTAGTTCTTGCGTGGGAGTAACAAAACCCACATTCATCCTTACAAACTATGTAATGTGTAATATTACAAACTATGTAGTGTGTAATATAAACTATGTGTAATATTAATACGAAAATTATTGTTAAAAACCTACCCATATTATAGCACCTGCATGAATTTTATGACATCATCAAGATGCAGAAAAACTAGAGCCCTCGGCACTGTCGGCAGGCAATATTGAAATTATTTTCCTCTATCATCACTTAATCAATTTTGAACTGTATCTCTTGATAATATGCTTTACTGTTGTCTGTTCCCTTTCAAGTTATAATAGGCCTAAGTGGGAATTTTAACTCCTCGGAATATACAGTTGGAACGACCCGCATTAATAGTGAAATGATTTGAAAAAGACTGCTTTTCATGTTCGCGCAAAAGTAAACAGATGATTTAAAAATATGATAGATTAGAAAAAATATTTTGTAACATGTAATACATTAACGTACAAACAAATACTTACTACAGGTTTTTTATGCTTACAGATAGTAACATTAAGTCTACTTTGAAACTGGGCAATACCTATTTTAGTGGTCATTATATGCAATACTAAATGACAATAGCATTTAAGTTTTTGCCAGTCAGTCAATAATTTTTATTAAAAATATTAGAATGATGACAAATTAAAAAAAAGTCATTAGCCTTTTTGAGAGATGCATGTCGGTCTGACCGTAGTCCATACCACGATGTTATTGTGTATAAATTACACGGTCGGATTGGAAACTGTAGACACAACGTCAAATATTATGTTTGTCTCTGTAATTTTCATCGTATATAGGTGCGGTTTATTCAACGCAATGTTGCCCGTTCGAATTTTGTAAAATATGTTTTCGGGGAAGTTCATCAACATCTTCTTGAAAATAAATACATAATGTAAATGAGGCCACTGTCTTGTTGATATTGACGTTAAGTAAAAATAATAAGTCGTACCTAAGTAAAACATTATAAGTAGAAAAGATGAAGTAATGTTAATACTAATAGAAATTATTATTTTTAATGCTTCATGCTTTCTATGCAACATTAAAAATAATAATTATTATAGTCGTTTAAAATATACTTATATAACGTTATTTTCGACTTTGCAATTTAATAAGAGTACAAAATTTGTACTCTATATATTTAAATTATACCTACCTAACTTAGCGTGGGGATACCTTACCTACTTTTTCAGATATATGTTAAAACATTCGTTGCTTACCTACTAAACCGTTTCTTACGTAACCGTAAGTATATGAATTTTATAGAACGTAATGTTGTTTGTGTATTATTGATATTAGTAATGACTTAGAAGTTTAACTTCTTTATGTGAGTAAAACAAGAAAAACTTATTAAATGACAAATAAAAAAATTTTTTTACGCTATTATTATTTACAACAACATAAAATATATTTTTCTAAGTGTTCAACAATCATCTACCTATCCATCAGTAATGCAGCAAATATAATAAGCATATTTGATAATATTTCCAAAGATTTAGTCATATCAAAAGAATAGATGTGGGGAAAATAGAAACATTAAAAGCGTCACACTGATTCATGCCAAGACCAGGCATCGCGTGGCGTGGCGTTTTTGTTTGGCTGCAGATTTGCAGAGTGCACACACGTGTTTGTTAAGTTCTCTTGAACCGGCGCCGAATAGATTGTATATTTATCTGTTTCTAGACTTCGAAACGTAACACGTAAGTATAACAATGTTTCGTATTTTAAAAACCTTATTTAACTTTTAAATTCCTATGTTTTGATTCCAATGTGCAAATTTAGTCGGGGTTTTCAGTGTTTTCATTCATTTAATGTCGTTTGACTCCGCTCATGTCTTTTGTTTCGCTCAGTGAACGAGTGCACCATTTGCATCAGTTTCGTGCACCAATATTTTTAGAAGTGCACATTTTGTCCGATTTACCTACATATTTCATATTAGACCGATATAGATATTGCGCGTGTATGAGAAATGTAATAAACTGCATCTGAAATATATTTTGAGCTAGTAGGTACGACTAGTTTTTATGCCAATAGCAATTATATATTTTTTCTGCAATAACATAATAAATATTTCCTAAAACATAATTACTTCAGTAAAATTTGCATTGATCGCTCGAAAATGGGTTTTAAGTGGCCTTAGAGTTCATTTTAATCAATAATCCAGAATAAAAACTAAGTCTCGTGTGCTAAAATTGATCGGAAAGTGATAAACAATAAAAATATATCAAGTTTGTAAAACTTCTTTGATAGTGTTCGTGTTAAATTATTTTTTACATAGTACCTATAGTAGTTAAGGGTGCCCCATCGATCGATCCCATCGATCAAGGGAAGAACAGTCGAAATCGATCGAATACATTTTAAAATCATATTATTACAAATATCGATTGATGGTAAATTGTTCGACGATTAAATTCCGATGTCGATGATCGTCGTTTCTTGACCGATATCCATTAAACCCTTCGATGGACGTCGTTCGAGGCAGGGTTACCAAGTCTCAAAAATGTATTCCCTTTAGGGGAATACATTTTTGTTCGAGACAGTGTATCTAGTGTATTTCTATATCGATGATTGTACAGTAGAAATAGAGATAAATTGTAATGCCAGAAGGTCCAGTAAAAACACAGTATTAATATCATACAGAAGTCTAACTTTGCCGTGTAGTTGAATTGTATACCTACAGACGCGCTGGACGAGAGTTCGCGTTAGGGCTACCCGCCTAAAGTATTTTAATGCCTCTGTATACTTGACTTGCTTACTTATTATGTATTTTATACAGTAGATTAAGGTAAACACTGGATTAAGGTAAGCATAAACACGTCCAGTGTTATTTAAAGCAATCAAAACAGCCTAATATAGTTTACAACTGCTCTTCGCTACATTATTATTTAAATAAAAAGATCCACTGCTTAAAAAACGTCACATCGCCCGCTCACCACTACAGCACATTCGCTAGCTGTTGGGTACCGAGTGCATACTGAAATCGTGGCGCGTAGGTACAACTTGCGCTTCGTGCTTTTGTAAGAAGTTAGAATACTGTAGATACTAGTACTGTGGTAAAACTCTTCGCAGTGTTGTTGAGGACTATGATCCGCCAATTGTTGAACCATGGCCTAGATATTCTATTAGTAGTAATAGCTCAGCTTAGTAGTTTAAACTTCGATTTGCCGGGAGGATATAAGATTATTCCAGCGACGTTGTAAGCTATTTATGACAGAAATTTCCATGTGACGTGAATGTAACGGAAACCTAAGAAAACGTAAGGTTAACGTGAATATTACTGACCAAATAAAAATAGGAGATCGGTGTATATGAACTATTATAAAAGAGACTAGTAGGTATATAATTATTTCCAAATGATAAGTATCTATTGTCTGAACTCGGCGGCCAGAAAAGATCCTCAATTCACGGTAATTATTATCACTACGATTTGAGAAACCAGATTAATCATACAAAAACGGGTCAATTTTGCCTCCATACACTTTTATCAGGGACAACGGGACGAAGGACCGATAAACGGCGAGTACGGCGTATGGTCATGTTGCACATGGTTGATAAAGCCTCTGAAAACAAAAACAAAACACACAAAAACTTTTGTAGGTATATCACAAATTTGACGTAAATTTTACATAATACTAATGTAATATTGTTTATTTTATATAGAAATACGTAACAAGAAATAAATAAAGAAATATGCAACAAGCTCGATAATATAACCCTGTATAAAAATCCCAGATCTCTTCATTGTGCTGTGAATGAGCAATTAAGTTAATTTATTCTCTCACAAACGATAAACGATATTGTTAAATTCTGAAGTTTTAAATTACCAATGACGATTTATAAAGTGAGTAACATGAGTTATAATTGCAACACGATGCAAAGCTTACTTCGCTATCAACTCGTGTGGTTCGTAGATAGGGTTGCCACCCGTACTTTATTATAAAGTATTGTACTTTATTCGGGGCAATTGTACTTTATACTTCATGAGGAAAATAGAGTACGCGAAAATACTTTATTTTGTATATCTGGGATTTAAAAGTTTGATTATAATCAGTTTTGTATAAAACTAAAATTCCTTTAATCACAAGGTTTCCGTAGCTACCTTATTTAGAATGTAGAATAACATTTACATTTGGTAACCTTTTTTATAAATATGGGCGTCAAATTATTATCTACATTTTTTTTGCTTACCATCGCAACGCACAGTTCTAAAAGTATCCTAGAGCCAAAAATAAGTAATAATATAAATAGTACTTTATTTTGAAGCTACGTACTTTTTCTTTATACCTTTTGTAGCCAATGTACTTTAATCGTTGAAAAAAAAAGGTGGCAGCCCTATTCGTAGACTGCAGTGTAATTTGTTGACAGTAATACAATAGCTGGTTATCAAGTTGTTTCCGTTGCATTCTAAGAGGTACTCACAATATGCTAGCTATTTCGGACCTAAACGGTGACGCATAGATTTTTTTATCTATTCGTGGCATACATTGTGTTGTATTTCTGAGAATTGTTTTGTTCAACGATGAATTACTCTTGTACTAAGGACATAATATACGAAAGCATTATGTATGACATATTGATGTAACGAATGTTATTATTTGAGCATTCGTGACTGCGAATATTAGTTTTAAGGCGATCGTATCAAGAAATTCCATAACGAAAAAACCTACACCCCCCACTCCGCCTACCGGTCGAGCGATCGCTTAACGTGTACAACAGTAATGAAATGAAATGTCTTTATTTTGTATAGGCCTGCGGGGGCACTTACAAATTGTCAGTTACATTTTTTTTTCTTACACTACCACCGGATCGGAATACGACCTCAACTGAGAAGATCCGGCAAGAAACTCAGCGGGTTTGTCTTTTTTTCTTATTTATATTCATTTTTTTAATATTATTACAATCATGTTTTTTTACATGGTATTGAAAGTTAGCTCCAGTATCTTGCCTTGCAGTTCAGTAAAAGAGAGCCCTGTTTGGTAAGATACGCTACACTTTGACATTTATTAAATATACTATAGTAATGCATATTATTGCTCAGTCCCAAGCTGTTTTGTCTTCTATGTAATCAGAAATTTTATAATACGCTTTACGGCAAAGTTTAATCTTAATCAATGCTTTGAACTTATTCATTGACAAATTTCTGATTTCAACAGGAAGTTTATTATAAAAGCGTATACATTGACCCATAAAAGAATTATTAATTTTGTGAAGACGAGTAACATGTGCAGAGAGATTGTGCTTGTTCCTTGTATTTATGTTATGCGTATCACAATGTTTAGCAAAATTATTAATATTTTTCTTAACATACATCAAATTTTCAGTACGAACTTACATACGAAGCTCGCACGGATTGAGACGAGCTGATCGTAAATCGGACGAATATGTAAGCAGCTAATTGTGAGAAAGTATATAGTATCAAAGAAAAAAACTTGAATTAATATCAAAGAAAAAAATGCATAGATAAATAAATAATTATAATTGCATAAGTTGATAAAAAATTCAATGCAATAGCTTTATCGCGGTAAGTCCCGAGTGCCCCACGTTTTCATTATCCGACTTCCCAAGGGAAAGAGGTTATCTATTCGTCACGTATTTTTTTTTTTGGTTTATTTGACACCAACATGGGAGCCGCCAGGCCTTTTTCAGTTTTTGATGCTGGGGGCCGGAGGATGTAGATGATGTAAAGACCTTTTTTCTTGTTCGACACACTGCTCGACATAAATTTGTATAGATTTGGCGACCTTTTTTCGCCGTTAAACTGCAAGTCAATATTTTTTCAAAACATGCGCACAATTCTTGCGAACTCACTAGTATAACGTAACACACTAAAATGGGCATGTCCTGAATGTAGGTATTGTGTTGCCTTTCTGAATAAGCTTTATCATTTAGGGGAGGCCTATGTCCAGCAGTGGACCTTAAGGGCTTATGGATGGAATAAGCTTTGTTTTCATTCACATTGCATTTTACGTTACTTCGATCCGAAAATAGCCTTATGCTTTATATACTAATAGTTTATGATATACTAATATGTATGTATAATTAGTAAATTTTGTAATAATAATTGGTAAATATATTTGCACTTTTACCCGACAGCCTCAGAAGGACGGTTATATTTTCCGAGAGTATATAATGTATGTTTGTGTATTGTTTTATGATAATACTTTGATGCAAAATCGAAAAAATTGTTAAATTAAAAAAAAACCGAAAAAATCTTTTGATTCGTTCCAGGTTTTATTTGTAGTTAACTCTTTATTACTTGGTCTGTATTCAGAAACCATTTTAGGTTATTGTTTGTTTTCTCTTGATGACGCTATAAGGTGTTTCAAAATTTAAGGAATTATAACATAATACCAGTATTGATATGCCTGAATTCGTGTATGCATTACAATCATTCACATAACTTCGAGTTATGTGAATGATTGTAATGTATCACACTTTATAGATTTTTTCACTGGAAATATTTCCAATACGTTTTATACTCGTATGAAGCTACTGCTAAGATATAACGGTAAAGCTAGGCGAACTTTAATATTAGGTCTTATAAATAAAACTGGTTGAACCTGCTTCAGATTATGTAACATACTTTGGCTTGTTTAGGTGAAAATATTTTTCCTCTTACGAGTAGACACACTATCTGGGCTACAAACTAAACTACACTACTAAATACTTACACTACACTAAATAAATGAATGTGTTAAAGATAGTGTTAGATGAAATTAACAATTAGCTGCCAATGCGAATGCACAGAAGCAGTACTCTCGTAAACATGCATGGGAGGAATGCTTATATAAAAAAAACCCATTGCAAATGTTTGATCATTTTCCTTATAAGTACTAAGAACCTGATCAGTTGAAATAACGGTGTATTCCACTTTGATCACCCAGGTGATATCACCTAGGTGATCAAAGGCGACTCATTGGTGTCCTTTGATCACCTGAGACATAATCACCTGGGTGATCATAGGCGACTTCAAGAAAATATATTATTTCAGTATCCTTTGATCACCTATATAAAAACCTATCAAAAATGGGCAGCTAAAATGTTGCTTACCTATGTCTTACTAATATTAAAATGGCAAGAGTTTGTGACACGGATGCATGGATAGATGTTTTTTATTCAATCATACCAAAAAGATGGTAGTAGTGGTGGGGTGGAGATCGTGATGGTAGAGGTGGTAGAGGTTTTTTTTTTAATTTATTTATCATTTAACAATTATTTTAAATTGTTATTGTTAGTGGTATTCCGGTGGGGGTGGAGCCGGTAGTACTGGGATCATTATGTATGGTGAAATGGTAGAGTGGGTGGATGGTTGTGGTGCGATATATATGGTAAGATGTTGTTGGTGGTTGTAGAGGTAGAGGTGGTGGTTTTGTTGTTGGTGGTTGTTGTGGAAGTGAAGGAGCTAGGTTCGGTGAGATTGATGTTGATGCTAAGTAGTGGTCAGAAAATGACAGTAAAAGTTGGATATTTCAAATACTTATATTTAAATTTAAAATTGACGTGTCAAAATTTTCATTCCCGTACTCCTCCGAAACGGCTTGACCGATTCTCATGAAATTTTGTGAGCATGCATATTGAGTAGGTCAGAGAATCGGCCAACATCTATTTTTCATATCCCTTAGTAATAGTCCACCCTTAACATTTTTTTTAAATTTTTATATGGCAAAACAACGTTTGCCGTATCAGCTAGTATAACTGTTATTATAACCCAAACTTTTATGAGTTAGGGTAACGATAATAAAATTTGTGCAAAATAACTATGGGCGTAAACACCATTTTGAATACGAAAATCGAAGAAAAATCTCAACAGAATAAATATATACTTATTTAATATACTAATCTTTTATAGGATTGGTTAGGTTAGGTTGGAACATCAAAAAAAAAAACTAAGCTATTATCGATAATACTCGCATTTAATGCAAAAATCGTTTCAATGATTTTTCTTTGAATTTTACTTGAAAATTAAGTTGCGGGTACTTGAAATATACGGCCCGAAAAGTTAAAATATTAACATTCATTAAATTAAAATATGAAATGTTTTATATGTTGTGGTATTGGATTGAACGTCAAGTTGGTAGAACGTATATATAGGTTCACCCAGGGAGTTAATGTGTACTTTTAGCTATTTTAGGATTTCGTAGTCCGAATCGAACTAAACCGATGTTTTTAGCCTCCTCCAAAACTAAAACATAACAACGCTCTTGTCTTAATCAATATGTCGAAATAGGTACACCAAACTTCAGATCGGTTGGAGGTATGGGCAAAACGGAAGTTAATCCCAAAAAATATGTCTTTGCTCAGAAAACTTATATACATGTGAGCAGCTAGCTAGCTCTACTAAGTAACTCGTATGGATGAGATATTCAGTTTCCCCGTATCATCAGCTTAGGGGGGTTCAAGGTTATTTTTTTACCATTTCTCTGCTCAAGAACCTTATCATAATAATACATATGCAGTATATGGCTGCCTCCCATGGTTTAGGTAGGCGGCACCCCTGCATCATCAGGGTAGAAGAGTTAAGGTTGGGATTTTTTATCATGACATGTTAGCCTAGATACTAATTATTCATTCCTAATTACACGATGCTCAGGTCGGTAAATGCTATACAAAGTGTCTAGTCGTCCGGTAATCAGATGAATAAAATAAATTAATCGTCCGCTAAACGGTAAATTCGTAATGTTGGGAAGAGTACGTATGTAGAGAGATTGATTGGTCGTAATAATATGAAGTATGTGTTTTATCCAGGTGTAGGTAATTTTTTTATGCAGGGTTTTAAAGTTGGTTATCATCAGATAATTTTATTTGAAGAGTTTACTTATAAATTTTGTGTTCCAACTAAGGATAGTCAAAATTATTATTATCAGTATCAGTTGAATTATACTCTTAGTTATAAGGTTTATATTACTTTTTCTTCTGTAAATATTGATAATTATAGGTCTATTCTTTAAATAAATGTTTACTCAGAAAAAGTTGTTTTATTCGGTTAGGTTAGGTTCGAACAGATTTTTCCAATTCAGAATCTAAGGGAGGGGGCGCGGTAGCGCCCCCGACCGGTTGTGTCAAAGAAGTCTATTTTTAGATGATGACGTCGCACATAATTTTGACAGCGCTCAACCGTGACGGATGTATTAATGTAGTAAAAGTGAAAATAATTATTTAATTATGGATAAAACGTCTCAAAAGGATATTATTTCAGTAATACAACAACTTATCCTCCCTCTGGAGTTAAAAATCAACTCACTTATAGAGATGGTACGAAATCTGGACTTAAAATTAGAGATTGTTCAGAAAGAAAATACTGATCTACAACAATTAATTACAACGGGTATCAAATCAGTTAACATCAGTGACCAACAACAAATCACCGAGTGCAGGAGTGAGTCCCCGTCTAATGCACCACAAGCACCAAGGCAGGAGCAAAAGAGCGCACGAATGATGACGCGCAGGCAACGTGCACAAACAGCTGCGGTTAGCGCCGAGACAGGAGTGTCCGAGAGTGATAAACAGCAAGCGACGCGTGCTGAGGTAAACAGACCTGTAGACACTGTTGTTCCTGTACCGAATATTGTATTAACCCACAAGCAACATAACTCTGCAGAGCGTACACGCTCTGACAGTGAACATAAGACGTCTTTGAATAGGCCAACTGATAATACAGCGGACATTGGTACATCGGAGCGTTGGATAACTGCGAGATATAAGCAACGGCGCCCTGTTATTAGGGGGACTGGTGCCTTTGATGACGACTTAACTGGAGTAGAAAAAATACGCAGTATTCATGTGTGGTCATTGCATCCTGATACTACTCCGGAAAAAGTGCAGGCTTACATGTCTAAAAAAAAGGAGTTAGGAACAAATTACATTGTTAAGAAACTTGAACTTAAACACTCATTTTACGCATCCTTTGTTATTTCCGTTCCGGAAAGTGCATTTAATTTTTTTATTAACGCGGAAAATTGGCCACCTAATACGGGGATTAATGAGTGGTTTCGTAATAAGGCAAAATACAATAGAAACGCCGAAAATAAATATAGACAAGAAATTGCATAAAAGCTTACTTATTTACTACCAAAATGTAAGAGGATTGCGTACTAAATTACATCAAATTTCAACAGAAATTAATACGGTAAATGTTGATGTTTTTGTCTTTAGCTTTAGCTTTAGGAAACTTGGCTAACTACTAGCATCAGTGATGCAGAAGTTATCCCCCCTGGATTTAATATTTCAAGAGTCGATAGACCCGGAACTAGGAGGGGCGGTGGCGTAGCTATTATAGCACCAACAAACTACGAGATGCAAACAATAAATTTAGGAGATAATAATACTGAAAGTGACCTTATATGTGTTGCCTTGTATTTGCGGTGTAATTTAATAACAATTTTACTGAGTGTATATACGCCGCCGAATACAAATGAAGAAACGTATTTATTAATTTTTAATTATATAGAGATTATATGTTCCAAGTATACGAAAGTGCTAATTTGTGGGGATTTTAATCTAAATTCAGCAAATATTGTAGTTCGTGCAACCTTTGAGTGTCTACTGGCGTCCTGCAAACTTCAACAAGTAAATAATGTATCTAACATCAACAACAATATGTTGGACTTGGTACTTGCCACTGAGGCATTGGGTAGAGTCACTGTGGAAAAGGCAGATGAGGTCATTACCATTCCAGATGTATATCATCCGCCGCTTCAAATTTCTTTAATCAGCCAGGTCTATAAGGATACTGGACAGCCATTAGGTATCAGTTCTAATATTGAATGGGATTTTTATAAAGCAGACTTTCAATCTCTCTACGCAAAAATTGCGGAGACAGATTGGAAATCATTATATCATTTAACTGATCCAAATGTAGTAGTAGCTAAATTTTATGACCTATTTTACAATTGCTTAGATAATTGTGTTCCAATGAAACAGCGTAAAACGGTAACACCTCGGTATAATTACCCTGTATGGTATACGTTGCAAACCAGACGCAACATAAAAATTAAATCAAGATACCATCGTCTTTTTAAAAAAACTAAATGTAGTAGCCATCGATGCGAGTTTTCAAAGTACAGAGCACTTGTCAAATTGAGCATTAAAGCGGATTTCTGTGCTTACAAAGCGCGTTTAGAGCGAGATATAAAACAAGATCCTCGTTCTTTTTGGAATTATATATCATCTAAAAGAACCAAAAAAATGGGTTGTACAATTAAATCACCAAGTGGTACAATAGCTCCGGATAACCAATGTGCTCAGTTATTTGCGGATTACTTTTATTCCGTGTATAGTTCAATTCCACCAGACCTTGATCCTGAAAAAGCCATAAAAAAAGATAAAGACCAAGGAACTGCTGTATATATAAATTCTATAACGAGCACAGACGTGGAGTCTGCTTTAAAAAATATGAAACCAAAACGTTCTGTGGGACCGGATGGGATACCACCATATATTGTAAAGGATTGTCGCTCGGTACTAATGGAGCCCTTGCATTATATCTATAATCTCTGTTTAACTAGTTGCACTTATCCAGAGGTGTGGAAACTCTCACGAGTAGTGCCAGTTCCAAAGAGTAGTTTTGGGTCGAATGTGAGTGATTATAGACCAATTGCTGTACTGTCTGTATTTGGCAAGGTATTTGAATCAGTGATATATGAACTGATAAGGGTTCAAATTGAAAGTCGACTAACTGATGCTCAACATGGATTTAGAAGAGGTCTGTCTACTAATACAAATTTATTATATTTTTGGACGTATGTCACGAAAGCGGTTGATAATGGTTCACAGGTCGATACTGCCTTTTTTGATTTTCGAAAAGCGTTTGACTTGGTAGACAATGATATTCTTCTCCAGAAGTTTGCGACTGCCGGATTCACTCCCCGATTGCTTAAATTTTTCTCCTGCTACCTCCGTAACCGGAGGCAGTATGTGCAGTATAATGGATTTATCTCGAAACCATATTATACCTTTTCGGGAATTAGCCAAGGATCGAACCTGGGACCATTAGAATTTCTTATTTTTATTAATGACTTACCACGTTCAGTCAATACAGCTAAATGTCTGTTATTTGCAGATGACCTAAAACTATTCTTAGAAATCAAAGAACATAAAGACTTTCAACAACTCCAGACCGACATAAACAATGTTTTAGAGTGGAGCAAAGAAAACAAGCTGATGTTCAATGTAGACAAATGTTCTGTACTGACATTCTCTCGTAAACAGAACCATATTTCCTATAATTACGAACTTGGGGACGTGGGACTCAGGCGCTGTTCAGCTATCAAAGATTTGGGTGTTTTGTTTAGAGGCGACTTGAGGTTCTGCGATCATATCGTGGCTATTTGCAGGAAAGCTTTTCGAATGTTAGGGTTTGTATTGAGGCAGGCTCAACATCTTGATAGTATTGAACCTTTAAAATTGTTATATAACAGCTTAGTTAGGAGCATACTAGAAAGTAACACAATTATTTGGAGTCCACATGAAGTAAAATACAAGCTTATGTTGGAGAAACTCCAAAAAAAATTTTTAAGATGTCTATACTTCCGGGCTTATGGATATTTTGTGGGTTATCCTCATCTTTACCCTAGCTCCTTTTTATTGGGAATGCTAGGATATCACAAACTTGAAAATCGACGTGACATCGCCTTGATGGACTATTTTGTACAGTTGATACGAGGGAAGACCTCGAACCCGTCAGTACTAGAACTGATATCGTTACATGTCCCAAACAACTACGTTCGTGCCCGCCGACGGAAGCTATTTGCGCTGCCGCATTGCAGGCTCATCCTTACGAAGGAGTCTCCCCTGATGCGAGCACTGACCTTGCTCAATGGCTTAATGGAGTGGAATCCAAGTGTTGACATTTTTTGCACATCCCTTGCTGAATTTCGCGAGACGGCAGGAATGTACATTGCAAGCCTATAAACGAATTGGATTTATATCTGTAATGTTTATAGCTTAAGTGTATGTAAATAAATAAATAAATAAATAAATAAATAAATAAATAAATAAATAAATAAATAAATAATTTTATTCATCCGAAAATCGGACGAATAATTAATTTTATTCATCCGGTTAGCGGACGACTAGCAACAGCCAATGCTATATTATAAAATAATATTTAAGAAATATGGACGCTGTGATCCACCCCATTATCTCTAACCTAAAATTCCATCATCAAACTATTCCTATGTCAATAAACGTGGATACCGTAATAAATACCCTTAGAAATCAAAAATAAACGATACTGAAGTCTAATATGAATACATATGAATAACGACATTTTAGGCACCCACATCAGATTTTTTATACAGGTGATTAAAGGATACTGAAATAATATATTTTCTTGAAGTCGCCTATGATCACCCAGGTGATTATGCCTCAGGTGATCAAAGGACACCAATGAGTCGCCTTTGATCACCTAGGTGATATCACCTGGGTGATCAAAGTGGAATACACCGAAATAACTGCAATGAGGATTTGTTATGGCTGGTGGCACGTTGATTTCGTGTGTATTGCTGCCTTATATTAATGGCGAAAAAAACATGCTATTTTTGTCTATATATTAATACGTGAAGCAAGAACTTGTGATCCGTTTTTAAGATACTTGCCGCAGACGGAGGAATATGAAATTACGCTCGGTTATAGTTGATGTAGAGGATTACGCAATTTTTTTCAAATAATGCATAAAACATAGGTTCATAAAATCAACTGAAAACACATTACACACCTTGCATTTGACACAAACACATACATAATAAACGAAATAAAACATTCAATGTCCTATTATGAAAACACATAACGTCAAAAATGTCAGATGTCTTTGTCAAAATACCCGATATAGCCTTTAAATGCAGCTCAGCTAATCAAAATTATTTTTACCTTTAACGGGTGCGTTGAAAATAACTTGAAAATCATTACAATTTATTTGAATTTCAGATATTCGTGCTGCTTTGGACGATATGAAGTTTAGTTTTTTTAATTTAAATTACGGTCGAATTTCGATCGTTGCGACGGGTGACTAAGTAGTTTATTTAGATATGTAATTTACCTGCATTATTCCAAATACGCTGCACTTCCTCCAATAAAACAGGCGTATGACTCAAGATGAATTTCGGATAAAACGAATAACATAAGAATTAGGTCATGAATTGTCATAATCTTACATACGCTTAAAAAATTCAAAGACTTAGGGAAAATAGTATCTCTAAAACATTCCACATGTACGTATACGTACAGTCCGGTTTAATAGGCGATTATTGGTCGAGACCAATAATCGCCTATTAAACCGGATTTATAGATTTTCCTTCTAGTTTTGTTATAGTAAGATGACAAATGAATAATTCTAGCTTTAGAGAATTCTAGGATTCAAAAAGTTATTACTGTGATATTATATAGTTATTAGTGTGATATGTGGGAATAAAGGTGGCCTATTTTATTTCACGAAACGAGAAGTGGATGTTATCCTTATCGTTCGGTTAAAGTATAAAAAAGGTAATCCGAAGAGAAAGATATATATTTAATTCATGTGGCAAACGAGCATGCGGTTCACCTGATGGTGGTCACTGCCGCCCATGGACATCTGTAGCCAACTCTACTTAGATTCGGGACTCCACCTGAACTCTGTGATAGATGCCCTGCCTCTTCCGAGGACTACGATAGTCGCTTCATATTAAATGGATATCCACACACTGACAACTAAATGGGTAAAGTGCATCATACTAGAAATTTGTATGAGGGACTTCCCCAGTCAAACTGGTTCTGCAACCGGTACCTATTCACATAAATGATTTTCATTAGTGATGTGACTGTTACTACTTCGCATTCGCATTCGCGAATGTTCAAATAGTAACGAATGTTTTTAGCTTTTGGTGTAGTCGGCGGATGTGGATTTGGCGACTTTTTTGCAAAGCCCATTTTTTTGGAAATAATCATGGCTTAATGACAAATGTTTCTACAATCATAAAGATTATTTTGATAGGTGACTTTATTTTGTTATTTTATATTTTTTTGATAAATTATTATTATCATTTATAAATTATTTACTTTCTATTAAATTTAATGTTATTGATTAATTAATTAAATTTTATTGGAGATTAGTACTTTCGACATTGAATTTATAGTAATTAATTATGACTATTGATAATAATTTGATAATCTTGACTTTATTTTGAATTTAATTTTGAAATACACTTGCATTGTATTATCAAAACATCCACCTGTAATAATAGACGACCCGCGTGGCGCAGCGGGTACTATACCGGTCTGATACGCAGTGGGTCCCGGGTTCGATTCCCGGCCAGACCTGGTATCGGAATGACGAGTTTAGATTCTGTTCTGTTCTGGGTCTGGGTGTTTGTGTATTCGTCTTTGTGTGTGTCCATGGCACCCACGACACAGGAGAATATCCTGCTGTGGGGCTATGAGTGTAGAAAGCGTTTTAAGTTTTAATTATGTGTATTTTGACAAATAAATATAAGCACTGCAATTCAACATCCGCACCATTAACAACATGCGAATATCCGCGAATGCGAATGCAAATGCGAATATTCGTTCGTCACTAGTCTATACTTTGCTCTTAGTACAAGTTTATTAGGTTTCCTCAAACGATTATTTACCTTTTCGCCCATACATTGCACTTTATGAGTACATTTCAAGTTTTTGTTTTGGGCTATACTTTGCAATGTACTTTTCAGTTGCAAGAAACTTTACTTTTTAGATGCAAAAAAGTGAACAGTGATCATTTGATAAACCTTAATAAATTCGCACTAATAGGACTGTTGTCATGTGAAAATAGGAAAAAAATAATCTATAATTAAATCCTCACTGTGGAGCTGGGGTTATGAAACTGGTCTGACATGCAGTGAGTTCCGGGTTCGATTCCCGGCTAGACATATCTAATGAATTTAGATTCTTGTTCTTGGTCTGAATTCTGGCTCTCAAAGTGTTGTTGTGTATTCGTGTTTGTGTGTATCTGGCACCCACGACACAGGACAAAATTCTACTGTGGGGCTATGAGTGAAAAGCGTTTAAAAATATATTCTTTTGCAGATCCAGCCACGATGTGTTACAAAGGAAAGTGCTTGTATTGCCTGGAAGTGGAGACGGGAGCGCTCATTTTCGCCATTCTCAATGTGGTAAGTTATAATAATAATAATAATAACTTTATTTATATAAATGTGGTTTCCAGTTGATGTTGGTACATTTTAGAAATTTCAGACTCGCATTTGTCACATAGTGGCATACAAAGTATATTATCTTGAATTACATTGATATTTAGATGTTAAGTTATTGACATTTTATATTGTTATTAATTATTGGAATTGTCTTGTTATAAATGAAATTAATGAATAATTGTATAATAATAATTGTATCTAATCTTTTCTAATTAATATAATAATGACTCTGTAATATTAAATACTTATAAATTGCATGCCTTATCAGGTGGAATTTGGTGATTAATTTTACTGTTGACCATCTGTACTTACCCATTTTCAGGCAAGTAATTTTTTTATATAATTAAGATTTCATAAATTCTTCTAGTGTATAAAAGCATTTGTCAATAAGCCACTCATGTAATTTTATTTTGCACATAGGTAGGCTAGTAAGGTCAATCTGTCACACAAAAGGCGAATCAAACAATAGTCGCCTCATATAATAGTGCTGGCAACTACACCGTTGCATCGAAACGCATGGTATCTACTTGGTATGGTTGGAACTAAGACAATCTAGGTACTATGATGATTGTTATTCACCTTGATCATATTCGGCATGTTTGTGTTTTCGTCTTTGTGTGTCCATGGCACCCACGACACAAGAGAAAATACTACTGTCGGGATATGAGTGTAGAAAGCGTTTATAAGTTGTTTTAATACTTAACTGTATGAACATAACTAGTATGTGTATATATATTAATATATAGTATTTACATTTTTTTATTATGTATTTATGTATGTTATATTATAGATATAATTATTATCTATTCATATTTTTCTCTATTATTATTTTTTGAAGTGAAACTTCTTTAGGCGCATGAGGGTAAATTTTTTACAGACGAAACGTCACGCCGGTATGCAACGGAAGTATCGGAAAAGAGAGAGAGAGTGATCGAGACCGATTGAGAGAGAGTAAGACAGGGCGAACGTAGCATGAGCAACTAGCCGTGGAGTGAGAGTAGGGAGCAAGCGAGTGAGAAAGATTGAGAGAAAAAGTGAGACAGAGCGAACGTCGTATCACGCCTTTTTCCCTTCCTCTTAATCTTGGAAATTTAAAGTTTTAGATTTGTATAAATATAAACAAGATTTATAAATTAGTTCGCCAAAGAAGTTTCACTTCTGACATGTGTACTTTGTACGCACGCATGTTTTTTTTTTATACCGCCCTCATTGTGTTATTGTGTTTGTGTTAAAAAAATGAACTCCAAGAATTCTTTTAAAAAAGGTGTGCATAGTCATCTCTTAAATCAAGTGTCAAAATAGTTTATTAATGTAGGTTTTACTTGTTATCTTTTCTATATTTTATTTATTATTACTATTATTTTGTGGTTCAATACTTATACTGTCACTTCTAGTTTCGTTCTTCTCTTATTTAATTTTTCTATTTATCTTTTACTTTATTTTCTTCTTTTTTTTTCTATTTTCTTTCTTTTACTGGTACCGCCTTCGATTTTTCTGCACTTCCCAAAGGTTGGCTGGTAGAGAATGCTTTTTAGCATTAAGCCCGCCTATTGTACTACAATTTTTTATTGGTGCAATAAAGTGTAAATAACTAAATAAATAAATAAATTGTGTTTCGGACATGCTTATATAGCATTAAGTCCATCTTTGTACTACATTTTAGGTACATAAAGAATAAATAAACATGTAACATTTTAAAATTGGTTTTTAATTATTTATTTCACCGGTTGGCAATTTCCGTAGGGCCCGCGGGTGGTTTTAGAACCCTCTTTGGCTGTATTTTCTGAACAGCTGTTTTTATTTTTCGCGCACATTTAATTTATTTTTCTTTAAATTGATATTTTTGTACTATCAATTTTGTTTCGGCGACATATGTATTTCAGTACCAACTTTCGAATGTTCCCCGCCATTCCTTCAGTAAGCTACTATCTGGTCTGTCCTAGATCTGGATCTAGATAGGTCATAAATTATGTGTGGGCTTACTGTCAGATTCGGCCGGTATTTGGTGTGAAATAGTACGCAAATAACTGGTCGAAGTATAACACAAACACAATCTTTCGAATTTAAAATGTAATATAATATATCAATCAATCAATATCTCCACAAACTTATTTTTCCTAGCTTTGTTATTACATGGATTTATTAGTGATCGGCGTGGTGCAGTAATCTTATGGACCTAATCGCAAAACTAGGTTAAACGTACGAACGAGATCCATATGATGCATTTAGAATTCTATTTTGGGTTTCAGCGATTTAGTATCCATGTCACATTTGAATTGACTTTGGCGGAGCAATATTTTTTTAGTCAAATGGCATCAGCAAGCTATAGATGTTTAATCAACTCGAAATACAATTACATCTGTATCAAGTACAGCTTCGGCACACTTTCACATGAGGCGACCATCATAGTCCTCGGGAGTAGCAACGCATCTGTGATTGACTTCAGATGGAACCCACGTTCTGTATGAAGTTGATTACAGATGTTTATGGACGGCAGTGACCACTTACCATCAGGTGGACTGCATGCTCGTTTGCTACTTCAGTCAAATAAAAAAAAAGTAAAAAATTACGGAAATATATTTTTTGAGTGGTAGGAGATTTTCCAGGAGGTACTGTGTTTGTTCTATTTTAGCGCGGGTTTACTTTTAATAATTCATTTCAAGGGGTTTATATTTTGTCACTTTGTTTTTTTTGTCCTCGAAGGGGGAAACCTTCAAAAGGTACCCGACGCTGGAAGGAAGCGACGCAGGGTTATGTGGGATTTTTACCGCACTAAAACCTCCCCTGTGGCCGTCCTCGGCACTAGAAAAAGGACTCCGGGATCTTCAAAGGAACGCTACCAGAATCCTCTGAGCGCGTTGCCCTATTGGGCTCCTCCCAGATGGGTGGCTGGGCCCACCGCTCCGTCTAGTCTTTACGACGGTGTGCGATCACAAATACCACCCTTCCCGGGATCGCCTGGCTGGATTCAAGCTCCCACTCTAGCCGTCCGCAACGTCGGAAGCCCCTTATAGACACCTCTTACGACAGACAGGGGATACCGTAGCCCTATTGTGATCCCGGAACTACAGGGACGAAAATTTTGTCACTTATACCTACTGTGTTTTTTTTTTTTTTATGAAGCCTAAAGGCAATTTATATTAAGAATAAGCTCGACCTAGGCCATCGAGCACTGCTCGAGCTATTTCTGTTTTCATGGAAATGTTGCGTATTATATCCCGTATAAATATCACTTTAATAAAAATCCGGAACATCATGAGAAAAACTATTAAGCGTGTATGTTACATGCTTGATAATTCTTTAATAATTTTCAAAGATGTCCGAAGTCTACCTATGCCTACACGAGAATGATTGAAATGCGTCTGGGAAGGACTCAGTATGCGAGTGCGCTGATGATGTCTATACAGAAAACGTCGTCGTCAACCCATTATTGTCCCCCTGCTGGGCACGGATCTTCTCTCAGAATGAGAGTTTTAGGGCATAGTCCACCGAGCTGGCCAAGTGCGAATTGGTGGACTTAACACCTCCGAGAACTATTTTTATAAAGAACTCTCGGATGTGTAGGTTTACTCACGATGTTTTCCTTCACCGAAAAGCAGGATAATTAATTTCTAATACGCGCATAAATCAGTGCTGCGTGCCTGGGTTTGAACCTCGGACCTCCTGATTGAAAGGGCAACTTTCAACCATTTCAACTTTCAACTTTCACTACTCTAGAAAACGTATTCAAAGAAAATGTTTATCAAATTTCAGATAGTCAATTCATTCGGCACCGTGGGCTCGGTTGCCTTTTTGGTCTACGCCAATGTCATGTATCGAGAGGCTGTGGACAGAGCTAGTCAAGACATGAACGAACAGATGATGGCAGGCGCAATCGTCGCGGGCTTGACGGTCAATGTGCTAATCGCCACCCTGTTTGTGATCTTCTCCATCAACTTCGCTTTCGCCGTTGTCCTCATCGTTGGGCTTTGCAAGGTAAGTTACAAACGTTTGATGCATAAGGATACAGTTATATATTTATTCATTGCACTTCACTATAGTATAAAACAAAGTCGCTTCCTGTTGTGTCCCTATGTATGCTTAGATCTTTAAAAGCTCGACACGGATTTTAATGCAGATTTTTTAATAGATAGTGAGATTCAAAAGGAAGGTTTTTATGTATAAAACATGCATAATGTAGTGGAGGAACACTGATGATTTTAGATTTTTGAGTTTTAGGCGGGACGAAGTTCGCGGGCTCAATTAGTTTATAATATGTCTTCACTCCATTATTGTCCCACTCTCTCGGAATGAGAGAGTTTAGGCCGTAGTCTACCGCGCTAGCCAAGTGCGAATTGGTGGACAGTTTATAATATAACAAATACAATAGGTCAACCATAATGCCTGATGGCATTGTCTATCAGGCGACCTTGGGTGGCTGGAAAATTTTCGGCAGTTAGTGTTGTGTCATGTGTTACAGAAGTAGAATTGGATGGCCAAAGTAAACGACACATTATGTACAACATTGTTATATTCTCACGATTTTACACGTATACAATTTCAGAATACATTCGGACAGAGTAACGTCTTACACTTGTGAATTATTAGAATGATCCATATTACGATAATACCCTCCCTTTTATACTAAAATGGCAGGCGTTAAGGAAACCGTCACAGAGACAAAAACATTACTATTAATCTATTACATTATATAAAATTAATATATATGCATTTATAATATTTATTTATATAACCATTTATTTATGATGCGACTTCTATTGATTTATGATATTTATAATAACATAGCACGTTCAATTTAAATACAATCATTATATAGATTCTTATTGGTGTTTATAACTAATGTAGTCACGAGTTTAACAGTAGTGTCCCCAGGCAAGCTACTTGTTGGTTTGTAACACATGATATGGAAGATGAAAATGAACGAATTAGACATAGGGTAACATAGGTTAATGTACGATTAGTCCTGGTCAATTGTTTTTGCCTGCCACCGCAGATTCGCCGTGACCACGATTTATGTGGGTCAAAATATCGGAAAAAAGAAAAAAACGTATACCTAACGCTTTGTGTTAATTATTATTAATTAAGAAGTGTGTACATGTTTTCTTTTTCTTGTTCAAATTATCATTATTAGTTCGTTAAAAATATGAATAAATAATGAAATAGCTTATTTTAATGAAAAGAAATATGATTCGTTAATTTCCATTTACGCAGCCATTGTTTCTCGTTATCTACTTATATAATAATGCGTGAACCAAATATTTGGTATCCGTTTTAAAGATACTTGCCGCGGACGGAGGAGTATGAAATTACGCACGGTTATAGTGGGTGTAGAGAGGAAGTTCCAAAAGCTAATACTTTTTTTAGATAGTCCATAACACATACATAAAATCAACTAAAGCACATTACACACACTACCGTGCATTTGGCACAAACACGAAACTATTTAATAAACGAAATAAAACATTTAATCTTTTACTATGAAAACGCATATGTCAGATGTCGTTCTCAAAATACCCGCTATTGCTGAATGCAGCTTAAACCCCTTTTTACGTTTAACGGGTGTATTTAAAATAACTTCTCACCAGTGCGCGCTATCTCTTATACATCTATTCTATCTTAGACATATATTGATTGATTTGTTCTCACTCAAACTTTCTTATTCAAATCCTGATGATAACATATTTCCACAAGCCTAAGATTGTATAACAAATATTACTATTAACTCTGTTGTCTTGTATGCTTGAACGCATCACTGTAAAATGACAGTAGTTACTTGATTGATATGTATATGTATGGCATGCAGTGTTTACCTATAAGAGATTGTGCATTAAGTTTTTAATATTGTATATGTTGTGCCAAGTATGTAATGATGTAACTATTGTTGGTAAACCAAATATATAAATATACTTATACCAATATAACTTTAATGTGTTTCTTTTCGTTTCAGCGAAATGCTGCCTACGTGAAGACGTACTTTATCTTCGGGATGGTGAAAGTGGTGATGATGGTGATCGCTGTGATAGTAACGATGGTTATAGGTTTGGGAGCTCCACAACATCTTGTAATCATATTCGCTAATGGTAAGTATCTAGAAATTTTAGACGCATTTCGTTTATAATTTTTTGAAGCATTCCTTGCGTTTCGAAGGGTGTGTGTGGTTGCCGGCACATTTTTATATGAGGCGACCACCATAATCCTCGGGAGTAGCAACGCATCTGTGATTGATTTCAGATAGAACCCATGTTCTGTATGAAATTGATTACAGATGTCCATGGGCGGCAGTGACCACTTACCATTGGTGGACTGAATGCTCGTTTGCTACTTCAGTCAGATATAAAAAAGAAATATTTGTTACATCACTACTGCACTCATACATAAAATTTAATATTTTTTTCTATTTCAGCAGTGCTCATCATGATTTTGGTGATGATCCGCATGACGTACAAGAAGTTCGAGAATGAAGTCGCTTACAAAAGTTTCCCGGAGCCAATTTCTATCGTAGGGAAATTCTAAAGATTAAGAATCTCATTTTGAAATATATTGAAATACAAATAAATTTATATTGTGTTTAGAATGTTTTATTGTAAAGGTCATAAGAGTTTTAGACTAATATTATCGCGGAATTTATACATTTTAAGTAACGGGTACTCATGATATGAGGTTTAAAGGGATTCAGAAACCGCATATCGTGAGTACCCGTTACGTAGTAAAATGTCATAAGTTTATAACACCGTTTGTGAGGAGAGAGAAAAAATAACCCACCAATTATTCAAGTAGGGATTGATAGACTACAAAATAGATTTAGGTAATTAAAAAATCTACTAAATGAACTAAACGTCTATCGCGGAACCTTAAACTGCTTTCCACTTGTGTTTTTTTGCAAAATAACTTATGACCTTTACTCTGAGTTCACACAGCATTATGGGCATTGCAGCAGTACATTTTATGCAGAACAAAACTTATCGGATCGTAGCGCATTCATGCATAGCTTTAACACGTTTGTGTTTCAAAAACGTTCATCGATAAACACGGTCATCGAATAATCATCGGACCTGTTAAGAAAATCGATTAATCATTCGATTTGCAGTGGTGAATTAAATTAAAAGGTAATCTTAATGGACGAGCCACGGCAGAAAACTACGTGCAATTCTTTTGAGAGTCCTGCTGATTAAGCGTTTTAAATGGTATACGACATAAAACGTGGAATGCCTTGTGAACCATAATACATGCAAAGATGTTAATTCTGATTAATTATAATACAACTACAATTCTTTTTATACTATACTAATCTTTATATCTTTTGTTTTATTTTTAGAAATAAGATTTTTCGACGTATTTTCTCACTCGTGTATTAATTCTTTTTGTAATCAAGAATTTAAAAAAATAAACCTGATAATTATATTGATTTATTATTATTAAATGTCCCTATACCCAAATCATATACTTAGAAGTCTTCAGTCTCAAATAAGATGGAGTTTCCATAGACATTATAATCAACTTATCAATGTGCCTTGTCGTAGATAGCA
Source organism: Spicauda simplicius (assembly GCA_949699795.1). Lineage (NCBI taxonomy): Eukaryota > Metazoa > Arthropoda > Insecta > Lepidoptera > Hesperiidae > Spicauda > Spicauda simplicius. The sequence continues at coordinate 15,955,834 of OX453070.1, read as the reverse complement.
GTGGAAAGAGCAGTCCTTGATGTTTAATGGCCACTGTTCCAGTTATCGAATTTCAAATATTTCTACTTGGTTTGAAATCTGGTCCTGAGTTTCAGTTAAAGGGGCAACTAATAATTACGTGAGACATTTAGGGGGATGAGAGATTAAGTTCATCCTTCCATCAACCCTTTGAAGTCCACTGCTAGACGTAGGCCTCCCCTAAATGGCGCCACTCCAACCGGTCCTGTGCCCTCTGAATTCATAGGTTTCCCGCTGTCCTTAAGTACATCGGTCCACCTGGAAGGGTACTGTGCTCCTTTACGAATCTCAATAAATCTCATGTAGGAGTGTCTCGGCTTAATATAACGTATTTTTTATCTGCCTGCGTCGGATGGAGGGTAATGTTTTCAAGCGTATGTATGTATGTTTATTGAATGGCACATGCTACAGCTCATACGGTTAGAAAAAAAGCTAGTGCGCCCTGTTGCCACTCTTCTGTTGATTTATATTTGCTTATGATGAAATAAATAACTTTAAAGTGATTTGTAGGTCACACCGTGTTTTCCCTGTAGTTCCTGGATTAGAATAGGGCTACGGTATCCTCTCCCTGTCGTAAGAGGCGACTAAAAGGGGCTTCCGGGGTTGCAGGCGGTAAGAGTGGGAGCTCGAACCCTCTAGCCAAGCGACCCCTTGTAGGACGACAGGAGGCGCAGTGAGTACCAGTGAAGTCTCCAGTTTTGTTCTGTCCGGCTGTGTACAGGCAGGGGATACCGTAGTCCTATTCAAATCCGGGAACTACAGTGACTAGTAAAGATGCTATGATCTTAATTAAACAAAAACCTGATGTTGACGTAAATGTATAAGTTATTAAAACGATGTATATTTGTGTAGCTTATCGGTTTTGTGGAATTTTCCATACAACAAGAAAAATATATGCAGAATAATCTTGAAGTAATAAATGAATGGATTTTTTTTTTTTATCTGATTGAAGTAGCAAATGAGCATGCAGTCCACCTGATGGTAAGCGGTCACTGCCGCGCATGGACTTCTGTAATCAACTACATACAGAACATGGGTTCCATCTGAAGTCAATCACAGATGCGTTGCTACCGAGGACTATGATGGTCGCCTCATGTGAAAGTATGCCGGCAACCACACCGTTCGATCGAAACGCAAGAAATGTTTCACGCTGGAAATAGGCATGGCGGTGGTACGTCCTCGGTCGAACTACACTGGTTCTACCATTTTTTAAGCTTTCACCCTCATTATCAAAAAAGGCCACAACGTATTATTGACCTGCTTTATTATTTTGCCCTACATACATGTTCTGTCCGTTAGTTTAAATACTTACCTACAAAATTAATCTTTTCAAATATGTATTAAATGTGTTTTGTTTGGAATTTTAAATATATATGGTAATTAGACATTCTATACGAATTCTATTGTTCAATACATTATAGGTAATAAGTACATGTATTGATGTTGTAACTCCATATTTAATTTTTACAAGTGTGTGACAAATTTCTTATGGCTATCGTATTTGCTTCTAATTTGTTTGTTACTTAATTGCCACATGTTTCAACGAATAATATACCTATAGAAGGCCATATTATGAAATGTATAGTAGTGAAAAAATAACATCTTAAAAATGACTAAAGCACGCTTTCTACACTCATAGCTCCATACTAGGATTATCTCCTGTGTCGTGGATACCATGGACACACAAGACGAATACACAAACACCCAGACCCAGAACTTGAATCTAAACTCATCATTCAGGTACCTGTCTGGCCGGGAATCGAACCCGAGACCCATTGCGCGTCAGACCGATATGGTATGGTACCGCCACGCGGGTCGACAAATGTAGTTTAAGCTATTCTAGGATTTTTTCGAGTACCGACCATAGCAATGGACCCACAGAGACGAATACACAGGTGTTTTTGTGTTCATGCAAAAAAATGGATATTAAATCTACATTTATTCTGTTTTTTTTCAAGATTTTATTTATTTTAATTGGAGAAGCAAACGAGCGTGCAGTCCACCTGACGGTATGTGATCACTGCCGCCCATGGACATCTGTAAGTAACTTAATATATCTATCTGAAGTCTATCACAGATGCGATGCTAATCCCGACGACGGGGATGGTCGACTCATATAAAAGTATGCCGGCAACCACACCTTCCATCGAAACGCAAGAAATGCTTCACGCTAGAAATAGGTGTGGCGTGGTACCTACCTCCCCGGTTTATCTGCACTAGTTCTAACACCAGGTAAATGTAAGCAACTTATAGGTACGCTTTATACACTCATAGCCCCACTCTAGGATTTTCCTGTGTCGTGGGTACCATGGACACACACAAGACAAATACACAAACACCCAGACCCAGAACATGAATCTAAAGTCATCATTCAGATACCCGTCTGGCCAGGAATCGAACCCGGGACCCATTGCGCGTCAGACCGGTATGGTTACCGCTCCGCCACGCGGGTCGTTAACAAGTTATTTAGGACCAGAGGAATCAATCTGAAGAGATGCGTTACTACTTTCGAGGACTAAGGTGGTTGCCTCATAAGACCACACCTAAAGGTTGTAGTTTAAAATTTTTTTCCAGTTTAATCATAGGTATGTGGTGTAGCTTTATCACAAAATCGTAATCACAAAATATTTTAATTATATTCTATTTCACTACGCTAACGTATTAGGTTAACCTGTAATGTTAGACGTAAGTTATGAGTAAATAAATAAATAAATAAATAAAAAAATATTCAAATTACAATGTACCTACCTATCAAGTAAGTTAGTAATAACAAAGTAACATTTTTTAACACATTCGCTGCATTACAAGATCTGTCATTTGGCATTTTAATCGCACTAAAGCCCTCATGGTCGCCGGCTTCAGCGCAGCGTGAAGGACTACAGGGAGTTTTTTTTGAAGTGAAACTTCTTTAGGCGCATGAGGGTAAAATTTTTACAGATGAAACGTCACGCCGGTATGCAACGGAAGTGTCGGAAAAGAGAGAGAGAGAGTGATCGAGACCGATTGAGAGAGAGTAAGACAGGGCGAACGTAGCATGAGCAACTAGCCGTGGAGTGAGAGTAGGGAGCAAGCGAGTGAGAAAGATTGAGAGAAAAAGTGAGACAGAGCGAACGTCGTATCACGCCTTTTTCCCTTCCTCTTAATCTTGGAAATTTAAAGTTTTAGATTTGTATAAATATAAACAAGATTTATAAATTAGTTCGCCAAAGAAGTTTCACTTCTGACATGTGTACTTTGTACGCACGCATGTTTTTTTTTATCTGACTGAAGTAGCAAACGAGTACGCAGTCCACCTGATGGTAAGTGGTTACTGCCGCCCATGGACATCTGTAATCAACTACATACAGAACATGGGTTCCATCTGAAGTCAATCACAAATGCGTAGTTACTGAGAACTATGATGGTCGCTTCATGTGAAAGTGTGCCGGCAACCACACCGTTCTATCGAAACACAAGAAATGCTTCACACTAGAAATAGGTGTGCCGGTGGTACTTCCCCGGTCGAACTACACTGGTTCTACCACCTTGTATCTTGGCCTTTCCTATTTATTCATTGCTATCGCTGTTTTGTTTTATTTTCTTAAATAAGTTTATTATTAAATAAGTTTATTAGACGAAATAAGTACTGTGGGGCTATGAGTGTAGAAAGCGTGTTTTTTTTTTTATTATTATTCTACTCTTAAAACTTTTTATTGCACCTCACCTATTTTAATATTATTCTTTTTTTTTACATTATCTCCTCATCATAAGGTTGTCTGGAAGAAATCGCTGTTTAGCGATAAGGCCGCCTTTTGTATCGTTATTTAAATTTGCTACTTTATGTCATTTATTCCTTTTGGGTACAATAAAGAGTATTATTATTATTATTATTATCTCCAACCGAACACAAACTGGAGTTCTCCGAACGCGATGTCTCTAGAAGGTGTTTACGACTACTTGCGACCAGACATGACGCCTTGCTTCCCGGGGTCTTTTTGTGGGACGGTTAGAGCTCCCAGTCATACTCCCCGGCATCCCCAGAAGCACCCATTTTAGTTGCTACTAAAGCAGGAAATACCATATCACTCTTTTGCTCCCGGAACTCTAGGAACAAAAGGTGTGTTATCTACGAAAAGTATTTTGGAATTAAAGACATTGTGTCAATTATTTATAAAAAAAAATGTTTTGTAAGGTATAAAACTGTAGTTCCGGAATCAGAATAGGGCTACGGTATCCCCTGCCTGTCGTGAGAGGCAAGTAAAAGGGGCTTCCGGGGTTGCGGGCGGCTAGAGTGGGAGCCTGAACCGTCAAGCCAGGCGATCCCGGGAAGGACGGACGTACGAGTGGTCGCACACCGTGGTAAAGACTAGACGGAGCGGTGGCCAATCTGAGAGGAGCCCGAGGGGGCAATGCGCTCACAGGACTCCGGCTGCGTTCCTTTGGAGATCCCGGAGTCCTCTTTTGGGAACGGCCACCGGGGGGGTTTTGGTGCCGTAAAAATCCCACATAACCCTGCGTCGCTCCCACGCATCTTCATCTTTCAAATAAAAAAGAACTACATTATAGGTAGAGATGAACTTCCAGAGATCTATGAGTAAAAAGTCTAGGGAGCTCTAATCTAGCTCAGTACCTATGTGTGTACCAAATTTCAGCGAAATTTAAGAGGCAGTTTTTGCGTAACAGAGTTTTATACACACATACGTCATAAAAAACTTTCACAAGTATAATATTAATAAGATTGTAAGAACGGAAATACTGATTACGTGTTTCAAAAGTCGACGATATAAACCTGTTTTGTATCGGATGATTGAAGCATCCTGTTACAATTTATCCGTAAATTTCAGGTTACATTCGTGTACCTAATTTTGGACCTAAATTACATTACAATTGCAAAGACGTTATTAACTCTACACTCAAGTAACACTCAAGTAATGTTAGGTACATTACTTGAGTGTTACATGAGTGTACTAACTTAACCTAACAAGATTAATCCTGAAAATCTAAATACAAAGAGGATGACGTATTTATTTTTCCATATATAGGGTATACCTAGGAAGATGGGAAAAGTAGTTTTTATTTTTATCTCTTTTATATTTATAAGTAACAAAATAAAAATATATATTTCAGTAAATTTAGCCAAATATTCTGATATTTTCTCAACTTAATTTTAGGGTTCCGTACTCAAAGGGTAAAAACGGAACCCTATTACTAAGACGCCTATCCATCTGTCCGTCTGTCTGTCACCAGGCTGTATCTTCTGAACCACGATATCTTGACAGTTGATTTTTTTACAGACAATGTACCTATATCTGTTATCGCTATAACACCAATTACTAAAAAAAGAATATAATAAATATTTAAGGGGGCTCCCATACAACAAGCGTGATTTTGTTTGACGTTTTGATAAATAATGGTACGGAATCCTTCGTGCGCGGGTCCTACTCGCACTACGCCGGTTTATAAGTTATCAAAAGAGCTTTTGGTAACAGCTAAAATAGTTTATAAGAGTGTGTAAATAAATTGCCACTGTAATTACATAAGTACCTTTCACTTTCAGCTTAATCGAAGGCGGAATGATATTTATTGTCGTCCATAGCGGTATTTTTTTATATGAAACATGTTTGATCCGTTTATTATCTCAGAGACGCATACAAGTTAGTAGCTAAAAACTTCTAATAGATCACGATGTTAATTTCAAGCTAAAACAAGGACATCAAAAGGATAATATTTGAAACTTTAAAGGGTTTCACTTGTATACGTCCGTCGTACTGTACATATCCTCAGAACGATTTAATTATAAGTATTCCATAAACATTACGTTTACATTACATTTACGTTTTCGTTCATGAACGATGCGAGTTTATATGAACAAAAACGTAAGCGTTCAATGTAGGTAGATTGCGATGTATGAGAGAAAACTTAAATTATGATGGTCTTAAGGAAACATACGTAATTGTCATAAGAACTGGATGAACAACTTTAAATATAAAAAATCTTGAATATTACCTAGCTTTCAGTTATCTAACGACGAAAATTATTAACGTCATGGTCTTAGTTTTAGTGCGGTTATCGAGTATTAAGTGAAAAGTAGATATAAAGGAGAATGGCGAATTTCAATACATGCTTGGCTCTAATATTTTTTTAAACGTATACTGTTATGACGTGTGTAATTATGTAGATTATCATATTGTAAATTCATTAAAAAGATAATATTTTCTTTAAAACTTAAGGTTTTTTTTTATATAACTTAAGGCATGTTATACTTTGCAAGTCAAATTAATCCCTACTAATATTATAAATGCGAAAGTAACTCTGTCTGTCTGTCTGTCTGTCTGTCTGTCTGTCTGTTACTCTTTCACGGCAAAACTACTGAACCGATTTTTATAAAATTGTGTACACAGATAGTGGTGACCTTGGGATCCATTATAGGCTACTTTTTATTTCAAAAAATGGGTTGAAAATGTTAAAATCGAGCATAAATGTTTGTATGGTAGTTCGTTTTTGACTAAGAGCTGTACTATTATTTACGTCAAGGGGTATCATAGATTTGATTAAAAACTTATGTGAATAATAAAATATTAAAAAATATTGATTTTGAGTCGACAACATATATTCGTAAAACTCGGTATGTCGTGAATTTTGTTATATTCCAATGCAAATGACAATCTCCATATTGGCTTTTGACATAGAGGTGTACTAATAATTCCGTCAAGGGGTATGATAGATTTGATTAAAAACTTATGTGAACAATTAAACATTAAAAAATATTGATTTTGAATCGACAACATATATCCGTAAAATTCGGTATGTCGCGAATTTTGTTAAATTCCAATGCAAATGACAATCGCCATATTGGCCCTTTCGCCTGGACGTCATCGTGAGTTCGTTCAGAAATAATACATATAAATTGGTAACAATTAATTATCATTCAAATAGATGTGATAAATTTGATTTAATTTACCCATAATATGGGTTTATAATATGAAAATGTATTTATAATGCGAAAGATACGATTATAATTACGAGGAATTCCCGATGAGTTAAATATTAGGTATACTTGCGCTATCACTGTTCTGTTGAATTATGTTGAATGAACATTTGATAGATGGCGTTATCTACAATACAACTTCGAAGTAATATCGATAAATTAAATGTTGATGTTGAATTACTAATAATTCCGTCAAGGGCTAAGAAACACTGGTTTGCACACTTGATTATAAAATAAATCCACGATAGCATATTTATATCTCTTAAGGTTAACTCACAATAATTATTTTTATGTTCCATATTTTAACTAAAAATAATACGTTATTTTCGAGTCTGTTGTCTTTTGTTCAGTATTAATCCTTATGTCGTCGTCAACCCATTATTGTCCCACTGCTGGGCACGGGTCTTTTCTCAGAATGAGAGAGTTTTAGGTCATAGTCCACCACGCTGGCTATTTGCGAATTGGTGGACTTCTTGTGGAATCCTTATGTAAATAAATGCATTCGTTAGTTTCGTAATTTTAATAAAGATCAAAATTGTTTTTTACACTGTGTGCATCAAATAAATACGTTTAAAGTCATTAGAGATATCAAATTATATAACTTCCTTCAAAGGGTACGATAATAAAATTCCGTCAAGGGGTAAGATAGACTTGATTGAAAACTTATCTCAATAATAAAACATTAAAAAATATTGATTTTGAGTCGACAACATATATCTGTAAAACTCGGTATATCGCGACTTTTGTTTATCGCCATATTAGCCATTTTGCCCTGATGTCATCCTGATCCTTAGTTCATTATGAAATAATAGATACCTATAAATCGATAACAATTAATTATCATACAAATAAATGTGATATAAATTTGATTTAATTTACCCACAATATAAAATTACGAGGAATTACCGATGAGTTAAATATTAGGTATACTTGCGCCATCTATCCTGATCTATGTTGAACTACTATGTTGAATTACATTGAATGCGATAGGTGGCGTTATTTACAAAACAACTACGAAGTCTGTCGATAAATTAAATGTTGATGTTGAATACTAATAATTGCGTCAAGGGCTACGAAACACTGGATTGCTACCTTAAATATAAAATCAATCCGCGATAGTATATCTCTATAACTTATGGTTAAGTCACAATATTTTTTTTATGTTCCATATTTCAACTAAAAATATTACGTTAATAATTTCGAGTGTGTTTTCTTCTGTTCGGTATTAATCCTTAAATAAATAAATGCATTCGTTAGCTTTTACACTATATGCATCAAATAAATACTTTTAAAGATATTAGAGATTTAAAATAATAAAGATGTGTCTCTCGGCAGGGGTAGGTAACCGTCTCGCTCGCGCATGCTAATACATGCCGGCCGCCGATGCGTGTGCATTATTAGAGTAATCTGACCACTTGATAGTGTCCAGTGTTGAGTAGGACACGAATGTTAGATAAGTTTGTAAGAATAGCGTTTTTTTGTACTAGACCAGTACAAACATTGCACTTCACCCTGCAGCATAACCCTGAAAATTTTTAAACATACTGCGGAAAAGTTAAAATCAATCTTTGTAATCGATGCGTTTTGGTTTAAATGTGGAGCAGGATTTGGTTTACAAGGTGCTTCTTGGTATTGTGTGACCACTAAGATTGTTAATTAATTCAAAGAAAGGCGGTTCACAATCGTCTAATTTTAAAATTCTAATTCTAATTTGTCTAATTTTTTAAATATTTTAACATAACAATTATGATCCTAACCACAAATACATACTTTAAATTCGTTTCTTTACTCTTTGTATGTCCGGGTAATCGCCTGAGCGGCTAAACTCATTTGGATAGGACTTGCACTATAGAAAAGGTTGTGGAATAACATAATTATAGACTACTTTTTATCATATAATTTCAACGGGGTCGAGATTTTTGCGGGAAAAACTTTGCGATACACTCATTTTTACGCGGGCGAAGCCGCGGGTACAGCTAGTTATACATAATTGTTTTGTTCTTTGTAATTATTACTCCGTTGACTTCGTCTGGGAATTAGCTAACATAAAAAAATAAAATATATATATAAAAAGATTAAAACAAAAAAAAAGTTTCAATTTTTTAAGTTCTAATCTTGTTTGAGGTTAGATGTAGAAATAAAAAAAAAGTGAACAATGACAGTAATTGGTAACTGACAGTTGACGCTGACATTTCGTAATTTTCGTAAACATGCGTTTCATTCCACAGAGAAAATGTATTAAAGATTTAAAAATGTGTGCGTGTACTAGCGTACACTCGTAAGAAGTGAAACTTCTTTATGACGTTATTTTTCAAAAAAACCCCCGATAAAGAAGTTTCACTTCAAAAACTGTTAATTTACAACGAAACGTATACCTGACTGCGTTCCCTTTCACATGCAAGTTGTAGAACAAAAAATAAAATGTATTCTTTCATTTTATGCACTACTGCGGGATGTAAAAAATATTCAATTACGGTATAAATATTAACATAATATAAGGTTTTTTTTCACACTGTCTTTGACTATATACGCAACTAAGGCCAAACTCGCCATTCTCCTTTATACTTTTTACTTCACACACTTTTATAAGTGAAGTGAAAAGTTTATACTTATACTTTTCACTTCACAAAAAGTGTGTTTGTTTTTATTTCTGTTTTACATACGTAACCAACCATTTTTTTTCTCGAGGGGAAACGTTCAAAATATACTTACCCGACGCTGTGGGAGCGACGTAGGGTTATGTGGGATTTTTACCGCACCAGAACCCCGCTGGTTGCTGTACTCGACGCTACAAAGAGGACACCGGGATTTCCTAAGGAACGCAACCGGAAACCTCGGAGCGCGTTGGTCCATCGGGCTCCTCCTAGATGGGCGGCTAGGCCCACTTCTCCGTTTAGTCTTTACGACGGTATGCGACCACACATACCTCCGTCCTTACCGGGGTCGCCTGACCGAACGGTTCGAGCTGCCACTCTAGCCGCCCGCAACTCCGGAAGCCCCTTTTAGTCACCTCTTACGACAGGCAGGGGGCGCCGTAGCCCTATGCTAAACCCGGAACTACATAGACGCGCATACATAGGTACGCTACATAGGTTCAGCGCGCTATACGCAACCATCTAGGCGTTTTTCATAAAAAAAAATCGAAAATTCGTGTGCAAGCTTATCCCTACAGTGTAATAACCGCCTGCAGGCGTGACCTCAAGTGTAAAAAATTAACCCATAATCCTATTCCTGTCCCACTGCAGGGCACGGCCTGTCTCGAAATAAGTGAAATCTAGGCCACAGTCCATTGTGTCGTTGTAAGTGCGAAATTGTCTTCAAATCTTGATAAGCTTTGTTTTGTTCACTAATATTTTGGTATATTTCCTTAATAGGTTTCTACTTTAAATATTTTTTGTTGGTAGATATTATGTAATTAATTGTAATTTAGAAATGATGTTTAGTTTAATTAAAAAAATATGACTTGAAATTTCAGAGCTTTAAATTCAGATTATTACAGAAGACAAACGCATATACAGTAGTATTAAAAGATACACTGTTTACATGTATATGTCGTAAATATACAAATGTGAATATATATAGTATACAATACATACATGTACTTTATACATGAGCTAAAGAGTAAGGAATAAAACACGCGAGGCAATTTATGTGTTATGCAACACGGCCTTAATAATTTCAGTCAAATAAAGCTTGCCATCAATGGCAATCAAAAGATCTTAGAATGCTTAATTTACTTCGCTTATATTCGAAACTAGCAGTTCCCGCGGTTTCACTCGCGTTTATAATATATATATAGCCTAAAGCCTTCCTCGATAAATGGTCTATTCAACATAAAAATAACTTTTCAATTCGAACCAGTAGTTGCTGAGATTAGCGCGTTCAAACAAACAAACAAACTTTTCAGCTTTATAATATTAGCATAGATAATTAAATTAGCGGATTCCTGGTCAAATAGGTAGGAGATAATGATGGTACATATTTTGAATACGTAACGGGTACTCACGATATGCTTTATATCGTGAGTACTATATATATATTGTGAGTGCTATATATATTTTTCAGTTGTTCCAGAATTCATTTTGCCGATATTTCGATGATGAATGATTACACGTATTTGCATTGTACAGGCTAATGACATTTCTTGTTGACAATGATTGGGACAAAAGTCCTAGACGGAGTTATTTTTAGATGAACTGCTATCATCCATCCATCCATTAACCTTTGAAAGTCCACTGCTGGACATAGGCCTCCCCTAATCTGAGCCACTTCAACCGGTCCTGAGCCGGACGTGGTCCCTTACTGAGAGCCTCGTGCGTAAGCTCAAAGTCGCTCAGCGAGCTATGGAAAGAGCTATGCTTGGTATTTCGCTGCACGACAGAATTCGTAACGATGAAATCCGTAGGAGAACTAAAGTTACCGACATAGCTCTCAAAATTAGTAAGCTGAAGTGGCAATAGGTAGGCCATATCATTCATAGGACAGACAACCGATGGGGTAGAGAGTCCTCGAAGGGAGACCACGTCTGGGCAAAAGGAGAGCAGGCCACCCACCGACCAGGTGGACTGATAACATGAAGAAGACGGCGGGTAACCGTTGGATTCAGAATTGCTATACCTGAGGAAAAAAGCTACGATAGATACCTCGCAAAATTTCTGCTAAACACTTCAAATCAGCTGCCTTTTGTTTTCACGAACTCCACATTTTTTTTAAGTTCGAACAATAAATTAATAAATCAAATTGCGTGTTACTTTTTTCATATTTTTTATTATAAAAGCGAAACGAAACTTTAGTTTAACCATTGTAAAGCTTAAACTATTTAAGCTAGGACCATTATTTATTGAATATTATTATGATTTGAATAAAATATTCATTTTATGATGTCGATAAATATTGTGTGATAATCTTGTTTTATTGTTATTATGATTCTGAAAATTGTTAATTTTGAGTTAATTTTTAAAACCAACATTCAGAAAAGTCTACCAACATCGACACTTCACCGTTTGTGCTACAATCCACGGTCCATCCATCCCTCCGTTCTAGACACATTCATATAAATTGATATAGTCGTAGCGAGGATGGTTAGAAGTTCTACATATCATAACGTATTTTGTTGCAATGCTCCACTCTCAAATTGTCAAGGTCAAGCAATTTTCTCGTCTTAAATTGCTTTTATTTTCAGAAAACTTGAAGCAGGAAGTTTAGTCGTTGTATAAAATACCTATTTAATATTTCGTTCATGAATGGTCGGCTGTTTGCTAAAATACCGCAATGATAACATGTCTTTAAGTTCAGTCTTCCAGTCAAAGCCGTGATATCTTTGGACCATGTCTTGTATCGAGTTTACGGTGAACGGAGAAAAATGTTCAGGTATGATATTTCACGAAAATATCGCTTACTTAGTTCGTAAGATAGAAAATGATTTTAGTATTTTTAATAAAGCTCCCTATGAACGACGTCTAAATTTGTTTCGACCTTATTATATGATGCAAGTATATTTTTATAGGATTTCTTTTGGATAACGTAGTAAAAAAACCATTACAAATTAAATTTAAACTTTTTTTCATTTTATAATAATATTTCATGAATATTATTTGAAGATAAGAATGTTAATGTTACTTTAGCGATAGGTATTTGAACTTTTAAAGAGGTAGGTAACACAGCCAGCATTCTGGGGACACTCCCAAGAGGCATTGAATTTCTTTAAAAAATAATGGTTTATTATTCGTATATTTATATTGTTAAAACATGAAATACGGTTATTTGAATTTATATTCATTCAATTATTTTGAAGATAAAATGTTAATGTTAAATGAAGAAATATTTATATGCAAATAATAATGAATTATTGACGTTTATAGAAAAAAATCAATAGTAGAATGAATTACACGAAATATAATAAAATTATAGAAATTAGAAATAATTAGACAAATTTATTATTTTATATAAAATTTTTAAATTAAATTTAAAGAGATATTTAATAGGAACTAATAGAATGTATTTTTAAGTGTTAAGTTATGAAATATGTATTATCAATAATTAATCAGTAAAATTGATCGCATTATGTAGATCGCCGGCGTACTCTCAATTAGCATAAGTGTTTCTATCGTATGTATAGCAATAGTATGTAGGTACTATGTAGGTACTACACTTGTGCTCTTGTAGTTTTGTGGTGTGTGCTTGTTTACATATATTCCCCGGGGGTGGGTGCATTTGGTAGTAGAATCATATGCCTAAAACCACAAAGTAACTCCTGGAACAGAGTGACTTTAAATGGACTGTTCGCGTCTTGAACCATCTCGCGCATACCATTGGTAGTTTCAGATTAGCATCTTTTTATATTTCTCAAACTGTAGATGGGTGGAAAAAGGCTTTCGATCGACGAGGAAGTGAAAGGGGAGGTAGAAAAAGTGGTCGGGTCGTCGGGAATGTGTTTTTGTAACAGGCATCTATAAAATAATATTGCGGTCGAGCATTCGCGTAGAGTTGGGGTGATTCAGTCGACCAAGGAACATTGTTAAATTATTAAAAAAAAACAACTGCTGAAAAACGAATCATCACTTTTTGGGTTTTTGTAATAATTTATTTAATTTACCGCATTTTTTTTCGATTTTGCGTCAAAATACTTATAAAAGTGTTAAAATATAAAAGCGTTTTTTCCTACTTTTATTCTCTGATTGCACGCGCCATATTTAAAGAGTTGTTTCTAATGATATGTCATAATATATGTTACGATTCGTCGAGCCGTTTGGCAACAGTAGAAATATTGGGAACAGTATGGAAACTACCTACAAGCGTTCGAAAACGGCACACTAACTCAAGCACACGCATTGACGAGGCCACTAAGGGGTTTTCGCGGTGCTTCAGTAGCGAGTGTCGCGTCAAGACGACTGCTCACGTAGCTATTTGTTTCCGCGATCTTTTTAACGCCACTAGTGTATTGCGTGGTATACGGCGGTTTGAATTTTGTACACTATAAAATTTAATAATAGAGAACTCCGAATGTGTCGTCGCAAAAAAATGTATTTTTCTGTGGATAATTTGTAATTTATGAAGAATTTTTATGTAATGGTTTTTTTGTTAATTACTAAACATCTACAAGTTGTCGTCAACCCATTATTGTCCAACTGCTGGGCACGTGGCTTCTCTCGGAATGAGGGAGTTATAGGCCATAGTCCACCGTGCTGGCCAAGTGCGAATTGATGGACACATCTACAAGTATCAGTATTAATCTGTTTTCCGTATTTCACTTAACTAAGTTCAAACTAAGTATAATAATAATTATCGTAAACTTAGTAGATATTACAATTCGATTGATTGACTACATGAAAATAAATGCTAAAATAAGTACCTATTAATAACAATATTACGAAATTAAAATATATAGAGAGAGACAACCCTATTGCTTCAAAGGACTGTAGGTAATTATTTCAAAAATAAGGCTTAGTTTCCATACTGTTCCATATTTCTACTGTGGCTGTAGCGCGTGCCAAATAAATGGACATACATACATACGTTCGAAAAACATTATCCACCTTACGCAGTCGGATAAAATAGATTACTTATTATGTTCTAATGTAACCAAGTATGTTTTTGGACAAATAAAAATGGTTGTGAGGTTCAAAATTTAGTACAGATACTTTCTGGACATGTCTCGTATAAATATTATATTTATTAAAATTTGTTATAGATATTCATTGGCAGCAATAGATAGGCTGTATGCCTATTTTTTACGTCTAATAAGGAAAAAATAAATAGAATTATAATCTAATAGCCACCGTAAATATATAATGTATTAACTTAGGTAAATAAATAGTGCTTAGTAATTTATTTTAATATTTATTGCAGTCCTAGGATAAATTGGAAACATGAGCAAAACAATGATTAAACAGGTTTTTATTAGCACGTTATAAATTCTAATATATTCCATTTATGTCGCACATTATTCGTTTTTTATCAAATTTCGTTGTCGATCGAGCCGTAGAGAGTCGTTTAAGAATATGTAGGATTTAAATTTTCGGTGTATTTTGCATAACTATTATTCTTTGGATTTCAAGATTCCAAATACCACAAATCGATATTTTGGTATTTCTTCAGTATTCTACATGAAAATATGTCTATTTACTGGACTATGTCACGCGCTACGTTTTTTTTTTTAAAGTGGGTAATCCTCATGGATACTCAGCCACCCGGGGCGGCAGCTGGGTTATGCCGGACCCTTACCGGCTAAACCCCCACTGTGTTTTCTCCTCACACCGTACGGCGGGAACACGGGTAAGCTTTCGCAGTCATCCGCGAACCCGCCGGTGCCTGGCCGCTCCCGCAGCCCCTCCCCGCGTGGAGCATAAAGCTCCCCTCCAGGCGCGCCAGAAAACACAAAGGCGCGCCTTACCTCCAAGGCCCCATCCGCAGGGCGACGGTCCAACCCCGAGACCGCCACCCAGGGGCCGTAGGCATGGCAAGCCGACACCCGCAAGGCATCCCTACAGGCATCGACCCCCCACACCCAGCGGCGGATCCGTTCTTTGGTTCCGCCGCAAACCACCAAACGGCCGCAGAGGATAGGGAGGTCGGCAACGACACACCGCATCTCCTTTTCCGCTGCGCCCCCACCGCCAACGCATCTGACGGTGCGCCCCCGTTCGGTCGCGGGAGATAGGGTGCACGGCAACGACACACCGAGACACCAGGCCAGAAAACACCGACCTCCACAGCCCCCTCGGATGCGTCCAGAGCGGGCCCTCAGCCAAGCCCGCTCGGAGCGTCCCCTCCCTGGGATCCCTCTTGGCTTCACCGCGGCGCCCCCAGCCACGGTTACTGAGCCCCCTCACCACGACAAGGTGGAGATCCCTTTGAGGGGGATGTCACGCGCTACTGCCCGAACTTTTTTAAAAACAAAATACTCGACTGCATATCTTTCTTATTCTAGCTGCCGAGTTTTTTGTTTTCATATTATTTTTTAGTTTATATTTTTATTATTTTTTTACTTATCTTATACAGATTTAAATATTTAATACAATAATTCGAGGCCACAAAACATTCGATTAAAGCGCCTATGTGCCTCTGCTAACCCCGATAGTTAAAAAGACGCATTTGATATGTTTTCGAAATTTAAGCTAGGTACATAATACATAATACATAATTAATATTGATTTATACAAAGAAGATGTATGTGCCAATATTTATTTCATATACTTGTATCTTACTATACTTCATTGCAAGTTTAACATAACTTTTAATATAATTTATGATGAATATTAATATTAATTCATTTAACAAATGTTCCTTTGCTTTTTTTTTACAAAATTTACAGTTTCCATCTGAAGTCTATCATGGACGCGTTGCCACTCCCGAGGATTAAGATAATAAGATCATATATGTCGGCGCGACACCGCGTATTTATGAAAAACACGTCGCCGAAAATAATTATTTTTAGTTAGTTTAAAGACCGAAAATTGTTTGTTTATTAAATTAGCAATATTTAGTGATTTTAAGAATTGTAATTTAGTTTACCCTCCATAAATTTGTTATTGTCACCTCACCAAACATTATTATGTATAAAAAAGCGAGCGCCTGTCGGTACAAAATGATTCTTGTTTAACCGTTGAAGCGATCGGACCTCCTCAATTGTGAATAAATCGAAGAAGTTTATTCCCGTGTTTTACTTGAAATCTTCAAGAATGGACATTACCGAAGAGCCCGAGCCTACCTAACGTCACATATCACCCATTCACTTCGTTATATATAATTGAGCCAGCAACCACACCCTTTCTACCTCGTGGTGGTGGTACCTCCTGATCAAACAGTATACATTCTTCCACTTTAAATTTTCACCGTATGCAGTATGCCGCTAGATGTCAAGAGCTAAGATAGTTTCATGCGTACAAATCAAAACACGTTATTGTGATGGTCTAGACACGGTCTAGTAACAATTACCGTTTGTGAGTACCCGATGTATGTAACAACACAAATTAGCCGTTGCAATTTTATAGCATTTCCTCAACGAAATTACAGACATCAAACAGCTAAAGAAATTATCACAAATTGTACAACTTAATTGATAACATTTTGAAGTTCATTCGCGCGAAATATCGGTAATTACTTAAATACCGTTACTTGAATGCCGTACTTTTTGCTTAAAATACCCGTTTATCAGTTTTGCCGAAAACTTGTATTCATGCTCTAATAAATAATATCATTACGTACTTACATTCAATAATGTAATTAGGTAACGGCCAGTAACATATAGTAACCATCTGCAATAGCTAAGAAGTGTTTATTTAAAGTGTGAATGGAATAACATGGTACCTACATGAAACAAATAAGGTGGACTTTACTTTAGATAATAACCTAAAGATCGTAACATAACTAATTCTGTATTATAACAGCAGTTTGAGAGCTGATGTGTTTTGGTTAAGAAGAGTAAGAAACATGTAGTCGACACTATAATTCAGGCGTCAGAGCTATTAATGCATTTCTGATCTGTCTGGTGTCTCTTTCATTCATCCATCTATGAGCATATTGAGGTCTATTGCTGGACAAAGGCTCTACTAATACCAAAAGACCGTGACAGGCATGCGTGTTGGTGCAGTGGATGCAGTGGATGTTGATGTTAGAAAGGAAGATACTGCTGTTCATCCCTCCGATTTTGTCCCTTAGTTACCTCCTACGTCATTTACGAAAAGAGGGAGGCAGGGAGTGTTATTCAAGAATGACATCATGGCACTAGTGTTGATCACATATGTCTTTATACGGTAGTAGTGCTAACCATAGATAGCATGCTTATTAGCTACCTTTATGTGGTAAATTAGCTATTGTACCTATACCTGGTTTAATTAACTTTTTTGACCTATTGTTGTCTTCTTAGTGGACACATACATTCCACGGGATACGACCCTGAACGCGTACTTGCGGTACCACCTGGGTCTTCCTGGCACCAAAGCAATGTGTCACCAGGGCGCGTGCGGTTCCTGCATCGTTTCAGTTCGGGCTTACAACCACACAGACGCCACCCTTGAGACATTCTCCGTCAATTCCGTAAGTCAGGATATTCCCTTAAGTCTTTAAAAAAAAATCTGTAAAATCGGGGTTCAAGCAATAATTCAGTTAATCACAACAGAACCTAGGCCATTTCTTGACTCACATCTGTAGATCGATCCTAATTATTGTTCTTTCCCTTTCACTGATATGTTTTTTTTTCTTTAAAACTTTAGATCTCTATACCTATAGATAAAGAGGTTGCCCAAAATCACACCCTGTACTAAAGCAGTAGGGTGTTGTAAAAACACCTGTAAGCAATGCTTTAACAACGCTTTTAAGCAATGTCATCATAACAGCACCATCATGAACGACCTATTATCGTCTTTCTTCTGGGACAATCTAAATATTCTTAAAAAGAAAATAATTAGGTCATAGTCAACCTTAAATGCTGAGTAATGTATCAGCATTGGCCAGTAAGGTGAACTATCATTCTAATATGCAGATTATTTGCTCAAAATGTATAACTGTCCGACGCTGAAATGCAAAAAAACAGTGGGTTGGCTATCATTGCTCTGATATTAGTGGAATTACCTGTCTTATCTTTGTTTGTCGTCTTAACATGCTTACATATTCTCCTTTCAGTGTCTAGTCCTGGTGTTTTGCTGCCATGGATGGGATATTACCACTATCGAGGGCATTGGTAATAAGACAGTGGGATACCATGCTATACAAAAACGCACGGCATTGTTCAATGCCACTCAATGTGGATACTGTACTGTGGGTTGGGAAATGCAGCTATACAGGTCAGAGTTGAATAAAATATGTTACAAAAATATTTTTTTAAAGTTTTATATTTAAGTATTCCCATATTAATTTATACATTAATTCTAGTCAGAGGCATGTAATTGTTATAAATGATGTAATTGTAAGTGTTATAAACATGTAATTTGTCATAAACTGATGCTGATACATTAAAACTACTAAGAATTCTAGTTTTCTTATTGCCGAAGTTCTTATTTTTCCTTTATGTCCATCAAGTCATGATTATTTGTTTTAAGCTATGTGACAATTTCTAGGTCTTCTAACTTAACGAATATTGAAATCGGTAAATACGTTTGTCCTTTCCAATTTCTTACAGTTTATTAGACAAAAAATTAACCATGGCAGAGCTGGAAGATTCATTCGGTAGTAATACTTGTCGTTGTACCGGATACAGGCCAATTATGGACACTGTCAAATCATTCGCTTCAGATGCTAGCCCTGAACTTTGTGCAAAGATCGGAGATATAGAAGACTTAAAAATATGCAAAAAGACCAACAAGATTTGTGAGAGAACGTGTTCAACTAGCAGCGATGATAGTGACTGGAGCGTTATTAATGAATGCAATTCCTCTAATGGCGATGATATCATTTACTTGAATTTCGGAGTAAATAAATACTTCAAAGTCTTCAACAAACAACAGATCTTTCAAATTTTCTCTAGGCACGGAATTAATTCGTATATGCTGGTCGATGGAAATACTGCCAGAGGTTAATTTGCCATTTCTTTTGTTACTTTTTTTTTTTTTTTATTACTTGTTGACATTTTAACAACTATCTACACATGCTAAGTTTTATTTCGAAGTGTGTATTACGAGAATTCAAAAAATGTTATTTTTTCTTAGAAAAGTCATGCGATTTTAGAAATTTAGAAATCAATCGCATGAGAGAGTTAAAGATAACCATAATTTATTAAGTTGATTTGTGACAATTCAAAATCATTCGAATAGCAATTTCTATTATTCACTTATTAGTTCAAAGGTTTGTGCAACAATAATTTTATATTTTTGGTCAGGTGTGCTCGGCATATACGATCTTCCAACCATATTGATTGACATCCGCGATGTCGGATCTTTGAAGCAGTACGAATTTGACCAGAACCTGGTCCTGGGCGCAAACATAACGCTACAAGACTGCATCACACTGTTCAATCAGATTCCGAAGACACGCAGTGAATTTGCGTACCTGAAACAGTTTGCTAAACATCTGTTGCTAGTTGCACAAATTCCAGTAAGAAAGGTATGTTCGATTTATCATTATTTAAAAGTAATCATGCATTTAGAAGTATAAATAGAAGTACTATATAGAAATAAGGAGTACGCTGAGAGAAAGAGGGATGATGGTAGGCTACACCATACACCTTGGCTGTGTGAATGGACACTAACGACGGTTGATAAGTAGATTCCTATTGACGCAGATCAAGTGTCTTATTCATTTGGTTCACAAGAATAAACGAAGTGCATAGAAGTAGGAAGTACTAGGCCGACACCACACGCCATGTTCTATATACCTAATACAGTATTAATGGGTTATCTGGACTCTTTATTTAACCATACACAATACATCCGTTATGTGCAGTCATGAGTTCAATGAATTGGCCGTATGAGAATAAATAGAAGTAGAAAGAAGTACTTGCTTTTAACGAATTGATCGTACGTATGCTCGTGAAAACCCCATTTTAAACAAGAAAGTAATATGTCTAATAGGCGAACACTCACCCACCACCTTCCCATGGCCCTATCAACCCTCCGGTTATACGGGCCGAAACATGGGAGAACACGCCGGTACTCCGCACTGTTCCCAGCGTGCTTCTTGATCTCCCTACAAAGCTCATAACGAGCCGTTCATTCTGAGCTGGTCCCTGCGCCGCTCACCCGTCTTGGGATGGACGCCACTCCACAGCCTCGGACGCTGGCCTCACGAGCCCAGCCTCATTGTTGCTGTTCTCATTCCCTTCCCTGCCTATCGGTATGCCATCTCCGGGCGAAAGTGCACAGTCTGCGGAAGTTAGCCTTGGAAGAGACGAGATCGTCGTAGTAGACCGGTCCCGCCTCGCGATAATAGGCGAACAGTGTAAATAAAGTTACAATCCTTCAGTCCACAAGGACTAAAGGACTGGCTGTAAGGACATACATACGAAATACTCGATGTGCTTCGAGATCGGAACGGATATTTTTTCATGCGTCTTCATATAAAACCTAAGGTGATTTATTACGCATAAAAATCCTGCGTTTGCTATCTATATATATACGCTTTATTTTGATATTTTTTAAATAAGTAGTTATCGTATCACTAACTACTTGCTTGTTTTGTTTTGAGATAAATTTGAAACGATAAATTAAACCTTTGGCTTGCAGGAACTATCAGTTGCTGATTATTGTGCATATTTTTTGCTTGTTCTATATAATTTTCGATAACACTGATAAGCTGTACAAATATTGTTATTAACATAAGTTTCCTGTCCAAACCAGGACTGTTTTTAATTAATATCAATATAATTTCCAATTATAGCATCTTTCTTTACTAATATTATAAAGGTGAAAGTTCCTGAGGATGGCTCTTTGTTATACATATCATATTTGTTATACAAGCAAAAACTACTGATTGGATTATATATATTAAATTGGGCACTCTGATGGTTCGTGGTCTGGATACTAAAACATAGGATACTTTTTATCGTGATATAGTTAAAAAATCTTTACGTAATTCGAAACGGCTTCTTCTTCTTTTGTTCTCGAGGGGAAAACCTTTAAAAGAACCTGACGCCGAGAGAGTGACACAGAGTTATGAGCGATTTTTACCGTACTAAAACTCCCCTCGGTGGCAGTCGTCAGCGCTACAAAGAGGACTCGGGGTTCTCCAAAGGAACGCAACCGGAGTCCTCTGAATGCGTTGCCCCATCGAGCTCCTCCCGGATGAGCGGCTGGACCTACCGCTCCGTCTGGTCTTTACGACAGTATGTGGCCATATATACCGCAGTCCTTTCCGGGGTTGCCTGGCCGAACGGTTAGAGCTCTCACTCTAATCGCCTGCAAACCTGGAAGTCCCTTTTAATCGCCTCTTAGGACAGGGAGGTGGTACCGTAGCCCAATTCTGATCCCGGATCCACGAAAGGCTTTACTTAGGAGGCCACAACAAATTCGCTGGACGCTGCATTAAGAGTCTTAAACAATATTTCTACTTGGATTGAAGAAATCACAACTCAAAAACGCAAATTTCATTAGAGAGCCAGGCTAAAATCAGACGATGCTTGTTGTGTAATGCTTAATGTAATGAATAAAGTTTAATAAAATATAATAAAGTTTAATAAAATATATGAATATAATAAAATAAATTAAATGGCCACTAACTACGATGTAACTAGAGAACCAAGTTTTAATTATGTGCATTCATGCCACGCAGCGATATATTTCCGATCACCGAACGCCAACAAAATTCGCTGCACATTATATAAAACTATATTATTAGCAGCGAAAGTTGTTTTCTGAAACACGCTCAAGGTAAACGCTTGCAGCGCTAAACGGATGTTTCGTGGCCAAACGCGTCGTAACTCGAGCACTGTCTGCATTTAAATATCATAATTTTAAAATCATAATTAGCTTACTTCTTGTCCTTGAACGTTTTATGTATACAACCTACATTGCTTAAGTACACGTAATAGAACTATTATATATATATTATATATATGCAGCTTATTATGTTGGTAATTATTATTAATAATGTGTTGTTAGTAGTTATTGATAAATAATACAGTTCAACAAATTGGTAGAATAATAACATCAACATTTACGGTGTATTTATTGCATTGTTAGAGGGTTTTACAAAACAATTAATTTGAACAATATTTTTTGTGTTTTTAGTATATAAATTTGCAGTATGCATTTAAATGAGTGGTCACTACATGACTTGTTTGGCCGCTCGCAATAATACAAGGTCAGTCGGTCTGACAGAGACGTGTAAGGATACTTTTAGTCGACCTTTACAACAAAATATAACCTTGAATAAAAGAAATACAATAATAATATCCAAGACTGGAATTTGAAAGAAAGACGCAAATGCATTTGCAGATATAGACATAGATTTATTTAGGTAGGTACCTACTGATTAAAAAGGTATATATAGTGACTGAATTAAGACAGGAATCCTGCAAAAGTAACCGCAGTATTTTGCACCCGATGATGTTTCCTACCTCTATTCTAGTTGCTGTAATAGGCAGCACAGAATGGAAAATGTTAAAACATCTATTGATATTTTTAAAATAAAAAAAAATTCGTGCGGCACTCGGGGTCTGCCGCGGTAAAGCTATTGCATAATATTTTTTATAAACGTATGCAATTATGTATTATTATATTATTATTTATTTATGTACTATTTTTTCTTTAAAATTAATTCAAGTTTTTTTTTTTTATATTAATATACTTTCTCACAAACAGCTGCTCGTCTCGATCCGTTTGAGCTTCGTACTGTCATACCATATATATAATTATATATACATACACGTTAAGCGAACGCTCGGCCTCGCCACATGATAGGCGGAGTGAGGGGGTGTTAGGTTTTTTTCGTTACGGAATTTGTTGATTCGGTCGCCGCTATCAAAGCCCGCGATAAACCTATGCAATAGCTTAAAATACCTATAGGTATGTCTTTATCTTAAAAAATAACATAATTTATTTGATTAAAAAAATGTGACAAGGCGACACAATTAGATAACAGCTCCTTAAATTAAAAATAAAATTAAGTATTGATTGATATAAAAAGAAGTTGGTACTAATGCAAAATAAATTAAGGTATGTTGTCAAAGTATAAAGTACTTGCAATACCTACTTGTATTCGAATGTAGTTTTTCGCGAATAAGAAGTGTTTCGAAATATTATAACCGGTTTAAACTGGATTTCAGAGTTGTGGTTTTTATAAATATACATAAATACACAGATATATACATAAAATACATGGCCATTTTAGGTTTGAAGAATTTTATTCTCATACAAAACAGTTTCATTTACAATGAGATACAAAAGAAAAAAAGGTTACAAAAAAGCTTCTGCCTCTGGATAAGTAAATATTAGCAATGTCTATGTAGTAAGTTAACTTAGGATACATTACTTTATATTTTTCTAGACAATACAAATTTTAAAGGCTTCAAGGACGAAACGACAAACCCGGGTAGCATACAGAGATCATCTCGCATTCGACGACAAAAAATCTCCTTACCATCTCATTATTGAGTTACAAAGTCCCTTCATTACCGTTTTCACGAGGTGGATGTAACGTGTTTTTAATACTGTCGCTATTATGGGAGGCCAACTATGTTTATTACTGACATATTTTCCCATTGTTTCAAAGCAATCGAGATACACGGCTGTGATGATTGATGATTACGATGTGTGGCCTATGTACTTTATAAAGCACGCACAATTGTACATCTCATTTATAGTGCCCAGTGGACAAAAAACATATAGATACTGGCTGTGTTGAAGAAGTTTATGAAAATAATATTTTAAAATCTCATACGAACGCATAATCTGATTTACTTTACAATTAATTTACGACAACCCGCGTGGCGGAGCAGTTACCATACCGGTCTGACGTGCAATGGGTCCCGGGTTCGATTCCCGGCCAGACAGGTATCTGAATGATGAGTTTAGATTCATGTTCTGGGTCTGGGTGTTTGTGTATTCGTTTTGCGTGTGTCCATGGTGCCCATGACACAGGAGAAAATTCTAGTGTGGGGCTATGAGTGTAGAAAGCGTAATTAATAACCGACACCGAAAAAAGATAATATAATCAAGCATCTTGAAGCAATAATCTAGTCATAGCAAACTCATTTGCAAGTGCTTTATCATAGCGTAATTATTAATAAAGTATGATAATGATGTTTTATTTTTGGTCTGAGAATAAACACTTTGTATTTTTTTTTCAGAACGGGTCGCTGGCTGGCAACCTAATGTTGAAACACCGAAAACCAGATTTCCAATCGGATCTATTCGTACTGTTCGCTACTGTGGGCGCTACAATGATAATAGGTATAACTAGCTGTCCCGACAAACGTTGTTTTGCCATATAAAAAAATGTTAAGGGTGGACAACCCTTAAGGGGTATGAAAAATAGATGTTGGCCGATTCTCAGACCTACTGAATAAGCATATAAAATTTGGTAAAAATCGGTCAAGCCGTTTCGGAGGAGTTTGGCAACAAAAACTGTGACACGAGAATTTTATATATTAGATTATTTTTAATAAAAACAAAAAAGTTTTATCTTTTATCTTAAAGCCCACTATGGTAAAAACATTAACAATTATTCCACTTACAAAATTTATGTCATTCTGTTAATTGTTATCTATATTATATTAACTGTCTAAACCACCACCAATTCGCACTTGGTGTCCACCAATTAGCAGTTGGCCAGTGCGGTGGACTATGACCTAATACTCTCTCATTCTGAGAGAAGACCCGTGCCCAGCAGTGGGACACTAATTGGTTGACGAGAACTGTCTAAAAACAATTATAAAAAAAGAAAACTGTCAATGCTGCTCTGCATAGCTGAAAGGGCATAACGCGAAGGAAAATTGAAATAAAAAATGTTTTATTGTATCAAACAAGAAATCATTCAGAGTTCTTATTTTTTTGTTTCCTTTAATCTAATGAGTATTATTGATGATGTACGTAATTGAAAACGTGAAACTAGTTGCAATTAATAGAGAGAATTAACACTTTTTTTATCTAAATGAAGTAGCAAACGAGCATGCAGTCCACCTGAGTAAGTGGTCACTGCCGCCCATGGAGGTCTATAATCAACTTCATATGAACATGGGTTCCCTCTGAAGTCAATCACAGATGCGTTGCTACTCCCGAGGACTACGATGGTCGCCTCGTGTGAAAGTAACTTAACAGTTAGTTTAAAATTGTAATGTACATACTTACACAGAGGTTTTAGTATATCTCGTCTAGCTACGCTCATGTACTTATGTACAACTTAGATGTTAAAAAATGGTAACATATGCTTTTCTAGGTATCGGGGGGAAAATGTATAATCCTATGTTTGTAACTGTTACAGAGGACATGCAGGGCAAAAAAACATACTTGACAATGCCAGAGTTTCTCAAACACGACATGCTTGGCGTCTTGATAGTGAGCTTCCAACTACCCCCGTTTGGACCCACTTATGTTTTTAGGAGTTACAAGGTATGCACAAAATATGATTGAGTTTGATATGTATGGATATAAGTACCGCATGATTGTCCATATTTGCAAAGAAATATAGTTCAGATTAAAAATTGAATAAAATGTTGTTTTAGAATTTTTATTTTTGTGTTTGATCACACAAAACTACTCAATTTTAATTAAGAGATTAATTTTTTTCATAGTCTGTACATTAAGATAACATTTTGATTTTATTTTATTTACATTCATGCACCAAGTCAAAATTTATCATGTTATTTTTTGTTGTAACGCAGAAAAACCGCGGGAAGTAAAAAATAAACAACGAATAATAGCAGTGCCTAAAGTATTAAACTGATAAGCTGCATAATTTATTCATATTCCAAAAATATATAACTTACTAGCTGAACTTGTCGTGATTCGCTACGAAACAAATAAATTTAAATGTAAAAGTGACAGTTGAAACAATATTGATGAGTTAAATAAAGCGTGCTGTGGCGTCTCAAATGCCCGTTGTTGAAGCCTTTTTAATTGTATTGACTGTCACTCGTATCTGAAGCGCATTATTAGGCATATTAGGTCCTCTGAGGCTCTCTGTGAGGCCAGCCTAGTTGCATTAGCTGACAGTCTAGTTTTGCGGACATCAAGAGCCTCAGAAGCTCTTGTCACTAATTTTTACTTGTGATAATAGTGATTCGAAACTGGTGCTCTTCAATGGATTCCCAAACTCGATATTAGATCAGTGAAGAAGAATAGATTTTCAATAAGCAGGATGATCGTAGATTTTAGTTAATAATGGTAAAAATTGAAATAAAAAAAAATACGAGTGACTTCACGAAAAATTATTATGTCATAATATTTAAACCATTACAGTTTTACATCTATACATATTATTTAGTTGGTAAATATTTTAAATTGTAATATCACAGATTATGCCGAGAAGTCAAAATGCATTAGCAATCGTCAACGCGGGGTTTCTCTTAAAGATCAACGCAAAGAATATTATAGAGTACGCTAGTATCGTCTATGGAAACATATCAGCGTCATTCATATATGCCAAACGCGTGCAAACATTTCTAATCGGGAAGAACATTATGAACAATGCAGTCCTGCAAGGTGCAATCAATCTGTTGAATGTGGAAATTGTACCAAACTACGATCCAGGAAAGCCGTCTATTGCTTGCCGCAAGAAACTGACTATTGGTCTATTTTATAAGGTAAAAAAATAAAATTGCTTTTTAATAAAATTAAAATGGAAAACGAGTCTACCTAATGGTAGAAGGCGGCCCATGGACATCTGTACGCAACTTTATATAGAATGTTGTTCTATAAGAAGTCAATTACAGAGATGATGTACCCGAAGACTATAGAAACAAGACAAATACAATACAGATCAACCATGAAGAGTTTACAACCAGACGCGTAGTATACCGGATTTCGAAGACAGCTTGTGTTTTTATGGGGGAGTGAGAGTTGTGAAACCTTAAAACTTACAGTTTATCGCCATTAAACCACTGAGAATCAAGGAACTTTGTCATGCGAAATGCTATTTTTCCTTCATCATTATTTTCGACTAATATATTTCGAAAACTTCCTTCACAGTTCGTCCTAAGCATTTGTCCGGCTGGCTTGGCTTCACCCCGTCTCCGAACAGGTGCTAATATTCTTGAGCGTCCACTATCCAGCGGTAAGCAAGAGTTTCAAACGGATCCCACACTGTATCCTCTTAACGAGCCGGTGCCGAAATATGAGGCGTTCATCCAAAGTGCCGGAGAAGCTCGCTTCGCCAACGACATACCGCCGATGACAAGGGAAGTCTTCGCGTCATTTATACATGCGACTGTATATAACGGAGCAGTTGACCATATAGATGCTTCTGAAGCCCTGGTAATTGACGTTTCAATTTAATAATTTGTAAAACTCCATTTTTGTATTTTGCATTTCTATTATGTGGGCATATGATTTTACGAGTGTTGAAGAATTTGAAATTGGTAGAAAATCAAATTAAAATCTAGTAATCTAGAATTGCCCAGTTCGAGTGGAAATGGTGCTCAGCGTTGAGCCCTAAAACTGGTAGCATAAAGTGTACGGCTCAAATTGGACGCAGTAGCGTTAGAATACCTATGTACTGTTTGAGTACTGAATCTTGCTTCTTGCCTTTTTTTCATGATACCAGTTTCAATCAAGCATACAGTTCATTTGATGGTAAGTATCACTGCCGACTTTGGATAAATACCTGAGATTAAATACCGATGCGTTGCTACTTTTAAGGGCTAAGTTGGGAAACCTGTATAAATACGGCTCCCGTACTTCTTTCATACCAAAATTCAGCAGCGCCAATACCATAGAAAATTAATTATTCTTATCAAACCTGAGATTAAGTTTCCATCAGATCTCGTTTTTTATATTTATGATGCTATATTTTAGAAAATAAACGGAGTAATAGCGATGTATACAGCGAAAGACATTCCGGGAGTGAATTCCTTTACTTACCCAGGAATCCAGTTACAGACTGAAGACGAACTCATTCTGGCGAGTAATAATATCCAATATCACGGCCAACCAGTTGGTATCATAGTCGCTGATTCACAGGCTTTAGCAGCAAAAGCAGCGACATTGGTCAAAGTTAGTTACAAGGATTTTAACAAAGGTCCTCCAATACTGACTATAAATGATGCGAAGAAAGACAGTAAAAGAGTAATACCAAGTGACAGTAAAATTGAACCTAAAGGCAGAGGAACCAATGTGACGAAGGTTATTAAAGGTGTGTACGAAATTGGCTCTCAGTATCACTATTACATGGAGCCGATGACGTGTGTGGTGATTCCGGCGGATCATGGCTTGATAGTTTACGATTCGAGTCAGTGGATGGATTTGACACAGATCGCCATCTCTCGATGCCTTAATATAAAGGAGAGCGAGTAAGTGTGTGTTAATTTTTAATTGTAGATGTGCGTGATTGTCAGATTTTATTAAGTTACTTGAAATTAACCAAAACTTTAGAATCAGAATGTTACCCTAAGTTTTGATTTAATATTAATAATTATAAAAGAACCCATTTTTAAAGTATGTACGAAATATACTTTAAAAATGGGTTCTAATAAATTTAAATTATTATTCTAATAATTAATCTAATAAATTTAAATCTGACATACCGCGTCCTGAGAATCTACATTTTGTCCGCGATACAAAATGTAGTTTTTTTGTAAAATTTACGTAGGTCCAATGCAATAATAACAAAATCCTTGTTTTGAAATGATAGGAATCTTAAAAAACTAACAACTAACTAACATTCCAGTATATATGTGAAAGTTCTTCGCGTTGGAGGTGGTTTTGGAGGTAAAATCAGCAGAAATGTGCAAGTGTCGACGGCATGCGCATTAGTTGCTGTAAAAACAGGCCGGCCTTGTCGGTTCATACTGCCAATGCGAAGCAATTTGATGATAGCCGGAAGGAGACTTCCATGCCAATGCGAGTATGAGGTAAGTTATAACGTATACAATGTATTTTTTTTTATCTGAGTGAAGTAGCAAGCGAGCATGCATTCCACCTGATGATAAGTGGTCACTGCCGTTCATGGACATCTGTAATCAACTTCATATAGAACATGGGTTCCATCTGAAGTCAATCACAGATGCGTTGCTATTCCCGAGGACTATGATGGTCGCCTCATATAAAAGTGTGCCTGCAACCACACCCTTCCATCGAAATGCAAGAATAGGTTCACACTAGAAATAGGTGTGGCGGTGGGACTTCTCCGGTTGAACTACACTGGTTCTACCACCTTCAAAATGTATGTAATAGTGCATGGACTATTAATCGGATTTCGATTAAATTTGGCACACAGCACACATTGTTTACTGTAGTAACGTTACCCGGGTCGGATCTCTCACTTTGTGGACAGGTTCAAAACTTAGGATTATTTGGGAATTTGAGATAATTATACGTCAATACATCGTAAACAAAACAAAGCGAGGAATATTTCATGCCTATGAGGTACATAAAATACGTTTTCGACCGTGTGACAATAATGTCTTGGTAAGAATGACGATGAGAACTATACTATTCTAACACTCCACAAGTGTTGAATAACAGAACATCATTTAACTTTCTCGTGACAGAAATTGTTGATCTTGTTTGTAACGTTAATGCGATAACAGTAATTTGTGATGTAGGTAGGAGTCGATGATGTTGGGAAAATTCAATATCTAAACGCTTCAATAATAGAAGATGCAGGTTGCACCAACAATGAGGACATAATGAGCTACACTGCGGGTGGCTTCCCCAACTGTTACAACGCCGACAACTTCAGCTTAACCCTAGCTACAGTTATAACAAATCTTCCTTCGAACTCATTCGCAAGGGCTCCGGGTAAGCACGAAACAAAACACGTTTATGCCTCCTTAGCTTATTACAAAATTATGCATGTAACAAACGCAATGCAGTAAATCAATTATACCTTTCTTCTACATTTCTATATCAGTGTTGTATATTGTGTCTATTCTATTCTAGGCACAAATGAGGGTATCTCTTGCATAGAACACATAATGGAACACATAGCGTTTGCGGTTAAAAAAGATCCCACGGATGTCCGCTTAGCCAACATGAGAACAGAAGATAACGATCTTCCACAGCTAATAGAAACTCTTAAAAAAGAAGCAGAATACGATAGAAGATACAAAGAAATTAAAAAGTTTAATAAAGACAATCGTTGGGTGAAGAAAGATATGAGCTTATCAGTCATGCTCTTTCCGGTAGTGTTCTATGGTAATTATTCCGCCTCGGTGGTCATTTACAGAGCAGATGGCACCGTAACAATTACTACAGGAGGGGTTGAAATGGGTCAAGGAGCTAACACGAAAGCTAGACAAGTATGTGCTTATGAATTAGGCATTCCAATTGATAATGTCTCAGTTCTTCCGCATGACAACTTCGTCTCCGCAAACAATGTTTTTTCTGGATCTAGTATTGTAAGCGAAAGCGTTTGCTACGCAGTGATCAAAGCTTGTGCTATCCTGAAAGAGAGATTAAAACCAGTAAAAGACAGCTTGACAAATCCAACTTGGATGGAAATTGTAAAAAAAGCAGGGGACGAACAGATAGACTTATTTGCAGAATACATGATGACAGATAAAGAGCCTGATTTAGCCGGTTACAGCGCTTTTACCGTTACTATTCTGGAAGGGCAACTAGATGTTACCACTGGGAGGTATTTACTGAATAGAGTGGACATTTTGGAAGACGTTGGCTTGAGCACAAATCCAACTATTGATATTGGACAGGTAAGTTAAATATTAACGTTAATAGGCATAATTAAAGCTACGGCTGGTAATATTTTGACATCGTGAGCCACCTATATAAGCTACTTGAGATAAGGTGGGCCCCATTTTGAAGCAGTTTCTTAATTTTGATGGCAAAAAATGTAGGGCACAAAAACGGCCGTCAAAAAAACACGTTGCCAATTACTGGTTAATATTATTTTTTGAAATAGCAATCATAATCACGAAATAAGTAATAATATTTAAGTTTGTAGACAACAATCCTCTCTGAAAGATTAATTAGATTAATTATTAGGTACATATTAATGTACCTAAATGACGACTAGGAAAATGTCGATAGTTTATTTCATGAAATAGGTGCAAGCGGAACTTTGTAATTACCACTCTGCGTCAGAAGAAGGATATTTTTTGTCAATTGTTTTTAAGCGAGTTCTATTTACCATTTTTCTTTTTAATATATCATCATAATAATATTTTTTATAGGCGTTTGTTACTCTTTTATGCAAAAACTACTAGGTAGTCATATGTGGCAGAAATTTGGCTCTCAGATTGTTGGACTTCACACACCTCCGAGGACGTTTTTTAAAGAACTCTCGGGTGTGTAGGTTTTCTCAAAATGTTTTCCTTCACCGATAACTAATTTGCGATGCAAGCCCATTACCCGAGTGAGGCTTACCAGCGCATCACTATTTTCAGCGCAGTGTCGTGCATTCGTTCCATTTGTTTAATTTTGACGTTTGCTAGAAATCTTCGGTTTCGGCCACAACTTCGACCCATTTTGGCTGAAGGTGGATTTTTTTGTCCGAAGGTGTACGAAGTCGAAGCTGAAGCCTCGGTCGGACACTAACAAGGTATTTTTTAAATTCCAGGTAGAAGGAGCGTATGTGCAAGGATTAGGATACTACACAATGGAGGAGTTCAAATATAACAAAGAAACGGGAGAATTGCTTTCAAACGATGCTTTAAGTTACGAAGTTTATTTGGCTAAAGATATTCCGGCCGACATGAGAGTTAAACTTAGATTTAATTCCAAAAATGTGAAGGGTGTCCTAGGATCCAAAGGTAATTTATAAAATACTGCGTTTCTAAGTCATTTCAAAATTCTTATCTTCACTTTTCAGTATGTTCTCTAGTGATTGTTTTTTTTATAATAATGAAGTAGCAAAACAACGTTTGCTGGGCCAGCAAGTATTAACATATGAAATATACATATATATACTAAATTAATCCACTACAGCTGTCGGAGAAATGGGCATCTGCACATCATACGGCGTGATTCACATGTTGAGGAAGTGCATCATGGAGTCCAGGCGGGAGTCTGGCTATGACCCAAATGAATGGATCGACATAGGTTAGTTCGGATATAACCAAGTGTTTAAGGTTTTTAATAGAGCAAGTTCTATAAAACTTACCCTAATAAATTCGACTCAATTCACGTCAAATTTAATCTGAAGTAATATTGAATTAAACACATGTTTCGTTCCATTTGTCTTCAAACATAAGGAACATTTCGGCAAAATAGGTTAAATACTTGAAACCAGTCCTAATAACATAGTCTAGTGCTGAAAAAGGATGAACATAAATAGAATGCCCTGTTAACATGTTCATTGTCACTAAGCTTCGCGAATGCTTCTTGATGATTTTCTACGTAAGCGCGCCTAGCGTGTTGTTGGGATAAAATGTTTTTAGGAACACGTAGAGCGTGCTGGGCATGTATGTAGGCACTGCTAGTAATACCAACCACACGTTTGAAGAAATTCCACCCCAAAATAGGAACATAATTTTGTTAATTTTACAAAAAATGGGGCAATTGAACTGCATCAATCATTTTAAGTTAATACAAGATTAAGAATTTCAAATTGATTTATTTTATTATGTTGCAGTAGATAGGTAGTAAGTAGTAGTCGATAACATAGAGCATATTTTTTTTACAAATTGACTAAATATTTTAACAAAATATCTTTTTTTTTTCAGAGGTGCCATATACAACGGAATCCATACTGAAGGCGTTAAACGTAAAAGAAAGTGAATTCGTTGTAACATAGTTATAAACAAAACGCTGGTAGATAATTGGGATCGAGAAACATCTTTGGAAAATATTGTCTCTATACTTTTTCTATAACAAG
Source organism: Spicauda simplicius (assembly GCA_949699795.1). Classification (NCBI taxonomy): domain Eukaryota; kingdom Metazoa; phylum Arthropoda; class Insecta; order Lepidoptera; family Hesperiidae; genus Spicauda; species Spicauda simplicius. The sequence goes on along the minus strand of OX453070.1, from coordinate 15,922,488 downwards.
ATAATTTAATTAACCCACTCAGGTGCTAAAAACAAAATCATTTGGCAAAACTGAAATAATAGAACTATGCAACAAAATATAGGTGAATGAAAAATGGACAATGTACCTAAATGAAAAAGAACATTAAATACCTACTTTTAAATTACATAATATAGGTACCTAACTTAAAAATATAGTATTTACTTAGTGTTTAACAACCCTAACTTCATCAACGGTACAACCCTAACTTCATCGAACGCCACTAGATGGCGCTGGCGTTCCGGTGTTGCCACAATACCGCCATTTCCGACATATATTTCTTTTTAGTTGTGCTGCTATTATTATTAAGTTTATAGATAGTAAGTGTACTGTTACTGATCTATTGGTTTTAATAAAGATTAATTATCTAAGGATTTCTTAAATCTTATTCATCAAAACAATAATAGAAATTATACCTATTGATATTTTCTAATGTTATCAATAAATAAATCAAAACATTTTCCGCAATAAGTCCGCGTAAGTGATGTAATGAATTTTGTTAATTGAACATTCGCGAATGCGAATATCCCTTACTGACATTCGGATGCGAATGTTGTTTTTAAGTTATTGCATAGCTTTTATTGCGAGCTTTGAGCGCGGCGACCGAATCATTCCGTAACAAAAAAAACCTAACACCCTCACTCCGCTTATTATGTAGCGCGGCCGAGCGTTCGTTTAGCGTGTATATGGTACATGTATATGGACAGTACGGATTGAGACGAGCTGCTCGGAAATCGGACGAATATGTAAGCAGCTGCTTGTGAGAAAGTATAAAATATCAAAGATTTTTTTTAATTAAATATTTATAATTGCGCAATTTGTTAAAAAATGCTATGCAGTAGCTTTACTGCCGGAGTCCCCGAGAGCTCCACTTTTTTTTTCACTTTTGTGAAAGGGCCGCAGGATCTAGATTTGGTGACCGTTTTTTTCTTTGGTTGACAAATTGCAGTTCTACTTTTTTTTGCAAGCGCAGCAGTGCAATTCAATATTCGCAAAACATTCGCACAACTCTCGCGAATGCGGATACGATTGCAAATATTGGTTACATCACTACTCCGCGTACATTATCTTCGCACTGAAAACCAGTGGCTGCGGTTTGCCGTTGACATAATATATTGAGTGCGTCCTTTACCATCGAAGTGGCACTACAATTATTTTAGCATAAGCTGATCAAATCTTATATCCTATTTCTTTTATTTTATTTTCTTTTTTTTGGTTGTTTAGTTATAAGTCATCTTTTTCTTTGTAGTGCCATATGGAATAAATGTTTCTTTCTTTCTCTTTGTTTAAATATGTTCAATAGAATTAAAAACAACATCGAATTGGTACTACATCTAAATTACAGTGGGTGGCCAAATTATTAGGGACAGTACACAGATTTCAGATAGCAACCTTGTTTGATACGAAGTTGCTTACATACATATGTCCATGGGCGGCAAAATCACTTATCATCAGGTGGAATGTAGAATAAAGGATTTGATCTAATGTAACAAAATAACAAAAATAATTATAATGTTATTAATAAGTTATCAAAATAATATCAAAACATTTTGCCGGAAATATATGCAAAGTAAAATAGCAGATAATAAAATTATAAGTAGGGGAGGCCGGGGCTACAATTAACAGAGGTAAGTATTAACAAGCGAATATCTTTAAAACTATAAACACTAAATCTGCAGCACGTGTTTTAATTCATTGGCTTCATCACACCGCACATCATAAGATAGGTCGGTTACGCTCCGCGCGTCCTACAGGTGAGCTGTGTACTGGGAGTCATTTTTACGCAGGTAACGAAGATTTTCAACTTTACGATTTTTTGATTTGTACAGGAATTATAAGTTTATAAGTTTAAGTTTTTTGTTTTCCTGGCAGCGTATTTTATGCTTTATAATGCTATGTTGGTTCATTGATAGAACTATTGACGAAAATTTAATTATGTTACTTATTACGAAAAATGTACCTACAGGGTTATAATTAACAAATCGGCGGGGTTTGTATTAACGTGTTAATACTTACCCCGAAAGTTTGGAAAACTACCCGAGGCACCACATCCGTAGATGTCTACGAGTTAGTTGCATTAGAAGTGATGCAGAAGAACAGAAAGTACAGAGATGTGGTACAAGAATTTACCATCTGCTACGTTTCACTGTAAAATTTTGTGAAACAAAGAAAGCAGTTGCGCGATTGGAAATAAGTTACGAAAAACTCGGTTGGTTTTCAATGCGGAGCAAGAAACCCTCATAGCAAAGTATTTGTTAAAATGTCCTGTCAATATAAATAATTGAAAAAAATACCTGCCACCTGGAAAGTTAAAGAGACGGCGGGCAATGACAGATTCACGAAGTTTATGAGACGAAATCCTACATTTATTAGCGATACGAACCCCTGAATGCACTAGTTATAGGAAAGCAACTTCCTTCAACAGGACCAACGTAGGTACAACTCTTTTTAAAAAATCTGCCATTTTTACCGATAGGTACTCCAGAAAATAATTCTTTAGATGAGGAACATAATATTAGAGAATTGTAAAAGAAGAAAATGTCAATAAAAATAAGAAAGAAGAAAAGGGAAGGGTAAAGGCAAGTGTAAAGGAAATGGAAAACTAAAATAAGCCGAGAAAGAAAAAATGAAAGAAAAAAATAAAGAAAAAATGTTAAATTAAAGTAACGAATCTCATGACAAAGATAGTTGAGTAACAAAACATACCAGTGAGACACTGATTAATATATAGAAGAAGTAAAAATACTTCTAAAAATATTTAACTTGATTATTTAAAATAATTTATAGTTTTTGATTATGTTTAAATCATTAGTGATTATTTTAGGCAGTTTAGAAGAAAACGTGTTGTATACAAGTTACTACAAACTTGTTTATTGTTTATACAAACAAATTAATACTAATTCCACTTACATTTAATAAAAAATATGTCACAAATATATTTGTTTTTATTTTTATCAGCCAACATAACATAATGTTAATTGTTGCCCCTCTTGTTAATACTTACCTCAAGGCTGTTAATTCTAGCCCCAAAAGTGAGGTAAGTATTAACAACTACCATTTTTGAGAAAAGGAGTTATATCTACTACATCTTGTATGTTATGTTTGATTTGTTTAATTATAATGATACCTATGTAACTATAGCCTCATATAACATAAAAATCTACTCTAAATGTTGAATAGTTAATAAACTACAGTCAAAAGTATGATTTTTGTTAATTGTAGCCCCGGTCTCCCCTACCTTTTCTTTCTTTCTTTCTTTCTCATGCGACACAAGTGATAAAATAGAATTAAAAAATGTTTTGACGACATTTGCATTCGACAAATGCAACTGTAACGTAAATATAATTCTAACTTCTTGAAATCATTCCGATCTGCGAGCACTAAGTGACCTATGAATTCATGAAAAACCATGGAAGTAACCAAACTAATATGGGTCACAAAAGAAATCTTTATCTATTGATTTTTAGTAATGTTTACTCAGAATCAGGATCGGAAATCAATATAAATACTGACAGTTTCGAGCACTAACGTACCGTACGCGTGCTGGACAACTTCTGATCTGTCGACATCTACGAGGCTCTGTTATAACTTTCTAGCCTTTGTCCGCGGCTTCGTTCGCATGGAATTTAGTCTGCCACATAAAGTTTGCAAGGTGGTAGAATAATGGTTCAACCAGGGAGGTATAACCGCCGCACCTATTTCTACCGTGAAGCAGTTCTTGAGTTTCATTAGAAGGGTGTGGCTGCCGGCTCACTTTTATATGAGGCGATCATCATAGTCCTCGGGAGTAGCAACGCATCTGTGATTTACTTCAGATTGAACCCTTCAGATTGAATAGTAATTTCATAAAACTTCGTTGTATACGGCGGCGGCGCACGACGCGTACTGCCGGTCAATCAATTGACTACGCAATATGTTATACTCGTAATATCTTCTAAACTACTTATCCAATTTACATGATGTAAAAAGCAGATTCAATCTTTATTACATGCTTGATTTTTTGAAATCATTTATTTTGATAAGGATTAATATTTAGTTTGTATACCTAAAACAAATGGAAACATCAATTTCATATTTTTTAAATTTTCAAAGTATAAAAAGAGTTATTGTGGGTTATACATAAAATATAGACATATGCTGTCGCGACTTTTATTTAGATCTATGTGAGCCAAACAATCCCACGGTACATTATATTTGGATATCTCCAACGGTTTAGGCAGCGTACGCGAAGATAGCTCTCAGAGGACAACTTTTGTTGCGACTAACCTGATAATTTCTCGTTATATTATAACCTAATTACAAAAAAATCGGTATAAATTATAGTCCATGTGTTATTCTGATGTATAACCTATATTACTGTAAAGTTTCAACCAAATCCGTTCAATAGTTTTTGCGTGAAAGAATAACAAACACACATACATCCATCCTCACAAACTTTCGCATTTATAATATTAGTAGGATAGTAGGATTCAGGTAAACGAATTACCATAATTCAGGTTGGCGAATATATTTAATAAACCACATGCATACAGCAAAAGACAAATCTAGTATAAAAAATCCTCATGGAAGTAATTACTCAATTACTCGTGAATGCAGTACACTTTTACCTACACATTAGATACACGATCTTCATGTCAATATACTATTGATGCAACGAACATTCGCATGTTTTAAAATATTCTCATTCGCAAAAATTGTGCGAGTGTTTTGCGAATATCAAATAGCAAAATAAGCTCGATCTGCAATTTGTCCACCAAAAAAAACGCCAAACCTAGATCCGGGCCGGAGGATGAGAAAGAGGAAAGAGGGACTTAATTAATTATTTCTTACACATAATGCAGAAATTAACTGCCAGGAGGGTAAGTAAATCTACATAATATCATAACGCAACTTTTTATTATTAATACAATTTCATATCACTAATGCGAAGCGTTTAAATTAGGGGTCTACTCTCAACCAGTCAAAGTCAAGCAATTTTCTCGACTTAATTACTTCTATTTACAAAACATGTAGCGCTAAATTTTGTCGCAGTAGAGAAATTAAATATTTAATCTATCGTTAAACATTTGGCTATTTGCTAAAATACCGCAATGATAACAATGTCTTTAGGTTCGGTCTTCCAGTCTAAACCGAGATATCTTTGGACCATGTCTTGTATCGAGTTTACGGTGAACGGAGAAAAATGTTCAGGTATGACATTTATTGCAAAAATATTGCTTATTTAGTTCCTGTTTCCTGAAATAGATAATAATATTTTTACTAATAAGAATAAACTTTAGAAATCGTTAAGGGTACTTTATTATTTTATTTTATAACACTTAAAGAATATTTAAAGAACATAATAAACAAAAATCTTGTAAGAATATATTTACAATAAAAAAAAATATATATTTCGTTTCGACCGGATTCTCTTGAGCATTGATGATCCCGGTCAACTTTGGAGCGCTGTAGCAGCGTTTTAAATGTATGAAATTTAAAGAATATAGAGAAAAAAATTCCTCAAATGATCATCTACAGGGTTGGTTTAAGGTATTTTTTTTGTAAAATGTATTAAAAAAGTTACAGAGCAAAAAACTTTACTTTTTTGCATATAACTTCTTTAAATTTTAACATAAGGCAAAAAATTAAATAAACATATTCGTAGGCAAAACAATTTGTTACAAATTATGATGGGTTCTGTATCATCGATATGGCTGATACATCCGTAGCTACAAACCTCATTTTTAACCATCTCCTACATTTCCCAAGCGCCTTCAGATTACTCTGAAGCTGTGTACATGCGTAGAAAAAAGGTTTTCAAGCGACGAGGTGGTGAATGGAAAGGTGGAGAAGTTGACGAAGGGTTTGTTTGGCCTGAAAATACCTTCTTCAAAGAAGGCATAAAAATACGGTACACCATCTGCATTAAAAACCGTAAAAATGGTGACCGTCCCTGTAGTTCCGGGATCAGAATAGGGCTACGGCATCCCCTGCCTGTCGTAAGAGACGACTAAAAGGGGCTTCCGGGGTTGCAGACGGCTAGAGTGGGAGCTCGAACCGTTCGGTCAGGCAATCCCGGGAAGGACGGCGGTATGTGTGGTCGCGTTGTAAAGACTAGACGGAGCGATGGGCCCATCTGGGAGGAGCCCGATGGGGCAACGCGCTCGGAGGATTCCGGTTGGAAGTCGTTTCGAGATCCCGGAGTCCTCCTTTTTAGCGCCGAGGACGGCCACGGACGGGGGGTTTTAGTGCGGTATAAATCCCACATAACCCTGCGTGGCTCCCACGGCGTCGGGTTGAAGGTTTCCCCCTCGAGAACAAAATAAAAACAATGGTGACATTAGGCTCTTGACAGTCAAAACACTTATTTTCTGACATGCCGCGGTGTTAAGTTTTATCTATTAACTAGCGACTCGCCCCGGTTTTGCACGGGGGAAATGTTGATACTTAATCGGAAAAGGATTAATGCTGTATTGCTTAAATAATTTTCGGAAATAAGACATTAGTTCTCGTAAAAAGTAAAGAATAAAGAATGGTTATTGTGGGTTATCTTTAAGAGACAGACTTATACCACCGCAGACTATTTTGTAAAACTTTTTAAGTGTACTATACTGTAGTACAATATTTTCAGGGTTTTATAGGTTCAGCTAGCGTTTGATTGAAAAATGTGTTTATTTACACAATCACAAACAAAATATCACAATTATATCACAATTGAAATCACCTTTTAGTCGCCTCTTACGACAGGCAGGGGATACCATAGCCCTATTCTGATCCCGGAACTACAGGGATAAAGTTGTCCTTTATCAACCTATGTCGATTTCATTTCTTCTATGTTCTACCTATTATCGAACAGTCTTCCCCTAATGTCAATGGTCACTATGCCCGACATGCATGTTAGTGACCGCAGTTCATGCTAATGTTATTCAAGATTTTGCTGCTACCCATCTAAGATTTCGTCCCTTAGTCACCTCCTACATCTATGGAAAGAGGAATAGTGTTATTCGACACTGACGCCACAAGACACTCGTGTCGATTATGTAAGTCCACAAGCGCTAATACCTACCAAATATTTACCTTATAGTTAGATGGACTGCTTGCTCGTTAACTACCTTCATAAACTACCGTAATAAAGAAATGTTATCTGGTTTTATTAATAGAATTAACGTACTCTTGTCTTCATAGTGGACACATACATTCCACGGGACACGACCCTGAACGCGTACCTACGGTACCACCTGGGTCTTCCCGGCACCAAGGCAATGTGCCACCAGGGCGCGTGCGGTTCCTGCATCGTTTCAGTTCGGGCTTACAACCACACAGACGCCACCCTTGAGACATTCTCCGTCAATTCCGTAAGTCAAGATAAAGTTTCTTAAATCCTTAAAGAAAAATATGTATCTAAGAAATGAAGAAGATATATATATATATATATATATATGGTTTATGCATTTGATTCACATTGCTCCAACACAGCCCACGCCATTTCTAGACTTGCATCTCTATACCCATTCCAATTATTGTTATTTTTTTTCCACCAATTTTTATCGATAAACCACGATGTACAGTCCTTACAACCTGCACTGAAAAAGTCCCCATTGGCTAAGTGTAATTGGTAGTCAATACATCTTAGGGAATGTTCGGATCATAGTTTCAAAAATATATCTTTCATCGCGACAATAAACACATCGGGAAAAAAACACATGATAAGAATTTTTTAATATCCAGATAACTGCAAAAAATCTATTATCGTGTGAGTCAGCATACCCGCATAAAAGCATACAACCTGCCATAGTGAGGCAATCATTGCTCTAATATTAATTGAATTACTTGACATACACCTTTCGTGATATCATGTTTACATATTTTCCTTTCAGTGTCTAGTCCTGGTGTTCTGCTGCCAAGGATGGGATATTACCACAATTGAGGGCATTGGTAATAAAACAGTAGGATACCATGAAATACAAAAACGCACTGCACTGTTCAACGCCACGCAGTGCGGATACTGTACTGTGGGTTGGGAAATGCATTTGTACAGGTCAGATTTGGCTATAAATTGTTTTAAATGAATATAAAATTAATAGTTTTTAAGCATTTAGAGTTAGACCAAAGATGTGAATCGAGTTGTTACTGGCATTTCTGCCTTAATGTTTTGCTGTTGTCATGTGTGCTTTTGCCATTTCTGCTGTTCGATTTTGTACGAAGTAGGTACCTATTCCATATTAATCCGTATATCCGTAACTGTCTCAGGTATGTGTAAGTAGTCATCAGAGATTTCATGTAGGGATTCATCAGCTTTGACTTGTTTTTATTCTAGAACTCTGTTATTTTACCTTCATACCAGTTTTGGCCAATTCATGATAACTTGTTTTGAACCTTCTTGTCTTTTGTCTTTACAATTATTTTCATTGGAAAATACGTTTGCCCTTTTTATTTCTTACAGTCTGTTAGACAAAAATTTAACCATGGCAGAGCTGGAAGATTCTTTCGGCAGTAACACTTGTCGCTGTACTGGATACAGGCCAATTATGGATACTGTCAAATCATTCGCTACAGATGCCAGCCCAGAACTTTGTGCTAAGATCGGAGATATAGAAGACTTAAAGATTTGCAAAAAGACCAACAAGATTTGTGAGAGAACATGTTCAACTAGCAGCGATGGTAGTGACTGGAGCGTTATTAATGAATGCAATTTTTCTAACGGCGATGATATCATCTACCTAAATTTCGGAGTAAATAAATACTTCAAAGTCTTCACCAAACAACAGATCTTTCAAATCTTCACTCAACACGGTATTAACTCGTATATGTTGGTGGATGGAAATACTGCAAGAGGTAATTAAAATAATTATTTTCTGATATTTTAAAAACTATCTACCTTTTGCTGAATTCTGTTTCATAGATTGGACAATAGATTTCTATTGTCCATGATTTCATTAAATGTTTGTTTTTCTTGGAAAGAAACGAGAGATTTACATTTAGGAAGAGTTACAGATGTTGTTCAATTTTTATGACACCGAGATATCATTTGAAATGAAATGAAATGAAATGAAATGTCTTTACAAATTGTCAGTTACAAATTTTTTTTCCTTACACTACTACCGGATCGGAACACGACCTCAACTGAGAAGATCCGGCAAGAAACTCAGCGGGTTTGCCTTTTTTGTTATGTTGTAATTTTTTTCAATCATGTTTTTTTACATTAGTTCCAGTATCTTGCCTTACAGTTACTTAAGATGAGGCTTGTTGGGCGATTTGGATTACAGTATTCCATTATTTACACAAAAATAATTTTATATCATTGATCAGGTGTCCTTGGCATATACGATCTTCCGACCATATTGATTGACATCCGCGATGTGGCATCCTTGAAGCAGTACCAATTTGATCAGAACCTGGTCCTTGGCGCTAACATAACGCTACAAGACTGCATCACACTGTTTAATGAGATTCCGAAGACACGCAGTGAATTTGCGTACCTGAAACAGTTTGCCAAACATCTGCTATTAGTTGCGCAAATTCCAGTGAGAAAGGTATGTTCAGTTCTTCAGCATTTAAAAGTAGTTAGACATTTAGAAGTCTCAGGTTCAAAATTAGTTAGGAGCCCACATGAAAAATAAAATTTTGTCAAAATAAATTCGTAGGTTATTTTACCACAAACCAAATTATAAGGTTTTGGCGAATATAAAGCTCGCCAACTTCACTACACCTGTCTTTACAAATTGACGCCCAAAAAAAGTGGCCAAGCCATCTTCCAAAACCAGCCGTCCGGGGGTTCATGTGACCCGGGGGCCCCCTATCATTAATACGGCAAATACGGCGGCAGCTTACGCCTTTGATAAGAAGTACGATTAGATAAATGGGTATGATAGTATACTCAAACGCTGTTAGAGCCGGCTCGGCAAACTTCCTTGGCTTGTAGAACATGGAGCTTGGCATTAACCGTGGTTGAGTCCGTTGATGAATAAGTAGGTTTTTATTAAAACCCATCGAGTCGCTTCTTCACTTGGTTCACGAGAACAATTGGAGTGCCTTGGTTCTAGGCCGGCACCATACGCCATGTTATATGCCATACCATATACGAGTATCGTACGTAATAGTTAAGTATTTGCGTTAGTGTATTTCAGGTAGGTACTACATAAAATATATGGTTTAACCGTATGAGAATAGAAGTAGAAAGAAGTAGGTACTTACTTATTATTAAATTAATCAATTCGTTTATCGTATCAAATAGACAAATAGTCTAGAAAACATACGAGTCGAAGCACTCTCCACATGGACTAAAGAAGTGGCTGTAACGAATACAAACTTCATTACGGCATACTCGATCAACTCGATGAAAATAGGTACTTTTTGATACATATCCATATTAAATTTGCAAGTAATATGCTAACACTACATTTACGGGTCGTAAAACCAGCGAACCGTGTGAACAGTTCGACCGGGGAAGTACCAGCATTTTATTTGTGTTCGATGGATGTGCTTGCCGGCACACTTTTATATGAGGCAAACATTATAGTCCTCGGGAGTAACAACGCATCTGTGATAGACTTCCTATAAAATCCATGTTCTATATGAATTTGCTTACAGATGTCCATGGGCGGTAGTGACCGCTTACCACCTAATGGTAACTTACTGCATGTTCGTTTTCTACTTCAAATAAGATAAAAAAAATATTCGTTCTTTTATTAGTTTAAGATTATTTTATTTATATATTTTTCTTGCTCTGTGGAAAATTCCACAACACCGATAAGCTGCACAAATATACATAGTTAATAACTTAAAGATTTACGTCAACATCAGGAATTTTTTTTTCATTTATGATGATAGTATCTTTACGTACCTGTAGTTCTTGGATTTGAATAGGGCTATGGTATCCCCTGCCTGTCGTAAGAGGCGACTAAGAGGGACTTCCGAGGTTGCGGGCGGCTATGTGTGGCTGCATACCGTCGTAAAGACTAGACGGAGCGTCGGGCCCAGCCGCCCATATGGGAGGAGCCCAATGGGGCAACGAGGACGGCCACCAGGAGGGTTTGTGGTATGGTATGAATCCCATATAACCCTGCGTCGCTCCCTCGGCATCGGGTAGCCGGTAGTAGTAGATGGTTTCCCCCTCGAAAATAAAAAAGCATCTTTACTAATAATTCAATATTATAAAGACAAATTTGCGATCTTTCGCGCAAAAGCTTCTGGTTGGATTGCTACTCAATTTGGCACACTGACAATTGGTGACCTGGATTACACATAGGATAGGTACTTGTAGTACAATAAATAAAACCCAAGCCCCTGCGGTGAAAACCTAGGTTTCTAAATTTGCAAAGTTAGTTAGACAGTTATTATAATGAATGCTATTTTTATTTATTTATTTATTTACATATTTATTGCACCTTTAAAAAGTTACAATAGGGCAAACTTAATGCCTGATGGCATTCTCTGCCAGTCAACCCTGGGTGGCTGGAAAATTTGCGGCAGGTGTTTTAAACACAAAGATTATAGATATTTAATATGTTATTAATACATCATATACATACTATATCACTGCTTCTCTATAAATAATAAAACCCAGCCAAACAGTGATTATCAACTGAAAATACACTATTGCATTTTAAATGAATACACCAATTGTAATTGTGAAACTCTTGAAAGAGTATCGTCTACTAAATATCTAGGAGTCTACCTCGATCAAAGACTAACCTGGCACACCCAAATAGAATTTATTAGTAATAGAATTCGTAAACTTACTTGGATTTTTCAAACACTTCGTCACATAGCTACTCCAAACCTTCTAAAACAAATATACCTCGCTTTGGCGCAATCTATACTAAATTATTGTATCCCAATATGGGGTGGGGCCTCTAAATCTAAAATTCTAAAGGTGGAAAGGGCGCAACGCTGTTTACTCAAAATCATTTACTTAAAACCTTTTAGATTCCCTACAAATGAACTATACAAAATTAGCCAATTATTAACTGTGAGAAAATTGTATATTTTAAAATCAATATTACGGAAGCATAAAAATTTGCAAGCTGATGATTTAGCAATTGGTAGGAGGAGAGATAACATATTTAAATCCAAATTGTTTAAAACTAAATTTGCACAACGTCACTTCGTAGCACAATCTACACATTTGTACAACGTTATTAATAAGAAACTTAATATCTACAAGTGTTCCAATTGGGAATGTCGACAAACTGTTTATAACTGGATAATCTCATTGTCTTACGATGACACTGAGTCCCTTTTACAACGCACTATATAAATCTTACACATACTCCCCTACACATGCAGGGATGCATGTGCACGTTTTCTACACACACACACACACACGCACACACACACACTCACACACGCACACACACACACCCATACACACACACACATGCACGCACACATAAATCTTAGTATACACGCAAACACATTTGTAATAAATTCGCTATTAGTTTGTATAATTTTTTTTTCTTTTTTATTTCTTTATCTAATAATATGTAGTTACGGAAGAGCGGAGCAGCCTGACACAAACATTTAGTTTACTAGGCGTCTCCATACCACTAATTTGTAAATAACAACAATATTTGTTAAGGAAATAAAATATTTTGATTTTGATTTTTGATTTTGATACTATATCACTAAAATATATATTATACATACATATAATACACAAAAACAATACATATTATATAAAACTTAAATAAAAGTTGTTTAAGAAACAATGACAGTGTTCAGATAATGCTCTCGGACAAGCTTTTTAAAGATGGACTTACTGGGTGCTTTCCTAATGTGAGCGGGCAAGGCGTTCCAAAGCAATATCGCCTGAACAGTGAATGAGAAATGGAAGAAACCGCTAGTATGCGGTGGAATAGTTCCTCTTAAGTTATTAGACGACCGAAGCATTTTGTCATGTGTTAGGAACCGATACTGGAAGTTATCCTTCAAATAAGAAGGAGTATTGGTATCATTTAAGATAGAATAAAGGAGAAGGAGAATCCTAGAATTGCGCCTCTGGCGAATAGTAAGCCATTTTAGTTGACTACGAAACCGAGAGACATGATCATATTTTCGAAGTCCAAATATGAATCGGATAGAATTATTGAGAAGGCGCTCTAGTTTATTGAGAAGTGCTTCGGTCAGATCCGGGTAACACACATCTGCATAGTCTATAATAGGCAGAATAAGGGCATTAACAAGCATCAATTTGGTCTTGACAGGAAGGAAGTGTTTTAGACGGTACAATGAGCGCAAAGTGACATTGACCTTACGAGATATTTCAGTAACGTGCACATTCCAACTTAAGGAGCTATCAATATAAAGGCCAAGGTTCCTCACCGACTCCGAAAACGGAATTTTTCTAGAGTTATACAAAATTGCTGGTAGTGAATTACGGTCTATCCTGGCCAACAACCTTGAACTGCCGATAATGATTGCTTGGCATTTAGCCGGATTCACAGTTACTCCATAACGCAAAGACCACTTGTGTAGAGAATCTAAATTAGCATTTAATGTATTCATTGCGCTATGGAGGTTATTAGCGTCAGCTTGAGTGTAAAGTTGTAAGTCATCGGCATACAGATGATACGAACAATTGAAAACAGGAGTGAGAGAATCAATAAAAAGAGAAAATAATAACGGAGAGAGAATACCGCCTTGCGGAACACCAGCTTCCAAATCAGCCCAATCCGAGGATGTGTCTCCTATACGGACAGACTGCTGGCGCCCGCGAAGATAGGAAGAAAACCATTCCAAGGCAGAGGGAGAGAAGTTTAGGTGGGATAGGATGGCAAGAAGAATATCGTGGTCGACTGTGTTAAAAGTATTTTTCAAATGACTTAAATCGAAACGATATATTTTAAAGAATAGAGAAAATATGCTTGACGTAACTTGAAACGACGGGCCCCGAAACGTTCGCTTCACACGATGGCCACAAAACCATCGTTTCAAGTGTTATTCGCTTCCCATTGCAGAGCGCGTCAACGTTAAATGTTAAAAAGCGGAACAAAAAGTTTCGCTGCTAATTATAGCGTCAATATTTGCGTTGATATTATCGGATTTTTTTAGGGTTTTGACAAAACAATTAGTTTCTAAAACATATCTTATGTACATAGTTTCTCAGTTTGTTGTAGTGATGTAACGAATATCATTATTTGACATTCGTATATGCGAACATTCCTTATCAAAATTCGCGAAGGGGATTTTTTTTCCATTCTTGGTGTAGGCTTCCGGAGGATATAACTTTCACTAACTTTTTTTTGGTGGCCAAACTGCAGTTTGAATTATGCATAGAGTTAGCGACCTTTTTTTGCAAAATACTGCAATTCAAAATTTGCAAAACATTTGCACAATTCTTGCGTAACGTTTGGTAACCGCTCCGTCACGCGGGTCGTCATGTAGTTAGAAGTAATCATTTAATTAATCGGTCCCTACATTTTTTGCTTGGCCGCTCGCAATACTGCTATGGCGAGCGTAGTGTCAGTCAGTCCGACAGAGACGTGTAAGGACACTTTTAGACGACCTTTACAACAAAATACCACCTTGAACAAACAAACGCGATAAGTATATCAAACTCTCCTCCGAAAGAAAGTTGAAAATTCTTTTGCAAACAAAGATGATATTTCGTTTTTATACCAGGCTCAGACAGGATTTGTGATATTTAATTTTACATTAAGCAAATGTAATAAACAGTGAATCATATTCGATAGGCATTTGCAAACAATTTCTTAGCGCAATGCAATCTGCATACTGTAAATATCATTTTTGTTTTTGCTTACCTATACTAAAAGTAAAAATAAAGCGGCTTACTCTACCGATTGACTATTGTTATTTAATATTCAGTTATATGTTATCACACTATTTTGCATCCCATGATGATAGGTATCTGCCACTTTTTTATATGTTGTGTAGATGGATGCTACACTACAAGTTTAAAAAATATATAATTATATTGATTCATTGTAAAATTTGGTACTTCCATCCATCCATCAGCCCTTTTAGGTCCATACTGGACATGGGCCTCCCCTAAATGACTCCACTCCAACCGGTCCTTTGCCTTCTGAATCCAACGGTTTCCCGCTGTCTTCTTCAGGTCAGTGGTTCACCTGGTGGGGGTGAAATAGATGTGACGCGGGTACTTCCACGGTCGAACAACACTGGTTCTACCACCTGTAAAACCTACCTGCTGAAAATATATATAATAAAAAAAACTCACTAACACATAAAATCTGATTCCTTGTAATTAGTACTCATATCGAAAAAAGATAGCATAAGCCCAAGCAAAACAAAAGATAATTAATATAAAGAGCAAAACAAGTAGGTATACCGAACAAAATATTGAATCATAGCAAATTATGTTTATTTGCAAGTGATTTAATTTTACATAGGGTAAATATGATTAACGTACCTATGATAACTAAGTCCGTCTTGGCTCTAGTCAGAAAAAATTATATCCATCTTGGTTATGTCAGAAAAGACATAGCCGTAGCCAGCTTTTGCTTTCGCGAGAGGGGCAAAGAGGAGGAGGTCAAAAAGATTAAATTAGTGTAGGTAATGCCGAGTTTGTTTTTTTCTCGAGGGGGAAACCTTCAAAAGGTACCCGACGCCGTGGGAGCGGCGCAGGGTTATGTGGGATTTTTACTTGAGCACGTTGCTCCATCGGGCTCCTCGCAGATGGGCTGCGGCTGGGTCCACCGCTCCGTCTAGTCTTTACGACGGTATGCGACGACATATATCGCCGTTCTTTCCGGGATTGCCTGGCTGGAAGGTTCAAGCTCCCAGTTTAGCTGCTTGCAACCACGGAAACTCCTTTTAGTCGCCTCTTACGACAGGCAGGTGAGGAGACCGTAGCCCTATTCTGATCCCGGAACTACAGGGACGAAACTCCTGGCTACGTCCATGAGAGAAGTAATAAAGGCATTTTTTTTCTAGAATGGGTCGCTGGCTGGCAACCTAATGTTGAAACACCGAAAACCAGATTTCCCATCGGATATATTCCTTATGTTCGCGACAGTAGGCGCGACGATGATAATAGGTACAAATGTTTTTACTATACGAACTAAAAATACGAAACTACAACAACTTTTTACCAAAATTAACCGTTATAATGTTTGTTAATAGTTAGTCCAGTTTTGACCGCCATGCGGACACTTTTCTCAATTATTTATATGCAATTAACGTCATTATAATACTTGTTAAATGCTTCAAAAGTTATATAATTCGATAAATTTGCTTAATGCCCCTGATAGCTGAAAATACAAATCGAACGAGAAGTCAAAATAAAAAATAGTGTTTGAATGAATCATACGGGAAAGTCATAAGGAAAAGAAATGAGAAAATGTAAATGAGAAAAAATTACATAAAATCTCCTCTAGTTTAATTGAATAGACAGAATGAATGGCATTTTTTGCCTGATCCAGTCAATATTTATAATGTACAATAGCATTTTAAAAACTGTATTGACTTTTGAACTATCGGTACACAATGTATAATCGTGTGTTTGTAACTGTTACAGAGGACATGCAGGGCAAAAAAACATACTTGACAATGCCAGAGTTTCTCAAACACGATATGCTTGGCGCTTTGATCGTGAGCTTCCAACTACCCCCGCTTGGACCCACTTATGTTTATAGGAGTTATAAGGTAATCATACTAACCATACTTCATAGTATATATACTATATAATATTGTAAAGGCGAAAGTTTGTGAGTGTGTAAGTTTGTTACTTCTTCACGTCTAAACGGCTGGGGCGATTTTGATAAAATTTGGAGGCCATTTAGCTGACACTCTGGATTAACATATGGGCTACTTTTTATGTGGGAAAACATATTACTCCCACAGGACAATCGATACATCGATTTTTTTTGACGCGGGCGAATCTGCGGGGTTCAGCTAGTTATACATTTAAGTATGATTGAGTTTATTATTTATATATAAACGTACCGCGTGTTTGGAAAATATATTTATAGTCTACAGAACATATCATGTTATCTCAAGGTACAACCTTGAGATAACATTTTGTTTTTATTTTATTAAAATCCTGCATGGCTTTCTAAAGTAATGTTACACGGGAGAAAGGGCATTGCGTAATGTATTTGTTTAAGTACAAAAAAATATTTAGTTAATCTAAGAGATAAGATAAATCAGGTACACCATACATTGTGTACATACTAGAATTTGCTCAGTCATGTACGTCAATTAAGTCATTCGTCTTTAATAAAAAAAGGATACACATATATTTTTAACAGCGTTTGTATACAAATGAAATACAATTAAATTTTAACTGACGACGAGTGACTTCACATTACAGTGACTTTATAGATGTACATGTATCTTATTTAGTTGGTAAATATTTTAAAATTGTAATATTACAGATTATGCCGAGGAGTCAAAATGCGTTAGCAGTCGTCAACGCTGGGTTTCTGTTAAAGATCAATGCAAAGAATATTATAGAGTACGCTAGTATCGTGTATGGTAACATATCAGCATCGTTTATTTACGCTAAACGTGTGCAAACATATCTGATCGGGAAGAATATCATGAACAATGCAGTCTTGCAAAGTGCAATCAATATGTTGAATGTGGAAATTGTGCCAACCTATGATCCGACGAAGCCGTCGCTTGCTTGCCGCAAGAAACTGGCTATTGGGCTGTTTTATAAGGTACGTAAATTATATTTTATTGATTTAATTAAAGGATTGTTTTATCAAATTAAAAACGAGCATGCAGTCAACCCGATGTGAAGTGGTCAATGCGTTCCATGGACATCTGTAAGAAACTTTATATAAAATACGGGAGATTCTCTCACATCGATATGTGAATTCAATCACTAATATGTTACTACACAACATTAAAGAATTACACATTGATATAATGGAAGGTATGCTTGCAGACTGGGGGGCAAAAAAAGGCAAATTTTGGGGGTTAGTTAAATCTTCCAAATACAGCTTACCCATATTGTGCCACCGATTGCAGTCAACAAATCATGTCAAGCCAAGCAGATTTTTGAAGTGAAACTTCTTTATCGGGGTTGGAAAACAAAAGTGAAACTTCTTTATCGGGGTTGGTAAAAAATTTAGTGTAACATTTTTTTGTTACGCGCCATCTTTTTCTGTTACGCGCCATCTTTTTTTTTCCGTTACGCGCCATCTTTTTCTTATCCCTACCACGCGTGATATTAGATAGATTATTATAGATTAGATTATTAGATAAAGTTTAATAAAAGCCTTTTATTAAACTTTATCTAATTTAACTTTATTTAACCAATTTCTGTAAAGTTGCATATAGTAAATTATTTTTTGAAAAATAACGTCATAAAGAAGTTTCACTTCTTACGAGTGTACGCTAGTACACGCACACATTTTTATTTTCTTTACAACAATATTCTGAATTACTATATATTGAAAACGTTCTTCACAGTTCGTTCTAAGCATTTGTCCGCCTGGTCTACCGTCACCCCGTCTCCGGTCCGGCGCTAAGCTTCTTGAACGCCCACTATCGAGCGGCAAGCAAGTGTATCAAACTGATCCCACACTGTACCCTCTCAACGAGCCGGTGCCGAAGTATGAAGCGTTAATCCAAAGTGCTGGAGAAGCGCGCTACGCCAATGACATACCGCCGATGAAAAGGGAAGTCTTCGCGGCATTTGTTCAAGCGACTGTATATAACGGGGCAGTTGACCAAATAGATGCGTCTGAAGCCCTGGTAATTAACATTTCAGTTAAATAATTTGGCAACCCTTCAATTATCTACTGATATGGATTTTGCACTTCAATTATGTGGAGATATTTAGGCTATAAAACGGGTTGGATCCAGTCAACGGTTCATATCCAAACTGGTTGCAATAGCGTACATCTGATGGTGAATAGCAATGCAGTCAACTATCGATATGATCAGAGCGTTATCTAAGTTTGGCTATAGATGGGTTGCTACCTTTGAGGCCTAATTTGGAAAGCTTCTGTATGTTTCCCTTACCGTATTATTCAGGCCAGAATACGAGAGCACTTAACAGTGCTGTTAATAAACAAATACAGTTATCGCCGTAGTGCCTCCAAGGACGAACCACAAACGGTTTTAAGTACCATTTTAAAAATATATATTACTTTATTTTTATCTCAATAAACCTACTTATGATCAAGTGTCTTTGATGTCTATGATTCTCTTGAAATTTCTTATTTTTTAGAAAATAAATGGCGTGATAGCAATGTATACAGCAAAAGATATTCCTGGAGTAAATTCGTTTGCCTACCCCGGAATACAGTTGCAGACTGAAGAAGAACTCATTCTAGCGAGTAATAATATCCAATATCACGGCCAACCAGTTGGTATCATAGTCGCTGAAACAGATTCCTTAGCAATAAAAGCAGCAGCATTAGTCAAAGTTACGTACAAGGATTTTAATAAAGGTTCTCCAATACTAACTATAAATGAAGCGAAGAAAGACAGTAGCAGGGTTAGACCAAGTGAAAATAAAATTTCACCCAAGGGAAGTGGAACAAATGTGAAGAAGGTTATCAAAGGAGTGTACGAAATTGGCGCTCAGTATCATTACTACATAGAGCCGATGACGTGTGTTGTAATTCCAGCGGATCATGGCTTGATAGTTTACGATGCAGGTCAATGGATGGATTTGACACAGATTGCCATCTCTCGATGCCTTAATATAAGGGAATGCGAGTAAGTATTTGTTAATTTTCAGCTGTAGTAAACACGGTTTAATTGCTTCTGACAGATTGAATGTTTTGATTTTACTGATTTTCCCGTCTTGTGGACTGACTTAATTAAATTGTTTGAAATTCAACGTAACTACAAATTGGATACAGATTACCCTGAGTTTCGAGTTGAGCCAGTTTGTTGTGTTAAGTATGCACGAAAAATTCTGGCCTTCCATGACCTATGAGAACAGTACGAATGCAAAAAAAATCCTTTTTTGGAACTTAAGGGCATTTGTTTTGATAATTTTCAGTATTTATGTAAAAGTCCTTCGCCTTGGAGGTGGTTTTGGTGGTAAAATCAGCAGAAACGTGCAAGTGGCGACGTCATGCGCGTTGGTAGCGTTAAAAACAGGTCGGCCCTGTCGGTTCATACTGCCAATGCGAACCAATATGACAATAGCCGGAAGGAGATTTCCGTCCCAATGCGAATATGAGGTAAACTATAAACTATACGAGATATCTTACTAATACTATAAAGGTGAATGTTTGTAAGGACGTATGGATGGACGTTTTTCTCGATGGACGTTATCACTTTCACGAAAAACTTGCTATATTTTTTTTATGAATTTTGGCACATAGATGTTTATGACTTAGAATAACACCTAACATAATCTTTAATGCAGTAAACGTTATAGGACAGGACAGGTTGAGGATAAGATTTCAAAACGCACTTGCGTTTCACGTATCTCTAGGGTTTTCGAAATTATTTCTAATGCGCTTATTAAAAGTTGTTATTGCACAATTAAATCGTATATAAAACAAAGAGACGAAGCCATCATATCTATTGTCTATTCTCAATATGTTTTCGGCAGTGGGGCGGTAATATGTTGACATCGATGATAATGAAAACTATTTTTTTCTAAGTATCTATAGCTATTGCTTAAGAGAACAGATAACATTTTCAAAATTTTTGATCTTATCTTTGAAGGTTATGTAAAAATGTTATTTCCGATTTAGGTAGGAGTAGATGATGTTGGGAAAATCCAGTATCTAAACGCTTCAATAGTAGAAGATGCGGGTTGCACCAACAATGAGGACGTACTGGGCTTTACTGTCGCTGGCTTCCCCAACTGTTACAACACCGACTATTTCAACTTAAGTCTATCTACAGTCATAACAAATCTTCCCTCAAACACATTCGCAAGGGCTCCTGGTAAGTATGAAATATTGCACATTTACCAAGAAATTGCATAAAACATACTAGCTTTAATTTCTATACCAGTGTTGTATAAATTGTTTATCACTATTTCGAAACTATTTTAGGGACACATGAGGGTATCTCTTCTATAGAACACATAATGGAGCATATCGCATTTGCGGTTAAGAAAGATTCCACGGATGTCCGCCTAGTCAACATGAGAAAAGAAGATAACGACATTCCACAGCTAATAGAAACTCTTAAGAAGGAAGCAGAGTATGATAGACGAAATAAGGAAATTCAAAAGTTCAATAAAGACAATCGTTGGATGAAGAAAGGAATGACAATAACAGTCATGCTCTTTCCCGTAGTGTTTTATGGCAATTATTCCGCCGCAGTGGCCGTTTACAGGGCAGATGGCACCGTAACAATTACCACAGGAGGGGTTGAAATGGGTCAAGGAGCTAACACAAAAGCAAGACAAGTATGCGCTTATGAATTAGGCATTCCAATTGAGAGTGTATCAGTTCTTCCGCATGACAGCTTCGTCTCTCCAAATAATGTTTTTTCAGGATCTAGTATTGTGAGCGAAAGCGTTTGTTACTCAGTGATCAAAGCTTGTGCTATCCTAAAAGAGAGATTACAACCAATAAAAGATAGTCTGACAAATCCAACTTGGTTGGAAATCATAAAAAAAGCAGGGGAACAGCAGATAGACTTATTTGCAGAGTACATGATGGCCGATACAGACCCTGATTTATCAGGTTACAGCGCTTTCGCTGTTAGTATTCTGGAAGGGCAGCTGGATGTGACCACTGGAAGGTATTTACTGAATAGAGTGGACATTTTAGAAGACGTTGGCTTGAGTACAAATCCAACTGTTGATATTGGACAGGTAAGATAAATATTCACATTAAATACATAGGTATACATTATCGGTCGGTGACCTTTGGGCAACGTGGGTTACACAGTAGCCACTTGAGGAAATGGGCAATGGTCGCATTCGAAAGCAGTCTCTGAAATCTAACAGCGAAAAATACGGCAAAAAAGGTCGTCAAAAAATTTTATGTTGCTTACCACTGGTTTTTATTTAAAGGGACTTCAATCCCTTTATTTACTTTCTTATCTTTACTTTACCATAGCTATTCATATTGTTAGTGTATAATAAGTTGCACAAGATGGCGTAAGTTATCGGGAAACGAAGTAATATTTCAAGGAAACACTAGCACTGACAAATACGGCTCTATTATAACTGGATTTTACACTATGACGGTTAAGAAAAAACCAATCGTTTAGCTTAAATAATCTTAATCGAACTTTGACGTCCGCCGGGTATGTAGACGCGAGCGCCTTCGACGACTTTCTTTGATTGAGTGACCGATATGCAAGATGGCCGCCTCTTCAGTGCTCGACGTTACGTCAAAGTGACAACTATGTAATGTTGGGTAGTTGTAAATTTAAAAAAAATCGACGCATCGCCATATAAATCATTGAAATAGCAATAATGATCAAATACCAAGCAACAATATATAAATCTATAGAAAATAATTCTTTTGTTGAACACTTAGTTGATGAAATATCTACAACAGAAACTTTTTATTGCCAATTGTTTTTGTGTGAGTTCTAGTCATATTTTTATTTAAGTATGAAAAAGAAAGCAGTGATAGCCTAATGGTTGAAACGAGGTTCAAACCCCGGCACGCACCACTGATTTTTCTAAAATTATGTGCGTATTAGAAATTAATTATCACTGCTTTTCGGTGAAGGAAAACATCGTGAGGAAACGTACACACCCGAGAGTTCTTTTAAAAAAAAAAAAATCTCGGAGGTGTGTGAAGTCCACCAATTCGCACTTGGCCAGCGCGGTGGACTATGGCCTAATACTCTCTCATTCTGAGAGAAGACCAGTGCCCAGCAGTGGGACAATAATGGGTTGACGACAACATGAAAAAAAAAATTAAGTGCTAAACTATTTGTAGGCGACAAACGTTTCTTTGCAAGTATTTATTAATTCCAGGTAGAAGGAGCGTATGTGCAAGGATTAAGCTATTACACTGTGGAGGAGTTCAAATATAACAAAGAAACAGGAGCATTGATTTCAAACGATGCTCTGAGTTACGAAGTTTATTTGGCTAAAGATATTCCGGCCGACATGAGGGTTAAACTTAGATTTAATTCTAAGAATGTGAAGGGTGTCTTAGGATCTAAAGGTATTTTGACAAAGTATCTACAATTGTATTTTATTTATTCATATACTTACAAATAAAGCAAAGTATACGTTTGAACCATTGTGGGATCTTATTTGAGAAAATTCAAAAATATCTAAAAAAAAATTACACATCACTGTAATACTTAAAGAAAAAGGATTTTAAACCTAAAATTAAGTTATTTCAAGTCTTGAAGGTTTTATTTCATTACCACGTTATTACTTAGTTCCTTGATGTTACCTATATAAAAATAGTTATTATATTTTTTTATCTTGTAAAAAATAATAGTCAATTGTTTCTAACAATTTAAATAACATATTTTTCACATAATATATTCAGCCTACCTAATATGTTTAATTGACATAGATCAGATTGACTAAGTAGCTGTTTTCAGCTACAAAAACTGTCAACTTCACTATATCTTTATAATAAACGTTACTTTAATTCACTACAGCGGTCGGTGAAATGGGCATATGCTCCGCCAACGGCGTTATTCACGTGTTGAGGAAGTGCATCATGGAGTCCAGGAAGGAGTCTGGCTATGATCCTAATGAATGGATTGACATAGGTAAGTTTGATTATTGTCCCTGTAGTTCCGGGACCAGAATAGGGCTACGGTATCCTCTGCCTGTCGTAAGAAGCGACTAAAAGGGGCGTCAGGGGTTGCGGGCAGGTAGAATGGGAGCTCGAACCGTCCGGCCAAGCGACCACGGGAAGGGCGGCGGCATGTATGATCGCCGCCGTAAAGACCAGAAGGCGCGTTGAGCGTTTACGTCCACCAGGGAAGAGCCTGAAAGTATCATCGCGCTCGGAGGACTCCGGTTGTGTTCCGTTGGAGATCCTGGACTCCTCCACGCAGCTCTGAGGACGGCCACCGGGGGGGTTTTAGTGTGGTAAGAATTCCACCTAAGTCGCGTCGCTCCCACGCCCTCGGGTATCTTTTGAAGGTTTCCCCCTCGAAAACAAAAAAGGTAAGTTTGATTATAACCAAGGGTTTCGGGTTTTTCTAAAAGTAGGTAATTAATGTAGACTAACTTCCCTATACGAATATAATTGACATTAGTACAAGTAACATTATATTATCCATGGTAAAATTGTTCAAATGTGTTAGATTCCATTTGGTTTCAAACATATCACATAGTGCACGAAAATAACCGAATCCATTTCGGTAAGAAAGTTAAATATATACCTAATAGGTACATACTACTCTTAGCAACAAAGTCTATCTAATTTCTGTAATGTCTCTGCATTTTTTAACGGTAGGTATACTTTCGTTGTAAATACTTCAAATTACAATATTGAATTGAACTGTATCAATTATTTAACACTAATGCAAAAAGTATTATACATATAACTACAGTTTATTTTGTCACGGTGCAGTAAATATAAATTGGTTGCATAATGTATCTTGAATATGAAGGATTTTTCTTTTTGTATTAACGGGATATTTTAACTGAGTATTTTTTTTCAGAAATACCATACACCACAGAATCCATACTGAAGGCGTTAAACGTAAAAGAAAGCGAATTCGTTATAACATAGTTCTTAATATAACTTTGGGACCTAATTGAGCCTACTAGAAACATCAACAACTAGAAAATCATAGTCTTTTTTCTATGTATCGATATTTTAGTTTTGTTTTTCTTTATTTTATTTTATTGTATCAAAGTAGTATTTTTATTACTTTTTATTATAATCAGTAGTTTTTTCCAATGATCGAAATTTAACTATGACTATTAAAATACTTGGATTTTATTGACTTGTCACTAGTTATGAAGTAAATTAAAAAAGAAAAATATCGGTTAACAAACAAAAGATAAAAATGTTAACTACTTTGTTAGCCTATATTTATAATGAGGATATTTATTTACAAAGAAGGATGTCCAATTTTCGCCTGATCATGTATCAACAAGATTAAAATTCAGATAACATATTTGCATATTAAACACGCTTATTACTAAAAGAAACGCAGGTAATAAAATTATTTGATTATATTTACATGCCATACAAAGTAAAAGTTTAACGAATTACATGTTTTGAACGCAACTCAACCATCATTTCACTTCACTACGTTCTATTTAACGCATTGCTATAAAATTCTTATATTATTTCAAATCTCAAATTAATCAATACATTCATGCAGTATCAATTGAGTACAAAAATGAAACGTTTTCTTTTGATATTTGACGCTGATAGTTCCGCGGAGTAAATCTGTATTGAGTACGGGATGAGAGTCATAATATACTTATTTACATTTTTTTAAATTTCACTGTGTTCAAATCATAAAAATTACTATGAGACAATGTTTATAATATTCCAATAGTCTTTCTACTATTCATGATATCTATTACTCTTCATTACCAGATTTTCAAATGTATGGGAAGTGGGCATTACTCTTTAAATAGAAAAAAAAACATCACAGTTGCCTCATTAATACACGTTTATTGTTGCGTCTTAAACAAAAAAATAGATAATTCGTAATCAAAACAATTTAGGCCCTAATTACATAATTAGGCATAGATTAGGCCTCATCAACAAAATCTTAAAAATCAATACAAAATAATATCCAAACAATATCAACCAATTCCCGAACAGAATATTAATAAATACTTATAATAAATTATCAATTCATCATTTCGCTATACAACTTAATCTCTTTTACAAATGCTAGTAAATTAAAAAAATCGTCGGTCCTAATGTAAAATATACATAGTCTATACACAATTATATCAACAGGTAAGTGTTATGCAAAAAAGTGCAATCCAAATCTCATTTCATATTTATTTATTACTTTCTAACAGTTTGACGGGCTGGATGGATAAGCGATTATAGAGTACGTTTAATAATTTATCATCATTATTAATGATTAATTAATAATGAAACTTCATGAAGCATTTACCGACTAAGTCGTGAAGCATTGTAGTATAAGCTTAGGTGCTATAATCGCATATCCAATGAAGTCCGAACTGGCCATGAAGCGAATTGGTCGAATATTACACAGTTATGATAAATCAGCTTCTATGGACCATACGAGCTACCATTAAGAACTACATCTATTTAGCCGCCATTCATTGTAGCTTTCATTAGCGTTACCACACATACAATAAAGGGAAAATGAACTTTAATATATAAAATAATTGTATGACTCTGTAACAAAAGAAATATAAAGAAAGTATTACGTGTTAAATACTTGAAGTGATCCCTTTATTGTATGACGTAGCCAGTGTCAATTATTATTACTCGAGTTGGTAACATAATCTTTGATAATATTACTTAATATAGGTAAAAATCCTATGAATCTAATTAAATTATAATAATACAGAAACACACCAAGATTCTGTATACTCGATCATTTCTATGCATACCAAAAAATCATTCACTTGTTAAAAACAAAAAATGTTTGGTAATAAAGAAATGTGGAAAATATACGCCAAAAATATACGTGAAATATGTACAATGAAAATTTAAAAGAACATCGAATATAGTCTTTACTTGGTGTTGAAATTCCTTACGAATTGTGCTGTAATTAATATTAAGTTCATAGATAATAAATTTACTGAATTATTCATTTCAATAAAGATTGTATGTTAAAGGATTTGACTAATCATATTCTTCCTAATTAAAATCCTTTTGTTTAGGAAACAATAAGAAATATATAGTATTTTCTCTGGTTATAAATAAACCAATATATTTTCAGCTGAAATATGAGACAAATTACATATTATTTTATATATCGTGTATGAAGGCAGATCATAATTTATTCTTACATAATGGAAAAGATTAATCGTATAGCTAAATTTTATACTGAGATTCGTTGAAGATCTTATGTTACAGTCAGTCCATATCAATTCGTAGACTTTCGCGTTCATAGTATTTTATACCTAACAGACTTACCTAAGAACGTATTAAATTGGATGAAGGCGAATTTTGGCAGTTATAATAATGTTTTTGTTGTCAGGAAGTGTTTATTGTTTTATTTATTCTAGAGACAATTTATTTAAAATGGCAAGGGCGCTTTTGTTTTTATACAAAGGGTAGATAGTAACTTAACAATAGTGTTACCCAAATTTTTGCAACACACTAGTGTGTATATTGTACAAAACGTTTTAGTGTGCACCTATTTTGTTGTCGCAAGGTGATAACTAAGACGATGAAACCAAGTCTCTTGAAACTTTTAATAAATACCATATGCGTTTTATGTCCTAAGTTTATGGATATTCTTTGCACAACTAATATTTCAGCCATTAACACTACCGTCTTAATCAGCCCCTTCCATTTTGTTAGTGTATGACAATAACCTTACACTATAACTAAAATAGCACGATGCACCTTTTTCTGTAATAAAAATACTTTCTCTTGCGATATACCTGATAAAAACACAATTCAAAAATAATAAGCATTACATTAAAAATTACAGTAAAGATGTATTGAAGACTTGCATTCGATAAATACAACTGGTATTTATAAATGTTGTCCTATTTTCTTAACATTCTGATCTGCGAGCACAAAAAGTCTACGAAAATATGAAAACCATTGCATTACCCAGACTTATGTGAAAAGCAGATTATCTTCAAGTAAAGGACACCATTCTATGATTTTACAGGCAACCCACATCATATATGTATACAGCAAACGATAACTATAAGCCAAATTCCTCGTAAAAGTTTAACTAACTCGCACCAATGTCGTATTTCTCACGAATGCAGTACACTTTTACACATTACACGATCTTCATGTCAGTACTATGAATATCTTTGGAAAATCTAACTGTTTACTTCGAATAAACTCGTACAACACTACCGCTACGTACCTCTTCTACATAGCAATAATTATACCCTGCACATATGTATATAGGATGTTTTTCGCTCGGTGACTTAAATTAAGCAATCGTATGTAACCATATGATTTATAAAAAGTAATAATTCTGTTTAATAAATAGTAATCGTGATAATCGATTTGGATAAAATAAATTGAGTAGACATTTTAATTTCCCATCATTTTAAATATATTTTATATAAGAAATAGATAAGAAAATTGAAATATGTTGAGCTGCATCTATCACATATCAGGAATGTTGATTGTTTAATATGTGTTTCGTATAAAGTTTGCAATATTTTTGTTATATTTAGATAATAATGATATTTCAAATATAAGACAGTAAACAATGAACATAGTTTCGACCAAAAGTTAGTTCCAAAATAAATAAAGCATAATGAATCGCTTGCTTAATTTCAACCCCCTTACAAATCACACATGTATATAGCTACATATATTTAATTGGCGTTTTGGACTGCGTAGAAACGTATATATTCATATACAAATAGAAAAAGCACACCAGCACTAAGATAGCAACCGTTACAAATTATATTAAAACTATAACAAGCCAATCATACGGAGGCTCATTCTACAAAATATGAGGTATATTTAGTCGTTACAAATTCCTAGTCGCTCTCTTGGAATGGTATTATAATTGAGCGCTAAGTGAATATAACACGTGTGTCACTTTAACATCTATTTTCCCACTAATTGAGTCTTTAAGTCCCTGTGTGTAGTCGAAGGCCAATCGCAGGAATTGGGAATATATAACGATTTTAGAATCTTAAATTTATCCTTTATTGAGTAAGGACAACATTTAATTTCATTTGCCTGATCGAAGATAGAAAACGTCTGAATCATAGATTTTTATCAAATAGTTTTAAATAAAGAGGATCAGTTGAATAATCGAATAAAATAGCAGATAGCTTAAAGGTTATTAATAACATTTGCAGGAGGTTGAGACTTTATATGAGAATCATTAATTATCCTGCGATTGGCGACCGACACAGATATATATAAGCTTGTTTTACATTAGTTCTAAATCAACAATACTCCTCAATCGTCTTTTACAAATAAAATTAAGTATGTAGTGTGTCGATAATTTTCCTATCACATAAAAACAGTTGTAGGTGACAGAAATGTTATTTACTTGTAATGTGTTCTACACTAATTGGTATTAACGATGTAGCCAGAAATTTCCAGATATTAAATGAAAGCTTTAGAGACAATTCTATCTACTTGGTCGTAATCAACGCGTCTACCTACTACGTCTAAGTTTCGATCCGTTTCAACATAAATTACATACTACGCAAAACGTAAAATAGTTTTTTTAATTTATTTCTTTTTTTGCCTGTATGAGATGTTTACATAAAGTTTATCTATAATAAGTTTTTTTACGATTTACTAAGAAAATGTATAATTGATGAGGATTGGAAACAATAATGACCGACTTAAATTTAATCACTTTTTCGACTTATTTATTATTTATACCTTTAAAGTATGAGTCGAATAAATATGTTGTGAAAAATACATAAGGATTAATATATGATATTTTATCACGAAGTTTAATACAAAGCAGTTAGTAAATTAAGTTTTTTTTTAAATATTTACTAGTTAATATCTACAAAATTTATATCGAAACGGAGCACAAACCTGTTATCGCATTATACGTAGTATCACTTACCAACGTGTTACATCACTCATTGCTAACACTACACTACTGCACAGTCCGTTACATTCGATTATGCAAGATCCGCTACCCTCTCGTGGATAATATTTACACACAAAACTTACACGTAAACGAGCGCGCATTTTACGAACGTGTAACGTCAAACGGAGCACATATATTGCGCATAAGTTACTATCGGGTGACGTCATCACTACTAACGGAGAGCACGTGCTCGTGACGTCATCAACGCAAACGGAGTACACGCGCGTGTGACGTCATCACCACAGAGCAGCCGCGCGCATGACGTCATCACGGCAACGGGAGCATCGCGCACGTGACCTCATCACAAATAGAGCAGCGGCGTGCGTGACGTCATCACTACAGAGCAGCCGCGCGCGTGACGTCATCACGGCACCGGGCGCATCGCGCACGTGACGTCATCACCGCAGCACGCGCGCCTAGGGGCGCAGTCACGCGACGCCGCTGTCCTGCGCATGCGCGCGCTTCTTATGATCCGGCGTCGACTTGAGTATGTCCGGCTGTCCGTGCGTGAAGGTGGACGCGTGCGAGCTGAGCGTGAGCGTCGCGTTCCGCTCGGAGCCGAGCGTCATGGTGGTGGCGTGCGAGTTGAGCGTGTTGTGCGCGTGCGGCGGCGGCGCGTGCGCGTGCGGCAGCGGCAGCGTGGCGGCGGCGCGGCGCCGCGCGCTCGCGGTGCGCGTGAGGGAGCTCAGCTGCGGCGTGTTGCTGCCGCACGCGCGCACCGCGTTCTTGTAGTCCGCTATTAGGTGGGTTAGCTCCGCCATCTAAGAGGACGGACGGTAAATGTTAATATGCGTATAGTATACATTCAATTTCTTCAATTATAGAGACAAACTATGAATGACATTAAAAATATATAATTATAAGAACTTTCAAATTTGATATACGAAAATGGTTTAAGATAATTTATTTCCCAAAAAGATTAAAAATCACTTACTGAGAAATTAATTTTACATTAATATTGTTTTTATGAGCATTAGAGTGGGTAGGCGGACAATTTTGCATGCAAAAGAAACGGTCGAGTCAGAACAAATAACAGCAAGGGCCCGGTTACACCAAGTACTGATTAACTAATGATCATACATTTAATTTAACTATTGAGATAAGTTGTAAAAAATATTACGTTTCTTTTATTTTTAATTAGATATTACAATATGGTTAAAAGTAATTTCGATATATATGATAGTAGTGATTTTAATATATGTAATTTTTCAATCGTGTTATGTGTTTAGATTTGATTCAGTTAATAATTAAAGTATTTTTGCTTCTATATATAGTTATATAATTTTTTTATTGTGATTATTCATAGATAGTATTTTATTATTATGTTTTTATATTTATAAAACATGGTGGAATAAAATGAGTAATAACTCCTTATAATTAATTATACTTTGAAAATATTCATTTCGAAATAAAATATTTTAGTATTTTTGTGCAATTATTTATGTGTAAATTAATAAAAATATATATATCCAAGGCCCGTAGTCGTAATTGTTAATAGTTTTATTACTTTTTACTGAATAGTTTTTATATATTTTTCTAATACAATTATTATATTTAATCAATGTATATTTATAAATTAGATCTACTGAGGTAATAGTCATATTTGTGGGTTAATTGTAGTTATTTTAAAAGATTCAATAAATGTTGTTTAAGTGTCTTTTTAAATATATGCATAGACTTGGACTCTTTAACGTCTCTGGGTAATTTATTATATAGCTGTGCTCCTTCATATAGAATTGTAGATTTACCGTATTTTGTTCTAGGAGAACGTAAAATTATATTATTTGCATGTAGGTAAATAGGTATAAGAGGTTTGCAAATAGGTATAAGATCACTATAAGGTCATAAATGTAGGAGATAATAGATTCTTGTCACTAAATAAGGCATCTTTGTCCTCGAGTAGTAGCGCATTAGCGATTGACTTGAACTTCGTAGTTGCTTACAGATATCCATGGGCGTCAGTGACCATTTCACATCATGTTAACGACATGCTCGCTTGTTACTTCAATTAAAAGTAATAATAACTTACCTTAGGCTTATTGAGACTGATCAACATCTTATGAACTGGACTAGCCGCATCATCCGCATCGATCAACATCATCAAATCGTCCTGCAAATACATAACAACATTTATTTTAACATAGATCTCAATAAAAATACATGTGAGACTAAGATCCCTACATAAATAGTTATTGATTACTATGCGTATTTATAGATACTTAAATAGCTAATTGTACGAGAATATGCGTATAGATTCATAAGGAACTCTTGACTGGTACTTCTAATCCAACATAAAATAGATATCGCATAGGGCTGTCAAATCAAAATAAATAACAAAGGTCACCTTAAACAGTACAATTAAAAATGTGGAACGAAATAGTTACCTGCAGACCACCAAAGAGTCCTATGGAGTTGAGCGCGTATCGGCCGATGACAGCCATGGACGCTAACTCCAGCACCGTAACACCCTCCTCGGAGACGGCCAGCCATACCATGGACAAATCTGGCTGCTTTATCTGCAATACGTGAAATTTAAGAATGATTGAGACTATTTTATTTCGATAAATGTTGATAGTTAAGATTTAAGAATATTTAATTTAGGATATGAGTAGAGTATGGACGATCTACTGGTTGTTGATATGGTGCATATTGTATTTTTACGTAAAAACTATGTAACTTTTGAAACCAGTCTAATATTAATGTTATTAATTTTATGCAGATAACTAAAATTCCTATTCTTCGAGATACGACAAGGTAACTTTCGCATCGCTATGTCTCTTCGATTAACACTATGTACCAAATTACTACATATAATCATTTATGAAATTTGATTAAATCATAATTTTAAAGAATAAAGCCTGAATATAACCGTTTTTTAAATTTAAATTTCTGGTCAAAATACTTCAATATAGAAATACACTAGATACGCAGTCTCGAACAAAAATGACACCTAAAACTGTCGTCAAATGTACGTAGTTATTTATAGATGGTCATAACGATGTTGACCATATTTTTACAATATAACCTTACGTCCATGATCTAAAGTTGTATTTACAAGGCTTTAAGCAATAATAAAAAAAATTTTACTACTTGAAATGAGCGCGCAGTTATGAAATTGAGCGCTCTTTTTCACCGGACAGTTTTGAGACGCTGATTGTGTATCTTGGGTTTTTCTATATCTATGTCAAAATATTATAAATTCCTTGTGTTTGAGCTACTCACCCTAGCCTGGAACAACGTGGCTCCGAAGAAGGGCCACTTGCGCGTGCAGTTGAGGTAGATCCGCACGCAGTCCGCCGTGCTTCGACCCTTCAGCGCCACCCATTTGGCCCTCAGTTTCTCCTCTACCTCCCTACGAGTATTTATTTATATTAAGGCAAGATACTGGAGCTAACTTTTATTACCCATGTAAAAACAAGATGGCAAATAAAAAAAGATATACAAAAGAAAAAAGACATATGCACTAAGTTTCTTGCCGGATCTTCTCAGTTGAGGTCATGTTCCGATCCGGGGGTAGGATAAAAAAAAATGTAACTGACAATTTTTAAGCGCCCTCTTAGACCTATGCAAAATAAAGACATTTCATTTCATTAGGAAAATGGCAAACGAGCATGCAGTGCGCGTGGTTACTGCCGCCTATGGACACGTGTAAACGACTCCAAATAATAGCTGAGGTTGGTTACAGACGCTTGCTGCCCTGGAGGTCAAAGTTGGGGACTTTTAATTAGTATGTCTTCCTTACCAAATCCCTAATACTAGAACAAAATATCGTCTAGTACTACTATCGGGCAGATTTTTCATTCCATAAACCATACTCGTTCCACTTAAAAAAAATGCAACGGATAATTTTTGACTTTTAAGACGTTGGCGGAGTAGTTTTATGTGGCGTTCGGTCAGGGCCAGATTTAGCGGCCTGGAGTCCAAATAGAATAAAAATCTTTTTAAGTCCACTTTTTCATTAAATAATTCATATACACATATTAAATCAGCTGAAAAACGGTCACTTAATCTGTGATAGCTGTCTCTAAATTTTTATAATCAATAAAGGATCTCCAAATAAAAATACTTCAGGGATGTTCCAAATCTTGTTAAAAAAATCAAACAAAATCCACTTCTCATAAACATTACATAACAACACATAACAATTACATAAAAGACGTCTATTTCACTTCACCAAACATATTCAGTTCGGTCTCTTGCGCTCATCGTTGCCGAGCGCGACATCTGAGCTCACTAGTACAAAATCTTTTCGGTCCCGTTGACTGAGCTCGCCCAGCTCCAGCTCACCAGTACAACACAGGACCGCTCAGCTCACTCACCTGAGCTCGTCGTTCCCGAGCCCCGCGCGGTACCGGTACGGGTAGAAGCGGTGCGCGAGCGGCTGGCTGTGCAGCGCGGCGGGCGCGTGCTCGCCGAGCTCCAGCTGCGCCATCAGCGCGCCCAGCTCCGCCGCCAGCTCACGGGTCACCGGGAAACGACCGGCCACCACTGGAACACAACGGTGATCGATTGAAATCACTAGTTCTTTCTCGTACAAGTCGAGTTAATTTCAGTGTACGTCACTACTACAGGAATACCCGACTCCGGCACTAGATTGAAATCAATAATCATCAAAAGTACGTTACTACGAACATTTTATGAATCGAATACTGATGTTGGACATCGGTACTCGATTCATAAAATGACTTCAATATTCCTATCTTCTATTAAAAGAATTTATAAAACTATAACACGAGGCGTACAAACTTATACTTTATTTGGGAACAATTTCAGCTCAATCCAACAATAACGACTCAATGCGGCATTAAAGAGACCAGTTAGGTTACGCTACTAATGAACTGCCACTTACCTTGCTGATTAACTTGATAGCAGAGCAATAGTCGCTCCTTGTCTGTCTCGGTTCTTACGGAATTCTTAAAATACAATCGATTTCTATACGTTAGTCGAATCACTCGCGAGTTTTCGAATTTTCCTGACCCCTTCTCCCGCAGTGCCGTTTCCCATTTCGATATCACGTCGCAAAGCTGAAACAATCGATAGTAACGTGAGATAAGAAATACGTAACGTAACTGCAATTACAATAATTAAGCACGTGGATTTTAATGAAAAAAATACCAAAAATTACCCCAAGAGATGATAAAAATTAACATGTATAATATAGTAATGAAACACTGATAATTTTATATTTTTCACTTTAAGCCCGAACGACGTTCGCCGGGTCAGCTAGTTCAAATATATGTAATACCCAAGACACGTCGAACCATCACTTTTATTGTTATGTGATATCTCCAAAATTTTACTAAGATTGAATAAGCTTAACTAAAAGAAACTCATATCATACAGAGAAATACTCTACCTTTTTATCGGGCTTGATGTGATGTTCTAAATCCTTCTCGATGGGGTCGTCACTGAAGAGGGCGAAACCCGAAGAGGCCGACTCTCGGCAACCCAGCTCGGTACTTAATGTAGACAGAAACTCCTCAACTGTTGTCGATCCGTCAAAACTTATCACCTAGAACATAATAATACATGGACTTTGTACTCTGTAAGTAGTTTGTTAAGGCAGTGTCGAATGGGGATAGACTAACGCACATTGTGACTGCTTCCAGCTTCTTACCGCATAGTCACTATGCAAATAGACCAATTAAAGACTGACCTTCGATAATTTATCATCAGTCATAATTATTTTTAATGTTTGTTTAGAGATGTCGCACAAGAAAAGCATGTAGCCATGGCGACCTCTTTTAATGTCTGCCACCCAAGCCTTGACATACCCTCGGCGATAGCCACCCGCAACACAATGTCCTAGTCCATGCAGACACATGTGACAGAGAAAAGGTTATAACCGTTTATCTCACACCACAACCCTTATGGTCTAAGGGTTGTGGTGAGAAATAGCGATTAACACTTTTTGATTTACAAACGTGCAAATAGTGGAATGAGCTTCCTCCTGAGGTATTCCCGGAGCGCAATGACATGGGATTCTTCAAGGATGGTGCGAAAAGAGCTCTCGTTCAAAGCCGGCGATGCATTGGCGACTCCTCTGGTGTTGCGAATGTCAATAGGCGACGGTAACTACTTTCCATCAGGTAGCCCGTTTGCTCTATCGTTAGGTGAAATTATATAAAAAAAGGCTAGTACGCTGCGTACTGTATAGTATTGTTGAGAATGTGCACGGGAATGACGTGCGGTGGATAGTGATGGTAGGGTTTCTTCAGCAGGATGGACAGCACCTCCATACGTGAGGGTCGTACCATTCGTCCACCGTTACGGATAGTACGCCCGAGTGTAGTACGCCGCGTAATGTCCTTACCTTGCTACGCTACGCATCCGGTGCATATTGTTGAAAATGTGCACGGGGATGACGTGCAGTGGTTAGTGATGGTAGGGTTTCTTCGGCAGGATGGACCGCACATCCATACGCAACGGCCGCGTCGTTCGTTCGCCATTACGGATAGTATGCCCGAGTGTAATACGCCGCATACTTCCCTTGCTACTACGCTACGCAACTCACCTGGTATGTATTGTTGAGCATGTGCACGGGGATGGCGTGCGGCAGACAGTGGTGGTAGGGGTTCTTCAGCAGGATGGACAGCACCTCCATACGCGAGGGTCGCGCCGTTCGTTTGCCGTTACGGATAGTTCGCCCGAGTGGAGTACGCCGCGTACTTCCCTTGCTACTACGCTACATAACGCACCTGGTACGTATTGTTGAGCATGTGCACGGGGATGGCGTGCGGCAGACAGTGGTGGTAGGGGTTCTTCAGCAGGATGGACAGCACCTCCATACGCGAAGGCCGCGCCGCTCGTCCGCCGTTACGGATAGTACGTTCAAGCGCTCGAGCGCAATACGCCGCGTATTTGCCGGCGTATTACTGTTACGGATAATACGCCCGAGTGTAGAACGCCGCGTACTTCCCTTATTACTGCGCTATGCAACGTACTTTGTATGTATTATTAAGCACGTGCACGGAGATGGCGTAGGTGGACAGAGGTGGTAGTGGTTCTTGAGGAGGATGGACAGCACCTCCAAACGTGAAGGCAGTGCCGCTCGTCCGCCATTACAGATAGTACGCCCGATTGTAGTCCGCCGCGTACTTCTCTTGCTATTACGCTATATAACGCACCTGGTACGTATTGTTGAGCATGTGCACGGGGATGGCGTGCGGCAGACAGTGGTGGTAGGGGTTCTTCAGCAGGATGGACAGCACCTCCATACGTGAAGGCCGCGCCGCTCGTCCGCCGTTACGGATAGTACGTTCAAGCGCTCGAGCGCAATACGCCGCGTATTTGCCACATTCCGTTCTAAAGATACGTATTAAAGATTAGTGTATTTTATTAAGAAAAATATTACGCCACGTATTGATAAAATTTTAAATAAATTATGCAACTTTAAAATAAGCCAGAAGTTGAGCAATTACTCATCAAATCTGCATTTAAAAGGAGTAAGGAATATAAAAAAAGCGCGGTCCAGTTATCAAGTCAAAGAATTAGCATAGAAAACAACAAAATCTGTTATCTCATTTCATTCATATTTATTTTTAACAGCTACTGCAAAACGTTGTGGTATTTTAAAGACAAATAAAAAAAATGTGTGTGTATCAGCTCCGACGCACAACTGAAGTTTATTCGCATTTAAAATAGATGGCGCCATACTTCCACACTAAAGAAATAATACCAATACATGGTTCATTTTGAAAAAATATATCTAATATATAAGTACGTATTAAAATATAAATATAGTACGTATTTACAGAGTATTTACATCATCTTAACGCTTTACTATTTTAAATACCATTGAGATTTCGGTAAAACGTAATCACGAAATCTATGCATACTACCCACGTGTACTGATAAAATAGTTCTAAAGTTTTAACTAGATGGCGTTATACTCAATAAAAAAACGGAACGAGGTCATTCGTTAGTAGATTTTACTCCTCACATTTTTCTCATACCGGGCCCTTATATATGCAAATCGATTTTTAAGATCGATTATGCAGATCGATTTTCCAATAATAACAATAAAAAATAACGATACTTACTTGGAATCAGAGTGTCTGCTCAGATGTAACTTGAGATACCACAGTAGCCTGTTATTTCTCGGCACAAACAAACTGACGGCTAGAGCTAAAAGTTGCCACCCTTGCACGAAACTGTACGTCGGTGGGTTACTCTTGCAATCGACTGAGAGGAGAGGTGCCTGAAATTTCCGACATTATTATTGCAATTGTAAAAAGTAATTGTTATTTGTGGCCATATTAAAGTAATTAGTAATATAAAATTGTTTTCAATTCTTATTAATTGATTAATTACTCTTTTTTATATCAACAATATTCTACTTTCGTTAATATGTCTTATGTAATTCCATTCAAAATGTTTTTTCCATAGAGGGATAACAAAATTAATAATACGGGCTGTTCGTACCAATTGCAAAAACAAAATATAAACCATTCTTTTTTAATATTTTCACCATCCTAGCTTCATACACTTTACCTGCCTTTCTCATATATTTTGCACATTGATTAATGTAAACAAACATTTATTGGCTTCAATACTACTGGCTATGGAATTAAGG
Source organism: Spicauda simplicius (assembly GCA_949699795.1). Classification (NCBI taxonomy): domain Eukaryota; kingdom Metazoa; phylum Arthropoda; class Insecta; order Lepidoptera; family Hesperiidae; genus Spicauda; species Spicauda simplicius. Next base: position 15,884,348 of record OX453070.1, on the reverse strand, counting down.
TATTCTGGGTCTATTGCTGGGTACAATCAACTGTGCTGACATGTAAGCGACCAAGGTCTATAGGATTATCTGTGATGAAACAATTAAGTACTTTTGATATAAGGTATATATCAGAACTTGACTATTGCGGATGAATCTTCATCTATGTCGCTTTACTATGCTGGGTCGGTGTTCTTTAAGATATTCTGGGCTGTTTTTCTATACGATGCGTGGACAATTTCTTGAATAAAAAATATTTAGTACATTTGATTTCATTGGCAAAAAATAAGCTTTTAATATACATATGTATCATGTATACATAGTGAAAAAGGTCTAATGACAATCAAAATTTGGGAAGTCATTGATTACAAAACAAATATATTCATTGTTATATAACGGGACCGGACTGAAGGTGTTAAAATATTTTTGTTTATTGAATAGTGACATCATGAATATAGGTTTTTGTTATAGCTCAACAATATAGCACTTATATTGTTGACACCCCTAATAAAATAAGTAAAAATCAAAGATTATCGAATTTTCTTTACATTAAACCAAATTAACTAAACTTAAGTAATTAAAAAAAAACGTGTGACTTCACGATGTTTTTAGTTGCAGATCAATATTCAATGACGATCTTAAGACCTAGTCGGGTATTTCCACACTATCCCGTTATGTGCTGCTGGTTTTAGCACAATTAATACCCCGGGCGATCTATCTATCAGCAGCGCCATTTTATTGCAATCCAATACTAAAATTGCGTAACGTCGCGTACTCGACCCCGCCCTACCCTATCGCTATAGGTGAACTATGCCTATGCGTCCTCTAATGCTAAGAACTCACGGAGCGATTTTCACTCGCGGCCGCCGCGGTTGCGGGCCCGCAGCTTCTGTAGGATGCAGATATAAATGTAAAAAATTAAAGCAAATCTCACGACGCGTTTTACGCCCGCGATGCGCGCGGTTGTTTGCGGGTCCCGCTGCACCGGCGGGCACCCTGTAGAATCGCGCGGGCCGCGGTCACCCGCAGCCTCGGCGGTTGGCGCGCGTTCGATGATCAGTTGGCGGGCGAGTGCAGTGGTCAGGACCTCAACTGGTGGTTAACCGCCCGTCTTGCATTTTTCCCGCCACGTTTGCGGGCGATAATCTCAACCGCGCAAATAACCCCTCTCGTGAGTCTATAAATAAAACCGCAGTTCCACCACCGCGGCGGGCACGGGACAAAAGCGCTCCGTGACTCCTTAGCCTAACGCTCGTTGAGCGTACCGCCGCGCCGTACCTGTATGGAGGAGGGCGAGCCGGCGGCGTGCGGCGCGCTGTCGCCGCCCGCGCCGTCGCCGCCGACGGCCGCGCCCGTGTCGCACGTGAACAGCGACTGAGTCGCGCACAGCAACAGTTGCTGCACAAATGAAATGTTGGTGCGTGCGGGGAGGGGCGCTACGGTGTCGCGTACGGTTTGGTAGACTTGTTGGGGGCGCTATGTGTGTGTTTGTGTGTGTGTTTGATTCTGTATGTATGTGTGATCGCGCGCACGTCTTTGTATTCTATGAGTGCGTTCCACTTAACGTTCACAACGATCATGCTCGTCGTCAACCCATTACTGTCCCACTGTTGGGCACGGGTTTTCTCTCGGAATGAGAGAGTTTTAGGCCATAGTCCACCGCGCTGGCCAAGTGCGAATTGGTGGACATCTCATGCTCACGACCACAGTTTTCCCGTTGCACTTGCTTATGACCGTTACTGACGTAATATCAAGTGGAATGGATTATCAATGATCACTTCAATCCACCTTCTTAGATGGGTCGTCGTGAGCTTCGCGTGATCGTTAGTCATGACGTCATAAGTGACGTTTTTGGTCCACAACGAGCATTTTGATCGTCGTGAGCGCTTAGTAATCCGCACCCAATTTATGCTCGAGCGTTAAATATACTGTGTTCATAACGCACGCGATGCGTGAGTGCATGTGTGTGTATCTGTGTTAGTATAGTACGTGTAGTTCATATTGGTGGGTTTTGCTTATTTATTTATTTATGTCATTCATTATTGCTTTATTTTTGTTGTATATATTGTAGCTGTGTTTGGCAAATATTTATTGACTGGTTGGTAGTTGACGAATAAGGAATTACGTTAATAAAAATATGTACTCGTAATAAGCAATCCATATTTTACTGTGTTATGTCTGCATTTTTGTATGTGTACCGATGCGACAAATATTTATATATTATTAAATAAATACTATATATACATTATATGTATACAATAACCCTATGGGTTCACTTTACTTATTAAAACTATGTAGTGATGATATATTTCACGGAAAAATGGAAATCTCGTCTCACCACCATCATACACAAATATGCAAAGACAATACGCTTAAGAACATTTTTCTATTATTTTTATTCGTTATTTTTGTTTGGTAGCCTTTTTGAGAAGATATGATGTTATTAATGAAAAAAATTAAATGGTAAGGGTTAAAAACTAAGTGAACTAGTCGTTTATATGAGTTCGGTAATATTACTGTTTTGTTTGATAGCTATTGATGACTTTAGTTTTTCTCATACATATTTTCAATAATGATTATATTTAAATTATTCAAAATACACTTTCAATAGGACATCGTTAACTTTAATTTTATATGAACCTAATTTAAGTATGACTTTTATATTTGTGTATTTAAAAATAATAAATATTTTTTTATATATAAGATAATAGATTTTTTATATATAACGCAACACCGTATAATTTGCGCGAGTTTGTGTTCTCATGAAATCTATATACATATAGTGCTTACGTTATATGTGAAATTATGATAGTCTAAGGTTATTGAAAATAGTATCAGATATTATTTCTCAAGGCAGGATCCTACTTTAAAAGTCTCAGAAATGTTTTTTTTCCCTAAATATACTTCTTATATATCGAAAAATTCGTACGCAATTTAAATAGGCTAATTTGAAGTATTCCTAGAGATATAGGCCTGAACGCAGTCCGGTATCGAGCAAGTTCCCTCGCATAATTCCGAAGTCCGCCAAACTGACAATTTTTTAGCAAGTTGAAATGTTTTTTTTTGCTTTTTATAAAAAAATGTTTTTTTTAGTTCATATAGAAAGAAAATATACGAAAATTAAAATGGTTAAACACCATTTCAATTTTTCTGTTTCCGACAAAAAATAAGAGCTCCATCTCTCCCGCCAATTGAAAACAGTGGTTTCACAAATGTGCACAAAAATTGGTTGCATTTTCCTGTAAAAATATATTTTTACCATGTTCAAACATGTAGTATAATAATCGAAAAAGTTTGCTAGACTAGCGTTTTTTTTAATCCTAAAAAATCCCAAAAAAATGACTTTATGAGCTTTTCAAAGCAAGATACTGCCTTAATGAGTAAAACCATTTATTGACTATTTATGTACAATTACTGTTCAAAATTGTGTTATTTTTTATTAACCTTATAAATTTAATTTTAAGCATTTTTACAACTCCAAATATCATTTATAAATAATATAAAATAAAAATAGTATAATACATATATTCGTGAATTTCACTATTGTTTATATGCATATGCACCTGCCCCGCTACTTGTATATACAGATTGTTATGTGTGTGGTGATGTCTTATTTTATATATATGTGTATTATTTATAACAGTACAGCTGCACAAATTTTGTTATACAGTACGTTAAGTAAAAGAGTATTTCCTTGTCAATTTGTATATTATTCTCAATTATTTTATCAAGGCCTAATTACATATAGACAACTCTATTATCATATTCTTCCTCTTCTATAATCAAGCCTTATTATGATAAGATCTGATGATGATGGTATTCTTGAAGGTTCCCAACCTAGTTCATGAGGATAGAAACCCACATTGTGACTGATATTATTAGGCAACAATATGGCTAATTTTTTTATTTTCTATTATTACAGATGTTCATGTGCGGAAGTAAAAATTTACCACCAAGAAAGTATTATAAATGCATTTATGTATTACGTACATAAGTGTCACATTTTAAATATTAAGTGCTTTCGTGTGCATAAGTGTAAGATTATCCCAGTAAGTCGAATTTGTCAAAGGATTAAATTCGTATTAATGCAGCTGTACTGTACCTTAAATTTAAACGTACATACTTACCTGAATTGTATAATACGGTCATATACATAGGATATATAGGAAGTCTAAACAAACTTGCAAGTCAACCTTTCAATACAAAGGAGATACAAGTGCGAAGAGTCTAGCTATAGATATGATAGAGTAATGATAAATGTATACGAAACCAACAACATTCCCTAGATCTATGGGTGGGGTAGACATTCTTGGATGAAAATATCATAAAATAATTAAAACGGGGAAAATTTACACCAACATTCCATTTGATAGTTTGCGACAAGGAAAACCGCTTTTGTTATGGCAACATTAGTTTGCGAAAATCTACTACCGACTTTTGTAAACTACAGCACATATTTACACTTGTTATTTATTAGTAATATGCGCTTATACGAAAACTAAATTACCCATAAATGTTGCCAGAACTAACCGATCAAGTTGGAATAATACCGTATTTATATTTCCGATACACGTTTTTTGTAATTTTTTTCAAAGAAGCCAATAAATCGTTATGTTCACACACACAATTCCAAATTGATCAACCACGTGACATAAGCCTTATCAGCGACACTCAAAGCTGTACTTACTTAATGGTTTGTTAGTGTATATTCGTTTCGAACAAAACTTAGCGTTGAAGCGATATGAAACGATTACATACTGTGCTCTTGTCAGCTCGTGTACTACTTGAGCGACTCGACAATCTACTACCGTCACCGATATATGGTATATTAAGGCTTTTGAGCACAATATTACCTACCAGAGTGTCCACTTTATAATCGAATGTTAGTTTTATATGTTATTTCTGAATAAAGCAACGATTTTACATACATATGTTTTTATTGCTATACAATAATTTACATCTTACAATAAATAATATTGTTTGTTTTACCGTTGTGCATTATGAACAAAGTAACGTCGTTACATTATTGTCCCACAGCTGGGCTCGGGTCTTCGTGAAATGAGAGTTTTAGGCCATAGTCCACCGCGCTGGCCAAGTGCAAATTGGTGCACATAAATCAGTGGTGCGTGCCTGGGTTTGAACCTCTGACCTTCCGATTAAGAAGCCAAGTTTCAACCATTAGGCTATCAATGCTCTTTAGTATAAAAAAACTACAAAAATAATTAAATACTACTCGGCATTTTATTTCCAGATTTGACTATCTTAGGATTAATTGTGATATTTGTTGCAATTTTTCGTATATCATAATTACATTTTTAATACACAGAAAAAATTGTAATGTTTTAAGAAAGTGGACACTCCGTACAATCTATTCTAAACAGAGTGCGTTGCAAGTAAACAACACCTGTGTACGATGAGTGATGAATAAATGATGATGTATCATATGAGAAAAGCACTTAAGCGTATCGCTCGAAGCTAAGATTGCGTATAAAGCCAATATTCATATATTTCACCCTTTGGCCCGTAATGTGAAGGCCAAATTGTATCGTGTCCCTATTCGTACGAATGTTGCTATTGGTATGTTCTGTAACACCGAAAGCCATGCTTATTAATTTAGTGTGACGATACTATGAACAGTCTCTTTAATAATTAGGTTATCTGTTCGGAATTATTGGCAAATTAAAGTAAGATTAGAATAACGTTTCTGTTACTATTGTGAAATGGAAATATATGTCTTATTAATACTGTGTTTGCATTTTAGTATTAAAAAATATTTAATGCCAATATTGAAAAGTTATCATCATCATCATTAAAAAGTTACTATTATCTTAATTTTATTATCAATCTAGTAATAAGAAACGTTATTCATTTGCTTGTTATAATAAACGTGGTGCAAGTGGCGTTTGAAACGTACAAAACACAACGTAATAATTTATTTGTAAATTATTTAAAAAAAAAAATTCATTGAAGATGCACGTAAACGTATACGCACACGTGTCCGTACTAATCTGAACATTATTATCATCGAACTAAATTTGACGTATTCTTTTTGTGTCAAAGGTAGAATCAGTGATAGAAAGTATATACCACCCAAATATACCCAAAATATTGAAATCAATTGTTTCGTAATTAATTCCACTAATTTCTCAGTTTTTTATCTGATTGAAGTAGCAAAAAAGCACGCAGTCCACCTGATGGTAAGTAGTCACTGCCGCCCATTGACAACTGTTATCAACTACATACAGAACATGGGTTCCATCTGAAGTCAATCACAGATGTGTTGCTACTCCCGAGGTATGATGTTCGCCTTATGTGAAAGTGTGCCAGCAACCACACCCTTCTATCGAAACGCAAGAAATGCTTCACGCTAGAAATAGGTGTGGCGGTGGTACTTCCCCGGTCGAACTACACTGGTTCCAACACCTTGACATACATAAAAAATAATAAACACGTCAAATTCACGCCCCATTTAATAAAACACGAAACCCAAATAGCAGCCATTTCAAACGCCACCCGTGACCGTTGAAACCAAAACACTTACATTCTTAAGCTTGCCGCTAACGTTTAGCTTATTGCGTCGCGCTGTGCACGGTGTTACCTGCACGCCGTGCTTGGTGTGCGTGTGCGGCGCGGTCTGCTTGGCCAGCGCGGAGACCAGCTCGTCCTGCAGCTCGCCCACCTCCAGGCACTGCTGCAGCGCGTTCTGCGCGAGCACCGCGTGGTAGTCGATGCCCGCGTGCTCCACCGCCACCGACATGAACAGTTGCACGCACTGGGGGGATTGTACGTAAGAATGAGTCGATGCCCGTATGTCACGGTCACTGACATGAACTGTTGCACGCACTGGGAGGAGGGAGTTTACGTAAGAGTGAATCGATGCCCGTATGTTTTCACGGTCACTGACATGAACAGTTGCACGCACTGGGGGGGGAGGGAGTTTACGTAAGAGTGAATCGATGCCCGTATGTTTTCACGGTCACTGACATGAACAGTTGCACGCACTGGGGGGGGAGGGAGTTTACGTAAGAGTGAATCGATGCCCGTATGTTTTCACGGTCACTGACATGAACAGATGCACGCACTGGAATCAGATTTTATAAGAGAATAACAGTGCAAGTGGCTAAGGAGAAAAAATGAGAAATAGGAAGACAGTACGCCGACAGAGACACGAACAGTTGAACACACTTGGAACAGACGGAGTTTTGATGCGTAGAATATGAGTAGGAATGGAGAATTATTATGAATGGAATGCTAAAAAAGGTTTACAATAGGAAGAAACAATTTGAAAAACTAAAATAAAAATTCTTCATTTTAAATAAAATCCATAAAAAATCGCAAATAAAATATACAAACAAGAAATGGGAAAAAAGAAATAAGATAAGACAAAAGAAAACAAAAAGTATGTAAAAGTAAAAGAAAAAAATGATAGGAAATGTAAACAAAAATGATAAGGTCGTTATTTTTTCTCGTCTCAAAACTCAATCAGTTAACTTAAGGAGTTATTCATAATGCACTGGTATAAAATTTATCGGCTATGGCATAATTAAACGTTTGAGAATAAAGAAATAAGCTTACTTACACTAAAAAATAAACCCGATATTTGATACTATTTGTTATCTACTGTTTGATGGAGTATAGTACTTTAGACCGGTCTTGAATCTCAATTTTATTAATCGCTAATACATGTAATTTTCAATTAACTATTTGAGTATATTTTGTTCTCTTTACGGTTACGTTTTCCCAAAACAATTTAAGATAAGAACAATGGATAGTTAATAATTAATATTCAAACCTTAAATAGTTTTAATGCCTCGGCCTGTAAAGCCTCAGAATTCAACGATGTCAGGGGCGATGTGATGTTTTCTTTCGAGTATAGCAGCATCGGATGCCTCCACAGCACGCAATCTGGAAATAAAGAAACATCATAATAAATAAGTATAAATATATTCTACAGTCAAATAACTACAACAGAATGCATAGTTGTATCAAAGCCGCGAGCATACATAGAGACATATTTATTTATGCTTTATAATCAACTAGTTCACCCGGCGAACTCGTTCCGCCTAAAAGTACGACATCACATTAGAAAACCCTGAAATTAACACTGTTTCTCCACTATATTATGCATGTATTATATATAAAAACCTTCCTCTTGAATCACTCTATCTATTAAAAAACCTACATTAAAATCCGTAGCCTAGTTTTAAAGATCTAGGCATACAAAGGTACAGACAGAGACAAGCGACTTTGTTTTATACTATGTAGTGATCTATCCATGCAGCAGATTTTTGCAAGCACACAAGCACAATTTCTCTCTTATCAGAAATCATTATAGGTCTTGTAAGCGATGTACTCGCCCCTTGGCCACTTCAGCTTCTTAAGTTTTAGAGATATGACGATAAGTTTCGTTTCTCTATGAATTTCATCATATCCCTTATAATAACGGCATAGAAGTGACGTGTAAGGATTGAAGCATGTTACTGATAAGGTAAGGCAATTCTACTAACATAAGACGATTTAGCCAAGTTCTTCAGAATATTGTGATGTGTATATGTGCGATGATAACCGGATTTAATAATCAATTTAGACAATTTCGCTTTCTATCAATTAGCTATGAAAGGTAGTAGAACCAAAACAGCTCGGATAGTGGGACAACCATCTCATTTATTTCGAACATGAATTTGTTTTAAATATGAAGCGAACATATCAATCCACATCAGTGCACCGGAGTTGAATTTAAGAGTTGCCTACTGATGTGTATAAGCGGTGGTGACAATTCCCCATCATTTGGACTGCATTGACAACCCGCGTGGCCGAGCGGTTACCATATCGGCCTGACGCGCAATGGGTTCCGGGTTCGATTCCCGGCCCGACAGGAATCTGAATGATCAGTTTAGATTTCTGTTCTGGGTCTGGGTGTTTGTGTATATGTCATGTGTGTATCCATGGTACCCACGACACAGGAGAAAATCCTAGTGTGGGGCTATGAGTGTAAAAAGCGTGCATGCTTGTTTGTTACATCAATTTTAGGAAAAAAAATGATAGGCTGCTTCCATCACATGAAAGAGTCTCCAAGTCGAACCCTCCCGTTATTGCTTATCTTATTTGATGTCTTCAACATATGAATCGCTCAGTCTGCAATTCCTCTCTTCAAAGTTTATTTGAAGAAAATTTACCATATACTAATTTTATTTAAAAACAGTAACACTTACTAGGATCACCATCAGTCTCCATCAGTTTCTGCACAAGTTGTTCGAAGTGCGTCCCTTGGCTTAAGCCCCCACCGCTCACCACCGTCAGGTGGTATAACCACGAGTCTTTGTCCGCTTTACACTCAAACAGGAGGTACGTTGGACCCTGCAATTAATATACGGGACAAATTAATCTTTAACGCATGTATGGTTTTTTACTTGTGATTTATAAAAATATAAAAAAGTGAATGAAAGGCGAAAAAAAATTAATTCGTTAAGATTTTAACCATATTATTGTAAGTTGCAAGAGATTTGTGCTTAGAAGTGAAAACTTTCATCTTCATCTTTCATCACTTTTAACATTCAATTCAATTCGTTGAATATCATATTATCATATAACGTTGACATTCGCTTATTTTTTTAAATTATACAAATCCTTTACAAAAACATCATCAATCCATCAATACTGATTATATTTATATGGTTTGAAATTATATGTTATTGGGAATTTATTACAAAATAGGGGAATTACCATATTTTCTGAACAGGTGAGAACTAAGTACATTTTATAGTAATTTTTACCGCCAAAGTTTTACTAGATACATGCACATTGCAACATACATTAGAATAATTTGTGATAATTTATCAACTGAAATACTAGTGCGTAGTGAATATGTGTTCTAATAAGTACATCAAATTATTTAGATATAAGAATTAAAAAATAGAGTTATAGTGGAAAAATATCTTTATAATTATTTTTCGTATAAATAATATATTTATTTCGTATAATAATATATTTATAATTATTTATCGAAAAATATTTCTTTCTATTATTATAAAGGGAATGATGTGAGGAAAAATAATTGTTGTGAGAAAACATGTGATACTTTTATATATAAAAAAAAAGATCCAAACTTAATAGAAAAAACTTGTTTTTTTATAATCCTAAGTATTTCAAGTGATTTTATGTATAGAGATCTTTTGTAAATCAATTCAGTTATATAGGGATTTGTAATACATATAAACATGCCTGCTACACGTACCAAGTACATACCAATTGCAAGTAACCTCTAATTATTATGCATTTCAATTACTAAGTGCTCTACAACATTCACAATCACAGACAAAGCTACAAAATAGACTACAGATATATATTGACGTAATTCACAATTTATTTGATACCACATTATCAAGGACACTTGTATTAAGCCAAGCCTACTCACATTATGAAGTAAATTTGTCTTTTCATCAAATATGTCATAGCTTGCATTTAGAGCCAATTAGCATGGAGTCTATTTTCATAGCATTCATTGCTCACATCGGTAACATTTCCATTACAAATTAATCCAATAATCCTTTTCAAATTGTATACTAGGTGTTTATATCCAGAGTGATCCGGGACACACCTTCTATAACATATTAATCTAATACGCATTTTGACATTATAAACAAACTAGAAATCTATTCTGGAGTGAATCCATCTATAACATATTTCTCTTTTAAACTTTTCGAAATTACAAAGAAAACTAGAAGTTTATTCCGGAGTGATACGGGACACGCTTTTCATAAAATATATATCCACTAAGCCTTGTAAACTTGCAATATAGTTATTCAATAAAACTTTTAATACAACAAATCAGAATTTAGACTAGTATTATCGCGGAATTGATACATTATAATACTTAACGGGTACTCACGATATGCGGTTTTGTTTTTTATCTTACTGAAGTAGCAAACGAGAGCATGCAGTCCACCGGATGGTAAGTGACCACTGCCGCCCATGCACATCTGTAATCAACTTCATACAGAACATGGGTTCCATCTGAAGTCAATCACAGATGCGTTGCTACTCCCGAGGACTATGATGGACGCCTCATGTGAAAGTGTGCCGGCAACCACACCCTTCTATCGAAATGCAAGAACTGCTTCACGTTAGAAATAGGTGTGGCGGTGGTACTTCCCCGGTCGAACTACACTGGTTCTACCACCTTCAAAACAGTATGAACAGTTTGGCCGTGACCATGATCCATGCAACTGGGTCAAAATATCGGCAAAAAGAATTCTATAAGAATTCATAAACCGCATATCGTGAGTACCCGTTAAGTATTATAACAAATCAGAAGTCTATTTAGTAGCTTTGACCAAACAACGCATTTTTATAGATCCAATCTCACTGACCCCAGTTACCTGGTGCTGCGGGTAGATGGCCACTGTGAGGTGGTTGCGAGTGTCGTCGTTCTTCTCTTCGGAGTCTGAATCGGACACGTGTTCCACGTCTTCGACGCGAGCGTCGCGCATGTTGATCTGGCCGGTTGGGTTCTGAAATTGTATGGATTGAGGTTAATTTTGATATGAAAGGCAAAAAAAACGGTATAAAATATTCATGAAGAATAATAATTTAAGTTTATGAAAAAAAAACGCTTTCTACACTCATAGCCCCATAATAGAATTTTCTCCTGTGTCGTGGGTGCCATGGACACACACAAAGACAAAAACAGAAACACCCAGACCCAGAACAAGAATCTAAACCCATCATTCAGATACTTGTCTGGCCGGAAATTGAACCCGGGACCCATTGCGTGTCAGACCGGTATGGTAACCGCTGCGCCACGCGGGTCGTCAAAGTGCAATGGTCATACTCAAACATAATTATTTGGTATTTTTGATGAGATTGAAGTAGCCATAACAAACTTGCATGCCGTCCTAATGATAAATATCACTACATAAAACAAAATAAAATAAAAATAAAACAAATACATAGTATAAAACAAAGTCGCTTCCCGCTGTCTGTCCCTATGTACACTTAGATCTTTAAAAGTACGCTACAGATTTTAATACAGTTTTTTTAATAGATAGAGTGATTCAAAAGGAAGGTTTTATGTATAATACATGTATAATATAGTGGAGAAACACTGATAATTTTAATTTATGTCTTTTATGCGGAACAAAGTTCGCCGGATCAACTAGTAGGCATATATAACCAATATGCCATTGGACATAATTTTTTTTAGAACAGCGGCCCTATCTAAAGTCAAGCACAATGTTGCCACTCTTGACGACTAAGATGGTAATCACCATTTCCTCATCCCCACACATTATTCAACTTCTCATTGTAAATGAACCAGCCACTACACCCTTAAAATATGTTTTGTTTAAGGGTGGGCAAGAATCATGTAGGCATACAACATATAAAAGGAAGATAAGAAATCTTCCTTAAATAAATAAAAATAAACTAAGTTGAGTATAGAATGTCGAATTGTCATTTATTTTACGAATTTGTGTATAAATACTAGAAATGCGCCGAATAGTGGTTTCACCGAATAACCGAATACCGAATGCTATTCGGTTTAACTTTTACCGAACCGGATATTCGAGCGAATTATTTGGTAAATGATTTGAAAAATGTTGATTTGAAGATTACTTGCTTTATATTATTAGCTTAATCAACACACTCTTCATAGGATTTGTTTAAATTTGTTACCGTGGCGTGTAGCCAAGAAAATAAAAAAACTCGAACCGAATATATTTGGCACCAAAACCGAATAATTCGACCGAATACGAATAGTGAAAAAGATGCCGAATATGCCGAATACCAAAACACAACCGAATATTCGGCGCATCTCTAATAAATACCATTTACGACGATACACTTATATAATTTTTTTTTCGAGATTTTACAAGTGATTTTCATTACAAATAATAATGGACACCTATAAGCATGATATGATGTACAACATTTTACAAAGTCGTTTACCTGATCTCCAGGAGACTTGAAGTACAGGAACATCTTCCCAAGGAGCACACACCAGCTTTTTTTCGCGTGGCCATTCTTCACTTTGGTCAACCATCCTTGGATCGTTGGCTTGTTGTCTTCCTTGCTCAGAAGAAGCTTTGTTGCGTTCCGCCGTTGGACGTTCTGGGAATAAAGGTTTTATTGAGCGATTTGAAATTGATCCTTGTTTCTTCTTGATTCATAACTTCCAACATACCAGTAGAATGTGATAATGACACAAAATGAAATGTTTTGTTTTGCTTATTATCTCTTTTGCAATTGCATGCACTTTAATTTCTATAGAGTTACTAGAATCGAACATAAAACTGATTTTTCATAAATGCAGTCTTACTTAACTAACACATGCAAACAATATAATATCAAAGGAATGATGGGTTGAATCAAGCTGTTTCTTCGTAGTGATAAATCAGAAATTCATCGCTACGTTTTCAGTGAGCATTACAAACAAAAACAGACATGGCGTGGTAATAGGTAAGTTGTCAAATTTAGTCGTTTTTTTTATCTGACTGAAGAAGCAAACGAGCATGCAGTCCACATGCTGGTAAGTGGCCACAGCCGCCCATGGACAACTGTAATCAACTTCATACAAAACATGGATTCCATCTGGAGTCAATCACAGATGTGTTGCTACTCCCGAGGACTACGATGGGCGTCTCATATAAAAGAGTGCCGGCAACCACACCCTTCCATCGAAACACAAAAAATGCTTCACGCTAGAAATAGGTGTGGCGGTGGTACTTCCCCGGTCGAACTACACTGGTTCTACCACCTTGAAATATCGGTATATTATCGCAACGTAACAACTGCTTTAGAAATAAGTGTACGTCGTACCTCCCCGGTCGATCCGTGCCAGTACCCTATTTCAAAACCACCACACCACTTAACCAACCTGCAACACACGTATCCAGTCCTCCATAGTAGCAATACTATCCGCAGTGAGGTAGTACGTGCGACTACCGGTGTAGATCTCGAAGGTAGCGGCTCCCTCGTTCCTGGATATCTTGCAGGCCTCCCCGAGTCCGATCTGGCCCTGCGGCTTGCGGTTCACCTCAGACTGGGACTTCCAGTAGGACAGCGTGCCGTTCTTCAGGACGAACCTAGGAAATTACATTTATCTGGTTGAAATCAATATTTTTTCCATACAGTAAAAAGCACAACGTTTTTAGGATGCAAACAAAAGATAAAGATCTCGCTTTGTTCATCCATTAAAGTTAAAAGGGTAGTAAGAAACTACCTCTGACCTATTTGTCATTGATTCAAGATGTTCATTGATATCCACTAAGTTAATTCCAATTATTAATATGTTACTTAAGTAAAATCTTACCGTAAACTATTAATGCTCTAAGACATACATTTGGTAATGACTTGAAAATGGTTTAAATCTGGCTAAACTACATAAGTCCACCATTTCGCACGTGGCCAGCGCGGTGGACTATGGCCTAAACTCTCTCATTCTGAGAGACCCGTGCCCAGCAGTCGGACAATAATGGGTTGACGAGAGAAGAGAAACTACATAAAATATGTTTTTAAAAATCCCCTAAGGGGCGAATAACCAAAGCTTTCTCCTCGTCTTGAGTTTCCTACTAAGCTTTAGCCAAAATGTCCGCTTTTATATAATCCCCTAAGGGCCCAATAGCCAATATTCCATAATACCCAACCAACGCTTCCTCCACGTCTTGAGTGTCCTGCCAAGCTTAGCCAAAATGTCCGCTTTTTTATAATCCCCTAAGGGGGCAATAACCGATATTCCTTAATACCTAACCATCCCTTCCTACACGTCTTGGGTTTCCTGCCAAGCTTAGCCAAAATGTCCGCTTTATTTATAATCCCCTAAGGGGTCAATAGCCGATATTTCTTAATCCCTTACCATCGCTTCCTCCACGTCTTGAGTTTCCTACCAAGCTTAGCCAAAATGTCCGCTTTTTATAATCCCCTAAGGGTCCAATAGCCAATATTCCCTAATCCCTTACCATCGCTTCCTCCACGTCTTGAGTTTCCTGCCAAGCTTAGCCATAATATCCTCTATTTTTACAATCCCTTAAGGGGCCAATAGCCAAAATCCCTAATCCCTTACCATCGCTTCCTCCACGTCTTGAGTTTCCCACCAAGCTTGGCCAGATGTCCACTTTTTTCCAACGCGTCGTGTCGTCGCGGAGAGTCACGGGCCCCCTCGCACGAGACGGCGTCCGGCGGGATCGCGTAGTCGTCCGACATGCCTGACTCGAACGATGTGTCTGGGAACGAGGGAGATACGCTTTTAACTGGTTTGGACCACGTGTGTAGATCGACTAGTTGTCAGACCGATTGCTCATTCAATTAGACGCAATAACTAGCTAATCCATTTTAACCAGTATTGACCAGTCGTGTGGATAGACTAGTTGTCCGATCAACTGATCAATGAGTTGGGCGTAATAACTGGCTAATCCAATCCTATGTTGGTCCGGCGAAATCGGAAAAATGTCTGACATGCCCAACTCGTACGATGCACTTGGGAACAAATTTTGACTATCCGACTATAGATGAACTAGTTGTCCGACCAGTACATCAGTCAATTAAAATTAGAACGAACTGGCTAATCTCATTCTATTTTAAAGTGATAGAATTTGTCTGTTTTTTTTTATACTACTTGCACGACCACAACAAATTTTTCTGAATAAAGAGTGTAGAATCATGGCACTTTTTGCATGAGACTTTTGGACACAAATGTAGTACGATCCTGTTTGGGTGTAATTACAGAAATGCGAATATTTATACACTCATTTGAACTCAGAATATTATACATAGTGTAGTTTATGTTCAACCTCTTGTCAGCTAAAAGAGCTTTAGTATAACCTTCAGTGACAGCTAATGGTTTGAAACTTGGCCTCTCAATCGGGAGGTCCTAGGTTCAAACCCAGGGACGCACCACTGCTTTATGTGCGTATTAGAAATTAATTATCACTGTTTTTCGGTGAAGGAAAACATCGTGAGGAAACCAAGAGTCCACTAATTTGCACTTGTCCAGGCGCGGCGGATTATGGCCTAAATCTCTCTCATTTCGAGAGAAGACCCTTACCCAGCAGTGGGCCACTAATGGGTTGACGATTAACCTTGCAAACTTTCTTAATTGTTGCAAGTCACTGTTAAATAGAAACATGTTTACAATCCACTTACCTCTGGTTTTACTCTGTTTACTCGGTGACCCCGAGCTGGATCTCTTAGCAGGGCTTAGACTTGAACTAGTCTTCACACTCTTCGACGGACTGCTGGCACTGAGGCTCGTGTCAGAGGAACTGCATTGCCCGTTGGTGTTGGTCAGTACCAGCCCGTGGGTGGACGTTTGTTGCATGGAAGCTGGCAGCACGCTCGTTAGGTTCACGTTGTTGATCGGTACTTGGGATGGCTGACCTGTTGATTAAATGTTGAAAATAAAAAATAATTTTCTACGTGGTACATATTACAACTAACTAAAACCAATCGGATAAGTAGTATAGTAAATAATGTACAAGAATAATGTATTTCAAAGGTACAACATTCATTTACAAGGTGTTGGAATGAGGATAGTTCGACCAGTGAGGTATAACCTTAACACCTTGTTCTAGCGCAAAATAAATTCTTGCGTTTTGATTGTGACGTATATGATTGCTGGCTCACTTTTATATGAGGTGACCATCTCAACCCTCGGGATTATTACCGCCTTTGTTTGTTTGTTTGTAATTGATTTCTGATAGAACCTTTCTTCTCTATGAAGCTAGTATACATGTCCATAGGTGACAGCGACTATTTACCATCAAGTAGACTGCATTTTCATTTTCGACTTCAATATTGTAACAAACAATTCATGATATGGCCACCGATGGCGTGACTTTCGCATCTTTCTGTCTTATAACTAGACATCAAATTATATGCATTGCAAATGCAAATATTCAAAAGTTCCTGCCATTCAAGCTTGACAACCAAAAAAAGGTCGTCAAAAATCTATACTGATTTGAGTGTGACGACCAAAAAAACAATACGTGGTTTTAAATAGTGCATATTTTGTGTATATATAACAATTTTAGTGCATGTTACACCCTTTTATAGTGCATATGTGCATGCACATTTTGATAATGCATATAATCCGGTTTCTACTTATAACATAAGTGATCTAGTTTAAAAGCACGGGAAAGATATTTTCAGAGGTAGAAATGTATCTGTCGCCAATATCTTGCACGGCTCCTATCATATTTGACGTTAATTTCAGATGTATTTGTGCGACCACTACTATTTGTTTAATAATGTATACATACATACATTATAAAACAAATACTAAATTGTATAGATAAGATTAAATAAGCATGTACGTACAATGTACGTATAATGTACGTACGTATTACGTCGATTAATTACAAAAGTCGGGTAAAAAATTGTGACTTACCATATGCAGGGTTATGATGTGATGGCGTATTGTGAACTGTGACGCCCATCGATTCTTCGCCATCGGACGAATCGTCTGAGGAGTCACCAGTGAACGGCATAGACCGGATTTGACTGGCTCGCTGTTAAAAAATTGTTAAAATATGAATTTAATAAAATAACATACAAATGTAATTGGACAACTTCCTTACTTCCTATTTCAATGATCGTCAATATGGTCATTAACTCTTGGAAGATAAATCCTTATGTAATAAATAGCATAAAACATTGAATTAAGTATGTGGAATATTTATTTATCAGCTCCTATAAGTTCGCTCCAAGACAAACTCCAGTGGTCTCCATATAAAAGGTGTTTATGTTGTCACCATACTTGACATAATATATACAACTGTATTAGCTAAATAGCTTTTCAGAAAGACACATCCTCAGATTAATTCATTTGGTTTTTCTGGGAAGAGAGAGTGACGACTTTCAAATATGATACCATACTATAATGTCTGAATACAGCAGCAAATGAAACGAAATGTCTTTATTTTAATATAGCTCTATGGGGCATTTACTAATTTTACTAATTACAAATATTTTTTATTCACTACCACCAGATCGGACAACGAGATATTTTTATCTGACTGAAGTCGCAAACAAGCATGCAGTCCACCTGATGATAAGTGGCCACTGCCTTCCATGGACGTCTGTGATAAATTTCATACAGAACATGGGTTTTATTTGAAGTCAATCACAGATGCGTTTCTACTCTCGAAGACTATGATGGTCGCATCATATAAAAGTGTGGCGGCAACCACACCCTTCCATCGAAACGTAAGAAATGCTTCACGCTAGAAATAGGTGCGGCGGTAGTACTTCCCTGGTCGAACTACATTGGTTCTACCACTTTCAGAGATTTTTCTTTAAATAAAAGTCTTACCCCTTTAACAGTAGCGTATACGGGAACAGAAATATCCTGGTAGCTGGTGGACTCGTGCATGGGTCGAGGACACGGCGGTGGGCTGAGCTCCTCCTCTACAGACTGCTGGAGACCATCGTCTGCCACCTGGGGAACCATTACTTTAGTAAATCTCCATAAAGTTATGTTATATAGAACTCTACTTGAATCATATTGCTTATGGTAGCAACAAAATTGTCATATTATTCTTAAAGTGGTATTTAAACTTATTTCTTAGAGGAGCTGTATTTCATGCGTATATTTAAGGTTTAATTAATTAATTTATTTAATATATACGCTTAAAACTAACATCACAGGTGATCCCAATTCGTTAGTGCACGTTATTTTCCCATTAATAATCCTAGTAACGTTAATTGATTTAATTAGCAACAACACAATCATTTCTAAATATTCAATAAATAATAATAATAAGTCTTTAATGTTATCTAAATGTCATCAATAAACGGCAGTAAATCAGTAATAATAAAAAGAAATATTCTCAATGGATTATAAAGTTATACAAATAATTCAAACTAATGTCGTTGGATTCTATGATTTAGTAGAGTATCTGCTCAATATACAACAGGAGTTTACTGCTAACTGTAGATAGGACCATGAAAAGTTTAGATAATTTCTTTCTTCTGAATGCGCGTTTATTTTAGCGGCAGCTAAAATAACTTAGCAGGAAGAGAATTGGGATGTAATTATTTATAAGCTACCTTTACATTTATTTAAAACGGAGTTATAAACTTTTATTATTTTTAGAACACTAAGGCTGATAGGCACGTTCAATTTTCTACTAACTTTTCAGAAATACCACGAAATCCATCATAATACTCAGGAAGATTATAGGATCTAAAATCTACTAGTTAAAGAGACGTTCCATTCTATACAAAATCAGTTAGATTATAGGAAAATTTCGTTAATGTGTGATCTTTGGTTCAAAGGATTCCAATACTTGCTAGTACTCTGCCTTATATTATTTTAGACTATTGTTATCTCAGAAATGATACATTTTATTATGTAACGGTAATTCACTATGTGCGGCTGTTGAATATTTTTTGCTGATATTTCGACTCAGTAACACGGTATCGCGGTAACGGCAAAAAACTCTTTAGTCTGCTGGTAC